>CM073140.1:21499575-22099575 GCA_037039145.1 Fundulus diaphanus | reverse complement strand
CTGTACTGTCGGTCGCGCCTGCTGCCTGCAAGCACCCAGCTAAACATATCTGTTTACAACGGTAAGAAATGTGGTTTTGTTCATTTAAGTTAAGTCTGTAATATAAGCTAGCATAGTGTAAAGTCGTCAATTTGGCATAGTGACGACGGTAGCTAATCTTGAAGATAGCTTAAGAAGATGCATTCATATCTTTAAAGCTAACGTTATCTGTTTCTTTACTTCGTCAGTCCACAACTGACTTTCCGGTAACTTTAGTGAATATCTGAGGATTATGCGGTACGTTTCTTTGCTGTAATGTCACATGTTCATAATTGGAGAGTAGTTCCTAGCCTATGTATTTTTTTTAAGTTAAACTAAAATATGTCATGGCATTATATGTCTCTCTCTCTCTCTCTCTCTCTCTCTCTCTCTCTCTCTCTCTCTCTCTCTCTTACTTTCTCTGACTCTCTCTCGCTTTCCCTCTCTCTCTCTCTTTCATTAATATTAAATTCTAAATAATGTGTGTAACTGCACACCAAGATAAGAAATGTAAAAAAACAAAAAATGTGTTGTCTGCAAATATTTTTTATTGATATTATCAGTAAGTTCAAGTAACAATCGAAACCAAATGTGCTTGTTTTTGTACAGTGCAGGTTGTTTCAGAAAGACAGAAGACTGGAAGATGTGGAGCAGCTGCGTTTTCACAAGCCTTTTCTGATCAAACAAAAGGTATAAGTGACTTCTTTGCCATAGTGTGTTTCTCCAGTTCTCTATTGAAAGGCCTCTATCCTCCACACATGGCTTAATTTTCAGTGTTTTTCTTTTTCTACTGCTAAAGATTAGCAGTAAAAATGTATTGTTACTGCCAATAAATACTTTCTTATCTTTTCTGTGAATTTAAAAGGTTTCTCAAGATGTGTCCATTTTAAAAGTAATACCACTGTATATGCATACATTTGTGTAATTACACAAATGAAATAACTGTGATAGTTATTATAAAACAAAAGTTTAATAAGATGCTAGATATTTTTGTCAAAGAATTTATTTGTGACATTGAAATAGTTTGAGTTTAGCCTTAGTAAAATCATTTGACAAAAAAACAGTGCTTAAAGACATTATGAATGTCCCGGCCCAGGTTCTTTCTGAGTAGGGTGACCACCTGCTAATAAGCCCAAGGGGGGACAAGGGGTATGTTTCTGAGGGACAAAGTGGGACACTGCTTGGCGCGGCGGTGCCCCCACCTCACGGGCAGACTCACTGATAGTGGTTTACACATTTCTAGCACATACTACCTTACATGGTATATTAATAATGCCCTATTCCCATAAACATGTGTAATTGCTGATGTATGCTCATGAATAGGCCAACCAATGTGTATTTCTTTCTAAATAAAGATTCATAATACGTTGAACATTCAATGAACAGATGCACTTCCAATTCCGATTTACTTTAGCTATTTCATTTTATTTATTTTTCATTACAATTTATTCACTTTAAATAAATTATAATTTAAAATTAAAGGATTAAAAGGAATTGTAGTTGCTCTACACCACAGGAACTGTAAAAAAGTCTTAACTCACGACTCCAGAGGTTCACAGAACGAGAAGGGGGAGGAAGGATGGTGAACTTGGATGTTAGTAAAGGCAGGCGCAGGAAAAAAAACAAAAAACTGTTCAGTGTTCTGGGGACACTTTTAGGACTTTGGGGTCACCTTTAGGACTCAAACCTTTTCAAGCCAAAACATGAAGTGGGCAGAATGTTTAGATGTCCACTTATAACATCAGTTTAATCCAAAACATTACAAAATTAACTGACCAGCAATCTAATCACAATGAGCCAACAGCCAGTATGTTTCTGAATCAGATGATTCATCAGCCTACCTTCCATAAGGTCGCCGCTGCATGACTGAAGGCTTCCCCTGGAGCCGCAGCACCAGAGCGCTCCGGTCGTCTCGGTAGAGCCGGTTGATGCAGTCAGAATCCAGCAGCGTGAACGTCGGACTAGTTTTGGCTTGAACGGCCATCAGCCTCCATGAATACCAGGTTATCCTTGTTGATATTTATTAACACCGATCCAACTCTTTCACTGCGGAGGTTCGCTTTGGTAAAGTCGCACTGCAGAGCCGTCCGCACCAAGTGACACAAAACAGGTTAAAATGTCCTCGTACGTTAGGTGAGGCACTTCTTCATGTCATCCTCTCAGTCATGAATAGTTTGAAGCTGTGGCCATAGTTAGTTCGTCGTTTGAAAATAAGGTGGATAGAGCGACCAACTTTTTTTTGAGAAAGCACTGATTATGCGTGACACGGTCTCAATTTGCGGGACGCATGAATTGGGCTTCAAACGCTGTGCGCACACGCGCTACGCGGGACGGGTGGTCACCCTATTTCTGAGTGGCGTTTGCATGTTCTCTCTGTGCAAACTCCGGGTACTCCGGCTTCCTCCCACAGTCTAAAAACATGACTGTTAGGTTAATTGGTTTCTCTAAATTCGCCCTAAGTGTGAGTGTGTGTGCGTGGTTGTTTGTATTGTCTGTCTCTGTGTTGCCCTTCGACAGACTGGTGACCTGTCCAGGGTGACCCCACCTCTCGCCAGGGATGTTAGCTGGAAGGGACCAGCACCTCCCAATCCCATTAGGGACAAAGGTGGTAGAAAGTGAATGGATGGAGGGATGGCATTATGAATGATTATATTATGATTAGTTTTTCAGGTAAAATTATAATTTTTAGTATGACTTGCTTTACATTTTATTGGAAACATATGATGATGGTCTTGTGTATCTTCTCTTCCAGTGTACAGAATGGATGACCTGACTGATTTCCTGAGACAAAGGAATATTCCAGAGGAAACTATTGAGACCATGCTGAGAGAGAAGGTACTAAATCAATGTTTCTTAAAGCATGTGTCTATTAATGGTATCTAATTTAATTGAAATAATTTGCATGCAATTCTAGTTCCATTTTTGTAGTTTTAAAGAAAATATTTTTATTGTCCTTGTTTAGATTGATACCAACGTCATCCAGCTCATGACAGAATGAGAAGAGCTCAATAATTATTTGCCATCATATGGAGACTGCATAGCGCTATTAGGATACTGTAAAAGGAAGGAAAATGGCCCCCCAAGCAGTCGCAAATCAAAACTGTTTGAGCGCCTGAAATCAAAGCTGGGTAAAAGAAAAAATGCTCAGGAGGATGGCTGTGGTATGGAAAAAGAAGAGCAATGTGAAACAACTGTAAAGAAGAATGCTCTAAAGTCAAAGAGAAAAATAGAAATAGGTTGGCTGCTTTATGATGAAGAAGAACAGGCTTTTAAACAAGTAAGAGCAAGAAGAGGTGGTGGAACAAGGAAGGTCGATGTATCAAAGGATGCTAAAAAAAGTGAGATAATCCAGATGGCTATTGGCCTCTTCTTTCCAAATGGAAGAAATAGAGAAGGGTCCATAGCAGATTTTGAAATAGATCTAAAAGATTATCAGGAAGTGGCAATTGATGATAAAATCACTGTTGGTCAAATGTTTCATGTTACAAAACTGACTATTCTCAGGTTTTACCTGACCACCCATAAAAAGAAAGATAACCAGTCAGTCAGTCAAGATGAAGTTTTGTCTTCACCAGTTTTTCAGTATCAAGACAGTTCTCTGAGTCAGCCCTCTTCTTCTTCCTCCTCATCTGCTCTAAATGTTGCAATGACCAGCCAATCTACAATATCCACAGAAGTAACTTCTGACTTACTATTTGTTGGAAACATAACAAATCATGACAACATTAACTTTTCACTTCTTTCTACAGAGCTTAGGGAGGAGGATTTGGATAGCAGTAACATAGTGGACCGTTTTCTGACACTGAGCCACAGATTTTGGATGATACTTTGCCAATATCTTCTCAATCCACATCATCTGCAAAGGCAGTGAAGAAGATACTGATAGTTCACAGAGGACAGGTACTTCCTGAGCTCATAGCACACTTCTGTGATGACAGACCTCTAGATAGAGATTTCAAAATCCAGCTTGTACTGCCAGATGGAACACCTGAGATGGGTTATGATGATGGAGGAGTTGTAAGAGACTGTCTTTCTGAGTTCTGGAAAGAATTCTATGACCAGTGTACTACAGGAAACACTTATAAAGTGCCTTTTCTGAGACATGATTATGGACAGCAGCAGTGGGAGAGTGTAGGCCGAATAATTGTTTTTGGATGGACAAGAGAGAAATATCTTCCTATGAAGATTGCACCTGTCATATTAGAGCAAGCAGCCTTTGGAGAGGTAAAAAGTGAGGTAGTGGAGAATTTCCTTAAGTGCATGTCTGAATCTGAGCGCTTTGTGTTTCAGTCATGGCAGTCAGATTTCAGCAGTGTTGACATAGAGGAACTGATTGAAATTCTTGATAACCACAGTTGCAGACGAATGCCCACTGCCAGCAATGTAAACGAAATCCTCCAGGAGCTTGCACACAAAACACTTGTCCAGGAGCCTGCTTACGTTATTGAACAGTGGGCCAAAACACTCAGTGTCACTGGAAACAGCTTCCAGGACCTTTCTTCAGTGTATGAAAACTTGCAACCAAATGCAAGAAAAGTTTTGAAGTCCATTGTCTTTCCTGAGGAAATGAATGTCCATCAGAAGGACATTCAAAAGTACGTTAGTACGTATATCAAGAACGCTGATTTGCAGCATCTGTCCTTGTTTCTAAGGTTCTGCACAGGTTCAGACCTGTTCCTGGATAACAAAATTCTTATTGAGTTCACAAAGATTCAAGGGTTTCTCAGAAGACCTGTGGCTCACACATGTGGCTGTGTCCTTGAGCTGTCAATCTATTATGATAGCTATCCAGATTTCAGGGCTGAAATGAACAAGATTTTGGAGTCTAATGTATGGGTCATGGACATTATTTAGTTTTGAAAGTGGTGGAGGTAGAGGGTGGAGTTCCACAGTTGTGGAATAATAAGAAAGGGGAATTAATTAAAGTAACAAGTTGCCTATCAAGCTCTATTTAGATGTTTTGAGGATTTTCCCACTATTTTCCTTGTCAGAGTTTAAGGGTTTAGAGATAACATTTTACCAGGGTGATGTTACCCTTCCCAAACTTTCTCCAGATGTAATGAAAAGGGATAGACTGCTTGCGATAGGTAAATGCTGGTTTGTGCAGCATAGATGTTTGTTTGTTTAAGGATAGGTTGTCAAAATTCAACAAGGGAGATATTGTACGACACATGCTCAAATTCTGCATATCTGTTAACTGTCAGGGGAGCAGTCAAAAATTCTTTCTGGAAAGCCATGATGCCAGACAACACAATGTAGCTGACGTTTGTTATGCCATAATTAACATGTTAATTGTTAACTGACATTATAAATCAAAACATGTGAAGTGAAAATGACTGTAGGACATGTTTAGAAGTTCACAGCCAAAATAAACAGAAATTTAAAAAATAGGAACTGTTTATTGTTATTGTATCTTTTTATGAGACACAACTGTGTTGACAGTTGTACTTGTTACATTGCATTCATATTCATAATAAAATCGTTTTTGCACAATGGATTTCTTTTGTGGAAGGTTATAAAAAGAGTCTTCTTTTTTGTTTTACTGGGCACAACTTGGTAAATCCCTTTATCTTAAGCTTATTAAATGAGTGCACTATACACCAAGGCAAGTTTTTTTTAAGCCCTTGTGATTTATTTTTGGGGATGTCAAAATAATGGATTGTTCTTTGTTGGCAGAATACAAAATAAATACATTCTGAATAAAGTGTAGAGTCTGTTTATTATTTGCTGTTGCACTGTAAATAAATTGATTGGCCATAATACTGAAAAACATATGTCAAGAGTAAGGACAACAGTTGTACTCTTATGAAATTAATACCAACTGCAAACAATAGCATATTTGTTATCTGTTAGTAATAACATAATTAAAACATTGGTTGTACATATAACACTCCTGTCCATTTTTAAGCAGTTTCCCTGAACAAATAAGGCTAAGAAAACGGAGAACCTGCAAATGTTGGTACTATTTAGTACTGTTTTGAACAAGAAGCTAGTATTTTACATTAATACATAAGATTAAATACATTGAAATTAATAGATTGACCTTGACCACAACATTGAAGGAAACTGAAATGTATTAATCTTTTTAAGTAAACCATGTAAACAAATTGTAACTCATTCATGCATTTTAGTTTTACAATCACACAGTGTTTACACAGCACATATAGGCATAATATCTGACCTGTTGGATGTTTTGTGGACCTGAGTAAAATAGAGAAACTACTCCCTCAGCCCATCACTGATCATTTGACGGAGTCTTACATAAAGATTAGTAATTTCATAGACATCATCTGTCATTACCAGTCTGTGCTCAGTCATGAGTTCAGTGCATAAGTGAAATACATCGACATCACAGGGAAAGTCCTTGAAACGACATTCTTCTATACATATTTCCAGCTTTGTTAGATCAGCAGACTGTAAAAAATTTGGTACGCCATACAGATTGGGAACACCGTGCATTAATGTGGGACGACCATGAGGAGCCCGAGGATTATTTGTAGATCGTATACGATGGTCATTCCATGCACGGACAACTTGATCCAGCTCCACCTGTTTGATTAAAAAAACAGGGGGGGGGGGGGGAATATTTGTTAGAAAAAAAGTCATGCTTTTTTATTAGTTGGAACTTATTTCAAATTTGTGTGCTGAAAGCAAGAAATAAATTTATAGTACCTGTATTGTTTGTAGGAAGCAAAACTGTATCAATGATTTGTCCAGAAAGCTGTCAACAAAATAGCCATCGGCTTTAAGCTGGTCGAAATGGTCCATCCAAAATTGGGCACATTCACTTCTTAAAGTGCACCACCATCGCTCTATCCTTTGATTTCCTGTACTTGGACCGAGAATAACAGATTCAAAACCATTTTCATTCTCGGTGTTGTGCAGAAATCTTTGCATCGCTGCCACGCAAGTGTTCTCTGTGCCATGATCCATTCGTATCTTTTGTGGAAATCCATTATACTCCATCACAGCATCAATGAAATAGCCAGCAATAATGTGAGGGTCACTATTAGTCTTATACGCTTCCAGCCAGATCATTTTCCTCGAAAAGCCATCTATGCATCCATTAATACATATCCCGTAAGGCTTTAATTTGTCGTACCCATCGATGTGCCAGACATAGTTTGGTCCCCGACTGACATATAAGCGTCGTCTCAAGCGATTTTGTGCACGCAGGTCAACCCCGTAGGGATCCAATAGGCGAATCAAAAGACGTACTGTTTCCCTGTCTGTGACTATGCCAGCCATCCAACATTTCTGGTGCATCCATCTGTAGCCGTGCTGTCTCCCAGATCCATGTAGTTGTTGCTCAATAAAAGAGGCCACTTCTGCAACATCTGTCTTATTTTTTCTACGCCAAAGGCGCTTCTTTTGCAGTCTTCTCTCCAGTGTCCGGAGACTTAATTTAACATTATGGGTTTCTTCCAAAATTCGCAAGATTTCAAGATTAGTAAAACCACTTCTGAAGTATTGCTCAATGATATTATCAATATCCATTTCTTTCTATCACGTTGAGCATATCTCAAGCTATAGGGCCAATTCAAGTTATCTCATAATAATGAGATAGTATCTCATTATAATGAGATAGCATCTCATTATAATAAGATAGTATCTCATTATAATGAGATAGCATCTCAAAATAATGAGATAGTATCTCATTATTTTGAGATAGCATCTCAAAATAATGAGATACTATCTCATTATTTTGAGATAGTATCTCATTATAATGAGATAGTATCTCATTATAATGAGATACTATCTCATTATTATGAGATAACTTGAATTGGCCCTATAGCTTGAGATATGCTCAACGTGATAGAAAGAAATGGATATTGATAATATCATTGAGCAATACTTCAGCAATACTTCAGAAGTGGTTTTACTAACTAAATAAATAATGAGATATTATGTCATTATTTTGAGATACTATGTCATTATTTTGAGATACTATCTCATTATAATGAGATAATTTTTATTTATTTTTTTAACAGAGTGGCGGAAATGGGCTTCCATAGTTTTTTGATGTGAGACGGCGCAGAGCTGAAAAGTCCATATAGGGCTTGGGATCCGCGTTGCATTGTGGGACGTGGCGGCCATGTTGATGGCAACGCAACGCTAAAATACCTCTGACATAACGTTGTTGAACGAAGAGACGTAGAAGTAGAGTTGAGAAAGAATAGATAGAAAAAATATGTTAAAATCCTAAAAAGGATCTGAAATTCACCGGGACACATTAAATAGAGAAGCCAGGTACCGGTATGTTGACAAAATCAGCATTATTATGGAGCGCCGACGACCACTTGTTGCCACTGTTTTGCATATCAGACGTCTTCGGCTACCTAGTTTGCGGTGTGAGCGCCTATACTTCAGAACAGTTCCAAAGCTACAAATCCTTGGAGTCTCATGTGCAGTTTACGAATGGATGGGTTCAGGAGCGGCAGATCATAAAGCCAGCAAACAGTGGGAACACAGTAATTCGTACAAAGGTAAGCTGTGCTCAGACGGGCTCTGGCACCTGCTAACCGTTAGTGCTAACAACCACTCACGCATGTAATGGACTTTTAACTAGTTGCTATGTGTTTCAAAGGTGTAGTAAGTAACATTAACTGCCAACCCTCCCTAAACCCTCCGGGTTTCTCACGTATTTGAGCCTTTTCCCGCTGCTGTTTTAGTATTTATGTGCATGTATGTGGTGTCGCGGCTGAAGGAAAGAGACAATGTAGGCGTGCATCTTTAGCTTACCAGAATGAAAATGCAGGGAACACACTCTCATTGACATCGGGATACTGTGGAAAGTTATGATCGGTAGTCTTAAAGCCGCGATCCAAGCGAGCTGACCACTCTTTTTATCGCTGACACTTGTTCTCCGTGGTTGCGCCTCCAGGCAGGAAAGCGGTGGAAAGTTAACCCATTTTCTATGTTTTTCCCATGGCGATCATGTGTTGCGCTGTTACAGCCCACAACACAGCAACGGTTTACCATGGTTGAAATCAAGTTAAGGTAAATTTAATCAAATTAAAACACCGCTGAGAGAGGGAGTACAGTACGCGGTGGTCATAGGCAGTAGTCTGAGTAGCGGCGGCGGAAGCATTCAATATGGCGGCCACGGAAAGTAATACGTCATGACGCCCAAGCCCTATTGCGCCTGCTAATGAGCAGTAGTTCTTGCTGTTGGAATTTTTTCATCATTCATTCATTTATATCAGTTGTTCAAATTATTTATTTGTTACTTGTAAAAAAAAAAATATATATATATATATATATATATATATATATATATATATTGGGTACCCCCAGCGGGTTGCGAACCTGCGACCTTTGGTGCACCAGTCCAACACATAACCCCTGTACCAAAAAAAAGTGCCATGCTGAGCTCTGCATTTTTGAGAGGTCAACTGTGTCTAGGAAGTGGTTTTGAGAAGTGGTTTTTGGGTTAATTCTGTCACCACTGTAACTTTAAATGGCGTCAAGTACAAATAGCACACTTCGCGGCGTCGAGGCGCATGTTTTGATATATAGTTTGTGGGGGTACAGCCTACGGTTCGGGCTGTGTTAACGGTGACGGAAGAATAAAAAGCATTAAAGAAACCCTTATTAGGTGCATAGCATAAGGCCTCCGCCATGCATTTTCAATGCATAGGCGGGCGCCTAACTATGGATGGATTATCTAGCCACGGAGCAATACAGTTTTACCGTGTAAACTGTGGATGACTTGGAAAAGGAAGAACTTCATTTTTTTATAGATAAATAATTTTTTGTTAAAAATCCCAGTTTGCATGCGTCCTTTACTTCCCGTGTCTAAGGAATGACACTGAAATTTGGATCTCTTGACATAACAAGTGCCTTTTTAAAATAAAGTATAATAATTAAAGGCTACCATTTTGTAGAATATTCTTGTATTTCACTTTTACTTGTCCCCATGTTCTAGTGGGTCCTGTGGAGGCTCTGATATAAAAGAACAAAGTAAATATGAGATTATTAAAATGCAAAAATTCATACTGTAGAAAGTGATAGAAACATCTACCATGGACAGTATTTACGCATTAATTTGTCTGCTGCTTTTTGCCAGCCCTCTCTCCTGGCTTTAACAGATTTTGAGGTGTTTTAATTAATGACTCAAATTCGGCATAACCTTCCATTAAAAGCTCTTGTTCTGCTTGGGAGAAAAACTGTGGGCGTTCTTTGGCCATGCTGAACAGCCAATCGCAGCGTTGCTAATCAATGTTTCTACTATCGATACATTTCCCCTTTTAAACAAACGCATGAACGCGCAGTTGTCTCAGATAACTCAATCCAGCCATACTAATCATAAACAACAGGTGTGTTCGAAGAACCCAATTAGCCGGATCATGATTAGCCGGATGAAATCATCTTGGATGTGTCATTTGATCTTGGATGTTTTAAGCAACGTACGAAGAACGGACCCCTGGTCTACAGGCAAACAGAGTACGGGGAATGCTGGACAAGACTCACCAATAGGCATGGAAAACAATGATCTGGCAGAGTGCAGGAGACAGAGGCAGGTCTAAGTAGAGGAGTGAGCAGGTGAACTGAGTGAAACTAATTACCAGAATGGGTGGAGCTGATCAGGAGGAAGAAAGTGGCTAGAAGTAAACTGAAGCTGATTGGATGGTGACTGGTGAAGGGGAGTGACAGGCAAACAGACAGGATGTTTACTGTGATGTGAAACTGATTGACTTGCAGGTGAAAAACAGATAAACTAAAACAGTTTCAGGATAAATCAAGACAAACTCAACCTAAAAACAGAAACTAAACCTATGACAGAAATGGTTAAATGAAGAGAATCACTAAACCAAAACAGAAACTTAAACTAGACTAATCCAGAAACAAAATAACCATAAAGACCAAACCTAAGATAGAAAACCCAACTAAGACTAAACAGAACACAAGCAAATAATAAAAACCAGAGCTAATACTAAAGACAGGAGAGAGAATCAAATAACAAATAAAGCATAACAAAACCCAAATCATGACACAAAGACCTGACCTAAACTTCCTAAAAAGAACATCCTCATGATCTCCAAGAGTCTTTGGAAAATATTCTGTGATCTGATGAGATAAAAGTGGAAATCTTTTGCATGCAACCGTATACATCTGGCGAAGAACTAACACATCATTTGAGGAATAAACACTCATGTCTGCACACAGACGCTGTGGTCGCAGTGTGATGGGTTGGCGCTACTTTGTAGCTTCATGACATGGACAACTTGATGGAGCCACTGGTTCTGCTCTTCCTGAAAATCTTGATGGAGACGGTTTGGCTCTTAGTTCATGAGCGTATGCACTTTGGGAACGCAGTAACTGTGCCAAAGTGGGTTAGCCACATTTTCTTTAAATCAGCAAGGAGGATATAATAGGCTTTTGTTGAGCTATTCTTTAGTTCAGTTGAGCTAACAAAAGTGGTTCTCCACGACATGATCAATCCGATCTCTCCTTACTATATTTCCTAAAACCAACTTGCTGTTTGTCTTCTCCTCAAGACCTGACTGTTGTCTTCTTCGTCTACCGTGAATGATTGCCCTGCTGGAAGAGGAATCTCCCCTAAAGTATCTCTCTGCAGCCTCTAACAGATTTCCCTTTGTTACTGCCTTGTGTTTAACCCCATGCAGTTTCCTTTAACCTCTGACCAACTTCTCCATCCCCTGCTGAAGCGACTGCACAGCATGATTCTGCTGCCACCATGTTTCACCATGGGAAGGATTTGGTCAAGGTGATGTGCAGGGTTAGTGTTTTAAAGTGTTAAGTTCCTACCCAGGACACATATTTCCATGTTAAGATTCATGCATAGGTGTACACTTCTAATCAGATGACTTAGAAAAGCAATTAATTGCACTGTACTTCATCAGAAAATCGTTCTTAAGATTTTTTTTATTGAAAACCATGTGTCATTTGCCTTGCACTACACAATTAAGCACTGATTTGTGCTAGTTTATCGAATAAAATCTTATTAAGACTTAGACAAACTTTCTAGTCATTTTGTATGCACAGAGGGCATACAAAACGAACTTTCGTTGCATACAGCTTACGACAATGTAATGAGACTGCAACTGAAATAAAATCACATTACAATATAAAGTGCAGCAGTGATAAGAATGTAACAGTGCAGGAGAAAAACAGAAGAATGTTCAACCATGTTTGTAGTGCAAAGATAATGGTGCAAAAAAAGGCATTAATTTGAATAATTCAATGTTGGCAGTGCAAAATAATAATGGTGCAAAAAAGCAGTAAACGTACACAGTTGTGTACTTCTAAATTTAAATTGATTATAAAAGTTCAGCAATGTTGGCAGTGCAAAATAATGACGTGAAATGGCCATAAAGTTCAGTTCTGTGCTTGTGTAAAGTACATAGGGGTTTATGGTCTCATGGTGACAAAATGTGAAAAGGCTCAAGCTATATAAATATCTTTGCCGGGATCAAATATTTAATATTGACGTTTTTACTGTTGCTCCTTATGTAACCTTGTAATTATACCATACTACCTGACCTGAGCGGTCAGAAATGACCTGACTTGAACTACAACCTTACCATCTTTTGACAGAAACAGGTAGTCTTCATTCTTAAAAAGCTAAGAAACGAAACGTGTTGATACAACCTGGAGAGTGATCTGGCGTGCAGCTGTGACGGGATAAGCACTGTGACATAATGAGCCTGTGGCAATTGCCTAGAAACAGACAAGCACACACAAACAAAAACCCTTATTGGCTTGTGTAAATGTCACGCCTCCTCTCCTGATTGATAATCTGATATTAGCTTTGATATCATCATGCTGCTCAAGGTGGCATTTGGTGAAGCAGAGCCAGTTTCGGTTATTGTTGCTGCTGGAGGCTTTCCCAAAATAACTGGCCCAGCATCAGTGTTCGCATTCGCGCCAAATAAGGTAAGAAAAGTGTGAACAAAGTGTGAGAAATGAGACTGTAAAATGCTCCTTTGCTTGGTGGCAAAGACGTTTCACAATTATTGACATTTAAGCACAATGGGTCTCAAAAGAGCACATGACCCTGTAAAATAACTTTTTCTTTGTGATGTGTTTTTTGAGACTTCAATAAATCCTTTCCAAACTATTTTTTTTTTAATTTAATGTTACATTTATCCTGGGCGATTCAACTAAAACACAAATATGTTAGAAGGAACAGCAATGCAGAAGTGCAACGACCTGGTTGCTTGGTGTGGACACCTTTAAACTAATAATTTGATAAAACACAAGTGGTTTGATGTCAGCATTCAGTTTTAGTCGGTAGGAGTCTATCACCATCTCATGTCTTGACTTGGAAATAATTGCCCTTGTACCTGGCAAAGGTTCTCCAGATCTGTCCAACTGTGGGGATGAACGCTTGGATTCACTGTTATGATGAAAAATAAAGTCCTTCCTCGTCTCTCTGACAGACACCTCTTTATTTTGGGTCAAAACTGACTGATATTTAAAACTCTTCATTTTGATACGCCTGTATGATTAGATCATTTTTGGCCTTTATAACATCTGCACACCTTGGCTTTAGCTTTAGGATCCAAATGAATTAATGTCAACATGGAGTTCAACAGTCCAACTGCTGAACACCATGTCAGGTTCAGATTCACTGTAAGTGATGGTGGGTGTGAACTCAAGAAGACTGAATGAAAAAAAACAAGAAATAAAAGGCTGCCCTATGCAACGAGGTTATGGCAGCTTTATGCATTTTAACATGTTTCCTCCAGTATGTATATTCATCTTTCATTTGTATTATAATAGGTGGGTCTATTCAAATGTAGTAAATGTTTTGGAATGTCAAAGATCTAATTTAGTTACATTTTGGGATCTTTCCCACCAGCCCTGTTGAATCCAAATCTCACTGGTTTGCTCCCGTAATGTCCAGTTCATTAGGGGAAGTGTGAATGTGCAATCTAAAGCGTCTGCAGATACAAAGTTTTGCAAAGTTTTGCTCCGCTACGACTGAATCAAATGCAGGATGCGGACTACATTGCAGAGAGCACTTTGGGCAAACAACCAATAACAAACACACATGAGAAAAAAAAATGTTTGGAGAAATGGCTTGCCATCAGATTTGGAGGGTGACTGAGGTAAAGGCTTTGATATAAAACCATGGTAACGCTGAAAATAAAATTCAAAACTTCAACAGCGAAATATAAAAAGGTGATCTTTTTCGAGGAAGAGGAGGAAGAAAAGGAAGGTTTTCTTGGTATGAATAACTAGGTACCATTCCCGGCATTTTCAGCACCACCACGGAGGAGGAGGGGAATATACATATTTCAAAAGGTTCAGGTCGGTAGTTCTCGACCCTTGTCCTCCGGGCCCATTGTCCATTATGTTTCAGGTGTGTCTCTGCAACAGCACGCCTGATTCAAATTGTTGTAATATCTGCCAGCGTGACAAGAAGTGCAGCAGCAGCCTGCTAATCACTCATTCATGTAAGTCAGGTGTGTGTGTCAGAAAGGACACACCTAAAGCATGCTGGGCAGTGAGCCCAGAGGACCAGCACTGAGAACCCTTGCTCTAGGTCATTCGATGAGATGTGTTGTGAAACCAAACCTGGTTCGGTAGAATCTGAGAGCCTCCAGTTGGACTATTTGGGGTGTGCCGACTTGAGAGTCTCATGTTTGAGTTTAATATATGGACCCACATGCAGGAGAGATTTTTTTTTTTTTTACAAAAGTGGTTTGTTTTACAGCATGGACAGAGTTTTATCACCTGTTCAGTAACTGTGTTGTGGTGTCGGGTGGTTTCTGGGAGGGGAGAGTACAGGAGCTCGCCGAAAGGCAAGTATGATGAAAGTAAGTAGAGTGCAATTTATTTTCTCAAGAGGGGAACGAGGTGCAGAGCGGAGTCCAGGTGGTTCTGGAGGTGGGTGATCTTGGGAGCTAAGCTCATAGGAGAGAACCTCAGAAACAAAAAGGACAGGCATCAGAAAGGTTAAACAATTGAGATTGGAAAAATATGCCTGATTATACGTTTATGGTCGATCATCAGGCAAAGAGTCGTGGTCAGCCGGCCCCTGTTACCTACAGCAGCCTAATCAGAGGACTGCAGTCAGGTGTGTGTGTGCTGTAGCCTGCCTGACCACGCCCGTTGGTGGAAACTTGCAGTGCAGTGAAGGATAGACACACACACACACACACACACACACACACACACACACACACACACACACACACACACACACACACACACACACACACACACGCACACACACACAAACCTGAGCCATGAGCCACTGTGCATTTAAATGCACAGCATGATTGAAAACTATTTTTCACTAAAAGTCAAAGTTTTTCTTTTTTGTCTTTTATAAATTCAGCAAACTTAAACAGACTATTTTAAAACTCGACCACCTGCTTTTTTTTCCAGTGCAAACTGATTTCCATTCCATCAGTCTATCACTGCAATCCTCTAAAACTCTCCTTCCACCCTTACAAATACTAGGGCACTGTGTCACATGAAAAAGGCGTCCTAACTCATAGGAAAGGTATTCTTCCCTACGGCTAAGACGCACCAGCTGCTCACTTTGTGCTGTCACAAAAGAGATGTATGTTCTTACTCCTGCGAGGCGGCCCGCAGGTTGTGCAGACCCGTTCCACCTCTGCAGCTCAACCTTGGCAGATACTGTAAATTTCCTTCACCTCTGCTTAATGTCTTCAGTGTGCAGCATCCAGTAAAAGCCAAAGGAGCCATAGCTGCTCATGTTATATTTCACATAAGTGTGAGAGAGTAAGAGACAGACACGAGCAGAGATTAATTTACTTTGACACATATGAGGTCACATCCCCGAGGGGATGGTTTATGATGTAGTGCTTCAGCAGGATTTTATCTCTAAGTTGCAGGTTTTAAAATGGGCTTGGTCTCATTTGAGTTGCATGTAAAATAAACTAAAAGACAATAACAGGAGAGTACAGAAGAATGGCGCCAAAGATACACCCCAGAAAAGAGAGGAAGGAATGAAAAACGGGAGTAAACTGAAAAAAATGATGGAAAATACAAAAATGAGAAGAACAAACAGGGGTTTCATGCAGACAATCAGTGTATCGGACGACTATACTACTGTCTCATTAAAGCTTAAGAAAAGTGACAAATGCCTTCCAATTCATCACCCAGTTATTTGTGTTTTATTGTATTTCATCATGAACTACTATTTGCATGTATGGTCAAGGCAATATTCCAGAATAAAATCAGAATGGATCAGGTTATCCTCACAGTGCATGTTACATGTTGGAAATCTCCTTTGTTCTGGCTTCTTGACTGTGAAGTTTATACTGTTCTTCATAAGGCAGAAATGCTGTTATTACGCTTCTGGAAGGTGGAGAAGTAACTTTTTGATTTGAAAAAGCAAAGTTTTTTATGTATTTACCTACTTACATTTAGTTGGAAGTGTGTTTGGATGGAAAAGTTGTGAGCAATGAGCATCTTACCCTGCAGTGGACGGCAGTCAGACTGAACTCGGTGGGGGAAATAATATATAGAAACTGTCATGGAGGAGAGGAGTTAAGCAAGCATAAGCACCAATTTTCTAATCCAGGCGATAACTATCTGCAGTTAGCTTTACATGTTAGCTATGTAATTTTTTTCTTTCAGACATTACTTATATGTTCAGTAAATTGATACTAGTATGTGCTAAATATTTTGAGATAAAAAAATCTGCCAATATGTAAATAAACACTTTGCTGATTATCTACTAATGCTATCTTGAACCTTTTATTTGCAAGGCAACTGTATAGAGTTTTGAGGTCTGGGTTGGTGAGAAACTGCTTTTGCGTTGATCGTTTCAACTTGAATCTCTGAAATTTATTTTTCTGAGTAAAAGTGGAGGACATAATTGAATCACATTCTTCAACCATCGATGCAGCGCTCATGGACGAGAGGTTTTATTTTCCTTTTTATGAGTGTATGATGTTGGCCTTACCCTGACTCAGTCCATGTCCTGTGGCACAACTGCTTTAAAATGTCTGTCAAGATGGTGGCACTTAAAAACCTTGTATTTACTGTGGTTTGCAAACACTATAGTATATGCAGGAGCCATATAAGGTAGCTCTACACCGCTTCAACTTGGAGACTTTTGATTTCCCATCTGCTGTCTACAGCAGATGACAAAAACTCACCTTACACAAGCACTCTTAAAAAGGTGTTCCTTTGTTGCCACAACCTGAAAAAATTCTTCTAAAAGGCAATAAATAAATTCATAGAAGGAAACCTTGCACTATTGAAACGACACATAGACCCATACAAACACACTAGACGATAGCCTTTGTAAGTATATACGTCTATGGAGATTACATTTATACTACTTTATTAATACCAAAGTTTCTTGGTGCCTCTGGGTATTTCTATACCCACACTGCATGTCTATCTCACACACACATTCAAACACACTTGGATGTTCCTTGACCTATAGCGCTTCTTTTGCTGGGCTGGGGTTGCCATGGGAACACATCTTTGACAGTTTTCAGCTCAAAGATAACACACATTCACACACATAAAATTTACTCAGGAGATAGAGTACAGACTTTCTACAAGCTGTGGAGGACTGTGCTATTACATGTTAGACTGTTAATAATTGAACATGGTTCCCTGCTGCAGGATCTACCTAAATTTACGGCTAAAAGTTGAAGCATGCTTTGCCTCTGTCCATTCTTCAAAGGGTAAGAAATAGCTTTGGCAACTTGGACCATTAAGTTTATTTATTTTTTGTTGTTGTTGTTGTTCCATTTCAAATATTGTTTCATGTTTTGCTTCGGATCTCTCAAAATACTAAAAAATAGCGTGGAAAAGTGTCTACGGGTGAGTTTTGCCTTTTGAATAAGGATCAGCAGCACACTTCCAGTAAGTTAGATTGATAAACATGGACCTTCAGTGCTGTCAAATAAAAAGCTGAACTAACTATGTAAAGAGAAATATTTCAAAAATATATGTTATGATTCAGAATATTAATCCTTTGCAATGGGAGAAGACGGGAATAGCTTGGGAACAGGATTTTGGTGTGGGATTACCTGGGGAGTTCTGGCAACACTATCTATAAAACTCGCTAGAATATATTCCAGCGTGGACCCAGCATGTCTGAGATGTCATGGAGATAGAGCCACCTTAGGTCATTTGTTTTGGAGTTGTCATCCATTAAACTGTTTCAGGGAAAACGTTTTCAAGATTCGACACATGTGCAGGAGAATATTAACACCTTCACCCCATGTAGGTGTCCTTCAGAAGTTAGTTACTATATCACAAGCTAAAGCAACAGCATTCACTCCATTAATGGTTTAACTTGAAAATTATACAAATAAAGTTATTTAAAGAAAGGTTGAACAAATACGCACAAAAATGTTTGCTAGCAAAGGAAAGCGTCACCCTCTCAAACACTTCTCTGTGTCAACATGAACAAACCAGTGGGAACTTGGTGGTACTCTTTATGGTCAGCCAAGTCAGAGCATTTAACTGACCGCTGCTCACTCACCTCCAGCATATCACCCCATCATCTCACAAATAACCCAACTTTTTTGGCACAGATTACAGTCATATGCAACTGGCTGTTGGTTAGGAAGCCATAATTCAACTCAAACTCTGCACAGGAACAATTTTTACCTGATTCTTCTTAACTTCATATCTACTGTAAGGAAATGTGGTTTTATCCCTCCAGTAAATAATACCTACCAGCAAGATGCCACTCACGGGTATATTAGTTTGATGATTGGATAGGGGTCAACTATCCCAAACAAGGTTCAGGACAGAAAAACCCAAAACAAAACATAGTCATGCAAAATCACACAATTCAGTTCAATGAAGCTGTACATCAGATTTTTACTATTTATCTCTGTAGTCATAAAACAAAAGCAAAATACAAACAGAAATAAGATGATATGCTGTGAATGAACTGCAGACAGAGTCTAGCTGCTGTCATCGTTGTGGATTTCCTATTCTCTCCATCAGGGATGTATGACTGTCACGCCCCAAGAGGACTTACTTCATTCAAATGTCATGTAATGATTCACTGCAGTAAAACATTCACTTTGTTGTGTTTGTATGTGCCATAGGTACCTATGTGTGCATGTGTCTGAGGAATGATACTGACTATATGGTATTTACTTCCAAACCAAAACATTCAAGAAAATGGGAGGAAACATAGCCTCACTGTCCACTTTCTAAGGTAAACCTGCTGTGTTGCTTGTTGACCAAATAGAAAGTAGCCCAAACGCATTACAGTAGCTCAAAACGTAGATTTAAGAATCAAGAATTGTTGATCATGACTTGTTCAAATTGAGCATCAGAATGGGGAAGAGAAAATATCCAGTGAGCTGCATTTGTGTGGGGAAAAAAATGCCTTGATGAGGCCTTTCAAGACAAATAACTGGTTACAGCCAAGGTATGCCGAATATCATCTCTAAACACCTGGCACACTGAACCCAGAAGCAGATTAATTATTGCTACTGATGCCTGTGCAAATTCTCAGTTATCCGGGTCATGGCAACCACAAAAAGGTGGCAAACGATTATTTTCAGAAAAACTGAGTGAAAGTCCGGTTGCCTCTGATTTAAGCATGGTTGTTATTGTTGCTGATCGTCTCCATCCCTTTCTACAATGTCTCTATCTTCTGACGGTTATTCCTAGGCAGATAATGCGCCATCTCATGAAGCTAAAACATCTCAAAATGGTTTTCTTCAACATGATGAGTTCACTCTATTTCGCTTCCCGGTTGCCTCACTATGGGCATCTGGAGTAAAAACTCTGCCAAATCTGTCTGCAAATTGAAATGACTTGCTGTAGCAATCCCTGCATAAGAGATCAGCCAAAAATACTTTCTCCCTCTTTAAATCCTATTTTCAACTAAACAGAAAGTAAGTTAAAGGTTTCTTTGCCCTCTGATCACTTTAAAAACTGTTTCTTGCTACAATAACTCTGGTTATTTCATAGAAAGATCTCTCTTTTTGTGGGATTATTTCTCCCACTCAACGACGGTACTCAGATTGAATAAACTGTTCTAATTTCATCAGGGCAAGTTTATGCTACTCCAATAAAAAATAATTTACTTTCAGACTCTGCTGGATTCTGTATAAACAGCTCTCACGAAGTTATTCCCTATTTGTTAGCCACACCATTTCTCATGTAAACAGATGTTTGCCGCGTCAGTTTAGTAAAGAGCAAAATCCGCTGGAAGTAGCATGAGGAAGCGTGAGTTTTAATGACAAATACGGTCAATCAGGAATGAAGTGGGACTCCAAAACAGCCCTGGACTTTGACTCGGCCGGCCCACAACAATCAGTACGCGGAAAGTCTTCAGTGCCTGTGAAAAACACTTTAATCATGGCTTATGGTACTATACCATCCATATCACAGCAATAGCATTGCGGTTGATTAGATATGCTAAGAGAATAGTATTCAGCAGGAATCTGAAACACACAACACATACTAGGAGTTATGATGAATCATAAAACAGTGTATGAGTCTTTTCACAGTACATTTGCCACGTTCTTTTTCGTCTCTGTGTCTTAAACTCTTGCTGTATTGTCAGATATTTTGTCTTCCTTATAGGGTGGTAAGGAAAAATAAGTTCTATGCTAGGGGTCTGCCACTTGCATATCAAGTTTTGCAACAAATGATTAGAAACCATCTAATATTTTTAAATATAGTGGTAAACATGTAGATTTAAGATGTTTGTTTAATAGCATATTTGGATTTAAGTTTCACTATAGAATGAAATTAAATGAACCAGGAATATATATTTTTAAATCCACTGTACATGTTTTCATGGACGTATGAAACGTAACTTCTTTTTTTAATTTTTATTTATTTATTTATTTAACATACTTCTTCATAAATATCAATGACCCTGAAAATAAAATAAATTCCCTTTTGCAAAAGTTTTGTTTTCCTTGATTTTATTGTCTGAAAATATGACAAATTACCTGTAGTGGATATCTAAAATTACAATTATATGTTTATATAATTATATTTTTATATATAATACTTTTTCAAAAGGTCATGTAACGTCTGCCCTTCTAAACAAGTTTTATTTATCTGAAGTGGGGGCAGAGATGGCTCTTTGGATTGAAAAGGTTGCAGACCCCTGCTGTATGCTGTGATTGCCTGACTTGGGGTTGTGTAAACACAGCATCAACGCTTCACTCCGCGATGTTTACACAATGTAAATAAATATGTTTTCATGCCGAAATAATTTTTTCGTACATGGTGTTACCTATTAATTATTGTTCATTATTTATTGTTCTTTATTTTCACTCTCTCTCACACACACACACACACACACACACACACACACACACACACACACACACACACACACACACACACACATCTAATCATCTAATCCTGAGCTTTCTGTACACACCAACAACAATCATTTCTTCATATTTTTTGCATGCTGTTTATATCCACATTTATTCATAGTTTTTTTTAATCCTGGAAAATGTTTAAAATTTCCAGGTGATTCATGTCTTACACTTTACTTGCAACTAAAAGAGAACGAGAAAGAGAACTGTTTTGCACAGCTTCTTGCATGTGCTGACACTGCAACTCCAGGGAACTTCATTTGGCAATGTGATCCAGCCTTAGTTTGTCAAATACAGAGACAACAAATGAATAAGCATTAAAGTATGTTTTATGGGTTAGGTTTCTGCAATATTATCAGCGCATAAAAATGCGCCAAAACTTATCTTCAGAATCTCAGCCCAAAATGGTGATCTGCACCGCGCTATTTTCAGCAGTTATTGCCAATTATCGGTTATACGGTTACACTGCATAAAATATGGGCAAAATTGCTCCCTCTGCCTTCACCCCCATCAGCTCTTATGTCAGCCTGGAGTAAAAAAGACCCAGCAAATATGGCAGCGACACAGGATGTGCTCTAGAACTTAAAGAGGCATCTAGTATATTTTTTTCTATATGTAGAAGTGTGTGAACGCGGAGAGGCGGAGGGATATCTCAGCCAGTACTGAGTCTGTAGCACGGCAGTGCAAGCGGGGCTCAAACGTGTTTATCGTCGCTTATTATAAGCGACTTCACTTTCGGAAACAAGTCCAAAAAACTGCAGCCTGCGACTCACGAAATTTACAAGCGACTTTAGAAAAAACAGAAGCCCATAGGCGCTTATAATAAGCGAACTTGGCAATACTGATTGTCATTAAAGTTAAAGACACATTGTTGCCCCCCTAACGGAGGGGCATATGAAACTGTTGATTAGCAGAAAAAACAAACTGGGGATTACTGTGTTGTGGCTGCCGGCTGCCCTGGAGCACCGGCGGTTTTGTGATTCTCCAGAACACACAGATGGCCAGTCCGCCCCTGCAGTCAATGGCAATTATGGAGATGAATAAGATTAAATTTGGGCAAGTATTTATACAATGCCCACATAGAGGACTGGATAATTCAGCAAGACAACAGGAGTGGCTTCAATAAATTTATTTAAAAGAAAGTTTTGATCACTGTTGTGAAACAGTCAGGGGCGGACTCAGGAACCACTGTGAGGAGTAGAGAGAGGTTAGTGGCTGGTACCAACTCAGTGAGATAGGCAGCACACTGAGCAAAAGCCACTAATCTTCTCAGTATCTGGCAGGTTGTGCCAGAATCGAACTGTGGGTCCAGGGGCGCCGAATGGAGGCTGGGGAAGTCGTTGTTGGCTGCACAGCAGTACAGCTCCCACACAACAGCATCCAAGTAAGGCACAGGGAGATCCGATTTCCAGGCGTGTGTCAAAACCAGAGGCAGGTGGAGGTAACACATGGGCTAGGCAAAGATAGATATCCAGAGTTCAGAGGCCAATCAGAGAGTCCAACAGGGGCAAGACAAAAACAGGGAAATCCACAACACAAAGCAAGGTCCCAGGCAGCAGGCAAGGAATGCTGAAAGGTCAACTCACAATGACTTTCAAGATTCTGTGAGTAGCAGGAATATAGCACGCAGGTGCACACTGATCAGGTAATCAGAGTAGTGCAGGTGACTCTGCTCCCGCTAATTAGTTGAGCAGAGCAGAAAAGACAGAAGCATGAAGCACACTGTTGCAAAGCAAAAGCATTACAGTTTTAAATAAAATAGAAAGACTGAAGCAAGTGAAGGACTGCAGGTGTAAAACTGCCTACCTCTGATGGAAAAGGCTTCCAGATTTAATGGATGAAGAGTCTAAATAGTGCTTTTGTGTATCTCCATGGTTTATAAATTTTAAAAATCTCCATCAGGAAACTTTAATTTGTATTTTGATTATTGGTATATGTGTCTTTGGTAACCAGAAAATGGTACACAGACACTTAAAAAAGTACATTTTAAGTTCAGACCCCTTCAAGCTCTCACATAAGCAGAAAAAGGCTGCAAATGAAGCCGACTTGGGAAAGAACCTTTGGTGGGAGTATGAAGGGCAAGGCTAAACAAAGCAGGCCAGGAGAACCATAACTAGCTGAAGGGCTGAAAACATGTTGTATTGATGCCTCCTCTGACAACAACCAAGGGCTGCTCAACTGGTTAGGATCCACAGGGGGATGGAGGTCAGTCAGCGCTAGATCCAACAGAAACAGAAAAGCTGTGGGGGATATTTCATTGGAAACAAAAGTAAAGGAGTTTAAGTTGCACATTTACCAATTATCTGTCTGGAAAATGATTTAAAGGTTATTGCCGCCTTCAAACAGATCTCCCCTTCACAATGAGTAGATCAATAGTAGCTATCTGCATCATTTACAGTTGAAACCAGGTGTTTATGTACATACACTGCATATTAAGCTACTTGACCTTTTGTCTCTCTGTCTGGCAATACATCAGACAAAACATAATTTTTTTAGTTAGTTGGGATTAACTCAATTATTTCTACTTGCTAGATTCTGACAGCGAGACGTGTTTAGGTAATTCTTTATAACTGTCCTTAAAATTACAAATTTTAATACACAAATGTTGCTATCGCCTTTAAACAATTTGGGGATGTAATGCCTTTGTAAGCTAATATTAGATAATATATTTTATATACAGTGTGATGTAATTCAAATCATTTGAGTTGTACAAAGGCACTCCTGTGGATGTATTTTAAATCAACACCTGAGACACACTACTTTCCTGTTTTACATCATGAAAAAAAAAATTCAAAAGAAATTAGCTAATAAATCAGGATGAAACCTTTGGACCTCCAAATCTTAGGTTCATCCTTGAATGCAATCTCCAAAATCCTGAAGGAATTGGGTTTCTGCAGAGTTGTGTGCAGGACAGTGATGGTGCTGGTGTCTGTGTGTTTTTACCTCCAGCAGGGTGGCAGGCTGATTGGACTCAGCTGGTGCTCATCATTACAATCAGCGCAGGCCTCAAGTAGGAGCAGCTTTCCCGAGGCTGACGCCAGAGGGTTCCCTTCCAACAGCGGTATTGGCCAATCGTTAACCCTGAGATCAGCTAGCTCCCAAGCTGACTTTTACCCCTCTCTTGTCTCTTCCCCCTACAGAACTGATAATCTGAACCCACGGTGATGCCCTGATTACCTGGACTCCTCGTTTCAAGCCCGACTCCTTCGGACGCCCCACTGCTCCTCGTACGGCCTCGTTCCTGGACGACATCACGGGAGCACCGGCCAGCCTGCCTGTCCACCCTTGATGCTCTCACCTGGAAACATCACCAACCGCCTCACCAGACATCACCGCTCTCTGCCAATCTCAGTCACTGCAGATTCCTCTTGCCCTTCTCTGTCCATCCTCATCCTCAGACCGTAAGCCTTTGCAAATTTCATTCACTGCCCTCTCCAACGTGTCTTGCCCCGATCCAATCACTTGCTTCTCTCCTCAGTTCCTCCTCTGGTCCGATTCTGTCTAGTTGCCTCAGACCCCAATGCCTCGCCAGCCTACCCTGTTTGGCGCCTCTCCAATTTTCCCGTCATCCTTTGCACATTCAATAAATCTGTTAAACTGCTTCGTGTGTCTGAGGTTCTTGCTTGCTTAAGAGTCCCCCTAGACCAACGTTATGACAGAAGGTGCTATGTTCATCTGTTCAACCAATATTATGCTAGTGTAACAAACAAAGGGAATATCCAAACATCATACTGTTTAAGAAGGTGACATGTTTTTGTCCCAGAGACGAAGCCCTTTGGGTACAAAATGTGGGTATCAACCTCTGAACAAAAACAAAAGATCTTGTAAAGATGATGCCTGAAGCTGCCGAGAGAGAGAGCGAGCGTCAATGGTGAAACCAGTAGTTATCACTAAAGATCAGCATCAGCAATACAGAACATTATGTACAAATGTTTAGGCAACATAAAATGACATCAGTCAGAATGTTAAAAGATGTACATAATTGTCTTCTAAACACAATTTTCAGTGCAACTCTGGGGCACCTCCTGCCAAAGGTCTGGTTGCTTTGTTTTCAGATGCTGTGAGAAATGACCTGAATTAAAGAGACAGTTGAATTCCTGTGAGGAAAAAAATGCTCATGGATGGCTCAAATGTTTCTGCATGCCATCCTATTTTGAATGTCATCCATAGCTTCTGGGTTTATTAATCCTCATCTTAACAAGAAGGGATAAAAAAAGTGTGACATTTCTGTCTTTTCTTTTTTTTCCTGAACTCATCCAGACTGTCATTTCCAATTCCAGCTTGCAGGTAATGTTTGGCTAAATTGAAGCACAGCTGAGGCTGTTGAGAGCCACAGATAAGGAGTGAGAGAGGCTCTGTTATTAACACAGGGACTGTGTTTTGAGAAAAGTGTTGAATCATTTCTGTGATTATTTTGTAGTTCTGATTCTTAATGATTGTGTCGCAACTAAGTAATTCTGTTCTCCTTGAAGGGTTATGAATTTGATTCTTGGACTGATTTTGAATTCTGATGTGGTTGTGATGATAATATTTTATGTTTAAGTGTTTTGAAGGGTTTACTGACCTTGGGTGATTTTTCCAAGGTTTTGTGAGTGAATATTTCCGTTGCTGATAAAATTTAGATGAGGATTATCAACCAAGGGTTGAAAATGATCTCCACTTACTGTTTTCTCCTTATTAAATGTAGATTTCTGACTAGGTTGAGAGATCTGGCAAAAGATTTGAGACTTTAAATGCTCCTTTCCTCAATGCCACATTGGAAGAAGAAGAAGAAGAAGAACAAGGAGTGAGACACGTGACGCTTAAATCAATCCAAGAGATTTGCCCTCACCATTTTATTTTTGTCAGCTTTGGTG
Organism: Fundulus diaphanus; assembly: GCA_037039145.1. Taxonomy (NCBI): domain Eukaryota; kingdom Metazoa; phylum Chordata; class Actinopteri; order Cyprinodontiformes; family Fundulidae; genus Fundulus; species Fundulus diaphanus. The sequence continues at coordinate 22,073,420 of CM073140.1, read as the reverse complement.
AGGTAGTTGGAGGACCAAAACGGAGACCAGAGCTAGGTAGCCACATGTTGAGTAGTGACAGTTTATCAAATCCAAGACAACGGACTTACAGGGAGGGTTGGTGAAGATGATGACCAGAAAGAAAACCAGAAGCTGACAAAACACAGGGTCAGCACAACAAACTCTCCTTAGTCAAACATCATCTTGGTCCTCTGAACGTTCCGAATTCCTCGAGTGTTCCTGCCACCCCAGTCGACCTGAAGCTCCTCTTCTCCTGCTGGTAACGTACTTCTGTCAAGGAACATCCTCCCAGTCATGGAACCACACCTCGGTCTGCCACTGATTACCCCAGCCAGACTAACTCCCCCTGGTTCATCATTGTACATCCGCCTTTTCTAGACCAGAGCCTTCCCAGCCGGCCAGTATTCCCTCCACATCCATTTTCCCTCTGTCCATTACCTTTCCAATAAACATCCTTAAACTCTCAATCTTTCTCCATGTTTGTTGCTTCCAGGTCACCATGGAAAGCAAAGCCGTGACAATGGTTCCCTCCTGGATCTCAGTCCGCTGCCTCCTCCTCATTCCTTACGTTAGTCTCCTTACTGCCCCTCTGCATGCTGTCCTGGATTCACTAGCTGGACCACTCCATAATCCCACCATCAACACTCCTCTATCATCTTCTCCTGGAGCAAAGAACCAAAGGACCATGACACACCTGCACCACCCGCCGGTGTCGCTCCGGGACTGCTGTAGATGAAGATGCTGAGGTTCTCTTTGGGAGTGACAAGGAAGCATAGGATCTGTCACTTCTGAAACAGGAAAACGGAAAGAAGAAGGAATTTAAATATAAAAGAATGCACCAGTATGGAAAACACCTAATAGATCTAAACACAGAGAAATGAACTTTATGGCAAAAACAACAACAAAATATGGCAAGACCTTAAAGAACATAATAAGCAAAAAGGAAATGCTCAAAACAAAAACATAAATGAAAACCCTTACCTAAAACCTGACATATGGCATTCACAGTGTGGCGGATACAAAATAAATAACTGTACAAAGAAATAGAAAATCCTGACATTATTAAAATAATTGTTTAAATCGTATCCTGGGGTTGTCAAGGATTAACCTCAGATAGAGGATGAGATAAACAGAAGAGACTGATTAAGTAATTATACATAAGGATTAAGTAATATATCAAAAATATACATCACATGATTGTATAGATTAGAAATATATAAGAGAAGTAAATTGTGTTTCTCTATTCTGAAGAATATCAAGTAAGTGATACCTTTCTTTAGATCTAAGAAATCATACAACACTTTGGAGTGCATCTCCAAATACCCAAGCCAGACACTGACTTGCTTAAGACATCAAAGCAACTTGGTCTGCAGACTTCTTTCTGGCTTCATGGCAATAAACTGATGTTTGTTATGATGGGTGGCAATGACCTCTACTACTTCTATTTCTGTTTAGGGTTTTATCTTAGTTATTCAGCAGCACAGCTTCAGCTTTCTCTCTAGACCGACTTCTTTGTCGTCTGGATAGCAGGTTTTTACCCACTAGCCTGCTATTAGGTCCTGTTGGATTAAGTGATGTTGTTATGAAGCCATTCAGAAAACACATTTTCCTCCACGTTCACTCTCTGCCAGATTGTCACTTTCAACAATAATTCAACCCATCTTGATACATTGCAGTTGGAACAAATTATTGGACTTTAGCCGTGGGTAGTTTTGTTAGAAGCTTTGAGGCGTCTGGATAGAACATGTTTGACAATGATAGCTGGGTGCCGTGCCTTGGAGCATTGGCCGGAAACCAGATGTCACCACTGTGGATTCTTTAATAGAAAACAAACACGCTTTCTTTCTTGTCTCTTACACCCCCGGTGTGTTGCGTTTATTGTCCATGTATTGCTGAAGGTTATCTTAAATCTTAATCAAATGCTGTGAAATGAACAAGAAAACACTGGATTGCGGCACATACCTTTCCCAATGCAAGAACGTCAGAGAGCTGAGTGTAGCAGATTTAATAATATTCAAAGGGGGGTTGTGGATTTGGATCAGATTCTTATCTATATTTTATTTTGCCTTTATGTATAGTGTCTGTTTCCATTTTCTGATATATTTCTTCTTTCACTGTTTTCACTGTCATTTTCCTTCTTTTCTTAGCTTTTATTAGCCTCTTTTTTGTTTAGTCAAATTTGCAGACCAACCTGTCTCAAATATTTGCCCAACAGAGGTGGACTTCAGGAATGTAAAACACAGGCTTAGTTAAAAACACCCTTAACATCATGCTCTTTCATGGGAATGCTTACTCTAACAGCATATTTTACTGCTACCATCTTATAAGTGGTCATATATGGACATATATGTCAGAAATAAGCAATTTTAGAAAGCAGCTAGCAAGTTTGAAGTACAAATCCTGAATATATGCAGCTGAAAAAAAACTCTCAGAGGAAATCATTGTCAAGAGCAGTTTCCTCTGCATCTCTGTTTACTTGACTTCTCTGCCTGCAGACAGTCTGCAGTTGTGTGCTGTGTTGACAGGAAAAACATAAGGGCATCAGTGGTGCACTCTGAAAGCCATGCCCTGGTTCAGCTCCTATTTCTGTCCATATTAGCTGTGATTATGTTGCTGTTTAAGAAGCCCTGCTCTGATCCAAAATAGACCTAAACCTTACTGGTGGCAAGTAACTCCATGCCCTAAATAGCCCGAAGGGGAAGCATAATGATGTAGAGGAATGTGTAAGCTCAAAAACATCCAGATTTTTTCCCCCCTTGTTAGTTTTCAACAGCCAATTCTTATATCAGATGTGTTACTTCATACCCGGTCTGAAGAAACACTGCAGAAATATCCTTTCACTGATTTGGAGGAGAGCTCATGCAGGCATGCGTCAGAAAAAATGAACATTTCACTGTGGTTTTATTTATTTTTATCTAAACACAGATGGTTTTAAATATTCTGACTGTTGCACAGCACAGTGCAAACATCACCAAATTGGATTAAAGTTTCACTGACTTGCCTGGCGAAACATTTTGACTGCAACTGTGGTGTGTAGCTCAGCCTGTTCTTTCAAACTGTTGCAGTAAATTGAGGTCAGTCTCTATGAAGCATACAGGATAGTTTTATGGAGGAGCCTGCATGAAATACAACACAAACATCTTCACTCTGCACAGTCAAACTGGGTTTGATCTTGGGTGTTTTTTTTGTTTTTTTTTACAGCACATCATAACTCTCACGCCTGCACCTCACACCCTGAGGTGTCAGCTCAGAGTGTGCTTTATGACAGTCTCTGAGCAAACTGAAGGATTGGATGGACACCTCTTAATACCTTGAAGGTCACCATGTTTTTTGTGTTGTTGTGAAACACATATCTGTCTTTCTGAATGATCCCATGTCACAAAAAGTAGTAAAGTTACACTGTAACCTATATGGAAACTTTGTGTATATAAATGTTGTTCCTATTAGCTCTGTGTCACATAATTTACGCTAGCCTTATTTAGATAGAACAAACTAATTTAATTTAAAGCAGATCAAGTCATTTACATGTCAATTTATTTCGCCGATTGTTGTCTGAGACAAGTAACAACGTTGAAAAAAAAAACAAATAAAGGGACCTTAGGGCCACTTTCAACGTGATCTCTTTTTGTTTTCATAAACTGCTGGTCTGCAATAGGCAGGACTGTGTTACCACAATGCCAAGGTGGAAAAATATCAACAATGATGTTTTATGGAAGCACCTGTTACTGCAATCTGTGCAGGATTATAAGGGAATTAACCTACATTTTCCCCATTTTGTTCCCTTTACTATTGCACAATATCCCTACCCATGTGTTCATGAGCTCTAGTTTCCCAGCCGTTAAGGTCAGTCAGAATCCATCCAACCAATACCATACCATACCAATTTTATTTATAAAGCACTTTAAACACCCACAGGACCAAAGTGCTATACACAATCATAAAATACAAATGATCAATCATAAAACAATAAGAAAAAATGGTATATAAAATTAGTAATTAAATGAAAGAAAGTAAAATGCAGTAAAACAAAGTCAACATCTCAGATTGTGTTAAAAACCAAGGAAAAGAGATGAGTCTTAAGAAGGGATTTAAAATCAAAAAGGGAAGAAGCCTGTTTAATGCCCAAGGGAAGGTCATTCAACTGGCCAAATATATACAGGCTATGTCGAGAGTGAAAGCCCAACACCTGAAATGTATAATCTTATGAAATACCGTTTCCAAGCAATTGTTTGCGACTGCAGTATTGCCTACAGTGATACTGTGATGACAATTGTTATTTCTATGTATTTTGAACCTCTATACAAAAGGAAAAGAAATTACCAATCTGCTCAGGAGTGGACGTCCCAGAAAGTTCAGCCAAAAGTCAGATCATATAATGTTTTGAGCAATTAACAAAATGAAATAAAGAAAACAAAAAGAACTAACTGGCTTAAGTTAGTTTCTAGATATTAGAGATCATGACAACACAATTAAAAAGACACTGAGTTGCCAGAAGTTTCTCTTCTCAGGAAACGGTTTGCAATGGCGGATCGAACTGCAAGACTTCTTGAACAATCTCCTTTGGATAGAAGAGACCAAAGTAAAGAGTTTTGGTTATTTTGCACAGTGTCACTTTTGGCTAGAGCCTTTGGAGGATTATTCTTGATATTTGCTTGAAATAATCTTCCATAAGAGTCAAACACAGCAAATTAACACAACCACATCCTACCAATAGTCAAGCATGGTGGAGCTGACTAGTGGAGATAATATAGGCTTATTTTGAAGCCATCGAGTCAAACAACAGAAATCTGAGTAATGCAGGAGAACAATGATCCTAAACACAGTGGCAATTCTCCAACATAAAGGGTTAGAAATGAAACGAATGACTTCTCAGTGAAAGTAAACACCTAAACGGTTGTGTGACCTTATGAGAGCAGTGCAGAACAAATGCTTGCAAACCTGTATAAATTAGGTCAATATTTTTATTTATTTTTTCTAGCATTATTACACCCTATAAAGTAAAATCCCTAGATTTGTATGACCAATGCCATTTCTTTTTTACATGGCTGTAGATGGAGTTGGTACTGCAGTACCGATTATTCATCTTTATTGAAAACAACTAAGATTTAAATATGTAGCTCTACCGTGTTCCTGCTGTGTCTGCTCTGTTATCTAACACGGCCTCCAATGTGATGACAGTTGACGGTAACGCTGACAGGAAGAACAATGAGCGATGATATGAACCCCTCAACACCAATTCAACTTGTGTAACCCCTGATCACCTGTACGTTAATAAGTAATGCATGCGATTTTACAGGTGTGATGCCTGGATCAGTCTGATTGGCATTTCAGCATCCAGTTGTCACACCTAACAGCAGACCAAACCAGGACTGTGAATTACACTGCAACAATGAGTGATGGTGAAAAAGTTTAATTTCTTTGGTGTATGCAAACCCTAAAGGTGCCATGACAACAAATTTCCTTTTTCTGAGGCTTTGGTAGGGCTGGCCGATAAGGCCAAAAATTATATCACGATTTATTTCGATACAATATGATTACGATATCAATATAAACAAAATAACAGCCTCAGAAAGACTGCCAAGAATGCCCATAACAGATGCCTGTACAAACTTATGACAATTATTTTGCCATTTATAAAACTCCTTCAATATAACATTTTAGATATACTTGCTTTAAAAAAAATAAAGCGCATAAAACTACATGAAACCCAGAATGTCAGTCAGTGACAAATGTTGTAATCATAGGCTGTAATGTATATTGAAACATTGTAAATGTCATGTCACATTTATTGAATCAAGTTATTTTGTGATATATATTGATATTGAATTATTGTCCACCCCTAGGTTTTGGGGGTATAATATGATCTGCTGTGGTCTGATGAGGCCGTATGAATGTCAAAAGCGTGAACCAAGCGTGAAAATCATGCCAGATACATCATTTTCTTGTCGGAGCGGGGGGAGTCAGAGTGTTGCTGGGAGAGAAGAAAGTTGTTGAGGGAGGGGAGAAGGCGTGTGTTTGATCGGTTTTCCATATATATATATATATATATATATATATATATATATATATATATATATATATATATATATATATATATATATATAACAAATAAATATATCATTAAACATCTATAAACTATATATTCATATTTACAGCACTATATGTTGCAATGAAATGAAATATTTGTGCCATGTATATTTGCGGGCTGCACAGTGGTGCAGTTAGTAGCACAATTGCCTTGCAGCAAGAAGGTTTAGGGTTTGAATCCCAGCCTGGGGTCTTCCTCCAGTTTGCATGCGTAAGTTCTTGCCCGATAATTGGGCTTCCTCCCACAGTCCAAAAACATGACTGTTGGGTTAATTGGTGTCTCTAAATTGCCCTTAGTTCTGTCTGTTTGTCCTGTGTGTCTCTGTGCTGCCCTGTGATGTACCTGCCTCTTGGCCAATGACTGCTGGAGGTAGGTAGCATCCCCCAGTGAACCTTCATTGACAAGTGGGTTTAGACCATGGCTGGATGGATGCATGAATGTATATTTGCATATATTTGTATATGTTTACTATAAGTACATAATTTAATAAATAAATAGGTAATTCATTAACAGTTCATATGTTAAAACCAGATAGAATAAAATACATTTATTTAGTTCCTGTTCTGCAGATTGTGTAAACTGCCACTGCTGCTGATTAAATACACAATAACACCGGCTTGGTTAACCTGCAAAGAAGCCAGCTTCAGACCAATTAAAATATAAGAGTAGCCGTAGCGCCACCTATTGACTTTGATGGATAAGGCCAACACATAAAATCAATTCATAATGTCTTGCAGCATGATATCATGATATTATCAAGTAAATTGTGTGATAATTATATATGCTGTTAGTATGATAATTTATAGTTATATTAATTAAATAAAATATTTGTTTGTTTTATATTTTAATTACGGACATATTTCACTACTCATTTGTTTTATTTTATTCTGGCAAATTTCAACTTCCACCACACGATGCACCAAAGGCTAAGATTGTTGACATGGGTTCACTTTCTGTATATAATCTCAGGAGCTTGGCTCTCCAAACCTCAGTTTTAGGAAGATCAAATCACTTTTTACAGATTGGATCATAAAAAAGACAGATCTCGGTCTGACAGGGGAGATATTTAAATCTAAATCAAGAAATGTCAGCACTGACAAAGAAGCTGCTGTCACTGCTTGATCCATAATGTTCTTGACACCTCTCCATGTTTTTGCAGGAGATTAGAACTCACGGCATTAATTGTTCTTGCTCGGGTCACTTTCCTTCAGATACAGAGAGCAGCGTTGGGGCAAAGCGCATTGATGTTCCTCGGATGCGGCGCAACAGAACATTTTCTGTTCACTGATTCAATGTGTGCCGTCCTGTAGTGGTCAGACTTTTTGTTAATCTAATACTGATAAAGGATACTCAGCTGCTATCACTGCTGACCTGACTGTTTATTTTTCCTACTCCTATTTTTACACCCCCCTTCATCCACCCATCTGTCCCCTGGTTTTTTTCCTCAGCTTGAGAACAGGAGCAGATGGAAAGGGAGCGTGTTGCCTAACGCCAGGTGGTCAACAGACAGAAAGAATACGGGAAGGAGGGACAGAGGGAGGGACAGTGTGCCCGTGTAGTCACAGCACAGCCTTGCAACCTGCTCTGACCCGCGATAAGACAGAGGGGACTATTCAGTGATTTGTCCCGCAAAACCATATGAATATTTTGGGATCTTTGACCTTGTTTGCTGTAGATAGGAGAGAAATCGGCAGATGTTTCTTTCCACACTCTTATCATTTATATTCTGGCCTCTTTAAACTTGTCTTTCATTACCTCAAAGGAATTACGTAAGCATCTAAAACATGTTTATGTGCAACAGATTGCGCAATAACAGAAATACTTGACTTAATTCTTACTGCTATCTCTTTCAAAGATCACATAACTGCTCTATATGCGTTTCTGCTGAACATGCTATTTTGTGTAGACACTTTCTTCTGCCTTGGCAGACCGTGGTAGATGAAAAATTTCCACTACCCATGTCCTCTGCCTGCTCCTCCCCCCAGCTTCCCTGCCTGTCTCTTGTTTGCAATCAGCTTTAATCTCTGGAAGGACATCAGTTAACCAAACTCAGTCTGTGTGCACAGATACATTTGCATCCAATCTTTGTCCGCATTCACGCTATTAATATTTAAATTCTCTTTGAGATTATGGTGCTTGCTTTGGTCAGCATGTGAAAGTTGGAAACCTTTAGAGAGAGGAAACCTGAAAGTTTTAAAACTCAACACTGATGAAAGAAGCATGATCTGAGGCGAGAAAGAGAGAAACCAGTTCTATGTTTGAGTTATATTATGTGACTATTTAACCTCAGGGCTGTGGTTCTCAAAATTTAGACATCTTTGGTGCCACAAAAGCTTTAAAAAACAGTGCTGCCTCTTAAAAGAGATATAGGGTATCTTGCAAAAATAGTTTTTTCACAATTTGTCATATTTTCAACCACACATTCTATTTATTGAGCTTTTATGATAGATCAACACAAAGGAGTGAATAATTGTAAAGTGGAAGGACAATTGTACATGGCTATGTATTTATTTGTACAAATAAATATCAGAAAAATGTGGTGTGAAAAACCATCCATTGCTGATATTTTAGTTGCATGTCTCCTGGTGTACACTCACCGGCCACTTTATTAGGTACATCTGTCCAACTGCTCGTTAACACTTAATTTCTAAGCAGCCAATCACATGGCGGCAACTCAGTGCATTTAGGCATGTAGACATGGTCAAGAGAATCTCCTGCAGTTCAAACCGAGCATCAGTATGGGGAAGAAAGGTGATTTGAGTGACTTTGAACGTGGCATGATTGTTGGTGCCAGAAGGGCTGGTCTGAGTATTTCAGAAACTGCTAATCTACTGGGATTTTCACGCACAACCATCTCTAGGGTTTACAGACAATGGTCCGAAAAAGAAAAAACATCCAGTGAGCGGCAGTTCTGTGGGTGGAAATGCCTTGTTGATGCCAGAGGTCAGAGGAGAATGGCCAGACTGGTTCGAGCTGATAGAAGGGCAACAGTGACTCAAATAACCACCCGTTACAACCAAGGTGGGCAGAAGAGCATCTCTGAATGCACAGTACGTCGAACTTTGAGGCAGATGGGCTACAGCAGCAGAAGACCACATCGGGTGCCACTCCTCTCAGCTAAGAACAGGAAACTGAGGCTACAATTTGCACAAGCTCATCGAAATTGGACAATAGAAGATTGGAAAAACGTTGCCTGGTCTGATGAGTCTCGATTTCTGCTGAGACAGTCGGATGGTAGGGTCAGAATTTGGCGTCTACAACATGAAAGCATGGATCCATCCTGCCTTGTATCAACGGTTCAGGCTGGTGGTGGTGTCATGGTGTGGGGAATATTTTCTTGGCACTCTTTGGGCCCCTTGGTACCAATTGAGCATCGTTGCAACGCCACAGCCTACCTGAGTATTGTTGCTGACCATGTCCATCCCTTTATGACCACAATGTACCCAACCCATGATGGCTACTTTCAGCAGGATAATGCGCCATGTCATAAAGCTGGAATCATCTCAGACTGGTTTCTTGAACATGACAATGAGTTCGCTGTACTCAAATGGCCTCCACAGTCACCAGATCTCAATCCAATAGAGCATCTTTGGGATGTGGTGGAACGGGAGATTCGCATCATGGATGTGCAGCCGACAAATCTGCGGCAACTGTGTGATGCCATCATGTCAATATGGACCAAACTCCCTGAGGAATGCTTCCAGCACCTTGTTGAATCTATGCCACGAAGAATTGAGGCAGTTCTGAAGGCAAAAGGGGGTCCAACCCGTTACTAGCATGGGGTACCTAATAAAGTGGCCGGTGAGTGTATGTCTCCACCGGCTTTGTGTTGGTGTATTACATAAAACCCAAAGTATTATCATTGTGTTGAGAGTAATGTGACAAAAAATAAAAAAGTAGAAACACTCTCCAAGGTACTGTACTTAGACATTTCTAGACACACTACCAAAACTCATTGCAATTAAATGGTTCAGTTTTTCTGGCTTGACTCAGTCATATTTTTTTTGTATTGTATTTTTTCCTTTTTTCATTCCAACCTTGTTGCTGATTATTGTGAATAAAAATAATTTAAAAACTTCATCTGTCTCTGTTTACAGTGATCTAATGATATAAAATGTACATTTAAAATAGCCTTATTCCCAGATTCTCAATAATACAAGTGAAACAAAAAGTATTTTTTTCTCCTAATACAGAATGAAAGTACTGATAGCGCAACATTAATTAAGTAAAAAGAAAATGAATTTGTAAAGTTAATTGCAAATGAAAGAAAGTTAATTGTAGATTTGAGTTCTTTTAAATCAAGATTAAAAACACATTTTTTTTAGGATTGCCTTTGATTGTTCTAGTTAAACTGTTTACTGAAACATCATTAGTTTAAGTTTGTAGTCCAACTGTTTTTAAAATAATTAATATTTACTTTTAGTTTACATTTTCCCATGTTGTATTTTGTTTCAATGTTTCTACATTTTATTCCAACTTGCTTTTATTCTGTTTTTATTTTCCTATGTTATAAAGCACTTTGCATTTTCCTGAAATGTGCTATACAAATAAATTTTCCTTGCCTTGCCTTAAAAAATAATTATTTCATCCCTCCCCCTGGTATAGTAAACACAGCATGATTTGAAGTCAAACTGAGCAGCAGAAAAATCTTTATTTTACTCGTTGGAAGTGCCTTAGGTGCTTCAAGTTCTTTTAGCTGGCATACATAAAGGTTTTTACTTTGATATAAAATATATTAGGAAGGAATCAGCGGAGCTATAGCGGAAAATAGTAAAAAAGAGGTTCTTACATCTTAAAAATATCTCTGCTGCTGGTTCTGGATGTTCTGGTGAAATTTCGGTGTTTAGAAGAATACTTTCAGCAAATTGGAAATTATCCAAAATTGGTTTCCAACCTAGCATGACATGGCAGAGTGGCTGTTTCTGTTCTGAGCCTAAAGTAAAAAAAACAAAAAAACAAGACTCAGCTGACCAACAAGAGTCCTTTACACATATGAGATAATATCTCAGATAACATTACACAAAAATCCATAAGACAATTTTTTCCCATGTTTTTTATTGTAACAGCTGTTTATGACTTTCTTCTCCATTATTTCTTTCTTGTAGCGAGAGCAGCTTGTGCTGATGTGAAGCTAAAGGTAACATGACAGATACCTTGTGCCTGCACTAGTAAATTTAATTCAATCCAATATGTTTATTGAATTTAAATAATCTAGGATTGTTTTTTGTTTGGTTAATTTTCTTGATAAAACTGCTTTAGGTTCACTTCACTAGAGAGGAGAAAAAATAAATCATATAAATTTTTTTAACATATCGTTTAGACACTGACTGTCGCCCATGTAAAAAGTTATGCAGGGTAAAGACAGTATTGCTGCAAATCTGAGCACTGAGCAAACTCTTTCAGTGTGATTCTGACAGGTCAGCCAGCCCTTCTAGCGTGTTATGTAAAAAATGCTTGTTTTGCAGATTCAGTAGAGAAACAAGTAATGTGCACCTGAACCAGCACGTTTAAAATATCAATGCAGAAGTGTTTGCATCTGAAAGAAATAGGAAAGAAAGAACTAGCAAGACCAGAAAAAAAAAGCATATCCGAGTGTGCACAATGTACAAACTTTATCCGTTTTATGGATCAACATTGACCAGATTTGGAGAGATTTAGATGTAAGAACAAAATACACAGCACCTGCCAAAAAATCTAGGATTCACCACAAAAACGAGTGATAAATGGTCTGCCGTGGTTACCTTACTCATGGCAGACCATGAGGATGAAATAGAAGCTGGACGTATTTATAGCACAGAGTTAGGAACAGAATGACAGAGAAACTTTAGCTTAAATGTAAAAGTTGCATTAAAAGGCCAAAGCTGTTGTTACACATTTTCTATTATTGCCACATATGTTGACATTTCTAAAGGTGCGTTTCTATTGATTAAAACAATAGAAACAATTGAAGCCCATTCAAGCATTATGAATGCTGAGGTTATTGAATCTTCATCTATTACCCCATTAGATTAAGCTCTGTGTGACTCATTATTTATATATATAATACTTCTCCCAGTTTCAGTGCTCAAACCCAAAAAAAAAAATCTATATGCCCAAAAACAACCTCCTGACATCTATTATTCCTGGAGTAAAGCCCATTTTGAGCAATCAAACTGTGTGTGTGTGGGTGGGGGGGGGGGGGGGGGGGGGGTAACTAAAACCACGGACTGCATAATGACTGCATTCCAGCTAGTTTCACCACAGAACTGTTGCACATGTTGGATCCTGGCTGATCACACCCTAATTTCAACACAGCCATCATTTTTAGTTTTTATCACACCTCCGTGTGCTACTTGATAAAGCCTGATGTTATTTCATTAAAAAACAACACTGATTAATTTGTCCTATTTTTTAATTACACATAATTCCTTTAAAATTTAGTCTTTAGTAACCCAGTCTTTCTGACATACTTGGAAAGATCCTCACAAAGTTTTTTAATTGTATCTGCTTTTTGTCTTCTTTTTTGTTGAGTCCTTGCATCTGATGAGTGATGGTGCAGAAAAGTGGAGAAGTGAGGGACAAAAGTTGAAGTGTGAGGAACAGACCTAAAAAATATATATATTTATATCATATAAAGACTATCTGAAGGTAGAAGTCAAACCTGATACTGTACCTAAAGAAAAATAATTATTCAGTTGATCACCTAGTACAGCGATTCCCAAAGTTCGGAATCTGATCTGGACCTGGATCGATTGGTAAGTCATTCAGAACCTAGTCCTAAACGTATTTTGGGACTGGGTCAGTTGAAGCTTAACTAAAAGCTGTGTTTTTGAGACCTCAACACTTGCAGCATGCTGTTGCAACACTAGTCCCTAATAGTTAGGGTTAAAGCAAAACTCTTTATGAATTGAGAGAGAACCCCTTTCTGGAAGTGTTTTCCAATAGAATGGAATTCTCCAATAGCACTAATTGGAGAATATTTATTAACAGCAAACCATATCAAACCTAACGTTAGCCTAGCACTTTGGTATGTAATTGTTTTAATATCAATATCTTGTTATACTTTAAGTAAATTTTTTTTAGTTTTAGTTTAAATTATTATTATGTGTGAAAAAGGGTCCTGTTATCTGTTGAGAGTCAAAAATAATAAAGGTGGATAAGATTAAAATTAAAATCTTAAATAAAATGAAAATGCTCATTATTTACTGTAAAAATTACAGCAGTCAACTGACTTAAATGATTATAGGCACAGTGTCATTTTTTTTCTTTCTAAAAAGGCCTTTGTCCTTAACTAGAAATTAAATTTAGACCTTGTACATAAAACTTGAGCCATCCAATCTAGTTTATGTCACATATTCAGCTCTTTTGAAATTGCTATGTTATCCAAGTCCAAAAATTACAAGAAACTCTGACTACATGGAAAGAAAATTCAACATGAGAAATAATTCAACACTTCTGCACTGCAACCAAAATGGATATACTATTATAAGTGACTGCAAAAGTGAAAAAAACTAAAACCAAACACAACAAAGTTAGCAGCTGAGACTTTTGTCTGTCTATAATGCTGAGCTTTATACCGACTGATACTGGATCAGATTACCTGACCGTGTGTTGTCTATGTTTAGCAGCCAACACATTACAAACACCTGGCCCCAGAACAGTTGGTAGAACTGCTCTCCGCTGTCTGTTTGTGACAGATGGCCGTGCCCTGAGAGGACAGGAGTGTTCTGGTAGATAGGACCATCAGGACTGCGACAGCCAATCACAGGAAGGGGTGGTGATTTGCTTTTACCCAGCAACAGGCCAGGAGCTGCTTAACAGGACTCAGGTGGGTTGACGGAGCAACCTCGGGCCTCAAGCACAACTTTGTACGGTCTTGTCTGTCCACATTTAAAGTTTTCATGTCAGAATGTCTCGAGGGGATAACTTGGCTCATTTCAAAACACACTCTGTCTGAATGTGTAAAACACACTGCTAAACAGATTGTAACCTCAAGTGTTCACTGAAACAGTCTCGCTTAAGCTGAAGTGTGGTTTGTGTTATCCGCGTTGACGCAGCAAAATACAGGAGAAAATGAGGCAGCAAAAGTACAAATTGCAGCAAATGAAGGACAGTGACTACAAATGTGAAAAAGAAAAAAAAACCTGAGGGAAGAAAGGTTGTGTCTGAATAAGCGGTTTTCTCTCCAAAAACCTCCACCAAATGCATTTTAGGAACTTGGCTGATGCACTGGCAGAATGAATAAAGCTCCAAAGGAAGCTACAGCAGGAATCAAGGCAGATGAAATCTTATATATCTCATTGTAAGCACTTAAATGCAGACAAACACAATAGAGGTGATAGATTTTCCATCAGTCTTACCAAAGGTTACCACCTAATCTATCATATTCTTCAAATATAGTGTTTTTAATGGTTCAAGAGTTCAGGTATTCTTAAATAACACATATTTTAATCCATACAGAAACTGTTCTCCTTGAAAATGCAGTTTGCATGTTGTGCACGTCAGTATATTAACTCACGGACCATTTGTTTCTGCTGTTGACACCTCTCTTAATGCTGAAACTGTAAATCACTGAGTGTGGCTGACAGCTGTGACATTACCAAGCCATGCAATAAAGGAGAATGCTGAGCTCAGACGTAGAATATACTTTCTTCACATTATACATTTTGCAAATTAGTTTTTTCCCCCAACTGTTCGTGCATAATTGCAAGCTTTACAATTACTCTCCATCAACACCAAACTTTTTTCAGAGAGGGCCTAAAAATAAAACATCACATCTGCAGCAAAGCAGGACTCTGATTTGTTTTAATGAAGCCACCAAATTAATACCCTTACTTTAGTTGTCTCAGCAGAAATGCCAGTACCATCACACAGTAACAGCTTTGTCAATCAATGTTGCTTAGACATGCTCTGTTAGAGCAGGTAAGGAAGAGATTGAAAGTGCAAAAGGCCAGCAGCAAAGATAAATGGCTCACAGGACTTCAGTAAAGACATATAGCCTTGGAGAAATCTGCACATGCCAGAACCAAAGATAGTCACAATAATATTAACAATGATTTAATAAACATTAATCATAATCTGTATTGTCATTGTCAGAAGCGGTTCTAGACAGAGGCCGACAGGGGCCAAGGCCCCTGTAGAAATGGTCCTGGCCCCTGTATTAAAGATATTACATGAAATACACTTCTTACGATTATATGCACTGGCGATGAAACCATAACTGATTGGTCACTTTGAACAATTTTATTTTTTACCTATACAGTTTTACTCTAACAAGGATTTAAAAAATGAAGGTGTTTCATGTTTAGCTTCAGTCGTATTGAGCTGGGATCACAGTTTTCATCTGCTAGATCAGGGGTCTAAAACCTGCAGTTCCAGAGCCACAAGTGTATCACTTAATATTATTAAACCATTAAATATTGCTGTTTTATTGTTTTATTGTTTCATTCTTTTGCTCTGTGCCCCTATGAAAAAAACACCAGCGCCGCCTTGGCCCCCCTGGTAAATTGGGTCTAAAACTGCCACTGCCAACATACATTCCAGTTAAATTTGCCCTCCGCATTTAACCCATTCCTTAGGGAGCATTGGGATGTCACTGTGAGGTGCCCCAGGGAGCATATGGGGCTAACCATCTTGCGCCGCTCTTGGTTCCTTGGAGCTCGAAGAGAGCATACGCGAAAGGTACGAGTTTGCGAGATAAAAAATGGGGATATAAAGGAGCCGGAAATAAATCAAACTTTGCATTCTTCCTTTTAACTGCGTCCGAAAAAGTTCTCTGTTGCTGGTGATATGTCGAGTCTGCATATTTTTGTGTCTATCAAATATGGGTGAGTACATTGGCCGCCAAAAACGGGTGCTTTTGTATTCAAATACAAAACCTATAAATATTAAATAGCAAAATAGCTTCCTTGTTCGGTGAAAAACCAGTAGTTTGCATCCAATATTTAAATAAAACGGTCAACTTGATTGAGAATATTTTTAAAAAAAGATGCTTTAATTTGTAGTTACCGATCTCTCATTACCCTGTTTTACTTTGACAAACCAGATGTTGTTAGCGTTTTTTTACTGTTTAATACGATTGCAGTTGTGGAGCTTGACCTGCCTGGAGTCCGATGGACCAGAACGGAGCAGAAAATTGGACTTTTACCTTATTTTGACGGTGAACGACGGATAGCGTAGCTGCTAACAGTGACGATCAGAGTAGTCACGGAGAATGTGGAACCTTTCTCATTAATTAAAATAACAACGTAGTTGCTCCGTCGGATGGAAGTGCATGTATTGAACGGAATGGAGCAGTCAAGGAGGATGTGCAATTTGGGTGTAAGGGTCTTGCCCAGGGACCAAGAGTGGCAATCTGAAGGAATCAAGGAACCTTGCAACCTCTCCATGATGCAAGCTCCCTGCTCTCTAACCACCAGGCCACCACTCTCCCATTAAATGCAAATTAATAGAGATGATTTTAGATTACCCCTGATTTATATTTATTGCGACAACTCTAAACCCAAAGATTTTAATACACCTTTTGTGCTATTGCTGGAGGTGACAACCCAGGATCCAGACCAGGAAGAAGAGTCCTCATTTAAAACATCTCTCTGCAGCTGGAGTACCGTTACCCATCCATTGCCCCACTGAGACAGTATCTTGCCCATGGTCAAAATCAAATAGATTGAAAACTAATCTAAAAGAGCAAAATCATGAAAAGCTCATGAAAAATGAACACATCTTTGAACAGAAAATTTAAACAATTAAATTAAATTTTTTACATAAGAGCTCTCTCTTCAAAGACTTTGTCAATGACTTGTTTCATGATAAACAGGTTGATTTATTTTGCCTCAGAGAAACTTGGCTGCAGACAGGGAATTATGTTAGTATAAATGAGTCAACTCCTTCTAATTAATTAAATTTTCACATTCTTACATATACTGGGTGAGGAGGAGTTGTCATAACCATCTTTCAGTCTAAGTTATTAAAATCTTAGGCAAACTAATAATGATATATTCTTTTGAATACTTAACCCTCAGTTTTCCTAATCCAAGTCACAAAACTAAAACCATTTATTTTTTTGTTTTGTATTTTTCACCAGGCTCTTACTCTGATTCTTTAGATCATTTCACAGACTTCCTGTCTGATTTAGTGTTAAATACTGATAAGGTCATTATAGTGCTGACATTCATGTCGACAATGAAAATGATAGGGGTATTTAGCCTTTAATGCTGTCTTAGACTTAATTGGCTTGGCTCAAAATATGCCCAGTCCTATCCACTTGTCTTCATATTTTGGACCCTGTGCTGACATTTGGTATTGATTGAGAAAAAATAACAATGATTCCTCATAACCCAGTCCTATCTGACCATTTTTGAGGTTACTTTAACAGAGTTGGTGAAAGAAAACTTAATTATAGTTGATCATTATCAGAAAATGTTGTATTTTGTTAAAGAACCTGTAATTTCTTTTTATTTCCTCAGTATGAGAGAAATCACAGCAGAGGGTGGCCATTTAATTTTGTCCCTTTCATAAAATAATGTTCTTGTTAATAGTCTTACTTCTGTCATGGTTTTTAAGTGTTTGGCCCACATGCAGACACGGACGGAAGCAGAAACAGTTTAAGATGTTTATTAAAGGCTCAATAACGGGACAGCACACAGCGTGTGAGACAGGCGAGGTCTGAATGCAGAGCTGGAACGACTGCGGGAATAAAGGGGATAACATTACTGAGGATCGAACCAGGGGAAAACGTACCAGAAGCTGCGCCGCTTACCGTTTAGCTGGGGAGACCTATCCGGGGGGAATGAGTGACGAGGGAACTCTGTGACCGTAACCCGTTGATGGAAACAGGTGGCTGAGTGACTGGAGGGCTGACAGATGGAATGCTGGTGAGGGGTCCGGACAGCACCACAGAAACGGCAGGCAGGAGGAGCAGCTGGAAGAACCGGAGTGTTTGTGGATGAACCAGGTGAATCCAGGAAGGGGTTCTCATGCCCGGCTTGGTACCACCAAGGGAGTATGAGTGGAGATGCCAGAGCAAAATCTGAGCGGCGGGGATTCTGAAGGCTGGTTCACTGAGCACGACGCCAAGACAGGTGATTAAATCCAAACACAACAAGACTGGAGAATAACAGGAGACAACATTAGTTCAAGAACAGGGTTTCCAAAAACTCACAGGTGCGAGGCACAGGAGACAGATCAGGGGCCTAGGCATACCACGACGGGGTAACACTCTGGCATCTTCCAGCTGTCTCTGAACTCCTTATAAAGCCCGAGGAGAAAGCTCCTTGATGAGCAGCAGGTGTGGGCCACGCCCACCAGTCAACTGCAACCACCTGTGAAGCAGAGTTAAGAGCACGGAAACACAGAGAACCCTCACAACTTCCTTATTCCCTGTTGCTTTAGAAAATGTAGCACCCTTGAAAATGAATGTAATATTTGTAGGCTAATAAAGGTTTAATACATTTGCATTAATCTCTAGTTTAATTTAGCTAATAGAGCTTCATAGTCTAAAGCATAATTCCAGGAAACTGGAGAGAAATTGGCACATCTAGAGGTGCTCACTTAATCTGGAAAACCAGTGTACAGTTGTATAAAAAGACTCTAGTACCACAGAGGTACATTTCTTTCAGCTACTCTCCTGCATGAGAGAAACAAATGTCATTTAAGTAGATATGTTTTGCCTTTCACAAATCTTGATGTGGTGACAAGAAAAAAACATACTCAACCAAATTTGCCCACATCTACAATCAGAACATCGATGAAAAAGATGAAAAGAACTGGAACTTAGAGGAAAAAGAAGGCTGGAGGAGGGTCCCAAGTTTATTTTGCCACCAAGCACAGTGAGGAGGACGGCAAAAGTATGTCTCCATTATACACACCTATAGTAATGAATTTAAACACATCACTTGATGAAGATGCGACTGAGCTTTTAATATGTTTAAAAAGCAGCTTCCACATTCTTTATAATGGAGATTAAATTAAATGGATTAGAAACCTCTTCATACACTGTCAGCATCTGAATGACCATTTCTCTGGACAGGAGGTTTTTACGTTTCAACCTGAGGTGGGGTATATGGTGCCAGAGGGGTAACTTCATCAGCACTTTTTTTAAAGCAAAAAAATCTGACTGCATCCTTTGAATCTTCTGTATAAAAAAACATAATTGACTGAAAACGTGAAAGAGCTGAAGCAGCAGAATTTGAGCACACAGAGTGGGGAGTAAATGAAATAGGAGAGGAACTAAAACATAGTCAGCGATGTGTACCTCCCAACATTATTTGCACCATAACCACTTCAAAGTGCTCAACCGTTGGGTGATCCTAGCTAAATGATAAGAGCTTCTAAGGCTCAATCAAAACATATCTCACTTTGTCTAAGGTGATAAGTCCAAACACTGTTGTTTGGATGTAAGGGACATTCTCTCCTTTTTATCCAAACATTGCCCAGAGCCTTTTTTCAGTCAATCAAAGAATATTTCATCAGACAGGATGAGTGTCAAAGGCTCACTTCCTAAAACTTGTCCAGTACACATAGAGAAGTACTGTGGATATTTGCCAGTTCCTGTTCAAAGTTTGGTTGTGAAATTGAAATACAGAGAATACATTCAGATTCTACACCAAGATTTTGGAGACCTGTGATATAAAAAACATGACAGAGGTAAATAGAAAATATCTTCCAGTGTACAGATGGGGAGCAGCTCTTGGTTGGCATCCAGAGAAGCTGGATGTCAGAGTCAGATGGAATATTTCTGCAGCAGACATGTTTTTTTTCAAAATAGCTCTTGAATAAAAAAACAAGTAAATTATCATCATTTTACACAGAGTCCTAGTCAAGATTTTTTGATTAAATTTAATTTTAAATTAAACTCCCAAACTGTAGAGTTATCTACTAAACAAAAACATATATAAAACTCCAATATATCAATAATCCTTGTAGTCACCTTTTGCTGTGATACTGTATTTATGGTCGTGTTTGACATTCTCTCAATTAACTCTATGAGGTACACATTTGGAATAGGTTTAAATTACGAGGTGTGCGTTTCAACACTCAATTACAACCACGCCTTTTTGATTCAGCCCATCAGTTGTGCTGCGCAGAGGATAGAAAGCGTCATACAGAGCTGATGAATATTAAGAATTCCTCAGAGGCAAAGGTCCATCATAGCTTTAAGACATGAATGTCTGTCAATCTGAACAATTTGAAAGAATTTTGAGCATAAATACCTGATCTCATCTCTACATCTGAGATAGTGTAGAACAGCTCTTTAGGAATGTGATAGGTATACAGCATCAGCAGACATTTTGAGCCTCTTCTTGGTGGATTTTTTTTAAATTTATGTCAATTTTGTTAAGAAGGAAAAGGATGCGTATTTGTTTATCAAAATTTGTCATATTAGGCCTCCAATTGCCAAAATCTGACTGTACCTCACACACCTTTACCTTATCAGTCTGCACCATTAGACAATAAGTTAAACCAACAAATACAATCTGAACGAAGCAAAAGCAAAAAGATTGTTCATTGAATTTAATTTGCAAACCCATCAACACAGCTAAAATGTTAATCTAACACAAACATTCACACAGTACAGCCCCAACGGTTCCTTTAAAGAAAAGAAATACTACAATAAAAAAGTAAACCCATAATTTGCTTATACCTGATGATGCAGTCAGTGACATCATGAACCAATACACTGAAAAGAAATGCTGGGCCGGCCTCTCCCACATATCTGTATCTGTCCTGGATGTAGGACCTGAACAAAGGGACAAACAATGATGAGTAAGAAACATTAAGAAGCATTAACAAAAAAACTTTTACCATAATGTACCTTTAACAGAAGGAACATTCAAATTAACTAATGAGTTAGTAGTGTTTGCTTTTAAAAATAAATGCTTGGAGTTAAACTGTAACAATGCTTCCACAAACAAACCCAGGGTAGCATGTAAAGAAAGATTATTACAGCAATATTGACATCATTATAACTATAAAATAAGCAGCAAGAAATTATGAATATGTTTAAGGGACAAGTGGTGAATAAATACAATCTCAACCACTTTGTCACTCAATCCTTTCCGGGAAGGAAGAGTTACCTTTGCTTTAGAGCAAAATAAAGCTGAAGTAGTAATTAATTCTGAGTTGCGTTTCCCCAAAGAATTTATTTACAATAAGAACCAAGGAGAAGAAAAATGCTTTGTCCCATGGACACATCTGATGTGCCATTGAGATGCTTTGTGATGGATTTGGCCACACAGTTAAAATAAAGCAGTAGACATGTCTGGGAACTCCTTCGTGACAGTGGAATATCAATTTCAGGTGACTACCTCATGAAGCAGATTAAGGCAATAACAACTGTATGTAAAGTAGTCATCAAAGAAAATTGTAGCTATTTTAAATGATTGTTGTGTATTTAACCTGTTTTCCCTTGCTATATATTGTAATTCTGTGTTTCTTTGTTGTCTGGTGTCCTCAGTTTTAAGCTGCAAACAGTCACTGCAGACTTCAAACTCACCAATATCTCTCTACTTGCCTGCGTTCAGTCTCCATGTAACCTGCTGCTGCACTGTTCAGTGGGTAGCGTTAGCCTCCACTACAGGAAATGGGTTTCACAGTAGACTCTTCGCTCTGTCAACTGCCCAGAGGGATGTTAGCTGTCCAGTTCAGTTTGGAGACATCGCTCGGCAGCCGGTCAAAAACTAAACCACAGCGGTCTCTTCATTTTATTGGTACATATTCCGTTTTTCAAGCAACAAGCGTTAGGAGAGAAAGACCGTGCAGTTGTTTCCTGCAGGTCAGCTGTGAGCCATGTCTGGGTAATGCCTCTGCTGTCTGTTGTGCAACTTCACTCGGTCAGCTGGCTGCACACTCAGCAGCTGGGCATGTAGAATCTTCTTCATAACAAGATGTTTATCTTCCAAATATTGTCTAAAGCTATCCTTGTCACCCCAATATAAACTCTCCTGTCATCTGGTATTGATTGTATGTTTAGATTTCCTTTCAAACAGTTCCCGCCCATGGTGTCTTGCCGTAAAACCTCCATTTAAAGACTCTAGGCCTGGTAAATAACTGGTACTGCATTATAGGAGATTTGCAGGCAGTACGTTTGGTTAGTTTTTATTTCCCTCAGGGTCCAGTGATGCATAAGACTGCTGTCGCTGGTGAAGTCCTGATCTTAACACTCTCTGGCAAACACTTGCTGTTTTTTTCCCCCCTTTTTCACTATGATGCCATAGTGATGACACAAGCATAGTCACAGCACATTTTGCCACAGCAGGAAATCATTACCACTCAGTTTAAATGCTGTTGACACTGTTGCTGATCACTGTGGGGAAAAGGCAAATAGAAATTAGTTTTCCTTAAAAAAAAAGAGATGGAAAAGCAATAAAGCCTTTGAATGCCCTCTTTATTCTCGTCACATTTTTCTTCTGTCACATGCAAACACACAGACAGTTGTCTGAGTATGTAACACACAACACGATTTCTCCTGCTCCATTAATGGGGGGCATTTGTGTGTCCTTGCAGACAACGTGGACTGTGATATAATAGGTGATCTGTCCGGGCCCTGGCAATAAATGAAATAATCTCCAGGATGAATGGTGCTGTGAAACCACGATGCTACATCCAGGGGGAATGATTTTGGACTGCAAGTATCTGTAATGCAAGCCAAGTATAGCACATTTCAGCAATACGATAATTTAAAGTGTTTTACATGATGAAAACATAAGAAAGAGAAGAACATTGCAGCGGCATAATAAAGCATAGCAAAGAAAAGTTTGACTACAGACTGAATCAGGTCCTGAATCAGCTCAGATCCATAGTGAAACCATTTCTGGACCCCCTGCAGTTCACCCATATCAGCCCTGACTGGGGGTTGAGATCACCCTCTTCCACGTGTTGTGCAATTAAATGCTTTTAAGTTATTTAATGTTTAATCAAAAAACCTTGGTTCTGTCAGGTATTGTCCAGTGAATGCTATCTTAATTTGGCTTTGATAATAGGACAGCAGGTGAAAGAGGGGTTCGTAAGCTCTAGAATCAAGAAGAATCAAGAATCTTTATTGTCATAGCATTCTCTAACAGCAAACTCTGCACACATATGGAATAAATGGAAGACAACTTCTCTTCAAACCTAGGAATTTAATAAAAGACATAGACGCCCATCCAGGAAACGCTGATAATAATGTCTTTTTTACCTGAGGAGAAGCCCATCGAGAGGCTGCGAATGAAAGAGCATATTCATTACTTGTTAATACATTATGAGAAGTTTTATCATTATCTCAGCACCTGTTTCTTTTAACAAGGGAATCAAGTATAATGCAAAGAATCCCGATATTCAAAACGTTTGCTCAGAATTTGATATTACATTATAAAATAAATAAAACATACAATAAGCAATGCATTTAATTGTCCCATACTATGCTTTTGAAAGCCTCTTAGCAACTCGAGCTGCGATCAGAGATGAAAATGAGCAACCTGCAAGTGTCCAAACAAAAGAATCCTACAGTAGGACTCGGTCAGTCCTGCACACTGGAGTGTAACACTAGCTGCAGCATCCTGAATGAGCTACGGGAGCTGAAGGCAACCCGCTGCAGGGCCAAAGGAATTAAAGAGCTGGAACAAAAAAATAAAAAATAAACACTTGGCAGAATTTCTGATGGAAAACCAGCTGACTTTGGCAAGGTAAGTTCATTCTTGCAGGAATTCAGTGTGTATATATAAAATGAAATTGTGCTTAGTTTGTTCCTAATTTATTCTTTTAGGGGAATACAGGATAAAGTCCCTAACTCTTCCCGTTGCAGATATTTTTTTGAAAGTGGGTTTGCAATTTCATGCTGATTTGACAAAATAGATTTTACGACATGAGCAGTGGCCCCTTAATGTCTGTTAAGCTAATGTATTAAATCTATTTCTAAAAAAAAAATGAACATAGCTACGCTTTAGGGAGTTATTTCAACCAGTGGATGAACTTTGAGGACATTTGTGAATTATTCTCATATCCTCTCATTCTCATTAACTAACTATGGTTTAGGTGGAATATCGCTTGGCAGATGTTTTGGTAGTTTTTCTCACCTGATTCATTTTACTGTTGTCTCTTTAGTTTGTATTTTGCTGTACAGCCATTCACTCTACCATTAGCATGATGCAGTAGATATAACACACACACAGACTGCAATGAGAGTCCAGCACATACTAGTTCACATCCACATTTTCTGATGCAACAACAGTTTGCTGAGCCTGTGAGGCCAATCTCATCAGTTTGGTAGAGACATATGGAGGAGATCAGGGGGTCCCTAATCTCAGAAATGTGGACAGGGCATCTAGATGGCAAAGATTACCAAGCAAAACCGGTATTTGTTGTTTGTGCAAGAAGGAGCAGGGAGAATACACCTGACCTTGCTGGCAAAACCACAGTCATGTGTCTCAATTGCTTTTTGGCATTAGGACTAGCTACTGGCATCAGTATTAGTATTATGGTCAGTTAGCATTAGCTACTCTCCCATGGTAAAGATGACCATGCAAACATGCCAGTGGTGATTAGAAAGGGTTCAAAGAATTTGGAGGTGCCATTATTTACTTTGAGATGCTTGCCTCACCTGTCACCATGAGTGGTTTGGCAGTGGTTCAGTGATGATCTCGAAAGACCTCAGTGTGCAGCTTGGATTACTGGATCTTTTTGATTCAAAATAGAGAATCCTAACAACCATGATTTATGTAATTGCAAAGTTGGCAGGCTTGTGTGGTATTGTGCTCAACTGGTTCTGATCTTCTTAATTTGTTTAATTTGGTGATTATAACAGAGAGCACACAAAGATCACATGTGGTGGAAACCTCAAAGCTCCTTTCTCAACCAACTTTTATTTTATCTACATGATCGCATCAGATCAGATTATGGAGAATTATACAATCTCCTACAATCATTCCAAAGAAAAAGTAAAAAACAAAGCAACTGGACTTGTTTTTCGTAGTTGTCCAGTTGCTTTGTTTTTTACTTTTTTTGGAATGACCATGACCTGGATGACTGAGAATCTTCACCAGCAATCTCCTATATCTATGCTGATGACAAACAGCTATGCATTTCTGTGTTACCAGTTGATCGTAATCCATTAAAATCACTGTAAGATCAGAATTTTCTTCATCTTAATGTCAAACAGGCATTATTTTTACTTCCCAAAATGTGGGATTTGAAATCAGAGATCCACTAGAATCTTTGGGGCCAAAAGACCACAGGGCAAGCAAAAAGGGAGTCAAAGCTGATTTTAAACTGGGCTTAAAGGTCCTGCTTTATGATACTGTGCATTTTTTATATTTTAATGTGAACTTGTTTAGTTCTGCAAGATTTGTCTCAAAACCGTCTTAGTGCTGCCCTCTTAAGGTTGAACAGAGGCTATTGCAGTGGAATTTTGCTATTGGTTCAAAAGGTACATGCTTTTGTCACCATAGCCCCATGTTCAGATTTTGAAGCATCTCATACGGACATACGCACCGTCGCCCCCCTGGGGAGTCAGACTCTGGAGTTGGAATCGTGAGGATTGGGAGCATTGATCAATAGCGTTTAGTGTTTGTTACTGCTTTGAACTTTAACCAGTGTTAGCAATGATGCTTCTAACATCACTTTACCACTTACAAACTGCACCCATTCTGCCCTCTACTGTCTCGGCAGTGCCGACTATGTCTATCGTTGAGTTAGCGCCTTGAGTCAGTGTCTCAAACACTGTGGCCCGCTGGGCTCCATAAAGCCTCCTTTGTGGAGCCCACTGGGGGGAAGAAAATGACCGATCCATGGTGAAACCACCAGCATTGCCCTGGTCACCCACTCTGGGTTTCTACGTGTCACTTTCCCTGAAGAAACTGCCCACTTTGGTGCCTTTTCTCAAAACTTGTCTGGGCGAGTTACACTTTAGCAACAAAATAAAGTCAATTAAAAACCATGACAGAATAAAGGGTTTTCTGTCCAAATATTACACAGAAACGCTTGCTTTTATTTTCAGTAGGTTAGATGTTTGTTATGATGTCTATACGGGCCTGTGTAAAACTCAATCAGGTAGATGCAGCTCATCCAAATCGCTTCTGCCAGATTCCTTACCAACACTAGAAAAAGGGATCATGTTACAGCCATCTATCAATTAATGCACTAGCTCCTTGTTTGTAAAAAGACAGATTTGTAAATCTTGTTGATATCCCATAAGACATTGAATGGTCTTGTTCCTGAATTTGTTTTAGAGCTGCTGGTCAGATACAAACACCGCTCAGCTTATTAGAGACATCTTCACTCTGTGATCCCAGGAACAGAACCAAACAAGGTAAGACAGCATTTAGTTTTTTTTAAGCTCCTCTACCTGATCCAATTACCTGAAAACCTGAGATGTGCGAAAATGGTTGGCTCTTTTAAATCTGGACTAAACCCCCTAATGCTTACTGCTGCCTGTTCATGAATTGCTTCATACTTTCCATGATGTTTCTCTTTACATGATTATATCATGTATCTTAATGTTTTTATGACATGCTTTGAGTTTTTAGTTTGTACATCTTCTTTTGGTGTTTTTTTTTTTAGCTCTGTGTCTTTTTTCCCCTTTAAGCCACTTTGAATTACCCTCTGTATGAATTGGAGTATACTTGTGCAAACTTGCCTTGCCTAATGCTGTGTTACCCGGATAGCAGTTGGAGCAGGGTTTAAAAAACCACCACACCTATTGTCAGATTTGAAACTGGTGCAGTGTACCTGGGGTTGCTCATGGTCCCTGTCCTCATGTGACTTGAGTCTGGACCAAAAGGATCATTAATTCTATTAATTGGTGCTTACCTCCCCTACACTTTAGCCGTATCAGTTCTTCCAACATACTAAAGTAGGACCAAAGAGTGCCAAGGATATCACTAAAACAGCTGCAAAGACTGTTTTAGTGATATACGGGTGAGTATACACGTCAAGAAAACTCAACAAGGCAGTAAAAAAATGTAAAGTTTCCTGCTTACTTTCTAACATAGTGATAACACCATGGAATATTTTCAATGTACAAGATCTATTGAGCTTGTCAAAGAAGAAAGCCTAGAATATGTTTTCTTTATTGTGGAGGTGCTTCAACATTGTTGCTGTGGACATCAAGATAGAAACCGAGCTCTGAGTTATAAGTAATGGGAGATTGTGCTGCTGGACCACTAAGTGCTATCTTTATTGTTGTCCCTCTTCCAATTTTAAGTGCTCACATTTCTCCTTGCAGCTGCTTGTCCTCGCTTATTTTTAGCTACAAGCTGCATTTTCTATTGATTGCATCTGCGCTGTATTTTGTGTTGGCAACTTGGAGCTGTGCCACGTTTCTTTGGCTCGTCATTGTCCTTGCAGATGCCATGATATATTAGGTACACATCACAATTCAGCCTCATGTTATCAGAGTCGAGCACTTTTACTAGCCCTGTTTTTTTCAGCCTTGAAATGTTTTATCACTTAATTATTAAGTAATTAACCAGAATACGCTAAATTTCTGTTCTAAAGCGTTTCAAGAATAATTAACCTTTAAACAGATTTGATACTTGTTTGTGGGTTAGACATACATGAGCTAGCCAGAATAATGGAGAAAACATATTTGCACAGGATGATGACGGGATCCAGCAGTTTGTACACAGGATGTAGATATGCAAGAATAGAAACAGAATCATGTTCCCTGCAGATTCCCAAAGGCTTAGTGATATCTGGCCTCATCAGCATCACAGATACTGAAGCAATTCCCTCCTCACTTGCCAGCTTTTATTTCTCTGCACGTTGTCTTGCTCATGTTATTGTCACCTTTGCATCCACAGTTCCAAGCAAGGCAAAACTGTTTAAAACCAACCCCAGTGGCACTCTTCTACCTCTTGTCCTCACAATCATAATGGCCCTTAAATGTTATTGTATCAGAGATTGTATACTTTACTGAAACCCTGATCTAAAAATGTACATAATATGAGCAGATGTACCAACTTTTTTCCTTCCCTACAATTATATAAGAACTGATTGGTTAATAAAAAACAAATTTTGGGTATTTTGCTAGCCTGGACCTGGACTAAGCCTAGCTTTGACCTTGATCGAAAAAATGGGTTAAGATAATGGATTTTTATAACAAAGATGGGTCCAACCCAAAAAAAATAAAAAAATATGTGTGGTGAAACAAATTATTTCGGAAAATTAAAAATCTTTTTTGTTTATCAGAGTGAAAGAAACACAGCTTAAAAAGATCATAAGGGACATACAATTGGATTCTGATATTTGAACATACCCCAGATTTTAACAGTCATGACTGCATTTCTCCGGGTGCCAGCAAAGATTTTCTGCCTGACACTAGATCTGGTTTAAACAAACATTGGACCCATGCAGGTGGATTCACTTGGTTAAAAATTAAGACAACATGACCTTGTCATTTATTATGCTCCAAAAGCATTATCTGAGTCCTTGCCTACACATGTCAAAGTCCTCATGTGAATGAACTGATCTCGTTTAAACAAGATATTCAGGATAGCTTTGAAAAAATCCATGAATAGTTGTAACGTTAAATAATGATCATTACTATATCAGACCTTGGATAAGAACAAGTATTTTATTAAAGTCTTCTCCCCTTTTCATTTCCCTCCCAAATTGAAGTAGATATAGGCACTAATAACTGCAGTGAAATTATTTTTACAGGTTGAATTTCACGCTAAGAGATCTTCCGTCAAAGGAGCGAGAACTCCCTGGCTGCGACCTGCTTTTAGAGAGCAGTTCTGCAAAAGCAGCCCACAGCTCCCCCCGGCTGCTCTGAGTCTGAAAGGCAGACAGCAGCTATGGCGGATGGATGGGCACTCTTATCAGCCTTCAGTGTGTGTAAAATGAGGGAAAGCCTCGGTAAGTCCGCTGAGCTGATACAGCGCGTCTTGCGTACAGAAAGCTGAAGTGTCTTTTTTCTTTTCTTTTCTACCTTCTGGCATGGTTCATGGTTTGAAAATACTAAAATTATATTTCGGTGTTACCCACTCTGTTCATAGTGGTCCTTAAAGCCCCAATACGTAACTTTTCACCCACATATTAGCCTAATTTGAGATATGTTATTCGATTTTCCATGTCAATATATACAACGCTCAGCGTGTACTGATGGTCTGTGCGGGCTGCCCTTCTCAAAAACACGGCTATGTGACTTGAGAGCCGTGGATCCGTCACTCAGAAAGTCATGTGACCTAGCACGCCCTTAAATAGGAGAGCTACCACTTGCTAGGGGCCTACAGGGGCGCTAAACCTTGAACGTTCAGGTCTAGGCCCTCTAGTGGTCAAAGGTTACATATTGTTGCTTTAACATTAATGTCGCTCTTCAGCTTGTCTGGATTTCCTCGTATAAAAACTGCCTCATTTCTCCTAGCCCCTCAGCCAATCACTGAGAAGCAGTGTGTTCATGTCTAAACTCTGCTCGAGTCCACTCGGTTTGACCCTGCCCTTGAGCAAGGCTGGAGAGTGGTGCGGTGGGCAGTGGAACTGCGGCTACAGAGGAGTAGAGAGCAGGCATTAGTAAGTAGATTTAATTTTGAATGATAATACAATCATTAATTTTTTTAGGTTTATTACAAGTTGTTATATATTCTTTTAAAAATCTTTATTTGAAAGGTTACAAAATGTTTGAGATGATTTAAAATATATTTAAATGCTGATAAATATAAAGACAATTCCTTGTGCTTCCTTTTGTATAACAGAGGTTGACAAAAGGTAAATTCAAGAATTTGTTCTTCAAATAGATTTTTAGGTTTATGAAACTGGCTGGTTTATGACACTTCATTATAAAATAGCAGATAACTGCTGTAGTCAATAAATAACATTGTGCAAACTATTCCCTTTCTACATTGTGTTTATGATCCGCTCTTTGGTGAAGGTTGAGAATAGCTGGCAGTCAGCTATGAAGCAGCTAAAAGGCTAATGTTCTCCTGAGTGAACCAAGTTGCTCTCTATTGTGTAAAAACAGAACCCAATGACATTTTCACAATCATACAGCATCATTTTACCATCTCACCATTTCTTATTTTAACCTGCAGTCTGACATTTGAACATGTTCAGTTTTAAAAATGATGGCCTATTGAAAATGATGAAGGTTCTAGTTTCTTCTCTAATAACACAACTTGTGTCAATTATTGTGACCCAATGCTCTTTCAAAAACACATAGGTGGTATCCCAACAGCAAATATCCAACCATTTGGTTAAAAAAACTAAAGTTTTTGTGATCACCATTACAGTTTTTATTTCTATTAATCTGACCTGAAACAGCCTTCAGAGTCAGGTAATGATTTTTCCTCTTGCATTCTCTCTCCTGTTTCTGATCCAGTCTCCGGTTACTGCAGCCTGCGCACACTCTATTGTTTATGTGGATGCTGTTTATTGACGCCAAAGTTTTATGACTGTCCATCCATTCATCCATCCATCCATCCATCCATCCATCCATCCATCCATCCATCCATCCATCCATCCATCCATCCATCCATCCATCCATCCATCCATCCATCCATCCATCCATCTATCCATCCATCCATCCATCCATCCATCCATCCATCTAATTTTCCCCAACCTTCCATATTTGTGCACAAAAGAGCACACTTTCAAAGCTGTGCCCACCAAGCCACATTTTTAGGAGGAACTAGTGAGGAACAAGGAGAGCATTGATTGATTTGGTGAGAGGAGGGGCAGTTGGGCAGCCCTGGCATTTGGTCTGGCATTCAACAAGGGGGCTGATTAGAGGAGGCACCAGGGCCTAAATAGAGACATGCATGGCTAAACGCAGCAGGGGATTGTGTAATTTTTGTGTTGTTTCCGGCAGTAAACAATGAGTTTTTTATCACAAGTTTACTAATTTGGTGGTAATATTTATAGACGTAACGGCTGAGTGGACTGCAGTTCTTTCCTTGCTAGTTAAACTTATTGAGAGGCTTGGTTCTTTATTTAGAGAAAACATGCTGAAATAGATTTAGAATCAGAATCAGTTTTAATCACCAAGTTGCTTCATACAACAATGAATTTGACTTTGGTTCCTCTATGTTTGCACTGAAGAAATAAAAGTGCAAGAAACAAAAAAGGTAAAAGGAAATATTTTCATGTAAATATAAATATATGCATTTTAAAAGAGGATTAGATTGGTGGGTCTGCAGGGACTCTACACATGGTCTTTCTATCCATGCTTTAGTAAGTACTTTTAATTCATATTCCCACTGTTTTTTTATTTTTGCATAACTTTCACAATGTTGATGAAAATGACATACCATTTCAGGCAGATGGTACATTTTGGAGTGATTTTAATAACTTTCTTTTTTTAATATGGCTTCGGCAGCCCTTTGGCTTTTTGTGCCATCAAGTCCTTTTAAAAGGGTGTTTTTTAAAATACAGCTGCATTGGATACTTTTGTATTATTATTTATTGGTACTGAAATCCCTTATTGTTTCCCCCCTGTGGTCAATGTCAGTTTATTTATAAAGCAGATTTAAAACCACACTACTCTGACCAAAATGCTGTTCAAAAAGGTGAAAAATGTGAAGAACAAATATATAATATATAGTTTCTAACACAAAGGCAAACAATAGAAAAAAGAATGCAATGACTCCAAGTTTAACATATTTGGGATTAACCTTTTGACCACCTTTTAATAATTTTGCACAAAAAGTAAACATTTATCAAAATCTGGGCTGCTGCCAATTTTTGCAGCATGTGCTCTCGGATAGTGTCCCACCTGCCAGAATAGGCCTAAGGATAAAAAAAATGTTTTGTAATTTCCAAAAAAAGAAAAAAGAAAATGAGGGAGTGAGAAAGACTTCAGTGTGTGACATCTGGTGTTTGACAATGTGTAATATTCCTTATGGCAATCTTTAAAAAAGGGCCTAAAAGGTAGGTGGAGTGCAAAAGGAAGCGACCCCCAAGGGCTAAATTTGTTTGTTTTTATGTGTGTGTGTGTGTGTGTGTTTTGTTGATAAATGCTTGAAAATGAATCATGGGTTCAATTTTAAATTTAACAAAAATTTTTATGTTCTACATCTGTTTGATCAGGTTGTTCTTGTACTGTTTCTTATATTTGCCATCCCGTTTTGTGTTGCGTTTACTGTAATCATACTCCTTGTTTTTACTCATTCTGCTCTATATCTTCTAATGTGTGTTTTTACAACACCTTTATTTTCTGTCCACTGTCCCTGTTACACCCCACACCAAGAGTGAAAACTGAAAACCCATTAGGAATAATATGGATAGTGGCACAGTAGCATTAGATGGGTCAGTGTATTCAGTGTGTGTGCCTGTTGCATAACGCCTAAGAAGAGTTTGACCGCGGCCGCTGAGATCTGACCGTGATATGACCGCTCTGCTGTAACAATGACCTGGGGTTTAATTAGAATAACTCCCAAAAAAAACAGTAGGGAGGAGAAGGGAACAGGCAAACATTAAAACCAAAATGACAGCTTTTATAGCCTTGTTTTCAAATATTATTTTCTCTTAGCTGAATTAAACTTTTAAACATGTTTGATTTTTGATCCAAATTATTCGGAACGTTCAGGCAGATTTTCAGGAAGCAGTTCCAGAACACAGACGCTCTCTCATGGATTTTGTACAAGGATTTAGAGCGCAGGGAGGGTTTTCTCTGGTTGCATTATCTAAAAATAAACTTGCTCCCTTGCATAATAACTGAGCCAGTGTGAGAGCAAAAGTTTATCGCCAGCAGGTCCCGACCAGTATCAGTCACTGAGGGACATGTTGTTCACAAGCACCCTCAGAGCCCTGGCTGACCAGCGTTTGCTGATTATTTGGAGGATAATTATAGAGCTTTGTGACGTCGGTTGAAAATTCAAATTAGTTTATTAGTTTATTAATGTAGTGCCGATTCACAATAAGATAGGACTTTATTGATCTCAAATGTCCTCTTAAGGCCCTTTTGCAAAACACACAGAAACAATTTATATACAGAAATATACACAGTCAATCCAATCATATAGAGACATTCAAAGTCTGCTACAAACATTCCGATTCGCAGTTATAAAACCATGCGGTCAGGTGCAGTTCATTATGACTCCTAATAAAAAAGTATTTGTAAAGAAACCACAACATTTTCATTGAGTGACTGACTGTTCGGGAATGTCTCCTCCTGAATAAACATTTAACAGTGGATAGCTGATTGCATGGACTCCTTACCGTTGCAGCTATCCCTCGATCAGAGCATGCACGGGGTCGCAGCGGAAAGAAAAGAGTCCTTTTTATGAGAACACCTCCATCCGCTGGGGGTTTGATAAAACAGAGGAATCACACCCAAAACACGTAAGAATGTGTCCAGGACTACATGCTATGTTAAAAGTATGGAGACCATATGAGCCATAGTGGGCTCATCTAGGATTTAAACACAGCTAAAGATATAAGCTCTGAACTAGTAGTAAATTTGTTCTGTTTTGCTCCCAAAAAAAGCTTGGTGCTGAAGTTTGTTAGGTGACCCCGATGCCAAAGGTAACAAACCAACAAACCCACCAACCAACAAAGAAATAAAGTCATCTGCATTTAATCTGAAGCGCTTATGTCTACGTGTTTCCCTCCCCTTCATCTCTAAAATTGCCTTCCTGCACTGCTCCCCACTATTGAATCCCTCATCCATCACCGCTCCTGATCCATCTCATCGGCCAGGGTCCCCTACCTCATTCTGTGCTCATAAATCAGCAGGCGGATGCATTCTAAACAGCATCTGTCTTTTTGTTTGCGTCCTCCGGCCTTTGCTAATCATCGGTAAAGCTAGCTGCATGAATCAGTACCGTGAAGCTGTTTGCATGCACATCACTGACAACCTGTATGAGCTGTGTGTGCACAACGTCAGAAAAAAAGAACATTATCATAACTCGTTTTAGCTCTCGGGGTAATAGCACAGGCCTTTCGGCACCCGTTGGATAGTTTTCTGTCAGCCTCTGGTTACGGCGGTGATGGTAGGCTGTATGTGTGCAGGAGCACGTATCGGAGCAGGAGACAGATGGAGCGGCACTCTCACTCTGAGGAGATTTAAGGGATCAAGACGAAGGGCGAAAGCGAAGGGGGAGGTGGAGGGACCGTGAGAATGGTTACTGTGGTAACCGTGACATCACCGGAAGATTGTGCAATGGGAGTCTTGTTTATGTGGAGGTGACGGCAAACCAGGGTCTTGAGATAACATAAAGGAGCCACATAAAAAAGCTAAACTAACACAAATGTGCTCTTGGGCTTTAAGTGCAAAATAGGAAAACTGATCTTCGCTTGGAGGTTGTTTAATTTTTTTCTCTCTTTGTTGAATCTGTCTGGCTGTGCGTCCCTCTGGCTGCTGTAACAGCTCTTAGTTACGTCAACATGCTGATAGCACACTGTGGTCCTGTGGAGGTGAATTGTAGGTTCCATATTGCTTAGTCATTTTACATTTGATCAAAAAACACAAAAAACAATTCAGGCCTTAAATCAAGGGAAATGGGACACTGCAGAGACAATGTCACCATTAAAGCATTAGTAAGATGAACTGTTGCAAAAAGCATTTAGATTCCACCAAAAATCCCCATTAAAATGGCAGGTTTTTGAGAGGTAAACATAAAAATCAACACATTTTCAGTATTTTATCTGACTTTTATGTGACTATCCTGTGCAATTCATATGAAAAACAAACAATTTGGTTATGCAGAAAAATTTAACCAAAGGTTAAAAAATGTGTTTATGTAAAAGTGCATATGTTCAAACACTTTGCTTAACCACCCTTTGATGTAATTTTTGCATTTAGTATCTTTTGGCCCTGTCATGTCAATATTTGCCCCCTCTGCCATGCAAACGTTCTCTAGATCTAACATATTGTAAAAAGATATGTTTTGTTCACAGACCTCTTACAAACTTTCTGCCAGATTTACTTCTGAAATTTGACTAGACCAATCAAAAAATGTCAATTTTTTCTGATAAAGCTGTTCTTTGTTTTTTTTGTCATCAGCCCTGACATCAGCCCTAGTTACATTATTTTTGGTGTACCAAATGTTGAATGTTTGCTTTCATCAGTCAAGACCATCAGATGCTTATTTTTGTCACTGCCCCAAGTGCTCCAATGACCATGGGAACTACTGTTGCCTTCAACTCCCAGCTGTTGGTATTCCTCCACTTTCTCGTGTTCATTTTTCTTAATATTTCCATTGTTGACCAAATGATCAAAACGATCACAATGCCTGTTCTCTGGTGCTTAAAAATGATCACGACGTCTGGTTGGATGGTCATTACCATTTCTGTCATTTAAAGTCCAACAGGTTCTTAGCTCAGTTATTTTCAACCACCTAGGGAAGTGATTTCCACTTTGACCCAGGGGTCTCCAGTTCCTCCTCACAGATGTACGTCTGTAGGCTGTATATATATATATATATATATAAATATATATATATATAGAGAGAGAGAGAGAAAGATAGATAGAGAGAGATAGACATATTTTTTTTTACTTATATGTATGTCTTTTTAGTTTAAAAGTTACAGAACTGTAGAACTGTTTGCATTTTAATTTTCTGTCCAAGGCACGTCTTGCCACTCTAAAGATTGGATATTTAAGGGTTACGTAAACAGGAGTCATACGTTATAATGTTTAGCTGCCACAGCGGCGTCCAATTTGACTCCCCTTGCATTTCTTAGAGGCCAAGACCTCAGTCACATGCTCACAGAGTGTCCCCTGCTCTCTGCCCCGAAGTCAACAGCTGTCCAAAGACATCATCTGCGGCACCACGGTGACAAACAAGATGCAAGTAGGCTTGTTTTTATGTGTGTATAGTAACATATGTGCATGTTGGGTTAAAGGTCGGGACAAGTGACGTAATGCTGGTGTCCCGCTGACATGGTGTCCCCCTCTGGAAAGAGGTTTATACCAAAGTTATGCTTTTTTATTGCTGAGGATCATAGGTCAAAATAAGTTTCAGTTGAATAAAGCAATATGACAGCTGGATGGTTCCCTGAAGCAGTTTCTTCTGCAAGATTTTAGGATTTGCACTGTACTGTTAAAGGTAGGATCATTA
Source organism: Fundulus diaphanus (assembly GCA_037039145.1). Classification (NCBI taxonomy): domain Eukaryota; kingdom Metazoa; phylum Chordata; class Actinopteri; order Cyprinodontiformes; family Fundulidae; genus Fundulus; species Fundulus diaphanus. Next base: position 22,037,384 of record CM073140.1, on the reverse strand, counting down.
TTCACCCTCCTAAATGTAACTAAACGGTTTCTCTACTGTTTTCATAATAATTTAGCATTTTTCTACTGAGTCACATACAATCAACATGAAATACATCTGTTCTGCCCTGACAATATCTAAGTTAGGAAACAAATAACAGTGATCATAAAACTAGGGACGTTAAATTCAGGATTCTTTGTACCCGAAACAAATTTGACGTTTCATTATAAATAAATATATATATAAATAAATGCAATGCATATGCTTGAAAGGTCAGTAGCTTTAAAGTGCTATAATGTATTGTGCTAGCAAACTATACCATCAAACTGTCAAACAAGCACTTTGATCCATTTACCTCAGAAGCTGGAGCTCAGGTCTGGGAGTCAGATAACACTGTGTACCCTATTCAGGACAGGAAGCCAAGAGAACATGTCAGTTGTTGTGCTGAATGACCAGCTTTTCTAATAGCATACAGTTGCTCAGCATTTTAGTTCAGCAGCACAAATGTCTGAATGAGCTAAAAACTGCCAGCAGTTGATACAAATACAGGTCCATCCCAGTAAATCCATTTACTGTCAAAAAGGATATATATATATATATATATATTACGTGTTATGGCCACTCAGTAAAGCAGGGAGACTGCTAACTATGCAGTACTTGAAGACTAACCTGTCAAAGATCCTTGCTGAATAAAAATAAACTTCTTAATCAATCACTTAATCTGGATGGCATTAACTTGGCCTCTGGTAATAAAGTTAAAAACCTTGGTGTTGTTTTCGACCAAGACATGTCATTTAAATCCCATATTAAACAGGTTTCCAGAGTTTCCTTTTTTCACCTCCGGAATATCGCCAAAATTAGAAACATTCTGTCCAGGGGTGATGCTGAAAAACTAGTCCATGCATTTGTTACTTCAAGGCTGGACTATTGTAATTCTTTACTATCAGGAAGTCCACAAAATGCAGTTCGAAGTCTTCAGCTGATCCAAAATGCTGCGGCAAGAGTCCTGATGAAAATCAACAAGAGGGATCATATTTCTCCAATTTTAGCTTCCCTTCATTGGCTTCCTGTTAAATCAAGAATAGAATTTAAAATTCTTCTTCTAACGTATAAAGCCCTTAATAACCAAGCTCCATCATATATCAGAGCTCTGATTACCCCGTATGTTCCTAACAGAGCACTTCGCTCTCAGACTGCAGGTCTGCTGGTGGTTCCTAGAGTCTCTAAAAGTAGAATGGGAGGCAGATCCTTTAGCTATCAGGCTCCTCTCCTGTGGAACCAACTCCCAGTTTTGGTCCGTGAGGCAGACACCCTATCTATTTTTAAGACTAATCTTAAAACTTTCCTTTTTGACAAAGCTTATAGTTAGAGTGGCTCATGTTACCCTGAGCTATCTCTATAGTTGTGCTGTGATAGGCCTAGGCTGCTGGAGGACATCAGGGTCTAATTTTCTCACTCTACTGATTTCTACTGTTCTTCATTCTACGGTTCTCCAGTTTTGCATTGTATTACATTGAAATGACTGTCGTCATTTCAGCTTTTAACTTTTTGCTCTCTCTCTTTTTCTTCATAGTAGGTACACCTGGTCTGGCGTTCTGTTAACTTTGACATCATCCAGAGAAGACGGCTCACCCGTTACTACCATCTAATGTAGAACAGATTACTAGATCAATGTGTGCTTCTGTGCTTTTTGTCTCTCTTGTTGTGTCTCTGCTCTGTCTTCTGTAACCCCAGTCGGTCGAGGCAGATGACCGTTCATACTGAGCCCGGTTCTGCCGGAGGTTTTTTTTTTCCCGTTAATGGGTGGTTTTTCTTCCCACTGTCGCTTCATGCTTGCTCAGTATGAGGGATTGCAGCAAAGCCATGTACAATGCAGACGACTCTCCCTGTGGCTCTACGGTTCCCCAGGAGTGAATGCTGCTTGTCGGGACTTTGATGCAATCAACTGGTTTCCTTATATAGGACATTTTGACCAATCTGTATAATCTGACCCAATCTGTATAATATGATTGAACTTGATTTTGTAAAGTGCCTTGAGATGACATGTTTCATGATTTGGCGCTATATAAATAAAATTGAATTGAATTGAAATTGAATAAACTGTTGTTCACAGAAGGTTGTGTCCAAGCATATTAACAGAAAGTTGAGTGGAAGGAAAAAAAACCCTTGAGAGAAATGTGAACCAAAGGCCAACAAGGAGTCTGGAGTCGGAGTTTCAAGAGCTGTCACACACAGACATTTCCAGGACACGGGATATGATGCTGGTTCAATGTTTTTTTTTAGCGATAGCAGGAAATTTTAGAGCGCTTCATGCTTCCCTCGGGTGATGAGCATTATGGAGAGGAATGTTTCATTTTCTGACAGAACTTGGACCTGCCCAATCTGCCAAAAGCACCAACACCTGGTTCACCAATCACTTGGCAGCCGGGGGGACCATGTTCCAGGTTTGGCCTGCACTTGGGACTCAGGTGGTGGTCTTGACCAGGGAGGTCTGGTAACAATATTCTGTGCTTCGCTCTCTTGTCGTGCCGTGTGCTTTGCCTCCTTGTCAGGCGCATGGCTCTTCTCAGGAGGTGTCTGGTGTTGTCTGCCCATGGCTGCTGCGGTCTCTGGGAGCTGAGGCAACCCTGATTTGATAAAGTCACTCACATCAGGATACCTTCTCTAGATATTGTTTTTATGGAGCAGAGCTGTGCTGGCACGTCTAGACAGCCAGCTTCTTACGTATGTCTTTTATGCAAAGACAGGACAAGTGAGAGAAAAAAAGGAAAATTGCAATTTGGAGCACCTCAATTAGCTTACTCCAAAAGAAGTCTGTAACAAAATCTTCAAAAGCACATATGCATGCAGTTTCTTCTCCACGTGCCTGCATGCAAAACACCCACGCACACCCAGTCACAAGTGGACTGTGCCCCATGATCTGGTTCATTTTCCTGCATCCTGATTTGCATTCTTTCCTCGTCAGTTTGTCATTTGATATTTATTCACCTCACAAGCCGCCTGGGGCAGGAGCTAAATAAAGGAAAGGTTAATGTCCTGTACTCGTTTAAGGACCCATCAGCCACTCCTAGACACTTCATCTGCCCACAATGACGGGTCCACCCATTAGCTACTGAGATTCACGCATGGCTATCAAATTGTGTGTAAAAGCTGTATGTTTGTGGTTTTTATTTTGTACAAGCATTACAGACACAGACAGACCAATCGGGGTCAACTATGGGCCAAATATATGTGCCTCTTTTGGCTTTCATAAAGAGCTATCATTTGCGAAAGGGCAACGATGTCAATTATATGTAAATCTATCTTAATACCTCCTAGGAAAGATATAAAGGAATTGTATTTATTTGATTCATGTAAAGCAAAGGACACATTCACGTATGGTGCACTAAAGAAAAAGAAAATTTCAACCTAGCATGGACTGGGAAACACGGCACCACACATTTAAATTCCGTTTAATGCATTTTTCCCCCAACATTTAAACAAACATAAATTACATTAAAGTGAACTTGCATATCTGAATGCCAAGCAGCTTTGCTTCAGGTTATTGTTTGAACTGAGATGATGTGAGAAAGGAGCATGTGTTCATGTTAATTCAGGCTATCCGCAGGATTACACCGCCTCCGTTTCTTTATCTATCCCTCCAAACTCTTCGGTGTATTAGAGGAGCAGATGGGCTCTTCCACCAGGGGAACAACAAAGCATTTGAAATAACAGGTGCAAAGGCAAAGTGTGCCTGTTATAAGGAAAAAAAATTGATTTTTAAACATCAGTTCTATTCACTCGATTGTGTAGACCTTCAAATGTATATGGTAAGCTTTTAACAGCAAGAGAAGTCGTTGTACATCCTTACGAAAATGACTTGTTTATTGGATCTATGCTTGCTAAAATACAAGCTCAGAAAAGTGTCAAACTCTAAGATACGAGCTGATAATTTTCCTTCTCTGAAATGTCATTACTCTTGGACAGCTATAAGCTAAAATGTATGGATGCATTTGTGATAAGCATCAACTAAAACAATATTTCTGGCCAAATGCAATTAAATAACCAAACCATACCTTATAAATACATAATATGCCTTCTTTCACTTCACAGATAAATATTTGTTAAACCCTCCAAAGAAAGCCCCAAAAATTGTTTGTTCTTTTGTTACCGAAGCATAATGTCATCGAAAGCTTTGAGAGTGATGTTGATTTTGTTGATCTGTTTTGAATCACATTCTCGGGTTAAAAGACCCTGTGACGACCCATTTTTGTTTTGTTTCAATATTGTCATTTAAAATCTTGATTTCTGAAAAGGTCAATCACACCATGAACTCTACAAGGTTCCCAAAGCCTTTAGAAGAGGAACAGGTTCACAGCATCCTCCACCATGTCAATCTTTTGCTTATTCATTTTTTTGTTTTGTGCCAGATGCTGAAAGTTTTGGTGCCCAAAACCTAATTCTTAGTCTCACTTGACAGAAACACAAAAATCTAGTTGAAGTCCCAGTAGCATGTAGACAGTTTATATAGCATTAGCATGTTAATGGTAGAATAGTAAAATCTTTTTTTCTGGTATTACATTTAAACAACTGGTTGCCATGTAGAGAGCATAAGACAAACTTTGGTACGGGCCCAGCCTTGTTTTTCACAGTCCCAGCCATTCTAAGCTTTGCAGTTGTTGCTCTGGCCAAAGATTTGACCAAGTTTAAGGAAACGGCTGCTTAATTATAGCCACTCCCTGAATTGTAAAGATCAACAGACATCTGTCTTATTTAACTGGCAGCTTCTGTTACCTTTCCCATTTTGAAGAGAGACCAAACCAAAGTGCGCCCACTGACCCCTTAAATCGTGGATTACTAATAGGATTTTCCAGAAACTAAACACGTTGGAAAAAGGTCACTTAAAAGTTTAAAAAGTGCATTTGTTACACATAATTTATAGGATTATAATTTTTAGGGATGCTAATAAGTGTAGCACCAGTAATGTGATGAAAACAATTGTTTTTTTATCAAGAGATTTTTTAAACTGAATAAATGTACCCAAAAGTTGGACTTTTCTCCTTGTTATATAGGGTTTTGCTTATGTAATAAAATATTGATCTACTGCAAGGCTGTTTAAACACCAGGGCTCCAGTAATTGTGCTGTAGATTGTTGAATTATTACAATCACGTGACCTCACAGTTCAAAAATAAAATCTGCTCTCTTGTTCATGATTCTTCGTGATAGGTAGAGTTATTTGTACAAGACAACCTATGAGAACCAATCACCTTTCGTTGACGTGCTGGATGGGAACATTTTCCTTCAAAGTAGCCGAACATTTTCAGGATAATTTGGTTGGTTTATGAGCCCGTCCGAGAAGAAGCTCATTTAAATGTGAGATTGAGATTTTCACTGGTGCATGGCCACTCAATCGCCATCGATTGCAACATACACACGCAGGATAAATTCGCACACACACACACACACACACACACACACACACACACACACACTGTGGAGATGGGTGTAATTATGCATTCAGTGGATGCTAGGCAGAGCCTGCTGAGAGATGTATAAATCAGTGTGTATCTTTGCGTGGGGAGCTGAGTACACAGATTCAAGTAAGTACTTTTCCATAACCACAAACACAGAGGAGCTTCTCTCTCGATCTCTCTTCCCTCTGTTCAACACAACAGTGGGATTATTTTCCACCCTCCTCTCTCTTTTTTTTCACGCATCCTCCTTCTCTGTTGTCCGGCTTCATCCCTCCTCTCATATATCAGGCCCACGTCACAGCAGACAAGCCCCTGCTGTTTACTCCTAATATCTCTCCTAAGTGCTGCCTGTGCCTTCCAGGGTCGGCCCTAGTCAGAGCTATCACAACTGCATCAGACTCTTGCGGCCAACCATAAAAAAAAACTCAAGTGTTTTTAATCATAAACCTTGCAGTTGTCTGCAGGTGGTCTATATTTTGATGACCTGGCTTGTTTTAAAATGCAGTAGGTTTAGCTTTCCAGCATTGCACATCAATTTTTCATCATGTCATTGATGTTCTCCTATCCCTGTTGCCCTTTATTTCTTTTCCCCTCTCTTAGAGCTTCTCCCCACCCCTCAGGATATAACTGCTTTCTCATCCTTCATGTCCTCACAGTTGGCCCTTTCTCTTCTTTCCTCTCTCACACCTCTAGACTTTTTTTTCACCTCAAAACTTGTTTTCCTAACACCCCGATGGGCACTAAAATGTGCCTTGAGCAATCCAGTCGCAAGTAAACAGCTCCAAATGGATGTGTTGAAAGTGCTCACTTTGATGCACAAGCAGCAAATTCCTCAAGCAGCCTTTACAGGTGGACGGGGACAACCGGGGTCCACAGGACTGTGACATCCATCAAAAGGATAAGAGCGGGTAAAGTAGCCTCTTTTGAAAAAAAGTTTCATCATAAACATGCAATGACAAGCTGCTCTGTGGTTGCTCCTGGCTGTTCATAAATCATAAATTACATAAATGACACTGACGCAGTCCCGCACCCTAAACATGGGTCTGTAACTGGGATAAAGGTATATCAGAGTTTTAGGTAGCAAAAAAATCCCGTCATGCCGTTACTATGTTCCTTTTGATGACATTATCATAGACAGTGCAATGAGTGACGGGTTTATTTGACTGCTTGAAGTTTAGAGCCTTATAACAAGGCCCCACCCCCATTAATTTGGTATCCTGGTCACCCTCCAGAGGTCGAATCCAGTAACTTCCTAGCTGTCCTCCTAAATTCTGGCAGCTTTCAGATGGCCCTCCAGAGTTCTTTTGTTGGATCCAAGGGCCCTCAGATTACCCTTCAGAGTACCACTGTTGGGTTTCAAGGCCCTCAGATTACCCACTTGTGATATTTTTGTTTCTCTGCCGATATTTGGGTCACCCTCTAGAGTTCCATCGTTGGAGCCGGCAAAGACGAGTCCCTCTCTGAGATGCCTCTGGCCATTCATAAATTACAAATCCGGAGGCTGTAATCTACGCTGTATACAGAGCTAATTACGGATGTCAAGGTATACAAAGGTTTTAAAATTGTACGGCTTCGAAACTGCTTGAATGTTCAATTCCTCTAGTTTAACGTGTGCTATTTGAAGCATACATTAAAGCAGCCAGGCCCCACCACTATCTGTTGATGTGCATTACCAATCAGTGAGCGGGTAGAAGGCTGCTAAACGTTCTGCTCATTTGCAAGAAAGATGTATTTAGCCATCCATCCATCCATTTTCCAAACCGCTTAATCCCTCATGGGGTCGCGGCGGTTGCTGGTGCCTATCTCCAGCGTTCACCGGGCGAGAGGCGGGGTACACCCTGGACAGGTCGCCAGTCTGTCGCAGGGCAACACAGAGAGACAAACAGGACAAACAACCATTCACACCTAAGGACAATTTGGAGAAGCCAATTAACCTAACAGTCATGTTTTTGGACTGTGGGAGGAAGCCGGAGTACCCGGAGAGAACCCACGCATGCACAGGGAGAACATGCAAACTCCATGCAGAAAGACCCAGGGGGCAACAAGTGGGACGTTTGTTAAGCGGTTTGCTGAAGGCTGGTTGTAAAGAGCAGAACAGTAAAAATACATTACACACTTGAAAACTACATTTGGTGTCTACTTATGAGTAGTTCTCATTCAGTCTTTGGATCTAAAAAAAATACATCAAACTTGCAGATACCATAATAATGGTTACTCTATTTACTTAGCACTACATGTGAGTTTTAAGATTGCTTTTTAAGTGAAAGGAAGTAGATCATGTTACATATTTTTGTTTTAAATCTTTGTTCAAATACAAATACAAACAATAGTAATACCGTGCTGGCCCATGTCTACTGCACACACGTCAACTGGTAGAAATCAAGCTAGCATTACAGAACCGCAGCATGCATGTAGTAGGACTCAGCAGGGTCAAAACAGAGCATTGTTGTTTAGGGCTAATCAGTGTTATTTACATTCCCTGTTAGAGGACGTAATCCTATGCCTGGCTGGTGTACATGGAAGTAATAAAAAAGATTATACTGATATCCGCACTTACCTGCAATAAACTGTCTTTTAGCTGCTCTATATGTTCCCATTCGTATATTTTGTGGACTTGATACCTGGAATCTGTCTCAATAAATACAATACAAAGTCTGTTCCCATTGTAAAACCAGCTTAGGAATGCTTCACGCCGTAAAGGTGACCAAAAACAAACAAAACAAGAATGAAAAGATGGGAGGTCTACTGCACACGACGTCCACACACGACGGTGCGTGATAAACCAAGACTTTCTTTCTGCAAGGCAGCAGTGCCAACAGCTACGCCAACATGCACTTTCTAGAATTGAAAAGTTAATGTCCATTTATTTTAAAAAGAATAAAAAATCTATTAGATTTATTTTCCATTCAAACCGAGATCAATACCTTTAAGTCTAAATGGGTCTTTCATTCTATGACAGACTCTGCACTGGCCAGAGGAAGTGTTTTGTCATCTAAATAGAGGAGCCTGTATTTCAAACCCATAAACTATCGGGGGGATAAAGGAGTGCAGGGCAAAGAAAAGACACAGCAAAGTAATTATCACAATGTCAGGCTCTCACCCAGACAAAGTGGTGCGTTTTGTCAACTTTCACAGTTAAAATAAAATCTGCTGCAACCTCTCTCTTATCTTACCATTACTTTGCATCTTGCTCTATCATTTCAGACAGCTTGGGTGGACGTGCGCCAGCACAAACACATACAGAGTTCTCTTTTTGGCTCTCTGTGCTAATTTCATACATGTGGCCACAGTGTATGAAACTGTAATTTAGAAAGGAGTCATGTTCCAGTGAATTTTTCAGAACGATACACTACTGACACAAGTTAATATTCTAGACTACGCAATGTTCACTTGCTTTGCTTTTTTTTTCGTGATGTTAAACAAGATGAACCAATTTTATTCAGTTGTGCTCCAAGATCAGAATGAGACAAAAGTAGAAAATGATGGAGAGGAAAAATGCAAGATGCAATCATGAAATAACTGAAATAGTGTTGAATTTCAAATTGAGACGTCATACCCAAATGAAAAGGTGAGCAGCAGAAATGTTGCTGGTTATAAATTAAGAAAGACACCAACCACACAGGACGAAAAGCCTTTTTTGTAAATCTATTAGTTTGCAAAGTCAGTCAAATATCCCATGTTATCTAATATGAGAGATATTTCCTTTATTTTATGTTCCTAAAGCAGATGATAGAATAACAAGGAGCTAATCTACATACTGTATGCATAAGATGGTCATATTGAGATGCTTGTGTGCCTTTGTGTTGCTTTTCTCTCTGTCTGCAGATGGCAAATAGATCTATTGATGTTGCACCAGCAGCCTGTGATGGGATGAATTATGTAACAGCCTCGATAGGTTGTGAAGGCGACCATGCAGGGGAGAAAAAGTATTTACGCTGCTGCCGTGACAACTGATAACATAGCCTCTGTATTTACATATGCTGAGCCGTGTAAATCCTCCATATGCATGCTTGGTGTGTGACTTGTAGCGGGCCACTGCTGCCTGATGTTTAATGGTAAGTCACAGCTGTTCAAAAGCTCAAAGAAAATTAAAACAACAACATCTTAACAGCATAAAACATCTTCCACACCTATTGGCTAATCCGGCAGAGATGTGCAAATCAGAGTCCTCGGATGAAGACACAGATGGTGTCAAAACGTCATTCTCAATGAAATTTGCACAATAAAGCTGAAAACTGATCAGAGAGTTCCAGCCCATTCTACCTTTTCACACATGAGATGCTATGTTCATACTAACCAGTTGCTTGGAAGGAAAAAAGACGTTTCTGTCCTGTCATAAAACATTTAAAGATGGAGTTTGCTGTACTCAAATGGGATTTCAGTTGCAGCTGTGTGGTTTGGTCGGGTGATGCTAAGATTGAGATTTTCAATAGGAAACACAGGTGTGTGTTGCAATAAGCACACAATGATTATGTGGAAAAGCAGTTCCTCCCTACTGTTAAGTGTGGCTGAAGAGATGTGATTCTGGGGGCCAGTTTCACTTCTTTGCTTCTATGGGCCTGAAAAAACAGGAATGCCAATAAGTGTGAAGCAAGTTATTTTGCACAAAACAGTTACTTCTTGACACGGTATTGCCCCCCCCCCCCCCCCCCCACACACACACACACACACACTGACAAAATCTACTCAAAGTCTTGGTTTTTCTAAAATCCACAGTTTGAGATCGTATTATGCAATATGGTAATGCTTTCAAAAGCCATTTATACAATTTTGCAAACAGTGCCATAAGCACTAACATCAAAAATCGGAAGTTTTGGAAAGACTAGACTTTATATGATCCATCTGCCGACGGATTCATAGTAGACATGGTTGGAGCTTGTCCTAGACACGATTATAGGAAATTTGCCTACCTAATGTTAATGCTAAGTGACACTAACCGACTCAAAAGACTTCAGCCCTTTTATGGCTGGATTGTTTTGCTATTTTTCTGCCCGTATTTGTCTTTTTCCGCCATGTCGGCATGATATTTGAAAGGCCACACTAATGCAGCCTTCTGCCACTTTTGTTTGGTCGGTGTGCAGCAAAGGTGAATCATGCCAACATAATGAATGGGCCTGGCATTGTGGATCGGTCTCTGTGTGAAAGGAGCTTGTGTTGCTGTGCATGTGGAAATGTCTAACCGCACTCCAGATTTCTCTTCTGGTTAATGTTTATTTCACTCGCCTGACAATGATTGTTTTTATTCGTTGTCAATGCGCCTGAAGCCTCCATTCTACTAAAAGATTAAAAATCGTTTCTTTTTTCTTTTTTTTTTTACTTATTTATGAATTCTTGTTATATCTTAGTTTACTTGAAGCATTGGTAAACAAAAAATATATAATCCATTAAAGTCCTAATCATAGACCCAGCTACACCCACAGTCTCCCTCTCCATTTCTCTCCGTCTCGCCCACCACCCGATTTGCTCTTCAAAGGGGAAGCAAAGCGTCTGCCTATTACGACGAGCCCAGGGCACTCTGCGGAGTTGTGTTAAGTAATAACAAGGAGTGACGTCAAAGGTTTTCCATCCGAGCTAGAAAGAGGGAGGGCGACGAGGCAGGGGAAAAAAAATGGAAAGGGAAGAGAGGAGAGGAGGCAGACATGAAAATGTCATGGTGATACAGTTTCAGAGAAATCTCGTTTTTTATGTGTCTATTGCGTCTGTGAGGCAGCGCATTTAATACGTAAACATAATGAATTGCTTTTTTGTTAACAGGGATTAAAAAAAGATGTTGCGCGAGCTCATATATATATCGCTAATACCTGTTGTTGTTGTTGCTTTTTTCTGTAGAGAACTAATTGTTCTCGCGGCAAACATGTATTATTATGCTGGAACTCATCTGTGTGCTTCACATCTGTTTTGCATGTATGCCACGAAGAATCGGTAAAGACAATAGTACCTGCTTATCATTCGCTGTCAGAGGGAGATCAGGTTTGTTTTAATACGTGGATCTAGGTTGAGATCTCGTACCAAATGCCTCTTATGCAACAATGTTTTTCTTTTTTTCCCCCTTTTTTAAGATGACCTTCATTTAACAGGGAGATGTCCTGTTAGCTTGTTTGTCCTTGTTCTATTACACAAAAGCCCGATTGGGATCAAATTTTCTTGGTTATTTAACATTAAGGAAATTAGCAGCCGCACATTTATTTGATTAGTTATACAGAATTCATACCCCTTAAACCTTTTCACATCTTGTCACTTTGCAACGACATAGTTCATTGTATTTTATTGGAATTTCATGGGATAGACCCAAGAGAAAACGGAACATTACAGCGAGGTGAAAGACACAATATTTTGAAGGTTTTGGTAAAGGGAAATCTCGTCATGTTGAAGGGAGAACTTGTGAGAACTTCGTATGCTGTGTTTGGGACCCATCCATTTTTCCATCAACATCAAACTCCAACCACTTTCCCTGTCCCTGCTGAAGAACGCCAGCTCCACAGGATGCTGTTAACATCAAAGGGAGGTTGTGCTCAGAGTTATATGCAGTGTCAGTTTTCAATCATGCATGCTGCTTTGCATGTTGGTCAAAAAGTTACACGTCGGCACCATCTGAACAAAGCACCTTTTCCCTGTTTGCTGTGTCCCCCACATTGCTCGTGGCAAACTGCAAGGCTTTAAGGCTTAACAAAAGCTTTCCTATCACCACTTTTCTCTAAAAGCCAAATTTGTGAATTACTCAACTAATATTTTTCCTATGAGCGCATTCTGCAACCGACCGAGCACCTCTGGAGCTTCAATAGACATGGCAGAGATAAAATTACTAAACAGTTTATATCTAATGATGAGAAGATTACACCATGGGACAATACAGCAGTCGTAACATGCTTTGTAACGACCTCGCTGTGTCACATTGTAGTTGTTTGTTGCTCTTGCAAACAATACACGTAATAGACGCATGATGTGTTCTCTACTTGGTATAGTGTAAAAATCTGCATGCATAGAATGCCTTTGTGCAGTTGATCCAAAAGTAATAGTGACATTTGAGTTCACTGAAAATTTTACAACAAGACAACCTAAAAGGCTTTGCAAGCAGAGAACAATAAGGCGTTCAGCATTCAAGTCACTCCTCCACTGTGATCTATACGCTGTAAATCTGAACATACAGAGCAACGTCCCCAACTTTGCATAGAGTTTCAGTCTGGTGGAAGCTTTCCATAGGGAACCTATTTGTGTGAATTCACATGTTTGTGCTCACAACAAAGCATATGACTGCCTGGCGAACTGAAGTGCTTGAAGAATGTCTGAAAGTCCACTCTGCCTGTACAAACCAGCTTCTGTTTCCAATATAATCACTGCTGTTGTGTAAGCAAAACTTAGGCTAGCAGTAGTTTTAGGGATAACAAGATAGTATAGGAATAGTTCAGATTTTTTGAGGCGAGGTTCATTTAAAAGGTTGTCAGCGGTTAATGTTGATCTGCAGTAGATCAGAGGTGGGTAGTAACTAGTTACATTTACTTGAGTAACGATTTGAACAAACTGTTTTTCTTTCTTTTTTTTCTTTCCTCTTTTTCTATAACTCGAAGTAAAGCAATTCATCAATTTTGGAAAAATAGTGGATAACTGCTGTAAATATTGGTTTCACAACCTTTGGTTAAAAAATTATTTAGAAAAGTGTTACTTCTGCCTGACTTTATTTTGTAATTATGTTATTTTTGGTATTTTTTATATTTTTCTCTTTAAAAGGCCAGAATTTGTGCATAACTTATTTTTTTTTTCTGTCCGATCACATGATTTTAAAATATTAGATCAGATTTTGTGATTAGTTGCTAAGTACTTGAGTAGCCTTCTTACCAAATACGTTTTTTTTTACGCGTATTTGAGTCATTTCTTGGTTGGCTACATTTTACTTTTACTTTTACTTTGTTTAAATGGTGCTACTCTTACTTGAGTACAATTCTTTTGCTACTCGACCAACCTCTGCTGTTCCCAGAGGTGAAGCTAAAGGCTAGTTTAACAGGGGTCAGGACCAAAACAAACTTCCACCAACGTAAAACATCTCCAGTCCTAAAAAGTGTCAAAGTGGATTAAACGAAGGATATTTAATGGACCTTTAAATGTCACATTATATTTGCATGGATTCTTATTTACCGAGAAGCTGTGGTTATTTACAATTTAAATGGAAGTAGGGTGGGGTGCGCCACCAATGATCCTCCTGTCTGAAATATATACTGAGAATGTAACATGTGAAGTCTTTTTTATTCAGATGAACATGTGAAGCAGTGTAAAAAGAATAGGTAATCTGTTCAAGTGAATGCTAGTTCACTTAAATATATTCTTAGAGCTCCTTAGTTAAATATCAGAAGAATACTCTGGTCCTAGACACTTTACATGTTACATTCACAGAATGTGCTTCCACAGGGAGATCATTGGTGGTGCACCATCTCCAATTTCAGCTTCCCATGTAGTAAATAATATTTGACACTTTTGTAAATAATTGCCCAATGCAAGTATGGCGAAGCTTTAAAGGCACATTGAAAGCCATCAGATGAAATGCTGTGAGGTATTTAATATAGGAATTGTTGTAAGAATATAAAGGTCAACTTTTGTCTTAGCCTCTCTTGGACTAACGGTTAACTTTAGCCTTTGGGAAAAACTAGTCTCAATTTATACTAAATAAAGTTGCCAAGAGACTTACTGCAGGTAAGATAATAACTGTTTACAACCTTTTAGCAGAACCCCTTTCAGTATAAATCCAGATTAGATGCTCCCAGAGGAAGAAGCTAGTCTGCGAGAAGATGAGACTGAAGTGGATTTCTACTATCTTTCAAGTAACACCATAGCAGTTTATACAAACACTTTGTAATAAATCTTTAAACCCTTGTCATGTTTACTTTGGGCCATTATTTGCAGAGAAGCCTATAGCAGTTTATACAGAAAATTAAGGTTTAAGGCCGTGCAACACTAATGATCTCCCTATGTGAAACATTAACTGATAATAGAAAATGTAAAGTATCTCTGGTCTGAATAACGATTGCATCTAAAAGTTTTTTTAAATAAATATTTTTTATTGAATACAGTGCATCACTTTTCTGTTAGATGTTTTTCTCTTAGTACTTGTTACAAACTGGAAGATCATCATCCAGCTACCTCCATTTCCTTTGCACATAAATATCAACTTATTTCAAAATAACAGTTCAGTGCAAAGAAGACAATTATTTCAATGTTTATTAAAGAGCATTTGTGTAAAGTGCCTCGACAGCTTTAAAACTGGGGTTTGTTTTTAGACAGCAGAAGTCCACTTTGGACTCAAGTCCCAGACTTGTTCTCTTCTTATCAACTAATATAGATTTGGACCAAATGGAATCACTATGAGATTTATCTACTGAAGGGGAAGATATTAACTCCCTATAACCTTGAACTGAACCTGACTAAAAAAATAGAACTATCCCTTTAACTGTGACTTCTCTGTTTTCAGCTTCCATTCTTCACTGGCTTGTAAATGTTCTATTTTACCCAGCACATTTAATAATAGCTACTAATCCTTTATTATTTGGTTTACCTTCACTCCTGTAACTATAACTGAAGTCATCACTGCATCTGCCAGCCTCCCGGTCTGTTCCCTTGTCATTAGCATACGCCTATAAGTGTGTTAGAGCTCTTTAAAAACTGGGCAACAGGCTGCAGTTCAACGGAGCGATGACGTGCGCAGCCTACATCAGCACCTTGGATACGGCCACACCATTCACTATGGGGCTCCTGCCCCGTTTTGGACCAATCAGCGCTTGTGTTTTCAAGATAGCTCTCAGCACCACCCACACTGTTGTATTGTTCCGCTGTAGGGAATCTCCTCTCAGGCAACGCACGTAGCCCATATCTGTTAAAGCCCCTGCTGTTTGTCAAGGCAGCTTGCAGCAATGTAGTATGTGGAAGATAGATTTGGAAATGCCGAGTTCCGTGAGCGAAATCAAACAAATCACTTATTTTGAGAGTGTGTGCATTGTACGGATATTAGAAACACGCTGTCACTAATAAATGTACTGAAGGTTACCAGCCCACCTAGAAATATTATTCTACGCAGCACAAAATTCGCAGCTATAAAAGTATTTGTTTCAAGTCAAATACTTTCTTTCCAAAAAATAACAGCTAGATTTTATTTTCAATAGTACTTTTTCTCTTATCATAAATTACTCTTGCCTTTAGCTGTCAGCAGAGTCCTAGGTTATCTGACTCTGACGCATCACAGGCGCACCTCCCTTTTCTCAGAATCGTTTGCCTTCAGATCGACATCATCCTTCAGCCAATGAGCGCACGAACCCACCAACCCTAGGGGGGCGGAACTTGTTCCGTTGACCAATCGGCAGCCCGGGTGTTGTTTTGACCTCTGAAACCGCATCACCGCCTTGTCTCGTGTCCGCGGCGGAGGAAGTCTATAAATACAGGAAACGCCGAACCAGAAGGGGACGAAGTTGCGAAACTCCCGAGTAGGAGGGAGCTACCCTGCAAAGCCTGCTGAAAGAAAAAAGGAACTTTAAAAAGAAAAAAAGAAAAAATAACCTTAAAAACTGAAACCTTAAACGCCAATCCTCCAAAATACTACCACGTACTGGAATACTTTTTTTTGTAACGCTAATCTATTCAATGTGAAGAAAGTATTTATACTTTTTTTTCTATTTGCACTAACCAACGGTACTTCAGAACTACTGAGCATTTTTATTTTTTACGATAAAGTAAGTATTTCTTTTGCACAATTGTTTAAATTCGTATCGGTGTTCTTTTTTTTTGCATGTATTATCATAGTCTAGCTCATAGTTTGTAAGCTGATTTGCAGCGTCAGTCGACGAACTTATTGGGAGGGGTAAGATAAAACTGACTACCTTATTATTTTATCTCGGTGAAACATTTTCCTGCAACAAAGTGGACGTAATGTTCGGCCGAACCCTCGCCTTTGCTGATGTAACTCGATTTTTTGTTTTGTTTTGTGATGTTGCGACAAAATATACTGGGTTCACATGTGGGGTAAAAATTAATATTATTTAATACGGGGGTGGGGGGTGTTAATTAGAAGAGGATCCGCGGATTCGAACGAGTGTACATTTCTTTCTCTCAAGGCGCATAGAAAGAAGCACTTGGTCATTCTCTACAAGTTCTCGCCTCTTGCGCGTCACAGTGCAAGGCGATTATTTTAACACCCCCGTGTCTCACTGAATATCAACCAAAAAGCCGTTTAATCCGCAAAGGATTTCCTTCTTCGCTGTGCAAAAAATAAATAACAAAATTGCCAAACATGGGTGTAGACGCGGTTTGGTTAAAGTCCTATTTCGACACAGTTTGTTTCACTGGGACTGCTCGGACAGCAACAAACCCCGTGACAGGGTCGTGCCTTGAAATCCATGCCCCCCCTTCCGCCTATTTCCTCACAAACTTATCCACCGTTATCGGTTGTTGCCGGTGCATTAACTCGGTTAAGTTCGGCGTTAATTAAACGCAGAATCCCCCCCGCAGTACTTTTCCTCCCCCCCCTCCCCTGCCTCATGGAGGGCGTTATGTAAGAGGATTCCCTGTTCTAGTGCAAGGTTAATATGCCCAGTGCCTACTCTTTTGACATCTATGTGGCTGTAGCTGCAGGATCAACATGAAATCCAGATGGGGGGGTGTTATATTAGCGTTGCGCAATGGTTGTGCCACAGTCTTTCCCTTCATCTGCAGGGCGTTTTGATTACGTGTGTCCGAGCTCGCTGCAATCAAAACAATGCGCTGCGTTATAATAAACCAAGTCTATTTCAAGATATTCTTCCTCGATATGCCTGCATTTACTCATAATTTCCTTTCATTTTTTTGTTTCTTCTAGGAAACAAAAAAATCTATTGACACCCTTTGGAAGGACGCCACTTTTACAAAACCAGCACTTTTGATTTTTGCCTCCCCTGCCTGGAGCACGTCGGCGTTTGCCGAACACGGATAAGCGAAGCCGAGCCGGTGGACGCGTTCAAGGTCAGAGCCAGCTAATCTCCACGCACCTGGCACACTTCAGCAGTTCGCTATGCAGCTTGAAATCCAAGTAGCTCTCAACTTCATCATCTCGTACCTGTACAACAAGCTGCCAAGGAGACGGGTCAACATCTTCGGCGAGGAGCTGGAGCGGCAGCTGAAGCAGAAGTATGAAGGACACTGGTACCCGGACAAGCCATACAAGGGCTCAGGATTCAGGTGCATCCACGTGGGCGAGAAGGTGGACCCCGTGGTGGAGAAGGCAGCGAAAGAGAGCGGACTGGAAATCGAAGACGTCCGCAATAATCTGCCCCAGGACCTCAGCGTGTGGATTGACCCCTACGAGGTGTCCTACCAGATCGGCGAGAAGGGGCCGGTCAAAGTGTTGTATGTTGACGACAGCAACGAAAGTGCAGCCGGGAATGGAGGGGTTGACTTGGACAAGGAGATCAAGAACAGCTTCAACCCAGACGCACAGGTCTTTATGCCCATCAGCGAGCCGTTGACCGGGAGCTCCCCCGGCTCCAGCTCTCCCTCTCCACCCTTTGGCCACTCGGCGGCGGTCAGCCCCACCTTCATGCCCCGCTCCACGCAGCCTTTAACCTTCACAACAGCCACCTTCGCAGCTACCAAGTTCGGCTCCACTAAGATGAAGAGCAGTGGACGCAACGGCAACAGCGGCAGCGGCGCTGGGAACAAAGTGGCACGTACCTCTCCCACCAACTTGGGCCTGAATGTGAACAGTCTCCTGAAACAGAAAGCCATCTCCACCTCCATGCACTCACTGTACGGGCTGGGACTCGGCGTGCAGCAACAGCAGCACCAGAAGCCCTCAGCCCTGTCCCCCAACGCCAAGGAGTTTGTGTTGCCCAATCTGCAGGGCCAAGGCAGCCAGAGTGCTCTGTTCCCCGCAGACAGCCCGCTGCAGTACAGCAATGCCTTCGACGTGTTTGCGGCCTACGGTGGCCTTAACGACAAGTCTCTCATGGATGGCTTGAGTTTCAGCTTAGGCAACATGCAGTATTCTAACCAGCAATTCCAGCCAGTTATGGCCAACTAGTACACATAAAGGTACTACTTAAGCTACTACTTCATATGGAAACGACCAGAGATAATGTGATAGGGGAAACAAACACAAATGCACATTAAATAAAAAAAAAAGTTTAAACAAAAACAGAATGTCAAATATAAAAGGAAAAAGGACTTGTTACATGTAAAATCCGAGTTTCAAGTCTAAGAGATTGAGCCCGAGGGTGAATTGCTTTGTCCCCTTGAGTTATACTTGTTTTTTTTTTTTTTTTTTTTATTTCTTAATGAAGCTTGTAGTACAAGTTGTCCAAGCTTGGTTACCTAAACTTCAAAATGCATTATTGTTATTTCTTTTGCCAACCAAGCACAAAATATTTTTTTATGTAACTGTTTTAAGATACAAAAAAAAAGAAGAAAAAAAAAACACCACCATAAGTCATGGCCTCTTTCAGTATTTAAATATAACTGGACTTTGCCAGTTTTTCAAGAAATTGGCATCAATAAGTGGGAATTCCTGGTCTTTTTCTAATTGTATAATTTAATTTAGTACAGAGTTTGTAAAATATCAGAGTATCTATTGTTTCTACAACATGGTATTGCATTTATATCTTTTTACTACTCCAGTGATCTGTGATGGCTGCAGCAACTTTATGTTTCCTTTTTTTTATTGAAATTATAAAATGAATCCATCTTTAAAAAAACAAAACATTGACTATCCTGAAGATTGTGTACAGACTATTCCGTAGTGGTGGGATTTAAGAATATTTGCTTTTTTGACAAAAATATAAGAGTTGTATTTTCTGTTAAGAGTTTAAAGACTTTTGCTATATTATGGACAAAATGTAATCGTATATTAATTTTGTACCTACATTGTGCAATACTTGATAAAGCAAACGGTATAACAAAGTATTCGGAGTCAGTGTCTTACATGTTAAGAGGGACTGATAGTTTATTAAGTTTGTATTAAAAAGTTTGAAAATAAGAAACGTGTTCACTTTGTGTTTGGTGCTTAAGGTTGAGTAATTTGAGGCAGCTCTGTAGGGGTTTTACAAACATGTTGGGGCATGATACCTTTTCTTCTTAAAGGTAGAATCCCGTTTTTCTTGACACAGCCACTCGTTCTTAATAATTTCTTCATAACCGCCAGAGCTAATCGTTAATTTGCTTCGGGTAGTTGCCCTAAAACATGAACAGTATCGTGAAGGCAGAAATTATTGGTTTATTGTTACCAGATTTCTGGTAACATTTCTGTTTGACTAACATTAACATGCTCCAACACAAATACTTTTCTGCTTCTTTATACCCAGTAAGTTCCTGGCAGCATGTTTCTCGCTGGTGAAGGTGTTGGCTAACTGTTGCCCTCGGTCTAAGTGTCATGACACTTTAACTCAGAAGCACGACTTTGCTCAACATGAGCACTTCCTGAACAGAAACATAACCGTGTTAGGCTGTTAGCCAACCAAGTCATTTGAAGAATAATTGAGTTTAGCTTGAGAACCTTAAGTTTAAGCATTAGCTGTTAGGTAGCATCAATATAACTAAGGGGTCAAACAAACCCACTAGCCAAGTAACCAGGACTAAAACAGAACCCCCAGTCAACTGTTAGCTAACTAAATCATTCAAAGTCCAACCCTGTTTAGCTTAAAAACCTCCTGCACTAAAACATAACATGAAAAGACTGTTGGCTAGCAAGCTGCTAAGCCATTTAACATGTTTTATAGGCATGAGCTAATCTAAACTGGGACTTTAAGCAGCTTATTGTCTGTAGAAAAGACAATAGCTGAGTCTTTTTCTTCTTCAAATATCACCATTATGAGGCCACTAGGACTTTATATAGTTTAGAAACACGATTATTAAAGAGTATTACAAAAACCACATGTTTAACTCAAGCAGACGTGAATAATAAAGTGGCTGAAAGCTAAAAAAAAAAGAAGTAACTTTTCACCTAGTGTCCTTGGTGACGTGAACTGTTAATGGATAACTTGCTACTTTTTTTTTTAGCCCTGGGCAGAATATATCCCGGTGTGTCAATTACCAAATTAACATTTGTAACAGGGGTTACTGTATTAAACCTTTACAATAAACTTTGAGGTCTTCTGAATCTTGAAAGGTTAGCAGAAACATAATGCAGCTTTAATTCCTAACTATCCGATTTAGGCCTTTCAGTTGCAAATATCAAAATAATGCTCTGACTCATCAAAAGCCTGACTTCTTTCAATGGCTATTGCCTTATATACTTTTAGGTATGGCTGATTGGCTTCAGAGCAAAGTCAAAGGGAAAATGCTCATAATTGTATATGCAATATATGATTAGACTTTAAAGTAAAAATAGATGTCCCTGATGACATCCTGATTTAAAAGAAAAAAAGTCTGCTTCTGCGTAGAGGTTCCTGGACCATTTCATGATAGTACGAATCGACTGAAATCACCCTGACCCTGCAAGCGTGTCAGGGTCCCCCCAGAGCTGGCTCATCATCACTTGTCTGTCTGCGTGTCCTCTGATACTCTCGGGACTTGATATGGCTGTGTAAAGTTCAGCCCGGATGTGCGTTTATCTCGGGGCACTGATACAGGGTTCTGGTGGGTGTGTGTTTGTTTTTCTTGCTCTGTGGCACCGTGTTTGTGCGCACATATGAGGGTCAGAGTGACTGTCGGTTGAAGTCTTTCTGGAAAAAGCAATACCTTGAATGACTACCCCTCACTCTTTTTGAACTATCTCTTGTTATTTTTGTCGACACTGCTGTAAAGTCGTTACTCCGGAGTGAGACTCCCGGCAGGGTTAACGGAGGCAGGAAAGCAGAGTCACACATATCTACTCCCTCGTTCTGCATGCTGTTACGCTACACATGGTGTGAACTAACAGGACACATGAGGTTGACACCAGCGAAGTCTTTTACTAACAGGGACACAGTACGTTAAATTGTAAAAGTTAGTCATTTTTTGGAGCTGAGACAGATTTTTCATTTAGTATGTACTGTACAGTAATAAGAAGTAATCGCAATGATTTCTGGTCAACACTTAATATACAGTGCCCTGTGAAAGTCTCCATACCTCTTTTTAACTATTTCACATTTTATCATGCCACAGCCACAACGTCCACTGTATGTTGTCGAGGATTTATGTGACAACTAAACACAAAATAATGGATAACTATGAAGTGGTTGGACGATATTTCTTAATTTTGAAAATTGCTCACTAATAAAAATCCAGTTTAGTGTGATCTGCGGTTGTCTTCAGCCCCCAGAGTCATTACTTTTGTGGGACTATCTGTCAATCCCGTTGCAGTCACATCTCGTTTGGAACATGTAGTTTTATTGTATGTTTTGGATCATTTTCCTGCTGGAAGATGAACCTCCAACTCGGTATGAAGTCTTTTTCGGCCGGTAACATGATATCTTCCAGGATTGCACTGTATTTAGCTTCATCCATCATTCTTACGACTCTGTCCAGCTTCCATGTTGCTGCTATAGAAAAGTATCTCCTCAGCATGATGCCGCCTCCACTATGCTTTACCTTGGTGGATGGTGGTTTCATGGTATGAGCTGTCTTAAATTTTTTTTACCCCAATCACAGCATTTTCCATGTAGACCAAAAGGTTACATTTTGTCTTGTTTGACCAGAACTGCCCTGCATAGCTTGAAGTCATCTTTAAATAGTTTTTCTTTTCATTATCCTGCAACAAAGGCTTTTGTCTCTCCTCCAAAAGTAGCAGATTTGTAGAGTCCACGAGGAATAGTTGTCATGTTGGTTTAAAGTAAATTACACCAAAATAGGGTTTGTTTTTATGTGACGTACGATAGCAATTTGTAGCAATATATTTATTTAGGGATATTAGATTTAAAGGGGATTAATACAAATGTACAAATGTATTACAGTTATGCACTATTCTCTGTGCTGTTGTATGACATACAATCCCAAATAAATACTGTCAGGTTTTTGGTTGTTACATGCAGCATTTCAAAAACTGTGAAACAGTTAAAGGGTTTCTGTACTTTTGCACTGTACAAATCACGTTTCTGAAATAAATTCTTTGATAGAAAAAAAAGAAAATATTTTAACGCTTAACTAAAAGCTCCATACCTATGACCAATTACTATAATGATATACATTTTTTTAATTCAAAAGGAAAATATAACTGGATGGGTTTCATATTAATTTGCTGAGCTGATACATATTCTAACCATACTGCTTAATTTCTTTACTCTGAAAATGTATAAATGAAAGAAGCATCAAGGAAACAATAACATAAAGACAACGACATAAAAAAGGTAATTTTGAGAATTAGATGCGGGAGAAAATCTACATTAGAGTTCGAATAGGACCAGAAAAGCAAAGAAACACAGAAAGATTGGATTTTTATGAGAACCAGGGACACTGGAGATAAAGGATTGTGCAATGTGACCAGAAAGAGAAATATTGCCACCTCTGCTATCAATGCTAATTTGATGTCAAACTCATAGCTCAGTCCCCCATCAACCCCCACCTTCCCTGTTATAAAACTCAGGTGGAGCTCCAGTCAGCTTGTGTCCCAGCCAGCCAACAAGGCCTTATGGTAACGGTACTCTTCTCAGCAGAAAAAAAAAAAAAGTCAGTTAATGGTTTTGCCCTGTTCAAACTCCACATCTATTTCTGGAAGCATGCTGAAGCTGATTAAACAATGATAAGCCGGAAGGTACTGAGCTTGTCTCTGAACATTACTTCACCACACCTTATCCTCGCCCTTTCAGAGGAAAGACAGTCTTTACCCAACACAGAAAAATATGCGCCTTTACATTTTCTTCTTTACTTGATGCTGGTTTAGATCGGCTCACAGCACAGCAAAGGAAAACTTCAGATTCTTTTATAATTCACCTACATTGATGTGGAGATTAAACGTTAAATGTCATATACTGTTAGGAATTAGATGTGGGATTTGGTTTTCCGATTGTTTTCCTACTACGCTCTTTGCTGTACCCCTGTATTCACACTTTCGCCTACACACACCCAGTGAACTGCATTTAGACTTTCTGATGTATAGTGGGTTAGTTTTATTTTTATTTTATTTTTTTTACTTTGAACAAATGCTTAGCAACAGCACAAAGTACCAAACAGTGTGTGGCAGCAGCTTTTATGTGCAGAAGAAAACCAAAAAAAAAACCAACAACAACTAACCAGCCCTTTTAGCTCGCCCCTCCCTCTCAACACAACACTGAGGGACATCCTTCAGTTTCCAGTGCAGCCTGTAATGCCACTCCCATAATGATGCCTTACAGTTGAGTGGCGGAAAAGATAACTATCACACGCTGCAAGTCAGTGTGTATATAATCTACAATGATGCTTGTTATCGCAGGTCTTCTAAAATCCAGGTGCTCCGGCTAATTCAGGCTGTGATAAAAAGCATTTATGTATGCTGTTAAACGTCCAATGTTCATCAAGATGATTCCTAACACCCTATGTGAATTTGATAGTTAAAGTCTAAATGGAGCTCCGTCATAACAAATCCCAAAATGCAGTACACCAAGAACTATATTACCAAAAGTATTTGGCCACCCTTCCAAACAATTTGATTCAGGATTTCCATCACTTCCATGGTCACAGGTGTATAAAGTCCTGCACCAAACCATGAACAATAACATCAGTCATATGATTTCCTCATTACTAAATATTCCTCAGTGAACTGTCGCTTTACATACTTTGAAGGGGACGTGTCATGCCAAATCCACTTTTTCAGCCCTAAACTACATTTTGTTGTGTACCTGTGGTACAACTCTCTAGGAATGCAGACAATTTGAATGTACTCTGGCCATTCGCTGCGTGGATATCTTTATATTCTGATTGGATCATATTTTTTTTCAATAAATTCAGTTTTCTGTATTCTCTATCTTTAAATCAAGATGAATTTTATTGATTTTATTTTCTAATAAGCACAAAGCAAAAACAAACAAACAAAAAACAAGAATCAACAAAACTAACAGTAGAGCATTTGCATGTAAGCATTAGTGAACAATAACAAGTCAGGACAAAATAGGCCATAACATGCTGAGTGGATATGACAAAAAAAGAGAGAAAAAAGAAAAGGAAGAAAAGAGAAGCAAAAAAGAGAAATAATAAATAAAGGAAAAGCCCAAAGCAATCCGTCCTAAATCACTGCCATAAACCATGATAGGTTTATGGCAGTGATAGGGCAAAGCCAAAACAAAAAAAAACTGCATTAATTCAGGTAGATTGTGTTGCCAAAGAGATTGCAATAGTTTCAAGAAAGATCCCCAAGTCCTACTTAATTTACCCTCTTTCTGTTGAAGTGAGAATCTGATTTTTTAGACGGGATGTGATGTCAGCCAGCCACTGAGCGTGAGCAGAACAGCTCGTCTGGCCAGGAGAGAGGTAAAAGACAGAATATGCTGTTGGTTTTTGTTTATATTTACCCCTCCCTCTACAAGACCAAACAGAGCTATCATAGGGTCAGGGCTCAGACATACATCAAGCACAGGTGACAGAGTCTGAAAAAATTCTCTCCAATATTTGTTCAATCATGAGTAGAACCAGAACATGTGGATAAGGGACGCCTCGGCATACTTTTCCACCTCACATAGTACGGGCTCACATCATGATACACAGAAGATAATTTCAACTCAGAGATGTGAGCTCTATGTACCACTTTGAACTGGATTAGACGATGCCGAGCGCATAAAGAAGTAGAGCTCACACGTCTAAGTATGGAGGTCCAGGAGTCTTCGGAAACAGCGGAGCCCAGGTCCTCTTCCCAAGCAGATTTAAGTTTATCTGAGGAGGCAGGCCTCAGATCCAATGGTCTGCTATAGATAAACGATATGAGATGTTTTTTGTTAAGACTCAAAGAATGAATAACGTAAACAATATTGATGCCTCTTGAAACTAGAGAAATGAGAGGTGATAAAATGGCGTATTTGAAGATACCTAATAAAGTTAGATTGGGGAAGATAACATTTTTCACTAAATTGTTATAATGAAGCTAATATGTTGTTAATAAACATATCTTGGAAACGTACAAAGCCCTTTCTCGGCCATTCTTTAAAAACTGATTCCTGAGATGAGGGTTTGAAAAGTTGGTTAGACATTATAGGGGTAGAGAGGGTAAACTACAGAGCTCAACATATTTCTGAAACTTGCGTTTTAAATGTTTTTTTAATCATATGTGATAAATCTGCACACAATAATCTAAGTTGGTGAATAAATTATTTTAAAAATAATTAAAAAAACTGAAAATTGGTATGTGCATTTGAGGCCACTAAAAAGTCCTGGTGCTATCAATAACCTTCAAAAGGCAAATTATTAGGGAAATAAAGAGAAAGAAAAACAGCCATTGTTTAGTGTTAAAAATAGGAAACTAGCTTTGGGGGAGTTTAACCTGAACCAGGGGATGTGATCCCAAACAAAACAGCAACTTTACAATAGAATGACAAAGAAAAAAAGACAACAATCAGAGGTGTTGCAATGGAAACACTGAGTCAACGCTCAGATCTCTGTCTGTTTGAAATCCTGTGGTTCTGAAAAAGCTAAAAGATCAGTGCATTTACAAATGCATTCAAACCTCAACTAACTGAATGGTTTTTATTTTAAAAATGGTGGGTCAAAATTCCACTTCTACTGCATGAGAAGCTGATAAGAGCACACCAAATGCATTTACTCTGAGTTATTCCTGCTAAGGGGGATTCTACGAGCAAATTAATCACCGGTTGTACTTCATTTTTTTAATTGACTCCTGTATCTTCCTTTTTCCCATGACTGCAATGTTACCAAAACACTGCTGGTTGGGGTTGCTCTCTTCAGAATTGAGGTCTGACCTTAAAGATATTCCTGGTAAGTTCTCATAAGACAAAAAAGACAAACAATGTCCATGACTGATTCTTAAAAAACTCTTGGAAATATCCAGCAGACTTAATGGAGCACCAATTTTCTTTATGCCGATACCACCACAAATGTGACTATGAGTAAAAAACCTATTAAATATTCTCACATTAATATGTAAACAAGCTTAGCCATTTATAAATAGACTATACTGAGTCATCAAGTGATGCGAGTCCTAAACTAGGTGTTTTTTGTGTTTGAGACTATGTAAGTGAACTAGACTTTCATGGGAAAATGATGAGTTTTTGCATATGGCAGAAGGAGCATTTTAGCTGCATAATGGACTCAAATACAACATGCAAAATTAAAGGAAGCATAAAATGTAGTACAATGTCATCAAAAAAAGGTCCTACAAGTAGTACGCGTATGTAGGAAGAACATAAAAGACATATGTTGCTGCAAAACAAAGACATTGTAATAACTACAAAAGGAGACTTGTACAGTTAGCTGAAGTTTATTTAATGTGTTTCTTTAAAGAAAATAAGCAAATGTAATCATCAAAACTCTCCGGCAGGCTGCAAACTGATTCTTTATTCCATGAGGAAAAAGACTGGAAGTAAATAACTCCTACACAGATGAATGCAAACAGATATATCCATGTACAAATAGAAGGAAACCGTGCGCATTTTCTACATTCTATGTGAAATAAGCTAAAAGACAGTCATCTAAAAGCCATCAAAGAGACTGAAATCCCTTTGAGAAAAATATTTTTGTGATTCCAGTTTTTTTTTCGTACCATTTCATCCTTTATCTATAGGCTACATGTCAACTCAAAGTCTTCTCTGGAGCTGGGAAAATATAGCTGTTGCTTTCTAAACACATTTTCCGTCGACTTAAAGTCAGGTTGGATTTACCTGACTTATACCTCAGAAAGCTTTCAAGACTTTCATGAATAATATTTACACACATTAAAGAGAAAAAAACTGTGGATGACTGGCCAGCTTCAAGTCATGAAATGTCCTCTTTGTTCCTTTGATCTCAGTATTTGGGTGTGCAGGATGTAGAATGTTTTGCCAACAGAGTTCATTTACACTAAGGTTCTTAATGGAGCCTCTTCTTCACTGTTGCCCCAAATGGGTGCATGAGGGAACGTTGGCAAACCTCGCTCAGCTTCATGTAGATCTGTTGGACAAGATGTTTGAAATACAGCAAAAAAAGCCATCTCTGTAGCATTTACTGGTAATGATGTGAAGCAGAAGTGATGAATGAACACTTCTAAGCCCGAGTATTTCACTTTCTGAGGTGCAGAGATGGGCTCAGCACAAAGAATTACTGTTTAAATCTTCTTATAAGATATTTTTAAGAAATGGTACATGCACCCACGAGTAAAAGTAGATCTCATTACTGGTTCACAAAACAGCCCAAAGCCAGGAAAGATGTTTGCTTAGGGAACCTGTTTGGAAATCACCAGGAAATGTCTCCACAGCTGGAGCAGCAAAGGCTGACTCAAGACTGGGGAATTTAAACCATTCCAGTAATAAGGCCTCCTGGGTCACTAACATTCAGTTTAGAAAACATACTTTCCAGGTTGACCTTTCTAACAAACACGTAAATTCCAGTACACGCTGCTCAAAAAAGTTAAAGGAGCACATTAATTAGTGTATATTATCAAAAAAGTAAGGCTTCAGGATTTTTGAGTTGGTTGGTTCAGTAGTAGAGGCGATTCTAAACACTCAGCTGTTTTGGTGTTAATAAAATTAACAACAGGTGCACTAAAGGGGCAAGAATGAAACCTCAAAGACAGGAATGGTTTTGCAGGTGGAGGACAGAAAAGTTCTTTCTCCCCCTCATTTTTGGACTGCTTTTCAATAGTTTTGCCTTTGACCATGGTCGGATTTTTACAACTGGTAGCAGGATGGCACAACAATCCTTCCCATTGCCAGACGGTATCCTGTGTCTCACAGCACAGTCTGAAGAACACGGAGGAGATTCCAGGACACAGACAGTTTGTCTGGGAAAGCTGGACAGGGCCGTCGGAGGTTCTTAACTCATCAGCAGGACCAGTATCTGCTCCTTTGTGTAGTGGGGAACAGGATGAGTAGTGCCCTACAAAGTGATCTTCAGCAGACCACTGGTCTGAATGTCTCTGACCAAACCATTAGGAACAGACTTCATGAGGGCGGCCTGGGGGCCAGATGTCCTCCCTGTGCTCACTGCCCTGCAATGTGGAGCTTGACTGGTATTTTCCAGAGTACACTAAAATTGGCAGGTCCATCACTGACATCCTGTTCTTTTCCAAGATAAAAGCAGGCTCACTCGGAGCTCATGGGACTGACGTAAATGGGTCTAGAGAGGCTGTGGTGAACTTTATGCTGCCTGCAACACTGATCAGTATAATCGGTTTGGTGTTGGGTCAGTGTTGGTCTGTAGAGGCATATCCATGAAGAGACGCACAGACCTGTACAGGATAAACAATGGCAGCCTGACAGCCATTAGGTAGCGAAATGAAGTCTTAAGACCTATTGTTAGATCCTGCAGTGGGTCCTGGACACCTCCTGGTGCATGATAATGCCCGTTATAATGTCGCAAGTGTATGCATTCAGTTTCTGGAGGATAAATGAATTGATACCACTGACTGGCCTTCAAACTCCCCTGACCTAAATCCAACAGAACGTCTGTGGGACATCATGTTTAGGTCCATCCGATGCCACCAAGTTGAACCTGTCCAGGAGCTCAGTGTTGCCCTGGTCAGGACTGGTGAGGAGAAAGCCCAGGACACCATCCGTCATTTCATTCCAGATCAGTGTGGATATCAAGCATATGTTGTAAATCTGGAGAGCAGGAAACATAAACAAATCCCAATCCTCCATTATGTTGTTCCTCAAACCTGACAAGGAATTTTCAAAGCAGCATCATGCTATTGTTGTAAATGAGAAACAGAATTTTCTTTTTAATAAAAAATACTTTTCGAATGAGAATATGCAAAAAGATGGATGACCACACGGACAAAGTATGGAGTGACCTTGTTTGCTGCAAAGACCATCTATGCAGGAAATGTGGGTCAGCTCCATGGACATAAACATATGAAGAGGATGGATCTGAAAACAAACAAAGTTTGAGTGTCGTGACATATGGTGTTCTCAAATTCATGTTCTGACAGTGAAATTAGTGCAGTTCATTTAAACCCACACTAGAAAAACACGAAGAGATTATGTGGAAATGGGTGAGACTTGCACAACCTCTGCATGACTTGCTAATAAAATGTAGGCCAATCTGGTGGCACAGCAGCTGGGAGGAAAGTGCTGACAGATGCCTGTGAGTAAAAATGCTGATCAAAACTGAAATCACGTCAATCTCTCATTTGAAACGTTGGCGAATATAAGGGAATATAGCTATCCTCAGCAAAAAGTGAAAAGGAAAGAAATAATAATTAAACATTTGAACTTTCTTTTGAATATACAAGGGTACCAGATTACACTAAAGGGGGGTAACACAAAGAGGAAACCAAACGTTTTGCCTTGGTCATATACAATAGAGAAGTGGAGAAAAGTCTAAGTGGGAATCATTATTTTATAAGTCCAAGACTGACCTAATATCCTCATTGGTAATGAGTTATTTTAGTGAACTGTTTCAAAAGTATTTGTCCTCTAGCACGTCTTTCCTTTTTTCTTTTTTTTTTGCTGTGTTACAATTTCACCACTAACTTAATTGGACGCTAGGTCTTAGCACCAAGCTTTTCAATATGAACCAAGAAAATGACCAAAGATTAATTTCAATAAGATTTATTTTAAAGCAAGATGAGTGCAACACATAAACCAAAGCGAGAAATATTTTGGTAAGATGGACAGTTTGTACACAGTTTATTTTGGAGGGTGTGGGCCTTTGTGTACAAAGCAAAAATTAGATTTTTTGAAAAACACTCCCCAAAATAGCCTGTTTACATGCCAATTCTCCTCTGACAAAAATATTTCTGAAGAGTTTATTGTTTGTGCTGTTCAACACATTAAAACGAGATGATGAAAGATGATGAAAGATGACCACAGCTCCTATTACCAGTTGGTGATTCAATACGAGCAGCTAGAACTTCCTGATTCTGTGTTTGGGTGAAATATGTCTGAACGTTGAGCACAGCTGTCAAGCAGATGTTTTGGCTGCAATCCTCTGCATGAATGGAGTTTCAGTTCACTTCACATAAACTTTTGTTTTAGTGTATTTTCCTCCAGTTAATTTGTCAGAAAATGACTTCTCTAGTTTCCACCTCAAAAACCAAACCTTCCCAGTGTTGTCACTGTGGTACAGCTTAGTTAGGGTAATAATTTAGGGAATGTACCACACATCCGTCAGCCAGCAGCAGTACACTGAGGCAATAATGAGGTCAGACTTGGCAGTAATGATAGAGATTCCTCTATCCGGCCAACCTTTTCTTCGTCTGCAGTATAGCCTATTGACCTTAAAGTAGGTCTGGATTTCACAAACTAATTGTTAAAAAATAAATAAACCTATACTATATTTGAAATAACTTTCTTCTTCAGTTCTAAAATCTTGAAATAGCTGTAAATATAGAAAGAAAATCTCACTTCCTGAATGTTGATGTCTTTATTGCATTAAGTATTTGCACCATACAGATTTCTTCTGTTTTTTGTTTCTTCGTCAGGCTTATGTTTTAATATCCAACAAACACAGTAAACACACATTTACATCAAAAGATCCCAAAAACTATTCCTAAATAAATGCGAGAACACATAAGACACAAACTCACAACATCTATCAGCAAAGTGTTACATTTTTGAGGCTTTGGGACTCCAGCAAACCACAGTGAGCCATTATTCACAAATGGAGAAGTAAAGCAGGCAGCCAACCAAAATTACTCTAAGGGACAACTCGTCCAAGAGGTCACAACAGAACCCAGAACAACATCTAAAGCACTGACCAAAAGGAGCTCAAATGTCTGTCTCACTTTGTCCAAAAACATATTCTGTGGACTGATGAGACAAAAAGTGAAACTTTATGAAGGATATGCCTGAACACTGAATTAAAAAAACAGCAAACAGACATAGAGACATTCAAAGATGGTGGTGATAGCATGATGATACGAGGATGCTTTGATGCTTCATGGCCTGGACAGCTTGCTGTAACTGATTGGAAACATGAATCCTGTTTTCTACCAGGAAATATCCGGCCATCAGTTTGTGTCTTCAAGTTGAATGCATCTGGGTCATGGAGCAGGACCAGGCCATGTAAATGTAATAGAAGAAAATCTTTCCATCTAAATCAGAGAAAAACTGTTAAAGGTGCCATGTAACATTCCCAGAATTTCTATTTCTAACTATAATATAGTTGATGAACCACATGCATAGAGATTGTTCACACATAAATCTGTGCAGTGTGCTGTATTTTAGATATATCTGGAGGTAGGAACTGATTCCTGTTTTTATATATCTGATTTAAAAGCTGACCTGTCATGGACTGGAGAACTCTCCAGGGTGTACTCTGTCTCTTTCCCAAAGACTGCCAGATATCTGTACCAGCTGCCCTGCAAAGCTGCTGGTACAGACATTGAATGGAGAGATGAATTAACTGTCAAAAGGTTAGCAGATTGCTCTGCTATCCACCTGATTTTAACGCCATTCTCTAACATTTCATTGGTTTACACTGGAGTTGGAACCTTTGACTTTCCAGACTTTGTTGATAAGCTAATATTAGACATAATTAGTTCCTTTACTAGCTTTGATTCATTATGCTTTGTGCAAGTTAAAATGCTGAAAGTTAGATGTGGTTAGAAGTGACACGTAAGAAATTACAGGAGATCATTTGAGATCATCTGATTTCTTTTATTTCATTTAAACAGGGAATTTTTATCCAACAAATTTGCATGTGGAAAGAAAACAAGACAGGTAGAAAGAAACCAAATGTCATGCTTTAGGTTTTTTCTTTGTTTGTTTTGGACTTTTCCAGTCTTGTCTATAATCAGCTCTGTCACCTCTCAGCCACAGAAACCCTCCAATTAGCTCATTCACCAGTCATCAGCCCAGACCAGTTCCACCTGCTGCCACTAATCAGTTCTTACTCTGCTCACCTGTTCCCCAGCCTTCGTGTACCTGCCTCACTCACCCACTCACTGCCAGGTCGTCTCATCACCTCACTCGTGCTCTGCTGTTATGGTGTCTGAAGGTCTTGTGTGCTCAGTCTGCATCTGGGGTCCGTTCTTCGTACGTCGCTAACTCAGTTAGCTGGATTTGATTGTTGACGATTTGGCATGATCTTGGATCGTTTGGTTCTTCGAAACTAATCCTGGACTAGCTATCATAGCAACATGTGCGCAAACTTAAACCTGCTCGCGAGCAGGCTTATTTCATGTAAACAGGATTAGATCACAGCTTTATAAGCGGAGGAGATAGGGAAGTCTGTCCAGCCAGTGCACTTGGACCACCTAGTGGCAGAGGACGGGACAGAATTGTGGAACACCATTTTTTAATCTTTAATAAAAGACGAAACAAATAATGCTTAGTTCCTGTCGTTTTATTTAAACATTTTTTATAAAGAAAAGCCAGCAAGCCATCTTTTGCCTGCAATAAGAGATAGTTATGTAAAGTCAGCAATACTACTGTGAAATGGTGTATTAGAACTTACTCTGAAGGTCCTTTTGAAGCAACTCGATCTCTAGTGCAATTTTTCTCTTTTTCAAGTTGTGGAGTTCAATTTCTCCTCTTCATTTGTGTTTTTTCAGGTCAAAATACAAATGTTTTTGTTGAAGATGCCGCTTATATAGGGAACGGATGGCACTATGTGTCATTTTGTGAAAGAAAAAGAAAGGGTGAAACATGCCTCATGCAACAAAAGTAAAAAGAACCCGTTTTTTTCAGGCTTTTTCTTGGTGGCTGTTATAAACAGACAAACACATCATTTAACAGTGGCTTTTAAAAAAGAGGAAGAAGTTGCTTTTTAAAATACAGTATAATAATTAAAGGCTACTATTTTGTAGAATATTCTTGTACTTCACTTTTTTCCCCATGTTCTAGTGGGTCCGGTGGAGGCTCTGACATAAAAGAACAAAGTAAATATGAAATTATTAAAATGCAAAAATACATACTGTAGAAAGTGATAGAAACATCTAACATGGACAGCACTTATGCATTTAATTTGTCTGCTACTTTTTGCCAGCCCTCTCTCCTGGCTTTAGCAGACTTTGAGGTGTTCCCTGTCGTTTTAATTAATGACTCAAATTCGGCATAACCTTCCATTAAAAGCTCTTGTTCTGATCTGGAGAAAAACTGTGGGCGTTCTTTGGCCATGCTGAACAGCCAATCGCAGCGTTGCTAATCATTGTTTCTACTATCGATACATTTCCCCTTTAAACAAACGCATGAACGCGCAGTTGTCTCAGATAACTCAATCCAGCGATACTAATCATAGACAATAGGTGTGTTCGAAGAACCCAATTAGCCGGATCATGATTAGCCCGATGAAATCATCTTGGATGTGTCATTTGATCTCGGATGTTTTAAGCAACGTACGAAGAACAGGGCCCCTGGTCAAGTCTGGTTCTGCCAGCAACCCCTGTTCTGTCAGCTTTGCACATTTTCAGTAAACCCTTTTTAACGTAACTCTGTGTTTGGCTGAATTTCGGGTTCACCAACAGCATACGTCACACCTAATACATTTCTAGCAGAATAGTGTCATCACAACTAAACTATTACGCTGCAGCATTGCTGCAAGTTTTACATTGTGACATTAATTAAAGCTAAATAACAAAAGACAAAGAACGTATTTCTGTGGATGACCCACCTGTTTGGCATGAAGGGGAAAAGAGGATATTATAATTTATTTATTTCTTTTTTTTTTTGCCATTAAGACCTGGTCTTGGTTGCTCTCTCAATCAATCACCCAACACAATGACCAAGCATTTATGTCAGCTCTGCCCTTACATAAGATCGATACAGCCGCTGGGAACCTGTTTCCATTTGTTTTCCATTTGTTTTGGTCCGATCATACAACATCCCAAAAAAATACATCATAGTTTGTCGTTATAACAAAAAAATTGAAAAGTTCAGGATGAATGCTTAGATGAATGTAGATGGATGTTTCATTAGCAGGTTAATGCAGACCGTATAAAAAATAAATCAGAAAGCCTAGTCAACTGAAAATGGCTTTATCACTATTGCTCTTCTCTGCTAGAAATTTTGTTACTCTAAGCTTTCCAGTAACCTTGGCTCAGTTGGTAATGCCAGGC
Organism: Fundulus diaphanus; assembly: GCA_037039145.1. Lineage (NCBI taxonomy): Eukaryota > Metazoa > Chordata > Actinopteri > Cyprinodontiformes > Fundulidae > Fundulus > Fundulus diaphanus. The sequence continues at coordinate 22,002,916 of CM073140.1, read as the reverse complement.
ATACACTGTACAATATTTTCAATCGCGGTACTCATATACAGCTCAAACTGTACGACGAAACCGCAGGGATTAAAAGTTCACCGCTCACGATATCTGTTCTTACACTGTGCGGCCCGACGCTCTGATGCGACCTGACTGCTCACACAGTGCGTTCAAAAGCCACACATCGGACTCAGCCCCGTAGAGAGATGGCGCTACTCGGACTCGTCTACCCGGAAGCCAAATGTCATCAGTAGAAGAAGAAAAAGTGTCGATGCTCATTTTAAATATGAGGCTTACTAGAACGAAACCCGCTGCCTTGGCAATTCTACGAGTTGCTCCTCCATAGTTTGACTCCATGTTACACGTACCGCCGTCATGCTTCTCTCCGCTCCTATGTTTTCGTTTGAGAAGACGAAGAAGACTCCCCTTGTTTGCGCAGTGCATGAGGTTAGGGGAAATCGGGTCGTAGGCGGTCGTAACTCCGCTTCAACAGCAGGACGCGCTCACGATCGCTCACAATCTCTCACAATCTCTCACGAGGGCCGACTGAATTTCAAACATGTTTGATTTTCAACCGACCGTCCGATACCTGATCGGGAGGTGGTCATGAGAGGCGTATCGCCCCTCGTTACCTCCTGTATACTACATGACACAGGACGCACGATCAAGCTGAAACTCGGCTCGATCCAAAAAATTCTCGCACGACTGAAGAATCGGCCCGAAAAGGGCAAAAACGCGTACAGTGTATACCCGGCTTAAGAGTAGTTGTTTTGCAATTGGAAGGTTGTGGGTTCGATTCCCTGTCACATGTCGATGTGCCTCACATTGAGTTGAATTTGTAGGCATTAATGAGTGTAACCGGGGGAATGAAGCTGTATTGTAAAGCACTTTGAGAGGTCGGTATGACTAGAAAAACATTATACAAATTCAGGTTATTTACTATGAAACTTTGATTGGACTCCAACTTTTGTTGGCGTGAAAAGTTGGAATAACAATGTTGCTCTAATTATCTTAATACATCCCTGAACTAAACCACATTTGCGTTTGTTTTGTATTTTTTTGTTTTAGTTTTGTTTTTTTTGCAGTTACAACACAGGTGGACTTTGTGATGTCATTTCTCTCCCACTCAGAACCAACATGCTGACGGCTACTCCTGTGTGGGTTGGTTGTGTGTGTAAACAAGTGTGTATTTGTGTGTGTGTAGGAGGCGTTAAAGGGACCTCAGTGGGTGGCGTTGCATAAGAACCTCACTGCTGAAATGAGGTTTGATAAAGAATAAAAGGGGGTGGGGTGGTAGGGGGGATCACTTTGTGTATTTTGTTGTCACATCTACGAGCCTGTTTTCACTCTCTCTGTTCTGGAAAACAGCGACAGGAAAACAAAGACTGATAAGACTTCAACTGTCACCCTGTCAAAGATGCCCCTTCAGGGTTTGGTCTTTTGGCACACCCTACCATGAAACAGACATAACAGCTAATGGTCCAGGTCTCTCTGTTCTGCAATATCCTGAAAAGTAACATCTTTGCCTTGGTTACTTTAAAACAATAAATGACAGTAACAAGTATGTGTCCCAGACTGTGTGGCAAACAGATAGGATCTGACGGCATCATGACTCAGACCGAACACATCCTTAATCTGTTTTAATTGTGTTCCCACCTCCATTGCTTGTTATTTACGTGTGAGCGAGCAATCTAGGATGCTTGCCCGCATTGGTTCCGAACCTTCCCATTTCGGTTTCAGTCCAGCGACAGATTTTTGTTTGAGTAGGATTTTCAGTATGTACACCGTAATTCCATCAAGTCTTCACAAGACAGAACCAAAGTGCTCGTGAAAATGCCTTGTAACCAAACAAGGGAGACAGTTGTGCCAGAAAAGTTTCAACCCCCACTCGACTTTGCGTTTCTTGACAAAATAAGATGGTAGCAGCTGTAAACATTGCAAGCAAAAATTATTTTAATAGCCCCACAAAACTAATTAACTAATTGCAGGTGGTTTCTTGACATTAAACACAAAATGAATACAACAGCCTGTTTCAACCCCTTCATGACAAGCATCTTTAATACTTAGTGTGTGGTCGACCACTAGGAGGCTCCACCCACACCCAGACTTCAGAAAGGTAACTTTCTCAATGTTTTTTTTGGCTCGTTTTCCGTGGTTGTAATCAATGATTTTTGTTGGAGTTTCTTAAACAAGGAGATCCTACCTAGATCCTCTACAAGAGCACCTTTCTGCTGCAACAACCTGCCACAAACATTATGCATAGCCAGACATCCCCTTCCACAAGGGTTCAGGAGTTAGCCCACTCCTGATAGGAAAAGGCCTCCTATTCAATAATATTCTTGGGAGTACAAATCAGGTGATTATAATAGTCACTCTGGTGTCTTCCAGGACTTTTTCAAATACTAAGCCTTGATGGCAGTTGAATCATTTTGAGATCATTGTCCTATTTGAGGGTCCAGTAACAAAAAACTTCAGTTTCTTTACAGACAGCTTTACATTTCTCCAAGGCTGTCCTGATGCTTTGGATTCATTTTGTTTTCCACATGCTGTAGGCATCTAGTGCCAGAGGAAACATAACAACGTAACAGCAAAACATCACTGAGCTCACTGCCATATGACACTGTATGTATTGTCCTCGTGTCAGCATAAACCGTATCATTCTTTCTTTGACTTACTTATAAGGTTGTGAGCAAATTGGAGTAAACCTTTGTGGTGCTTTTTGGGTTTCCTTTTGATTTTGTTCTTTCATGGAGCCTTTCACTGTTCACTATGTGCTTTATTGTGGAGACAAAAGCCTCAGTGACCTGAAAACCTGTCTCCCCAGGAATCTGGCAGTGGAGTTACAACTTCCAATGTATAGCAACAACAATAAGAACATGAAGACAATAGAATACATTAAAAGAAAAGGGAATGGGGTACCGCGCACGTGACGTCACCGCCTCAAGAGCAACGCCCCTTTTGCCGCTTAGGTAGGACAAACCGATAGAGAACAGAACCAGCGATATGACCGACTTTGCAGCCATTAAACTTTCCCAAGACGATGTCCCAGGCGCACGGTTTACTGGTCGCACTGTCGAAGAACACACCAACCTTCAGCTCAAACGATGGCTTGAGTGTCGAGGGCTTAAAGACCGGAAAACGGGCCGAGTCGATCGAACGGTAAGCTTTGTTTTTTTTTTTCCTGCGCGGTGGTCATGCCGTCGTCGGCCGTTTTTTTGTTTGTAATCACCGTCCAGGGATCGGTATATGTTTAATGTTTGTCTCATTTGAAATGTTTTTGAGTAGGCTATCCTGGTAGCAGGGTATCATGTTAGCACCTGCTACCATGATAGCCTATATGCTATCATGGTAGCAGGCGCTTCATTATTAACATGTCGGCCACCAAAATAATCTTACCTGTTCACTACTTGATGTCGCTGGAATTGGGTCAGGATGTTCTTCGGTTGTGCCCTTTCCTCCGACAAAATGCTTGCTACATATGTAGGCCGACCGCACCGATGGACCAAGCGCACACATTTCTCCTTGGCAGTCTTGAATTTCGGGAAAGTAATGAAGAAAACATCCTTCATATGCGGCCGATCAGCGTACCTCGAGTCGCTGTTGCACGTTCCATAGCAACAATGTTTATAAACCATGGTCTTAGATTTTGGAAAAAGCAGTCTTTTAAACGAGTACAACCTAGGCTAACGCACGTCTCTTCCACAGCAAAACAGCGGCGGGTTTGGAAGTTTGTCCTACTGCGTACCACGTGATGTGACATCATCGTGACGTTACGTTTCTAAAAATAGCTCGCTCGCGGTACCCCATTGAAAAAGCAAAAGGGAAATATACCTCCTCAGTTAGGTGCAAAAGTACCATCATGATGTGCGCGTACAGTATGTACATGACCAGGCAGTAAGATAGAGTAAATGTAAAAGAAATAGACTACTGAGAGCAAGCAGAGAAAGACAAGGAGGGCATCAAAAGCTTTACAAACTCAATATGTGTCTCCTATTTCTTTCATGGTCACTTTTTCTTTACACTGCTATACCTTTGTTGCTGTTTACGTGTCTGAGTGTATTTTATAGATTTTAAGCTCCAGAAATGTGCTACCAGCAGGTCATCACAGCTCCAGGTAAATGCAGTTGATCTTGACACAAAAGTCGCTGCGACAATAATCTTTTGAAATGCGTTTCGGTGTCTGTCATCTAGTTCGGTGTTTTAATAAATCAGTATTTATTTTTGTGTTGCAGAACTTCGAAGGGAAACTGTTAGCGCTGTTTCCTTATCTGTGTTTAATTCCCAGCCCAGTTTGCATGTTGTACGTTCTCTCTGGATCATTGGGTTCCTTCAAGCCTTCAAACAATATACCTGGTACCGTGTTGGGTTTTTGTCTTTGCTCAGATTTATATCATTTCTTTTTGGCTGCTCTTTTTGACCTGATTCCTAACTTTTTCTCCTGGAATAGTTGCGTCACTCATTAATTCTGTTTCCTCTGCGCACCATTTGTTTGGTAATTTTCACACATACACTGTGTCAGCATATTACTTGTTTTCACTTGTTGTGTCGCTGTAGACGATTCTTGTGTGTTTCCGTCCTTGTTGTGCTGCAGTTAGCCCTTTACTCTGCTTTTTTCCTGGATGTCAAACCTTCCTTCTTATGCAGCATTTTCTGTTTGAAAACTACAAAGAAATCATATAGTGACAACGTTAGAGTACTATACAACCAATGTTTTTATTCTTTATTTGGCCCCTCCATCCTGCATCATATTATGACACAAACTGTATGCACCATCCATGTTGGCACCACTTCACCGTGCTTCTACTTTGGAATAAGTGCTGAGCACAGCAAGGCTGAAGGTTAACACAGCCAAAGTCACCTGACTTCATGAAATGTGACAAGGCAGTGTATAATCAATTTCCCGTCAAGGGTTGTCCCTCCCAGAACAATTACAGCTTTGAGCCTGTGATCCCAGTCTTCTCTACATAAGGTGCAACCCATACCTAAACTGGAGAGAAATATACAATTTAAAGATTTTCTGTTGAAGTTGACAAATTGAGTAATGATAGTTAGGTTATAAAACAATATTCCAAGCTTTTGATATCCCACAGAGGGCTGTTCCATCTCCTGAAAGTAAAAAGAGTATGGCATAACTGCAAAGCCAAACCAACCCAGACATGACTGTCCACCTAAACCACCTAAAGCCAGAAGGGGAGGAACATTAACCAGAGAAGCAGCTAAAATGTTCAAGGTGGCTTAGATCGTGCTGCAAAGATCCACATCTCAGGTAAGGGAATATATCAACATAGCCACCACTAGTCAAGTGCTTCACAGATTTTGGCCATAAGAAAGTATTTTTGTCTAAATAAAGTCTTATTTGCAGTTTGCCACAAGCCATCTAGAAGACACAGCCGATATGTGGAAGAAGGTGCTCGTATCAGATGAGACAATAAACCAAAGTTTTTGGCTAATAAGCAAAAATCCATGGATTGTATGTTAGAAGTTAGAAGCAGTTAGAAGCTCTTAAAGACTCGGGCTTGGAGTGGAGGTTCACCTTCCACAAGGACAGTAGCTCTAAACATACAGCTAGAGCTGAAATTGCATAGTCTGCATCAAAGCAAATTAATTTGTTTTTATAGCCCATTAAAAAACAAGTGAAACGTGAAAATTGCTCCTCACATATGCTCTCTATCCAGTCTGACAAAGTTTAAACTATATATTTTGCAGGGAAGAATGTGCAAAAGTCTGAGTTACAAGAGCTAATCAAGACATACCCCAAAGCACTTGCAGCTTTAATTGCAGTAAAAGTGGTTCTACCAAGTTTTTATTTTAGGTGACATGACATAAATGCCTAGAGCCCTTTTCAGAATTTTGTTTTTAAACTATTTTGAAAACTATGTATTTTTTCCTTTTAATATGCTACATTTGTTGGTCTATTATATGCAATTCCAAGAAGTGCTTGCAGTGACAAAACTGCAAGAAGTTTCAAGGGCTATGAATACTTTTGCGAGGCAACGTACCTTAATGTATTTATGTATTTAATATTAGGACTGGATAATAATTCAATAACAATATATATCGATTGACAGACGTATATCGATGATAGAAAAATGGGTCAATAAAAATTTCAATGGAAAAGCCTTCCTTTTGCATTCTAGCCTATCATGTAGGTTAATGTTACATTCTCCCAACCAATCAAAAACGCAGACCCAGGAACGCTCCACCCCCAACTCCGCCCCCTTCAAAGAGTTCAGAGAGCACGTATTCTTTTTAATTTTTTAAAAACTTGCAGTTTTGGTAAAAAGTTAGCTGAATAAAGGGTTGAGTTTGAATTCAGTGTTTGTGCGTTCTGTATCTTAAAATAAGTCACTAAGCAACAGCATAAAATGCCCAGGGCTGCACTTAAAATATATGTTTTGAATTTGTGGATAATTATCGATATCGATCGATATGATTTCTATTTTATCGATATGCTTTTTTTTCTATATCGTCCAGCCCTACTACATATTGCTGGGAAGTAGAACTTTCATAAAGTTTTTCAATAGCCATAAAAGCATATGGTAGTCGTGACTCTGCAAAAGATGTTCTAAGTTTTCTGCATTTTGAGTACATTAGCCAATGAGCATCTGTGGGTCGTAAGGGTATCAAGTAAAGGTAAAGATTTCAATTCCAGTCCAGGATATACCACATCAAATAGTTACTATTAACATGTTTCATTCCTCAGGAAAATACTGACCTTTCAATTAGGATAATTATTGCTATTGAACGAGCAGAGACATACTACAATCTATACTTACACTTAAATCTCAACCTCTTCTAAACGCTTGAGGAATGCATATCCCACCACTTAATGGCCGCAGAAGTAAAAATTGTCCTCCAAACTCTTTTAGTACCACAGTTGGAGCTCAGTGCAAGGCTGTATGCCAAGTTCTCTTTGGGATAATTTCAGCCTCTGTGTCTGTTTGTTTCCCACAGAGCAGAGCATCTTGGTGTGACGTGAAACCGAGCTATAACAAAAAAATTAAAATAAAATACAGGACCCCGGAAAGTAAAGCAAGGGGAATATATTGCACTCAAATCTGCTGAAATGTTTGTTTAAACTACCTAAAGCTATAGCTGGTATTCCTGTTTAAGAACGTTTTTTGTCATACTGGTTGAAATGGTCCTTCCATCCTGAAAGTAGCCAATACGTTATGTATTAAGAAATAGGAGGTTAAAAATATCCTTGCTCTTCGGTGCAAACAGCATGGATTTGTCAGGCTCTTGGTCCTGCCCTAATCCCCTCCTCTGTCCCTCAAGTTTCAGGGGTATCACCTTATCTAATGGTTGTCCCACATGCCATTCTGACGAGCTCACGTAACGCCAGTGTGCGTGCTCGTTCCTTGTTAGTTTCCGCTTGCTGGCTGCACATGCACACTTCTAGTGTTTATGTATCCGGTTAGCTTCAGTTTTAGCCGTTCATTGTAGCGCCGCTGCTCTCACTGTATACTTTGAAGATGGCTGATGGTCGCAAGAAGCAAACCGCGTACAAGTTTCTGAGAAGAAGAGGAAGACCTCAGTAGAAAGAAAAAAGTGGAAGAGCAGGTAAGACGGTCTTACGCATTTGCAGGTATTCAAAAAGGGACTTGGGGAAACTTCTGGAAAAGTGTCCCTTTAAATTCCACTGGACTGCATCATGGCATGGTCCATTTTTACAGTGTTCATGGCCTGAGCTGAATAGGTAACAGTTCTAAGTGCATGCTTTCACAAAAATGTTGAATGTTGGTTTGAAAAAGAAGAAAAAAATCTGTCTCTTTTTTTGTGGTGCTGTGGACTTTTACTGTAGCTGCATTTCAGTCCTGATTTATAGTGCATCCCTCACTCATGCGTTTTCCGCCCTGAGGCGGATGGCAATCCACGGGTAGGCCTATAAAACATCAATCTCATCTTGTGATATAGTGCCTGCTGTGCTGTCAGCCATCACCACGGATTACTGGCAGTGTCCTGAGGTTTCAGGTGGCTGGCTGCAGCCAAACGTGGAAGGGGGAGAATATGTGGATAAGCTACGTGGCGTCCCTGGCAGCTCATGTCGTTCGATGTCACTGAAATATGATCTGTAGGTCCCACTTGATGGAGCGCAGCCAGAATTAATTTCAAAACAGAATTAAATCTGACTGTAACTCAGGAAGAAGAATAAATAATAATAATAAAAAGATGTTCGACTTAAACTTTTGATGCAGAAGTTTTACTATAAATAACTAAAAACAAGCTCAGAATTCCCTGTGATTTTATGTTCTGGTGGGTATATTTTTAAATATGGGTCAGGTAACAGATTTCAGCGCTCTGGGAAAGTGACACGTATGTGGAAAATCAAATATGGAACAGAAGCCCACCTTCTGTTTACAGTATTGAAGCCAGAGCCAAACCAGGGACCGTTTCCAGATTTCATGATAAGAGCAGTAGGTGAGCTTGCTTTGTCCTGCATGTTGCTTCTTTTTAGGCAGCATTACCATCTCTCACTGTGTTTGTCTGGAGACATCAAAGCGCTCCAGGATGGATTTTCTTAGCCCAGAAATAGGAATAAAACCAGAATTTATCTGTATTTTGTAAAGTTCAACTGAAAAATAAACCGGTTATTTATAATCTACCCAGAGAAGAACTTTGTAAAGTAAGATCACCACAGCGTTAAAGAAAACGATAATTCGAACAATGATCCAAAGACCTGTGCCCGTATTCACAAAGAAAAAAAAACAAACACAAATGTGTTTCTTGTAATGCAAAGAGAAATTAACCGATTAGACTGGATTCAGAAATGTGTCATGAGGATGAAACTTAGCAAAATTAATTGGTTGTCAGCATCAAAGTGTTTGAACGCACCTTATTTACATCCTTATTATTATTTTGATTTGCTTATTTATTTTTACTCGCCAGTCATTTTACTACCTTATCTAGTTGATGTAGACAGACTGGTAAATTCAGAGCTTTCCTTTGGGTTCAGCTCTTTCTTCACCACTGCAGAAGAAGGCCCAATCTGTCTGTCCATCTGCTGTTCCATCATCACCATCACCCATGAACAAGACACCAAGATACTACAACTCCCCCACTTGAGACACAGACTGACCCCCAACTCAGAAGGGGCAATCCCCTTTAGACTTAAAATCATAAATTCAAGAGATTCACAAGAAAGTTGAAATCATGCAAAATTCCCAGAAAGTCTAAAGGGAAACTTAGGCCATCTCCTTTGATTTAATTTGCGTTTATTCCATGCTGTTTTCAACTTCCTCTACCATTTTTTACACCTGTCAGTCTAAAACATTCTACACTGAGATTTTCTGTAAAAATCTAAAAACGTGTAAATAAAATCTTTAACTTAGTCCTAGTAATTGCCTATTTTAGCCTAAACATCTGTAGATGATTTGAGAACTGGAAGAGCTGTTATTCTTTTGTTCAGGGCTGTTATTTGGTGTTATAGGCAAATATGTTATTTCTTGATTGTGCAAAGGCCATTGTTGTAGAGGTTTCATGGCTTGTTCAGTTAAAGATGTTTTCATCTGGAAGAAAACCCCGTTGTTCAAGACGCTGAGGCCTGTTGTTGAACTATTTGTATTTTTCCGTTAGCACATCCTGACCTCAAGGAGAGCTTCAGTGAATATCCACCCCAGGAAAAAAATGTGTCTCAAAAATGTCCTTACTGGCAACAATCTTTGTCATTGTTGCATGGTGGATTTCAAATAGCTTGAAAGTGGGTTAAAAGTTTTCTACAATTGGTTGGCAGAAACAAACTCTAGTTAAAAAAAAAAAAAAACATTGCTGATATCATCGCTTTTTTGGTACTGAGTCAACACATACCTGAACGCTAGAGAGCAGCTTCCTGACAAAATTGAATCTCGGATGATCGGTTAGTCAAACGCCTTTAACTAGTATTACCTGGTTGCCACACGCCCTTTATAAGTTTTACAGAAGCTCTGAGATTGTGCTGAATATTACTTCCACTGTTTTTACATATGAGCATTTTTGGTTATTGAATATTACACAATGTATTAAATATGTACTTTTAATATCTGGTGTGGAGAATTTGTCAGACCGCACGTCTGAAGATCCGCTTGGCTCACTGATCTGCATGCTTTCGTGGAGCTCATTTGAAACAGTTTGATTCAGAACATTTCCTGGCTCTTCTCCTTTTCTGTTGCACACGTCAGCAGCCTTGCCAGCTGGCTGAGACGGGTGGGATGAAGGTGAGGGGCAGTAAGTAAATGGAGGACGAAGAGATTAAATGACAGAGAAGCAAAGGAAGGAAATGAAAGGCAAAGTGATAATATGATTGAGAGATCCAGAAAGGCAAGGCTGGTTGGAGAAATGAATGATGTGACGAAGAAAATGTGGAAAGATAGAGTGAAGTGGACACAAATGTGCAGACCTTGAGGGAGCAATAATGAGGCACAGAGAATGCATTGAGAAGTGTCGTCTTACCAGCAAATGGCTTTAATGTGAAGTCCAGCCAGAGTATGATTACCTGAAATGAGACACCAAACCAAAATATGTATTGTAAATAATAATATCTAAGTCCATGCAAAAATATTCACACCATATGAACTTTTCTGTCACATCGCAACCAAACGTTGTATGTGACGGATCAAAACAAAGTCGCGTGTTAAGTATGGACAGGAAGTAAAAGGATACATGATTTTAATTTTTTATGAACAAAATTGAAAAGTGACATAACACATAACATGTGTTCAGCACCCTAGAAGTCACTACTTTGTAGAACGGCCTTTTGTTACAGTGCAACTGCAAATCTTTTGGGTTTTGTATTTGCCAGCTTTGCACATCTAGAGACTACATTTTCGGCTCATTCTTCTTTGCAAAATAATGTAATCTCAATTTAAATTAAGACATAACGTCTTTCCACTGATTGGATTGGATTTAAGTCTGGACTTTGACAGTACCATTCAAACACGTGGATGTCCCTGCACTCTCAACACCCCTTAATTAAATCATAAAAACAAATTAAATGTATTTTTTTTATCTAAATGCATAAGAATACTGAAGAAGCAAGGCCGGGTAACCAAAGGAATACTCACTGATATCCACTAGTACTGTTTAAAGAAATACATATAGTATTAGTAGTGTAGTGGATATTAACAGTCCGCATGCTTACAAGTGGCTACTTATAAGGTTCTCAGCCAAACAATGTCCACATTACGACGACAATGTTGTCATATTCTGTGAGCTTTAATTAGGTCCAAAACACAGACTAGAACTTGGGAGCCGTGTAATAAAAACAAGGATTTTATTGAAAAAATACAAAAACAAATTTACTGGCAAAATCAGGGAGCTAGAGGTTGCAGAAAAGCAAACAAAAGAACCCTGCCATGAGCAAAGAAAACCAGGGAGTTTAACCACAGAGGAATGTGTGGGGTGGCAGAGACAGGTGAAGGCATTCAGGTGATGAGGAACACCTGAGACCAGTGAAGAAAGATGAGCTGAGGGGAGAAGTGCAATGAACAGATGCTGAAGGGAAACGCATGGAAGGAATCTAACGAGGAAAAATGCAAAATGTACAAACCTAATCCACACATGAAGTAAAATGGCAGCAATTAGAGCATATAATTAAAGAACAGAACACTTAAAGGAAATCAGAATCCAAACAACTGGAGCAGCCTCATTCAATGTGTCTTCACATTAGTAACTTGGACGATGTTTGGCTGAGTAAACAGCGATTTACTTATCTATGGACTCTTGTAAAAACAGGTAAATATGGTTAATATCCGCTAGTACAGCAGTTTCATGCAGGTATGAACACATTCAAGAAATTGTTTTAAATAAATAAAAGAGCTAAAATGCAATACATCAAATTTATGGTAAAATTTACCGTGAAGTACCAGTAGTAGGATTTCCAGTCAGCTGCTGTAATTTTTACTGTGAAATCACTGTCATTTTTTTACAGGATTCACTGAAATTTACCCAATGAAGTTGTTATATTTGTCTAATTTGCAAAATTACTGAATATCTTGTTCTAATGGCATAGTTTTAAAAAGCTCAAAAGCGACTCAAACATATTTCTGTTGCTCATAATATAATTAGCAGATAAAAAGAGAAGGATGAATAAGTAGCAACAATCAACCATATGAAATACTATTGTCAAACATTAAGGATTTTTTAAAAAAGTACACAGTGAAAGTTGTCCCGCCTCCTGTGTATTGTATCGCCATCATCTGCAACTTTTGGGTTAATATCATCTGATATATCTGTACATTTAAAATTTACAGCACAGTTATCCAGTGACGCGATAAAAGGCATTAGAAGAGTTTCTTCTAATGCCTTTTTTTAAAACAAAAAATAATGACAAAAAAACAGCCCATTTTACAGTATAATTCGGCTAAAATTGTTGCCAGTGTTTGTGCCACAGTGTTTGTGTGTGGGAGCTTTGGCTTTCTTCACTTTTCTACAAACTCACGGTAATATGAAAGCTGTCCACTGCAGATAAATGTTACTGAAAAATACATGCACAACTTCACCTCAAACATGGATTCATAAAATGCATACTTATAAACCAGAACCTCATTAGCAAAAGCAATAACAAAAATTGATAAATAAATAAATACATGCATAAAAACGCAACAAAATGAGTAAGTACTGTGAGGGTCCTCAGAGGCCAACAGTTATGTGTAGACTGAAAACACGTTGGTTGCAGGTTGCAGGGACAGACATGACAGTGTGCCAGTCAGAGCCCAGCAGGAAGGCACTCTTTAATGAAGCCAATGGGCTCAGGGGAGAAGCTGTTATTAGCATAGCGCTACAGGGGTTCCTGCTGCAGGTAGTTAACGTAAAGAGATAAAACAGATTAAAAAAAGAAACTGCAGAAAACCTGAAGCCAAGATGAGTAAATGGCTACTGTGAATATTATTAATTACAGAAGAAGTGGTAAAATATTATAGCAAAAGTTGGACAGCAATCACGCAGCTCTTCAGGATGGTATAATGGTTAATATTAGAATCGTCCATAACAACAGCATTAGCAGTCACTTGTGATCTCTAACAGTGTGAAATTATTTGATTTCACACACTATGTGGCAATTTTCGACGGCACCTTCTCATTGTTCCTCCACATATTAAAATTTGAGAATGTAAACACTGTTATCACAGCCCAGATGAAAATAGACGGCGTTGTGCATTATAGCAATAAGGCACGTGGTCACTCCTCCCACCCTACAATTGAAGCTCCAGTGGTGTTCATGGTAGCTTGACAGCCTCAGACAATAGGCACACAGTAATGGCTGGGTACACTCTGACACATAGCATGAAAACACAAAATAGCAACGTATGCCGACACTACTCAGACCACAGGCTTTCAGTGAACCACAATATAAAGATCATCATTTAGACTCTGCCTTTCCCCTTTGCAGGAAGCTGCAAGCGCTGATTATACGCCGTTTGTTTGTGAATTATGTGCTTTTATGGGTGAGAACAGAGAACTAGTTGCATATGAACATTCTGAGGTTAACAAAGTGAAGAGAAAAGGTTTTGTTTTGTTGAATTTTTCCATTTGAGACTGCATTTTGTGAAACAGTGTTATTGTTGAAAAAAAAATTAAACATGATTACTCATGAAAACAAGACATAAAAACAGCAATGTGCTTTCTAGCGGAGGAAAAAGTAAGGACACCTTGTCCTAACAAATATTAACCTTTTTTAGCTGAAATAACTTCCCTGAGATGCTTCTTTTAGCCATTTTTTTTCTAGAGTTTTTTCAGTGAAATCAAGTACTGGGCTTTGACCCAGTCCAGGACTTTCCATTTGTTAATTCTCAGTCAATGGTGGATTTTCTTGGGTGTTTTGGGTCATTGTCATGTTGTAGGGTTTAGTTCTAGAACCTGAAACATGACGATGAACCAGGACACCTCAGGATTTTATTTATTTTATTTTATTTTTACAAGTAGCATTTTTCTTAAGCACCGTCTTTTGTACAGTACAATAATTCATGGTGGTGAATTACCCAGGACTGGCGGCTGCAAAGCACCCTGAAACCATGTCACTTCTTGATCCATGTTTACGGTTAGTATGAGGTCCTTTTCTTGGAATGCAGTGTTTAGTTTATTGCAAACATGTCATGATTTAGGTTTTTGTCTGTTTGCTTTGGACTTTTCTGGACTTTTCTTATCAGCCTGTCACCTCTCAGCCACCAGCTATTATCCAATCAGCTCAGCCACCAGTCAATTAGCCCACATCAGCTCCACCTGCTGCCAGTAGTTACATTCAACTCTGGTCGCCTGCTTACATATACCTGCTTCAGCCAACTCATCCCTGCCCGAATGTCTCTTCTCTTCTCGTCCCATCTTAGCTGTTCTCGGCTCGTCCTGTGTGATGTGTCCTGCCTCTACCAGTTCCTCTGGGCTCAGTTAGCTGGACTCTTCCGTTAAAGTTGCTTGTATCTGCGTGCTGCACAAGTCAGCCTGTTGCCCCGTGAGTTCCCGTCGCTTGCTCTGCCCGTTCTGTTGGTTCCCCGGTCCACATCGCCTGTTCTGCTCTGTCACTACCTGCATCTTCTGGTCTCCTGCTCATCCCTGCCTGCCTGCACCTTCAGCCATTACTCATCTGCCCAGTCTGGTTCTGCTTGCCTGACTCACCTGCCATTACCCATACTCACAATACACCTTTTAAAAAAACGTAACTCTGTGTCCGGCTGAATATCGGGTTCACCAGCAGTAACCATAACAAAACATATCGTCTTTAGTAGAATCCAAAAGTCTTTTTTTCACTTATCTTTAATCCAGAAAGCCTAGTCTTTGGGTATGTTTTCTCCAGCAAAATGTTGTCTGGCCTCCATCTTTTTCTTAGAATGCAAAGGTTTCCTCCCTTCACTCCAATGAAAGTTACACTCGTGTATCTTTCTGATTGTGCAGCCATGCACTTTCATATCAACAGTAATAGTAGCCTGCTGTGGATCTTGTGATAACAGTTTAGGGTTTTCTGAGATTTTTTTTTTTTTTTTTTGGCATGTTTCAGTCGGCTTTCAGGGTGAAATGATCGGATGGCCAAACCTGGGTATGGTGGCTACTTGTAGAGGGTTTTTTCTTCAGTTTTTATTGATTCTTTATACCTCTTTAATTCCTCTATATTGTTAAATTGTATAGTGCAAATTTTGTTCAATGATGATCAGTTTGACCTGTGATTCCTAACCAAGATTTAAGAACTACATTAAGGATAAAAAAAAAAAAAGTGCCAGCTTGTGGAGGAAAAATACTATTGAAAAAATGTTCTGACCAGAACCTCACACTGCGATCAACATCTGATATCCAGTTCCTGTTCCTGTAATAGACCTTAAATATCATATTGACAGAAGCATGTGACATGTCTGAAACTCAAGCAATTTATTTTCATCAGTATGTGACATATCAATGACAGACTGATACTTAGAGCAAACCTCTGACGGAGGTGGTGACACATTCAGATTCAGCGGAGCTGCAGCAATGGCACTTTAATGCTGTCTGCTTCATTCTATTACTGTATTATCCCTCATCTCAGGAAAAGTATTTATAGCAAAGCAAAATTAATCATTCTTTTCCTGCCTGTGATGGCCATAAGATATAGCCACTAGTTAGATACAAAGGTTATTATTATACAAGTGCATGTCGATAAGGTCTTAAAACCAAAAGGCCACAAGGTAAAGGCAAATCACATGCAAGTCCCCACGCAAATGCTATCTATGACTGGCTTGCAGATAAAATGCAGATCTATTTGTTTTAATTATGTTTGAAACACCTCAGGCTCTCTCTCTCTTACAAAGAGACATTGATTTTTGGTAAATATTGAGTCACAAGGTTTGACTCTGATTATGCAAATCTTGGCTAGAAATTATGGTTTTTCCAACTGGCTCTGGGCGTTAGATATGTTCACAAAGTTGCAAAAAATGAAGATAAGTATAGACCTCAGCATATGCTTTAGTTTGGAGAAGAAGTGCTTAAAACTCATTGGATTAGATTTGGGTTTACTATGTAAATGTTCAATTAGTATTTAGTTAAGTTCAGTTATTAGCTCAGCGGTAACAACTCAGATTTATCTTTTACAAAATAATTGATTAAATCTGGCCACGAAGTTGTGACAGAAGTTAAAGTTTTCTCCTTTTTTGTAGGTCAATCTGTATTAGTTTAGCCTCTGTTTGGGGGAATTTCTACTAACTTGATCATTATGATCATTTAATAGTGATTAGCCCATTGTGAATGAATTCTCATCTTGCTCTGGACATAAAAAAGACATTATTTAAACATTATGCAGTAAAACAGGTTGACTGGTTGCTAGCTGTGGCCAGGTAATAGTAAACTGAATTAGCATGACTGAGCTTGCATTTTTTATTTGTTTTCCCTAGAATACAGTTAATTTAAATTGGTCGTTTTCTGGAACAGACCCAAGATTTAAAGTATAGTCCATTGGTTTTTACTAGTTGAGTTAGTAGTCTTGGAGACGCAATTCTAGAAGCCTATTTTCAGTGTGCTTCACCCATTTCAAAACCAATTTTTAAGATTGTTTTGGAGTAATTATGCTGTTAGAAAACCTAATGGGATCCAATTTTTTACCAGACCCCAGTCTGTCACCCTCTGATGAATGAAATTGAGCATCATTGTTAAGAGCAATCCAGGAAACACCTTTTCTTTGCCCTAACATCAATATGGATAACGAGGACCCTGAGCAAAATCTACATGTTCAAGATTAGCTGAAATTTGCCATAGACAAAATGTTTGAGAAATGTTTATGGTCAGAGGAGACAAAGGTTGAGGCCAGGACCTGGCAACAGAAGGGGTTTGGTCATTTAGCCAAATGTTGTATAAAGTGTGTCTTTATATTTAAATTTGTATGGATTGGTTAAACAAATCCACAATTAATTCAAGCTTTTGCATGCAAATGTAAATAAAATAAAAAGTTAATTATTTGGTGTATCATCAGTCCACCCTGAAAACAATGCAGTTCAAATAAATCATTAAAACCCTAAATTACTATGCCAATCAGGTCAATGACAAGTAAACTCCTAACCAAAACGATGTTGTTTTTGTCTTAGCTACTGTAAAGTTATTCACATTGCAATAATGCTACGTATTTACTGTTCTTACTCAAATGAACACTTAACATAAAATACACTCACACAAAGTCTGAGAATTCCCTAAAACCACATTGGGGTTTCTAAATGTGACTTTACCGCATTTTACTCCCTTATAGCCATTTTTCCCTTGTGCCTTCACCCTTATCTGTCTTCCCACTAACAGCACGTTTGTCCATAGAAGAGGACTGAATTAGATGGTGGATCAGCCAAACTATACAAAGAGGACATCTGATGCAGTGTGCTAAGAATAAGGACATGAGTCAACAGTGCTGTTCCAAAAGAGAAGGGACAAACCCATGACAGTGACACATTTTACCAGAAAACAAGGAAAAATCGGTCAGAATGAAAGGCTTTATTTCTATGGTGCAGGTTATTGTTTCTCTATCTATTGTCCTTACGATGTGTGCTGTGTCCTAAACTCAGCTGAAAAACAATTTAAAAATCCCCTTTTGAAATCATCCTTTTAGAAAAATATGCTAATGTATATGAAGTGAATGGCTACAGTCTCTCTCCTTCTAATCAAAGTCATTTTGAAGGTTCAAACTTGGTTTATTGTTCATCTTTAAACAGCAACCGCTGTGTCTGGAGCACACTTCCTCAGGCGTTACAGAATTTTCTTCTAAAAAGCAGGTCAAACTAATCTGAGACCGACCACACCTATACTTTCTCACAGCTATAATCCCCCGTTCAGGTCTCCAAACCCAGCCGGTGATAGGTGGGCCGAGCCTGTGTTCCACCGAAGATAGTAACACACAAATTATCATCTATCTTTTTGTCACGGAAGGTGCAACTGTGGCGCAGAGTATAAAAATATACCAGATAAGGTTGGCTTGTAAATTCACAGTTAACAGCCAATTAAAAGGACCCGCCAGAACATTCTGGCAGATTCAACTTCACCGAACACTTTCTGCATGATTCCCTTTCTACCGAGGAGATGGTTCCCCTTTTATTTGTCTATACAGTATCCTTGTAGCATTTTCTATTACGCGTTTGTGGTTAGTTATTTTTAATACAGAAATGTTAATAGATCTATGCTCATGTGATTTTTTTCTTATCTCTCTGAAGCCTAGTTGTTTTGAATAATACAATTTCATATCTGTAAACCGAAGATCTGCATAATTCTAATGTTACTGAGTTAATGGTGGTTAGATTTGTTCTTCATGATACACATAATAAGATTGTTGAGGGGCAGGCCAGATTGTGAAAGGCTGTATTTTTCTTTCCGTAAACATTGCATGCAGGTGGTGCAGTTAAAAGCTCTCTTGTTTTTGATTTGTATCTCCCATTTGCTATTTACTTTGAGGTTTTTCCTGAGCGGCTCATTACGTCAGACTGATTTAGATGAACAATAATCAGTTTTCTTATACAAAGATTTGAGGCCAACCAGAGATGTCTGATAAATGTCTGGAGCTGCTGACACAGATGACATGATGGTTTATTCCTAACAACCAACTCTGAACTGTATTTAAGCCCAAGACTATTCAGTGCACATGGATGTTTACTGATTTTATTGTTGCTAAATTCATCATGTGATTGTTTCTGTGTGCATGGGTATTGTCTATGTTTTCTTGTCTCACCTTGCTGTAAGGAGAATTTCCCTAAGGGGACAAAATAAAGCGATACTTGCTTTATAGAACAATAACAATATTTTAAAATATATATTTTGATGAACAGTAAACCATGCATTGATTAAAGGACTGGTGTGATTAGGAACCATTTTCCAGGTTTTGGGTCAAGACTGTAGCAGCAGCATTTTAGATGAGCCGAGGCAGACTGTATAGACACCTTCACAATAAACTAACCTACTGAAAATAAAGGCACACACCACTTTTTCTGTGTAATGGCTTAACAGCAAACTATTTGTTCTGGCTCTTTTGAATTTACCCTTGTGGGACAAAAAAAGGCTCTTTCTATTCTAGTCTAGTCTTTGTTTAATATGGCAGTGTGCTGAGTCACTCATAGACTTTATGTGGAAGATGAAATTAAGATTTGGGTACATAACCAATTGCAAATTTTTTCTCTATGCTCTGCCGTCTTTAGCCTGATTTAGTCTAGCTGAGTGTTAATATATGACCAGAAACAGTTATTTCAATTTTGACCTCTACCCTCATTGATATGGGGGATATAGTTACTCTGTTACTGTCTGGGACTGTGGTCTTGTGGTCTTGTGGTAACAGACATATAAAGTTGGATGTCATGTCATCAGCAATCAAATGGTGAGAGATAAAGTAATGCTTTATAATCTGAGTTTGGGGGTTCATATAGGTGTCGAATGAAGGTGGTCTGAGAATGGTGCCTTGCTGAACTCCACCTTTGGTCTGTTTGCTGTGATCTGTAATGGCAAAGTGACACAATCAAAGTAAAGTATGATTTAAAAAAAAATAGCAATGTACCGGACAATCCCTCCCACCTTTCCAGTTTTTCATCTGTATGTTATGATCAACGTTGTCAGCAGCAGTAGTTAGACCCAGTAATGCCGACATGTTTACCAATGCCAAGTTAGTGCAACAAAATCTGAAGGGAGAAATTGCATTAAAACAAATATATATAAAAGTTTGAGAACAAAATGGTATCAGCACAGGCTTAAGACTAACTTTTTAAACTTGGGATTGAGTTGTTGCTGTCATCCTGCATTTCTCACATGTCAGATTGTCTTTGGCGTTTTGCACTAAAGTAACCTTTTTTCTTTTTTTTTTACGTGTGGCTGGAATAAATCTACAGTGCAACTTGGCTGACCCACTTCAACTACTTTGTGGCTTTAGTGTTATGTTCCTCGGACTAAAAGCAGTTTTCCCACTGCCTCTTAAGCGTTCAAAACAGATTTCCTTTGAAGATGTTTTAAAAGGAAACTGCTTCTGGTAGTTTTCAGCAGCACAGCATGAAAGTCTTTCTAACTTTTCAGTTTTAATCAACATCACGCTAAAGTTTGTTGAATTTAAAAACAGCGTTAGGAAAGAAGGTCCATAACCTTCTCAGAGAGAGATCTTTTGCCACTTTAAGCCATCGCCACTAAATTATTGTAACAAACGACAGGTTTTAGCTCGATAAAAGCAGCAGTGTCTTCTCATGACGGCAGGTGAAATCACTTTGCTGTCTAAGCTGAATCTCAACAGGATTTTCAGCTTGGTGCTATTGGGGGGGGGGGGACACATCTGCTACAGCATCAATCTTTTCAGCAGCTCCACCTGTCAGATTTTGGAGACAGTTCATTCTTGCCTTTGCCCTCTATCATTAGCTTCAACGTGCTCTTGTTCTCTGCCTCCTCGCCTTCTCTGTCGAATAACGCTCCGTGCCAATTGTAAGTGATTCAGCTGACTCACAAGCAAGTGTGGGCTGCCAACTACAACCCTCCTGACTCCAACACCAGCACCAAAAACACAGCTGTGGAATCAGAGCTGTGGAGAAGCAAGCTGAAAAGCCGTACAAAACATTCCCATAGAACTGTGTTAAATTGCTATTTTAGGCCACTATTCACTTAGTCTGAAAGAAGGCACGGGGGTTTATGTAAACTTACAACAGAACTTGCCTAAAGTCACTTCTTTTCTTCTCAGTTTGCCACTGTTTTTTCTTCTAAAACTTTTAGTCTGGCAAGAAAGGGGTTATAAATTAATAATTTGTTCCCCAGAGAGTGCCAGAGTAAGTCATTCCTCCAATTACAACTTGCAGAAAGTAAACACAGAAACACATAAAGACAGGCAGAGAGATCCCCTGGGGTGAACCACCCACCTCCCTTTTACATATCACACGATAACACGCACCCTACTCTCGTGCTTTTTTAATACAAGACAGACTTCTGCCAATGAGAACAGGATCACATTACAAGAATCCCCCCCCCCCACACACACACACACACACACACCTTTTCCTTTTCCTTGTGATTAAAATTGTTTTGGAACCGTGAACATCTTTGCTTCATTTATATTTGATGGAAAGGTGCACTGCTGCTCGAAATAGTGCATGTAATGGCTCATATGAGAAATGCAATATGGAGACTAATGATGAAAGTAGACCGTTTCTGCCGGGGCAAAGGAATGGTGTGCACGCTGTGCTTGGATTGAGCCATGGGACGGTTGGTGGCCAGGCCTCATTAGCTCGAAGGGGCCAAGGTTGTCAGACCTAACATCACACACAGTCGTGCCCAAGCGCACACAAAGAATCTGCATGACTTCACCCACGTGCTTTTACGTGTAAAATTGAAGGGAGCAATTAATCATCCACATTGTGCAGAGGCACCCATTTAGGCTGAGGTAAGGCAAGGTCATCCATCCACTTTGCGCGGGCTGACGTCACCATCACACCTTAACATTTACGTTCACCGTCGCTGACACAAACTGTGATTAGCCTCTAAATATGTTTTTAGTGCTGTGCATGATTTAGGAGGGTAACCCCCAACCTTGAGATTCTGGGAGCGACAGTTTACTCATCATTCATTGGTGCATGATTGGTTCAAGATTTTCTTCCATATTACTCTGAAGTTGACTTTTTGCAACTTGACAGAAAAGGTCATGTGATGTTAAAATTCCAGGTGGGAAGGTCTGAGGTTTCCTATCATCCCCAAGCTTAAAATTCAATATGGCTGCTGGGCATAAATAGGAGTAAAAAAGAAGGGTTATGACACAAATGACAAGTTGCATATTAATGAATAAAAATCTCACACAACCTCCTTTAGTCAATGTCTTGCTTCTGGGAAATTGAGGTATAATTTCACTTAAAAACATTTTAAATCTTTTTATGCCATAGGTTTTCATTCCCATTAAATTGCAATGTAATCTATTGGAATTTTACTTTATTGACCAACAGGGCGGACCAGTATGAAGTTGCCTGACTGTGAAATGAAAATGGTTGCCTGGTACGTTTTTTTTTAACTAATAAACTCTAAAAAGTACTTTTCTCCAAGTCTTGTGTCTTTACCAGCCTCACACAATAGATATGTTAAATGTTGCTAATCCTTCTTAGTAAAATAGCCCAAGTTCAGTCAGATTTGATAGAAAGCATCTTTGAAATCCTTACTTCAAGCCTTGCCAGAAACTTTTGGATTTAGAAGGGGGGTTTGAGTGGACATGTTTAACACATGTATACGGATGCTTGTTTGGATCGTTGTCCGTGCTAGACGGCCGACCTTTGCACCAGTTTCAACTCCTTTGGAGCCTTTAACAGGTTATTTTAGCTCCATTAATCTTCCTATCAACTATTACCAGCTTCTTTGTCCCTGGCAAAGCAACTCCCACAGCATGATGCTGCCACTGACATGTTTCACAGAGGGGATGCATTTTACATGTTGGACAAGAAGTTTGGTTTTGATCTAATCTGGCCAGACTATCTTCCTCAACAGGTATGTTGTGTCCCCTAGATGGGTAAAATACCTTGATGTTTGTCAATGTAACTTTGCAAGACATGAAAGGGTCAATGTTTTCAAACTCATCCTCTGCATACCCTACAACCTAGCCTATCCAAACGTCACGAGGAAACCCTTTTATCATATGGTTGTAACTCAAACCACCCCCTGGTCCCAAATACCCACCCCACCCGCTTGGTTTATAATCAGAGTTGCCAACCTAAGCAGAGTGAAAGCACAGGAAAGACAGAGGGGGCTGGCGCACAACTACCCCCACCACCACCATTCAACGTAGTCAGAGGGCCGGCCTGCGGCCCTCAAAGCTTAGATTACACCCCACATAATGAGAGGCCTTGCTCAGCAGGCTTTGCCTCTCTGTCTCCTCTCTCTCAGGTTGACCCACTGTGGTATTATTGCTGAAGTCCTGTTCTGTTCTGTTCTGTTGTGTTCCTTTCTCTGGTTGCCGCATAGACAACTGCCAGCACAGCTGCTTTACATGTCACCCTGGCACATGTATGTGTGTTCGTGTTAGGTTGTATGAGTTTATGGCACTACAAATGCAGGTGAGTCCCATCCAAAACAATGTATGCAGTTGACATAAATAGCTTGTATAACTTCGTTCAATTCTAGGGCTCCAGCCAAATACCTTTATTGAGTAAGGACTATTTAGCCAAAGCGGAAGTGCGTCAGCGGCTGAAGTGATTAGTGCTGCCCGAATAGTGCAGTCAGTAAGCATGGAGGTAGGAAAAGGAAACTGTAAGCTTCCTCCTGCGATTAATTTAGCATAGAAACCTTGCGATGTCCCTTATTGGTGCTAAGGAGCTATAAGGAATCCCACAATCCTTTGCGTGACATGATATATAAGCCCAGCCCACCTCACGGAAATTGACGTAAATGTCCGGGGAGAAGAAAGCGTACATTTTGTAGTTCATTTTAGAAGGCTTTAGGCCCAGATATGACTAGAATCATCCATGTGCGTCGGAGATAAATCGGCGCAGCAGTCCGAAGCTCCTTTCCAACCCACAATAGGGTTCTTCTGTTGACCTTTTGAAAGGTCAAGGAGCAGGAACTGGGAGCAGGAGCTAGGAACTGTAATTATTTGGATGGAGCCGAAGTTTCTGCTCATAAAAAAACACAATATATGATACTCATTTGTTCCTTTTATGATTTAAATAAATAAAAAAAAGAACATCAGCTCAGTAAAATCTTACTTTTATCTTAGCACCATTTCACAGTGCTACATAAAGCAAAACTCAAAGATTTTTAATGAGGTTTTTTTTGCCTCAATGTTGGCCTGTATGTTCTCTCTTCAGCAAAATAAAATTCTTGCTGCATGAAATAATTTTTGATAGTCTCCTAAATAAGTCCATAATTGTTAACACCTATGAATAAATAACTTCTTACACATATAAAATCGACTGTGGATGTTTGTTAATTGGAGGCTTTTTTATTCTTAGAGTAACTTTTTTTTTCTTTCAGGCAGATTGATATTGATTATGCATCTATTAAAGTAGAACTGTGTGGAAAGGTGAAGCTCTGGGGCTTTGTTAGTGAATGCATCTTTGTTCATCCAGAGCTGCCACCGGTTTTCATCCCAATAGTTGAAGCACCTGCCAGATTGCATTGTATTCTTCATACTGATGCACAGAAGCTTAAACTAGACTATTTTCGGACGCTTTATGCTGCCGTGGCCGCAGTTGTTTCCACTCCACGCCCTACAGTAATAAAGTTTTACCAAAAGTTCACACATTTGAATCTTCATGAATAACATTAATCTTCTCAATTACTTTGAATTGGAGTAGATAAAAGATTTTTTTTAGAAGATGCCCCCACTACGCCCCTCTTCCCAACCCTCCCCCCACTTTAAACTTTTTTACAATACCATGTGTAACATCATACATACAACATAACCTAAAGACTCAAGGCGCAACCATTAACGGTCACTATACCCTGTTGTTTTTTTGAACTCATCTTAAATTTGTGTTTACTGTATACAGGCCTGGTCTCTAAGTGGGTTTGTAGGTGGCCTACAACAAAGGCGTGTAGAGGAAGGAAGCTGCAACTCAATGTGTTGTGTTAATTCCAACACTTTGTTTCTCTGAACATTGTACATTGTACAACTCAGACGTCATCTTTAATTTACTTGGGAGGCAACAGCCTCTTGAGGCTTTTAAAGTGCCCACTATAAGAAATGAAGTCTTAATGGACCACCTTTCAATCAAAGTTTCTGACTCATCTTACTTTGAACAATCAAAGCATGGAAACATATAAATAAGAGCAGCTTTTTTGGGAACCCTGCAAATATCAAATACATGACATGCCAGTAAACAGAACATAAGGTAATTAAATAGATGTAAATAGGTTTGCAAAGGCAAAAAGGTGTGCAATCACATAATCAATATGTTAATTAGAGAGTGACGTTGTGACCTGTTTTATTTTTAATTACATAAATCTATGTTGACTGAACATGAACTACTTCATTTTGCAAATGTGAATACATTGCTAAATCTTTAGAAGGTGAACTCTGAACACTGATTAACTCAGTTTTAACCTGTGAAACTGAATTTAGAAATATATCTTATAATGAGTCCTCTGGCCTCAGTCTAGATTTCTCGGCTGAAATCTGAAATCTGCTAATAGGCAACTCTGGCCAAGCAATGTCTTCGCCTGCTGTCCGAATACTCTGGCAAGCTACACAATGTAATTACTTTTCTTTGTTAAGCTGTCAAATTTACAAATGTAACTGGGAGGGGAGAGTCAAGCTGGACAGGCTGTGGAAGTCTGAAAAAGCAGAAAAGCTAGTATGGCTGCAAGAGAACAATGGTGGTGCACTAACAGGATCTACATGGACTTATCAGATAGATGCCACCGTTAAGATCGTAAGCTGAGACAAGACAAACCTGTGAAGACAAATCAGGTAAAGCTGGGCTTTTTACAAACACAATGTAACTTAACTTGTGTGCTTGTTTAGAAGGCAAGGCAAGTTTATTTGTATAGCACATTGCAGTAAAAAGACAATTCAAAGTCCTGAGCAGAACATAAGAAAAGAAAACAGTACAGAGGAAAGCACTTTGCAGTGAAATAGTAGCAGCAGGTCAAGATGTAAGACAAGTTGAACTACAAACCTCGGTACTTTTGCAGTCTTCTGGGAGTTTGTTCCAGATGAGTGGAGCATAAAAACAAAATGCTGCTTCTCCATGTTTGGTTCTGGTTCTGGGTATGCAGAGTAGATTTGAGCCAGAAGACCTGAGTGGTCTGGAGGATTGATGTATTTTGGTGCTACGCCATTCAGAAGAATGAATGATCAATTATTCTATATCTCCAGAAAATGTGGGCAGCACCTTGCGGAAGTATTCACATGTCATGTTGCTACCACAACACCTCTCTGTATTTCGGTGGGGGGTTTTATGAGATAGCCCAACACGTACAGTGTGAAATTATGAAGTCAAAGGGCAACGGTAAATGGTTTTCAATTTATTAATTTTTTTACAAATAAAATATTATTGTAAAACACTTTGGCTGTCTTGTTGGTTGTTTTAAAGGGGTCCATAAATGAAATGAATATGAATTGATATATACATCCAGAGATGCTATTGCAGCTCTGGCTTTATGGTTGTGGTTGCTGTCCTACTAGAAGGTAAACTTTCGCACCCACCATCATGTTTTGTGTATCCCTTCACTCATCATTCCCAATCTGTTCTGTTTGTTTGATTGAAGGAAAGCCTTATCAGCTGATGTTTTGAGGAGCTTAAAACCATACTGAGACACAGTCACATTTTCTAGAAGCTGTGAGTGTGTAGACACATGACAAAATGTGGCTCCTTTACAAACAGGCAGACCCATTCAGGCCACAGCTCACAAATCTACTCTCTCACATGTTGGTCAGCTTTGTGTTTATTCCTCCAAGCTTTCAGAGCACCAAGGCCATTAGCATTATGAAAAGCTAGGCAGGGGCTCTATACGCTTGTGAATGAATGGGGGAGTATTTTATATTTCTGTGCATCAACAATATATGTGCCCATATGAGCCGATGGGAACCTTCCAGTGTTTTTTTTTTAAAGACAATATAACATTTTTGTGGATGTGCTTTTTTTTCCCTGAAAGTTTCCACATTTGTGCTTTCCCTCACAAGCACATTTGTGTGTGTTATTTGAGTCTGTGGAATAAAGGGAAGGAGTGAGGTCACAGACTTTTGCCACAAAGGCTCCCAGCCCAAGGTCTACTGGAGTACAAGCGGTCTTTGTCAAGGCCATGTGTGGAGTGTTCTGTGCTGCATTACAATGAATCCTGGAGAGAGTGGAGGGGAGGAAAAGCAAAAAGGCTTCAGCAGCTTCTGTTGATTAGCAGGAAAGAGTTTGACTTCACGCCCCATCTGCTTTTAAATTATGTTGAACAGGACACCTGAAACATTACCTGCACTTTTTTCTCGCTTTTGGGAACTCTTGTTTTTTTATGATACATACAATTATTTTAGAACACTTACAGTTAAATAAAAAATGTTGTTATTCTTGTAGTGATATAGCAGATGTACACAAAGTTGGCATTGGGACCCTGCTGCGGGATGTCACCAAGTCGGAGGTCTCAAGACAACCATAAAGAAATATTTTTTTTCTATTTTTGTTATTTTTATTTATTTTTCACAATTTTTTACACACAATAAAATACAACTGTGCTTTACAACTTTACAAGTAAACAACCATTATGAATTACTTTTCATATCACCTTACTAGAACCAGTTCTAAATTCGGTTTAGATTGAACAGATTGAAAATAAATCATCTGTTTCTATAGTTCACCACTTAAAAATTCAGAGCTGAATTTGCATTCTCGATATCAACTAGTTGACATTGCTTTTTCCATTTTTATGAGTGAAGTTCTTCCAGAAAAATAGTTTACCGATTCTGTGATTTGTCAATAATCACATCACTGTGTCATCTTATCCATTTGAAGGTTGGTCTTATCTAGCTAATTTATACCGTCATCAAGCTGTCTTGCTACGTATGATTCCACAACTAAAAACGATCCAAATGTGGGGAAATTAAATGCATTTCAGGACATCAAGTCCTCTGATGGACATACAGTATCAGCATCAGTTAAGATGTGCTAGTCAGCTATTATGTCCTTATAGCCTACAGTGTGCTACTGTAGGCTATAAGGACATATTACGCTACTTTGTGCTGTGGTGTAAACATTTTCCTGTTCTTTTTCATAACTAATCTGCCCCCAAGTGGTTAACTATTTATTAACTGAATTCAATACGAGGCGAAACAAATATGAGTCTTTTCTGTATCAAGGAGTTTAAATTTATTCACCAAGTCCATCAGTTTACAGCAGCTATTCACCCCTGAAGAAAACGTAATTTAATGTCACCACAAGAAGCGGCGGTCAGTTCAAGTAGCTATCTAACAGTAAGCAAGAAGCCCTATTCAAGTTCAAGGTACCTAGAAAACATTAACTCTGACAGATGTATTTATTTAATGCAATCATGCATAACAGATTAGTAATTATCTTATGCTTAAACCAATAACAGTCAGGATCACAACTCTCTGACCGTGTTAGCTTGAGGGTTGGAAACTTAAAAGATTTAGAAACACTGCCCTAGATGATGTGCGGATAATGGCACATCTAACTTTTCAGAGAAAACACAGCATATTTTTGTAGATGGATATAGTCTAGTTTTGTGTGGTTTTAAAAGGAATCCCACGAGGCTCAAATGTAAGTGCAATTTTATTTTATTTGTTCAATAAGACTCGTCACACATCTACAGTTAATAGGGAACAACATGTCTTTAGACAAAATGCACTTTTATGCAGATGACACTATATTTGTCATCTGCTCCACTCTAAGTAAGGCTGTGACAAAATTCAAACTGCCTTTCAGCTGCTGCAAGCATCCCTGTTTGTCTCTTATCGTGAATAAAACAAATATTGTTTTCCAGGAAACCTTCACACATCTCAGTTCAAGTCGGCATTCCTGTCCTAGGGAGAGCTTAACGAGAGAATATCACAGCACAAATATTACGGCCGTTTGGCTCGATGATATTATTTTGTTCAGAATATGTATTAAGCATTTAGTAAAAACGCTGAAGGTTAGACAAGCTGTTGATAATCAAATTAGGAGTGTTTTACTTGTTCATCTGTGAAGTTAATCTAATCACATGCGTGCTGCTTCACAGAAACTTCACTGTTTTGACCCGGTGTACAACCCTTTTTCAGATTTTTATATCTGAACAACAAATATGCATGTATATTTCTTGTTCAGAACGTGTGACTGTGTAATAATCTGGTTTCATGGATATCGTTAAGCCTATGGAGATATTTTATGTAATTCAATCAAATTTTATTTGCTTGCTATGATTTGAGGTCCAAAAGTTCGTTTTCTTTTTGGAGTGTCCAGGTTTCATTCTGAACCTGGCAGAATGATGTTGTTTTATTTTTCACCTTGGTCATGGAAAACTCATCACAACAGAGCTGGGAGAGCCATGGCATGCAGCTGCACAAGGCTGGGGGTGTTTACTTTTGCTCTGCTTCTCAATAAACTGCTGTGCTGGAACTTGATCACATCTCCTTTTATGTAGTAAGCATCTCAGGAATCAGTTATCATTATTTCCCACAACAGGTGTTGTCCTCTTTTAACTCTTCACTGCTTTTATTGAAGGAGCAATAAGTACTAATGACACCTAGTGTTTCAGAGCAGAACAACATGCAAAACAGATGAGGACGTTGCCCAGCTAAATTCAACATGACGAGTGAAGACGATTCAGCCAAAGTAAGTTGTTGTGCAAATACATTTGTAAGAAAGACCAAAAATGCTGTGCTCTTTTTTTTGCAACCCTGGGAACTCTTGATTGGCTGAGGAACAAGGAAGTGAAGACAGGCTACACATTGCACCAAAGTATTTCCACACCGTACTTCTAGGTTTGAAAGGAGAAAAACCTGACTGCGACATTGTTGATAGAGTGGACTGGTTGTTGATAGGGAATGTTACTTCCATCCTGGGTGACAAATGAGAAGGATTTTGGTTAGTTTGACAGTAAATGTCTTGCTTATTGCTCCTTTAAGGTGGTCATTGTACGTTATGATGTTGGTTATGATTTGTTTTATTTTGTTTGTGTTTAAGTTTAATATAAAACTTGTAGCCTGTGTTGTCCAGGTTTTTGTAAAAGAAAAATGTATCTTAACTTGATGGTAAAATTAAGGTTGAATAAAACTAATTTATTTTATTAGTGGTCAACTTTAACTATGAAAGACATTTCGCTTGGGTTGTAAATGCTATTAGGTCATCTATGTGTGGATTTTTTTTCCACATGGATGTTTATCATAAACTACATGTAATTTATCTTTTCTCTCTTGT
This sequence comes from Fundulus diaphanus, assembly GCA_037039145.1. Classification (NCBI taxonomy): domain Eukaryota; kingdom Metazoa; phylum Chordata; class Actinopteri; order Cyprinodontiformes; family Fundulidae; genus Fundulus; species Fundulus diaphanus. The sequence goes on along the minus strand of CM073140.1, from coordinate 21,973,196 downwards.
GTAATATGTGCCAAATGAATGCAATGTAATGAGAAGGGCTTTACAACTCTTTCACTTTTATATTTAGGAGCAGGTTGACAGACATACTGCCTCATCAGGCCATTAATACCTACTGCACCTGTCCCTATGCAGCTCCTATACAGAAAAATAATATTCTAACTATTATCAACGGAAGAATTAAAGTGACACATAAGCCGAACAGCACTCAGAAGGTTTCTTTTACTATGCCCAGGTCAGGAGAAGCTTGATAACTTAATAGGTACTCTGCTCTGGGATTTGTTCCTTTCTCTTTCTTTTCCAAAGCCACCTGAGCAAATTAACCTGTTTATTCAAATGCATTTACATGCATGCCTTGCCTCACTTTTGAGAGCAAAGAGCAAGCCATTACATTTTAGGATGAAGGCTTGTGAAGAATGAAGGGTGTTGAGATTTGTTGCACAATGAAATAACTGCAGTAATAAGGAAGAAACGGCATATTCTACTCTGTAGCACCAAATACTCACACCAAAACTCTAATGGCAAAGAAAACCAGGAAATGGTCATCATCTCTGAGACTACACACCGTCCTGTTTTTTCTCACTGCTTTCTTTTCCCTTTTTTACTGTCACCTTCTTCCCTTGAAAAGCTCACCCATGGTGAATGAATGACATCAATTTTGCCCGTCAAAGTCGACTGTAGCTGGAGGTGAGAACTAATGGCTGCTCAGGAAGATGACATGGGCTCTAAACAGACATTATGACCGATATTAGATCCAAATTACACCATGTGAGAGAATGGTTCATGGACCCATGGACACAAAGGACAAAATTTAATTGTCTTTGCAACATAATTTTCAGGGTTTTACACAATATCTTTCAAACTCTAACATTTCAAAGTGCTTTGTGTTTATTCAGGTAATCATTATGTATATCATTATTTCCATACCTTGTGAACAAATTTGTTTTTTTATATTTTCTCTTATATCAAATGAAAAATAAAGTTTTACTACTTCTGCAGCTTTGTAAAACAACACTTTCTTAATAAATATGATTAATTAAAACAATAGTTTTATGCAGGTATGGAAGTCTTTAGTATGTGATAGAGTAAACAAACAAGAAAGGAAAAATACCTTTTTATGTGCATTTGTTTTTTACAAAGATTTGCCAAAAATATCCAAGGCAGGTATTTGTTATGCTCCTCAGACATGGTCAATGCTTGTTTTATAGTCATATTTCAAACTAAGTTGAGCATGTTGTTAAGTGTTTTGAGTCCTAATTTGTATTACAGGGGCCTTTAAACTTTTCATGAACAATTCAGCTTATTTGAAGGCAGCAAACATGCTACTGTGGAGTTTACTGTTATTGTGTGATCCATACTGAACATGGAGCAGAGATAGGAACGCCAAGAGCTGTCTGAGGATGACACAACATTCTCCAGTTAGCTTCATGTTCCTCTGAGCGGTAGTATTATTAAAAAGTGAAAGGTTTATGGGACTGCCAGTCTCCCAGGATGTAAACACTGATGGACATCTGACCCCCGGTTGATCAGACAGATGAAGATGCCAAGGAAACAATCTAAAACTTTTCAAGCTGAACTGCAAGGTCATGGTTAGTCACTGTCTGATTGCACCATCCATCGCATTTTGAACCACAATTCCATGGAAAATAAGGCCTCCTCTATTGACGGAGAAAACAGACAAAAAGTCTGGAATTCGCCAAAAAGCATTTGGGACAAGCTCCAAAGTTTTTGGGGACTGATGACAAAACGTCCATATTAGTTTTATGTTTAAAGAGGAAAAACGAAGCTTTAAAAGAAAATGACACCATAGATGGTTTCAAAGACAAGTCATGTCAGTCTTCTTTGACCTCGCCTCCTTCCAGGGGAAAGTAGATGCCACGGTTTGAATAGGAGACAACACAACTTTTGGGCTGTTTGGTGGAATAAAAACTCAAAATGATCAAACAGCTGTGTTTTGCCAGCTGTAACTGCGCGAATAAAAAGGCAAAAAAATAATATGACGTGCCTGCTAGTTACAGAATTAAATTACACATTTATATTAGAAAGGAAAGTGGCAGCAGCAGCAAACAAGCCTGCAAAAAAAAGGTGTGGCTCTTGTGTAAAGACTAAGTACCAAGATGTTTGAATCTAACGTGAAACATTTACGATTTTCCAGGAAACAATAAAGTCTCAAAACTACCAAGGCGAAACATCAGGCTTAGTGTCACAAGGTTTAGCCTCAATTGCAGGTCATGGGTTGCCAACAGGATACTGATCCAAGACATAAACCCAAAAGCACTTACGAATGGTGAAGAGTATTTCTTTAAATAAATAAAAAAATTGCCTTTTATAAAATGCCCTCTATGAACCGTGATTTTAATCCTATTGAACACCTATTGAAAAGTCTGAAAACACCAGTGGAGTATCCACCCCAGTGAGAGAGGGCTAAGCTACATGATGGTAAAGTAGACGTGTCTTTGTGATGTGGAGAGGACTGCTGTTGGTAATCACTGCAACAAAAGATTGCAAACAAAATATTAGACTAAAGGCATGATTTGTTTCCCAAGCTATTTTCATTTGTCTAAATATGAAATATAAAAATAAGCCAATAATCAAAAACAAAGTCTGATTAGTGTTAATGTGGAATAAACAACAGGATCAAGTTATTTCAGATAGTTGAGGATTTTTTTGTCTTTGTGCCTTGTGGAATAATGCCAGCAAATGTACTTTAAATTGGCTTTTAATCAGAACTTGACAGATCAGCCGCAGCTGTCTCTGCGACCCATTCTGTTTGCCTCGCCTTATCTTGTCCCTACTTCCCTCGGCTATGCCTTTTTCCTCATTAGTCCAGGACACGGCAGAGGTCAGAGATCAAGTGTCATGTGATACCTACGCAGACCTGCCGTCTAAGCTGCTCAACGTTAAGCACGAGGTCGTGGGATCTGACAAACCCATTAATACAGTTCGCTCACACACAAACACAGAGGCCTTGATTAGATGTGAGCGGCACGTGAGGATTTTGCCTGTAGTCGGATTAAAGACATTTGCCTCGTGGCGGGCTCAGATGCGTAAGTGAAAACGCACGTGTATCCGAGGACAGCTGTGGAAAAATGTAGATTTTCTCTCTGTTTTCCTGTTGATTGTTAATTGCTTTTAAGCTCAAACAAGCCCTCTGCTCTCTTTCTCTGGGAAAATGTTTTTCAGCTGGGATTGTAATACAGCAGGAGGAGACAGGTTGATAGCGTCCCTGCCATTCAAACAGTGGGGGGGGGGGGCACTTCCATAACAAACAGTAAAAGCATTGATTAATATTCCCACTCTCTCATGGCACTGAGGCACAAACCCTGGGGGAAAGAAACCTGACTGCAATCCAAAAATAGTTCAACGGCATCTTCTATCTTGCACTCCGTCTCTGACAAGCCCGGGCGCTTTCCTTCCATTTGAAGTGGTGAACACTTACGTAAGGGCTCTGGAAATAAGGTCAGACTCTGAGTGGTTAAAATATTCATTACAGATAACTCTGCCCAACAGTGCAACATCAAAACTGAAGACATGAGCTGGTTATAAACGGGTGGCCAGCCCTATTTGAAACGATTGCGTGCTTTCATGATGTAGCCTTCAGAGGGTTATGACTTTCCGAGGAAAATATTTCACAACTGCATTTTCCGAGCCGCCCCGTGGCTCCCAATGTTGAGGCGGGGTGTGAGTGACCAACTAATTATGCGAGGGGCCCGAATTAGTTACGCGCTGCTAAGAAGGGTGATGATCGGGCACAGGTGCTAGATGGACGCAGTGGAAGCATGCATTAATAAAAATACAACACGCGCGCCTTTGTGTGAGGATTAGTCTTCTTGTTTTCAAGAAAAATCCTTGCACAATGAAGGTGTGCACACAGGTAAGCTTCGTTCTTGCATCCACATGGTGTAGCTTTCTCCTGTTGCTGCAAAAAGTTGTTTCTGCTAGATATGAATGCTGACGATTTATAAATTGCATTGCAACATTTACCCAGTTCTCCATTAATACTTGGACCAATGTTTGTGTGTGTGTGTGTGTGTGGGAGGGGGTGGGGGGGTTGTGATAAAGAACAGCAGGCCCACACCTAGCTCATTTACTATACTGCTACTGATATTATCACAGTCAACAGACTTTCCCTACAGCAAGTCACCTGGCTTATGCCAGTCTCCGTTCTCCAATAACTACCAGCGACATTTCAAAGACATTTGTAGTGTAGGTGTGAGCCCTCATTGACAGCCAGATAGATGGCTGACAGGTCACATGTGTGAATTGTTATGAAGTACGATTATGAACGTCAGCAGTAAGAACCTGTTTGTTACCAAATGTTTTCAAGTGGAGAAAAGCTACATCTAGAACAAGTGTGTTTTATCCTTTATCTATGGATGTTTTGTTCTCTAAAAGAAAAGAAAGTCTGTATTTTATTTATTTTTTATTTTTGTTATTTTATTTTTTTTGGTAAATCATTTTACTAGTCCGGTCAAACACGATTTCATTTTTTTTTTATAAAATCTGGTTGAACGCAAAATCAAGATTGGAGGGGCAATCTAAAGACAGCAACAACAACAAAAAAAGCTTTCCAAGCTAGAGTTCTGACTTGAACTCATCGAAAGACAGCAGCCTAGATCTCCCCCCAGTGTCTGCAGAGCCTCACAACCTTTAGTGCCACAGAGACAGAGCCTGTGAAGCAGAAAGGGAAATGTTTGCAGAAGTCTTTGTCGTCATCTTGACAAAAAAATAAATAAAACGATTGCAGGGCTTTGCAAAAGAATTCATATTCTATTCAAGCTAAGCAAGTTTTCACATAGTTTACAACAACGATAATAAATGTTTTTTATGTGCATTTGGAAAGGTGCTCTGCTCTGTTGAAAACAATCCTGGACGTTTTGTACGGTAGGAAGCCAACACGGCACATCACTCTGAATATTTTTGTCATGGTGAAACATGGCGGCAACAGCGGCATCCTGTTTGGAGGCTTTCTTTGAGCAGGGACAGGAAGGATGGACAGAGTTTAAGCTAAGGGAAGATGAATTGAGGAACTGCTTGGGAAGGGGGAATCTGTTAAAGGCAATATATTTAGGGTTAGGGGGTGGGTTAAGGTTAGGTTAGGGTTAGTTAGAGTTAACCCTAACCCCACCCTAACCCTCCCACCAACAGTTGCCAGAAGATGAGCCCCCACCAGCCACAGCTACAGTGAACTGGTTCAGCTTAAAGGATACCAGACTTAAATTAAACTAAGAAACTTTGGCATTACTTAAGATTTGATGTTGAGCAATGGTCCCCTGACCTTTTGACTGAGCTGGAGCTATTTTGCAAGAAAATAAATGGGTAAAGATTTCTCTGTCCGTAGCTTATAGAGACAGACTTGCAGCTGTCATGGCAACAAAAGGCAGTCCAACTAAATATTGAGTCTGGAGGGCTGAATACAAATGCACAACCACTTATCAGATTTCTATTCTTGCCTGGTTCTGCCCCACATTCTCAACTGAATGTAGGCCTTTGACTAGGTCACTCCAACATAATCTGAACCACTCCATTGTAACTGTATGCTTTGGGAGTTGGGACTGCTGAATAGCGAACCTCTGCCCCGGTCACAAGCGTTTTGTCTCCTCTAACACATTTTCAGGACGGCATTGCATTCCACCCCGCCTGATTTCCCATCAACTCTGACAGACTTCCCACCCATTACTGGAGAAAAGCACCCCCACAGCATTATGCTGCCATCAACATATTTCATAGTGGGACACAAATTGTCTGAAATGTTGGACATCATCTGACCAGACCATCTTCTTTTGCACGTTTGCTGTGTTTTCCTACATGGCTTGTAACTAGGGTTTTAAGGGTAGGATTACTTTTGCAAGGTGCTGTAGGTAATAATTTACTAATGACATAATCATTATTCGGAAATACTAGAGGTCACAATCTTTCTACCCTTTTCGGTCCGGGATTAGATTACATTATTCCGTCCATTCCAAGTAGCAAGAGGAAGTCTAACTTCGAGCTTCGGGTGTCCTTGCTTGTCACCCAGAGGTTTGCTTTCTTTTCACATGTAATCAGTCGCAGCCATTGCAGACTGACACTCCTTGTTTCCACTCGCTGATAGCAGCCGGGCTCTCCTGCCATCCAGCTGGGTCACAGAGGGACGACAGCCCCCGTCCCTTTAAAAAGAAACAATGTGGAAACCTCGAGCAACTGTTTGGCATTAGAACATTTTGTCCCGAGCATCCCTTTATCTCAGCCCCCTTATTCTTTCCTTTTTAAGCCACTCCCACCAGAGTCTCTCTGTCTCTGCATTACTCCTCGTCTCGCAGGTTATTGCTCACGCTAGAAGAGAACTCTGACATTTGTTGTGCTTTTGCTGTGAGCATGTACGTATATGTCACGGTGCTGTGTTATATGAAGCCAAAGGAATGCGTGCGTTTGTGTGTGCATCAGCAAGTGACGTCTATAAAAACCAGACTGGTGGTGTAACCTCTCATTAAAGAGACAGCCACCTTCCGCTGCAACAGGAGAGCAAAACTCTACATCCAGAATGCTTCTGACAAAAGGTGCATTCGATGTGTAATCTCATCGGGTGACTACAAGCCCCATCTATATGTTTTATAAACTTAGATTTTTTTTTTTTTTTGTGGTTTCAGTATGTTGAACAAAACAGGGGGACAGTGAAACCTTCTGGAGGATTAACTGTGTTTTCTTATTATCAGCATTTATCTATTCATCTGAGATAGAGAAAAGAGACGAGATATGCATCAGTTTCCATGTTTCTACTCACATCCTGCAGGTACTGTGCTATTTATAGTCAGGGTCAGAAACATATGGGGGAAGGATTCCCCACAAGAAGCACTTTTATGATCATATCGCATCTCCTAAGTTACTATGACCTCTGTGCTTTAATCTTCTCCCAGTAACAACATTCTTCTTGTCTCTACTTCCTCAATCCTCACGTACCATTTTCTCCACTACTTTTTTCATCTTTTCTCATTTCCCTTTCCTCCTCCCCCAGCATTCCTCTTTCCAGGTGTCAGGAAAGACCTTGTGAGGACAATCAGTACAGAAGAAAAACCTAGGCTCGATAAAAGATGCAAGCATCAACATTGAGTTGTCTCCTTTACCGGGTGTTTGGGTTTTCTTGATTATCTTATGTCTCTGTTTCCTCCATTTTGCTGTTGTTTGCCAGTAAAATAATTGCCGGTTTATATATATATATATATATATATATATATATATATATATATATATAGTCATGTCCAATAACTTAGAGTATGCTTTCTTAAAAGGTTTATTTTTCAGATTACTTTTCATTAAGCTCCCATTTTTGCATGAGAAATGTTGAGTTTTTTTATTGGTTTATATTCTAACTTAAATGCTGTGTTTTTATCAGATGGAGGTGGACAAATTATAATTAAGAGAAATAAAGGCTTTAAAACATCATCAGTCTGAGTTAATCTATGTAATGTGTTTCCTTTGGTGAAATGAACGAAATATACATATTGTTGCTTCGATAAATGTAATGAATTTATATTTTGTCAAACAAGAACAGCACTAGGTGTTGTGTCACAGATAACGTAAAACTCTCAGGAGTGTTACAGAGCAGGAGAGGAGCTAAATTTGGCGCTAGGAGAAAGGAGCAACAAATAAAAGCACAAGGACTGAACACAATGGAAAAACACTGGAAGTATATGTACTGGGGGGATGAAATGACGTGTACTGTTCAGGTCTGTGTGAAAAGCGGAAACAGAATACATTAGCTCAATGATGCAGGAATAAAATGCACAAAAAAGCTTTTGAAAGAATTAAGCTGAACTAATAAGGGACAAAAGGTTGGTAAAAAGACATGGCAATTAAAACAAAAAAAATCAGCATTTAATAAACAGAAACCTTGCAAAAAAAGAAAGTTTTACATTCATTTTTTTGTACTAAAACCCACTTGTGTTGTTTAATAGTGCTGACACTGAGTCCCAGTCTGTTTAGAGTTGCAGGGATAATTGAAAACTGGTCAAATCGCAGTAAAACGAAAATAGTAAATGACATTAGTATTAAATCATTTACATTTGTATAGTATTTCAGTCAATTTAACTTAATTACCAAGGATATTCACCAACTTCAGAATCCTTTTACCTTGACAGCGACATATATTTTGTCTAATTCTAAACTTGAAGTATACAATAGTACCATATGTAAAAATATATTCAATAGTTTAATTAATTTCTGTACATTAGAACAGAATAGAAACATCCTTTATTGTCCCACAATTGGGAAATTCAGGTGAACCAGCAGCAAAGAGCAAATTTTCAACATAAAACAAAAACATACTTTACAGTTATAAGTCTTTAAAAATTGCATGTTTTTCAAGTGTGTAACTGAGTAGGGAGATTTAAAGAAATGTGCAAAACATATATGTATATTTATTTGTAAAAAAACAAATAAAAAAAACACCAGAGGACTGTTTACTAAAATGAATAATAAAAACATGTTAAAACAATTGGGATGGGAACACCTATTGAGTTTGTTGAGTACTGATGGTTCTTAAGTCTTACGGCTGCTGGGAGGAAGGACCTGCGATAACACTCACTTGTGCATTTAGGATGCAGCAGTCTGTCACAGAAGGAGCTCTCCAGCTCTGAATCACCTACATAGGATGGGAGAAAATATCCAACTATGATGTTATATTTGCCAGAGTCCTTTTGTCTCCCCCCACCTGCACTGGGTCGAGAGGGCATCCTAGGATAGAGCTTGCCTTCCTGATGAGCTTATCTGACCACTTGCTCACAGCTGCTCCAACAAACTACACCTTAGAAGATGGCTGAGGCCACCATAGAGTCATAGAAGGTCTTCAGGAGCATCTCATGCACTCCCAAATATCTCAGAGTCCTTAGTAGGTGGAGTCTGCTCTGACCTGGGCTAAGGGGGAGGGGGCTGGATTTTTGCTCAGTAAACAAAGTCAACTCAATCGAATCCTAAAGAGAACCTCTGGATGTCATGATGAACACATGCTCTCAGTGTTTTTGGCAGACTACGGCAATTCCTGTTCTGAGTTGAACCTGCCCTGTCCTGCTGTACAGTCTGTAGAAAGTTAGCCCTGCAGCTCAGTTTCAGGGTGTTGGCAATCTTGCTATAGCCTCAGCCAGGTTTATGCAGGGCAACCATTCTCTTATTCAATATGAGAGGATCTGAGAGCGATAACACCAAATTTAACACATCTGCTCCCCATTCACACCTCAGACCTTGTGAGTCACATGACACCGGGGAAGGAAAATAGGGCTCAACTTGGACTTTTTGACTTAGGGGTGTACTCAGTTTTGTTTTGTTGCCAGCGGTTTAGACATCAGTGGCTGGGGGTTATTTGTTATTTTGAGTAGACAACAAATTTACACTGTTTTACATGCTTTACACTGAAAACTTTACATTGTATCATAGTGTCATATCTTCAATGCTGCTCCATGAAAACATATAACAAAATATTAGCAAAAATGTGAGGGGGGGGGGGGGTACTCACGTTTTGTGAGATGCTGTATGTAGAAAAAAAAATGGTAAATGTTCTCTTTAGTCTCCTGATGGCCACCAAGGATTTGCAACCTCGGAAGAAAAACCTTGGCGAAGAAAACACTGTCCTTGCATATTCAGGATAAAAGTCATGACCCATTTTCTGTCTGTTATTGTTCCTTAAAAGGAAAACAATTGGTACTTTCCAAGGCCACGTTCTCCACCAACTTTGATGAGACAAGGTGTTTTAATTTTCTAGTTATTGTTATTGTAGGTATGATGAAGCTGTATGATGAAAATAAAATTGTTGTTTTTGAGTACTAAAAAAGGTTAAATGAAACTACATAAGTTTCTTATTGCAATTGATTGCATAACCAAGCAATAACCACACTTCTACGTGTGAGAATACATCAATCTCAACACTTGCTATGTTATAAAAAAATGCTATTTTGTGACACATTTGCATTTATTCACACATAGTTCTGCATCTGAGTGTAATGTTCTGCTATTCTACATTTTAGTCGGAACATGTATGACTTTCAACATTAGCGTTCCTGTCTCAGTTTCATTCCATCTGGCTAATTTTGAGCCTGAATACAGATCAGCTGTGCTGTACAGAGCTGTGTGTGTGTTATTGTGTCTTTTAGTTTTGCGTAGGACTGCATCCAGTAATAGATTTCTGAATCCATTGCACCAAGCACAATCTATCAGACCATCTGGCTGACTGCTATCAGAATCATTGAAGTGACACTCTGTGAGTAGAGGGGTTTGGAAGTGGGTGACAGGAAGTTCAGAAATCATGAGAATTGGCTCTGAAGCCAGGAGAATGTACACTTAAATCTACTGTAGACTTTTTGTTTTTTACTTGGATCAACATATTATGTAAATAAAAACACAAAAAGAAAACAAAAACAACAGCCAATGCCGCTTCTGCAATCGTCATAAAAATAATATTTTTTTTTTACTTTGTAACAAAACAATCTACTTTCATTGTGAAGTACTATACTGCCATCGTGTGGATGTCACGAATTTGGCAGTTCCCCCTACAGATGTACGCTTAGATTCATATAGTCCTAGGTTTAATAAAGATAAAACTATATATATATATATATATATATATATATATATATATATATATATATATATATATATATATATATATATATATATATACAGGACTGTGTCAGAAAATTACAATATTGTGATAAAGTTCTTTATTTTCTGTAATGCAATTAAAAAACATGAAATGTCATACATTCTGGATTCATTACAAATCAACTGAAATATCGCAAGCCTTTTATTGTTTTAATATCGCTGATTATGGCGTACAGCTGAAGAAAACTCAAAAATCCTATCTCAAAATATTAGAATATTTCCTCAGACCAAGTAAAAAAAATAATTATAACAGCAAAACAAAATCAAACATTTGAAAATGTCCATTAATGCACTCAGTACTTGGTTGGGAATCCTTTTGCACAGATTACTGCATCAATGCGGCGTGGCATGGAGGCAATCAGCCTGTGGCATTGCTGAGGTGTTATGGATGCCCAGGATGCTTCAATAGCGGCCTTTAGCTCATTTGCATTGTTGGGTCTGGTGTCTTTCAGCTTCTTCTTCACAATACCCCACAAATTCTCGATGGGGTTCAGGTCAGGGGAATTGGCAGGCCAATCAAGGACAGTAATGCCATGGTCAGTACACCAGTTACTGGTGGTTTTGGCACTGTGGGCAGGTGCCAGATCTTGGTTGTGCAGCGTTTCCTGCCACATTTCCCCCTTCCAACACACTTTTTGTGAATGTGCTTTGAAACTGCACTCTGTGAACAGCCTGCTCTTTTAGAAATTTCTTTTTGTGTCTTACCATCCTGATGGAGGGTGTCAACGACGGTCTTCTGGACAGCAGTCAGATCAGCAGTCTTCCCCATACTTGTGATTTAGTTTACTGAACCAAGCTGAGTGTTTTTCAAGGCTCAGGAAACCCTTGCAGGTGTTTCGAGTTAATTAGACGATTCAAGTGATTAGTTGAATAGCCTACTAGTATACTTTTTCACGATATTCTAATTTTCTGAGACAGTCCTGTATATATATATATATATATATATATATATATATATATATATATATATATATATATATATATATATATATATATATATATAAACACTGAAAACACTTCAGATTTCAATTGAACAATTATCATCCATTGTGATATGTGAGGAAGAAAAGGATGTCACTACATTTGGTGAAAATAAAAATGATCAATGCGCAAAGAGCTTAATCTGAAGTCAAAGACAACGTGAAACTGAAAGACTGATTGCTGCAGTGTCAGTGCAGAACCTATAAATGGTATTCTGTAGTGTGTATGACCCCCTCATGCTCGTATGCATGCTCTTTATGAGATGACAGGTGGGGTCCTGGGGTATCTTCTCACAGATCCTGACCAGGGCATCACTGAGCTCCTGGACAGTTTGAGGTGCAACTTGGTGTTGCCGTATGGACTTAAACATGATGTACCAGAGATGTTCTGTTGGATTTAGGTCAGGGGAGTGTGGATGTCAGTCAATGGTATCAGTTCCTTCATCCTCCAGGGGCTGCCTGCATACTCTTCTCCCATGAGGCCAGGCATTATTATGCATCAGGAGAGAACCAGGACCCACTGCACCAGCGAAGGGTCTAACAATGGGTCAAATTATTTCATCCCAATACCTAATGGCAGTCAGGGTGACACCGTTTATGCTGTACAGGTCTATGTATCCCTCCTTGGATATCGCTCACCAGACCAACACTGACCCACCACCAAATCGATCATGCTGCTCTCACCTGTTAAAAGAGCAGGGCACAAGTGCTGAACCTTCCAAGTTCAGTGTTCTCTCACAAATGCCAGTCGAGCTCCACGGTGCCAGGCAGTGAACAAAGACTAGAAGACATTGGGCCCTCGGGCCACCCTCATGAAGGCTGTTTCTGACGGTTTGGTCAGAGACATTTACACCAGAGGCCAGCTGAAGGACCCTTTGTAGGGCTCTGGCAGTACTCACCCTGTTCCTCCTTGCTGAAAGAAGCAGATACCGGTCCTGCTGATGGGTTAAGGACTTCCAACGGTCCTGTCCAGCTCTCCTAGACTAACTTGTGTCTCCTGGAATCTCATCCTTTCTCTTGAGACTCTGCAGGGAGACACAGCAAACCTTCTGACAATGGCACATATTGATGTGCCATCCTGGTGGAGTTGGACTTGCCTGTGCAACCTCTGTAGGGTACGGAAGTCGCCTCCTGTTACCAGTAGTGACACTGACCCTGGTCTAATTCAAAACTACAGAAAAGCAGTCAAAAAGGAAATGTAGAGTTGGAAAAATGTCTGTAGCCTCCACCCGCAAACCCCTTCCTGTTTTTGGGGCCGTCTCCCTGTTGCCACTGTAGTGCAGCAGTGGTTAATTTCATTTAAACCAAAGCAGCTGACATTGCTAAAAAAACAACAACAACAACTTTTTAATCAGATTATTATATAAAGTCAGTGAAACTTCTGCAATATTGTTCTTAATCAGTGTAAGCTGTTTTGGTGTTAATGAAATTAACAATGTTTTCACCTCAGAGAAACTTTTGGGTCTATAGAGTTTTGGATTGTAGGAAAGGCCTCTCTCTGATTTACCCATAGTCTGACTCTACAGTTGGAATCTTTTTTATTTATGCAAACTGAGAGACCTTTGAACATGTCTGCAGGTAAAAAACTCACAGCTAACATGTTTATAGAACCACTTTAAAACAAATCTGAATAATCCTTTTGGCTAATTTACTACTTTTCCTTAAATCATGGCTTAGAATAAATAAAAAAGAATAAAACCTTACTTTTCAGGCACAACATGGTTTTGCTTTTTGACATGCTAATCGTGCCTTCTTTAGTAGAGAGAAAAACAAGACTGGACTCATAGAAATGCTCCCATCAGTGTACTTTTTAAAATACTTTCTGTATTATTTATGCATATTTCTTAGTGGCTTGTGCTTGAAATAAGATTATAGCAAAAATGCTCAGGTTTTATATATATAAAAAAAACAAAATAAAAAAAAACATTAAGTTAATCTGACAACCTTTACGCCCACCCCAAAGTTTGATTTAGAAGTTAACATTATTTGAGGTAAAGTTTTAACTTAGATGGTAAAATCTATGTTTTTCGTAAGTTACCTAAGAGGAAAGTAAATTTCCTTTCATTAGTTCTTCATCCCTTACTGTGCTCCCTGCGTGTACCTGCAACTGTCTGAGGTATTATTATAGTCTGTATGGCAGGTTGCCGAGTTGGTGGTCTCCAAGTGAACTTGATACTGAAATCAGCAGCCAGCTGTGATTCATAGAACATCAAGGAGGCTGTTTGGAGTTCAGTCTGGAGGGCAGCCAGTTACTTAACACTTGTCAACAGCTCTAATGAAAGTGACCTTTTTTCCTCCGCGGCCCCTTTTTCATTAGGGTCGGAGTTCATCTCCCAAGGCTGGGTTTCTGTCGATCCAAGGAGGCAAGCGGTTTAGGAAGCAAGCTCAAGAACAGATTTAGCCAGGGGGGATCTAAGGTCGGAGGGGGAAGGGGAGACAACGTGCATTGGTTAGCACTTGCTTCGTGTATGCTCAGCTGGTCCTCGAGACAGATTTTTAATGAATTTATGCGAGCATTGCATCACAACCTCTTCAGACACCATTTAGTCAGGAACTTATCCTAAAAGTGTCAAACTCTATACTGGCATCCCTTCTAACCACCTAAAGTTTTACCCCCCCTTCCTTTCAACGCTCTGTTTTCTATTATGTCTCCGAAACACAGATGTGACAGGCAGACTGAATGAAAGAAAAAGAATCAGCCTCTCCTCCTCCCTTTCCCCTTCACCCCGGCCTCTTACACATGAAAGGGGCCGCACAACGCGGATGGACGGCCGGCGGGGTGTGTGCTATGCGAGGGCCCCAGACCCAGACACAACATAACACACACAGCTCTGCAGGCCGCCGCAGCTGGGCTGGAATGTGACCCGCTTCAAGCTCGAATGCCAGACAAGAGCCTCGTGTGCGAGTGTTAAATGCAAGAGCAAAGAGGAGGACGTGGATGGAAGGATGCCTTATGAGAGCTTTGTGATATTTTTTTTCCTACAGTGCAAAAAATTAGATCACAGAAACGAAGAGCAGAGAAGAAATTCAGAAATCTTCTTTATTTATCAACTAATATTGTATATAAAGGATAAAAAATGCTCTATAAGTAATTAGATTCATATTCCTCTGTACTGCACATACGTATATTCATTTAACAAGGCCCTAAGACAGAGATAAAGAAAAATAAATACAACATACACAAGTCCATAAACATATTCAGTGTTGTAAATGAAATACAACGATTCCACAAAAATGGAATCCAAGAGCTTATTTGATTCTGGCAGATAAACTGAGGCTTTGTTTTGCATTACTGTGATCTCAAAGGGGTAGTTCAGGAATGTAGGAGGGAGGTTCTGTTAAACAGCTCCAAGAAGTCTATATTTTACCTGCATTAAAAACTCCTTTGACATCTTCATTAAGAATAAATCCAGATTAGCTGACTCCAGCTGTGAGCGTATACTAGTTAGCCCAAAAACAAAATGGCCTTCTGCTGTCTTAAACTCCAGTCACAACGTTATTATAACAATTTTACACTATCATTAATTAATTAACTTTTGGATCACTATCACATTCTTATTGGGCATTAGATGACTCTCACAGCATCTACGTATGAGTCCAGACAAGGCGTTGTTGTCCACTATTTCATGAACCTCTAAGCCCTTGTTGCGTTGCCTTTGGACAGCTATTTATGCAGAAGCTGAAGATTATTTACACAGGAAATGGAGGTAGGAAGCAGTGTATCACCAAGGACCTTCCTGTGTGAAACGCATACTAAAATCAGAAGCATTTAAAGCATTTCTTGTCCGGGTAAAAGTCGAATATGTGTTTTAAAAGGTAAAAATATTAGAACAGTTTAAGTAAACACTGTTTCTATTCAATTGCATGCTACCACACCTTTCTATTAGGTAGTTACTTCAGTTTAAAGGTTTATCAAATACCATAAACTACAGGTATGCTTTTGAAATTAGAAATGTTTAACATGGTTGAAGTTTGCTTTTGTCTTGGGTCCTCTTGTATGAGCTGCTATCTTCACGCCAGGCTCACGCTGAATACGGTCCGGATACGGTGCTGGCGCCACAGGGAACCCAAATCATAGAAATCAGAGCGCACGCTCACAACAGCCACGGCACAGGTCCGGTTACTGAGGCCGTGCAGCACAGTAGAAAATTCAGCAAGGATTTGATTTTTGTCGGGCGCCACAGCGGTCCTGTGTCAAGCTCCTGAATTACATGAGCCGAACAGGAAAAGCCATGCGGCAGACAGGAGAGAGTTCCAGTGAAATTTCAGAATAAAATCAACCCACCAACTTATGCTAACTTGACTAGTGTAAACGAAACAGCGACACAGAAACACGAGGAAGATGAAACAGGATATTTATGCGCATGGATAACGAGTTTTGTCCCAGAAAATGAAAATCATAGCTGCTCATTTATGAGGGATCGGAACAGAAAGAACCAAATTCCCTTCTGTTGTCGCGAGCATAGCCAGGGCCGTAGCTGGCCGCTGTTTGCCTAGGAGCAGTGTGAGTGGAGGTTTGCAGAAAAGCCACACTGGATCGGGACCGTAACCCGCACCGTAGTAGATGTCAGCCCGGCGTTAGTCTCTGGAACCAACTGCTCAAGAAAGCCTAAATGAAGACACTATGAGAGTTTTCTTCCGTCTAAAGCAAACAGCAAATACTAATCTAGATGAAAACTAAATGAAGACACAAACAGAGCCTAATCTACTGCAGGTTAGATAGTATTTGCTTATGACGTTTTATCAGTACCTCACTTCAAAAATCCTTAACTATCCCCTTAAGCAGATGGTTTGGCTGTTTTGTGAAGAGGTTGTGAGCAATCATTATCTTACCTCTCTGAAAGCCTTCACTCTGAAATCGTTCTCAGAAATCGAAACGCTCACGGGAATACCAGTTCATGAACTCTCAAACTGTATTTAGATAGCTATAGACAGCAGGTAAGGTAATCACTGCTCTTTATCTCTCCACAGCACCCTAGTCAAATAAACTCAAGCTATCCCTTTAAGTGCTAAAGACAGCTGTCAAACAATGGAGAACGAAAATACACATCATAACAATAGATGCATACTAGTTGTATTACAAATATTACTAAACAGATAATATTAGTGTATAAAAGACAAGATTTGTTAAGGTAAAATATTAAATACTTTGCTCAGAGTAAATACTTATTGATAGCAGTTTTTCTACGATCTTTCGATAAACATGGGATACAAGATTAAAAAAGAAAAACATGTGAAATGCAACACAAATGGCTGTCAGTCAGACTGGTGAGGTCACAGGAGCTTTAGGTAATCTGAAAATAAACTCAGTTGAGCTGCCATGATATCATGCTGCAGAGAAATCCTTGAGGAAATCGCAGGTTTTCTTCTGGACCACCTCCCGCAGCTTTCTGATTCTGCGGGTGCTGGATGAGCCCACAAAGCTGTCGGGCTGAAGGACGGCCATCCCATTGTGAACGTCCCCCATGATGATCATGGACTGCCCGTCCGTTGTGGTGATGTTAGGACAGGGGCAGTTCCAGTCCATGTTCAGAAGGGTAACTTCCAGCGGTTCCTTGCCGAAGAACCTCAGGCCCATCTTCTCGTCCTTCAAGATCTCCTCCACCGTCACCAGCGCATGCCCTGACTCTTGCTCCTCCGTCAGCTCGGTCACACGGCCGAGGATCACGAAGTCGCTCTTGCAGAAGCTGGAGACCATTTTGCCTCGAGGCTTGCACACCTTGCAGTTGTGGTTTCTTGGGAAGGGGCACATCTCTTCACAGGCCTCTTTCGATTCGAAGTTGTTCTCGTTGCCGCCACAGCCCCCATACACAAAGGACTGGCATTTTTTAAGGGCGCTGCTGTACGCCCAGCGGGGCTCGTATGCCTTACAGGGACCCTGTAGGTTTGGCAAGCTGCAGGGGGCCGCCAGCTCCCCCCCACAGGACAGCATGCATGCTTCGTAGGTATCAAAATGGTTTAGGTTTTTATTACACTGGCTGTAGGTAAAGGTGAAGCAGTTGTTTCTCTTCGGCTCGTAGTACCAGCTTATGCTTTCTTCTCCGCAGTCGTCCGTGTCGGGGCTCTTGAGGCACTCTGCCGCCGGGAAGGGGACGTTAGTATGATTCCCCTCTGCATTCTTACCCCGTGGTTCTCTCTTGATCACCGCCAAGGGAAAGTGCGAGGACACGCTTCCCCCAACATTTCTCGCGGTGCACGTGTAGATTCCGGCGTCATTCAGCTGAGTGTTGTATATGACCAGCTGGCCGATGTTGGTCACCACAACGTTTTCTCGTACGTGATTGGGTCTCATTATGACATTGTCCTTGCCTTTCAGTTGCTTCTCCCAGGTGATTTCTGGTTGTGGCTTCCCGGACACCTCACACAGGAAGCTGGCCGTCTCGCCCACAAACACGGTCTGTTTGATGGGTCCGTTGTGTATGGCAGGAAGCTGAATGTCGGTTGGGAGGGTGGTCTGAAGGGCAGTAGTGGGATGTAACGTTGTCTCCACGGGGATTGGACTTGTGTTTGGCCAGGACAGGTGATACCTGTTGGTAGATCAAACGGGATTGTGAGTCAGTGCCAACTGATAAACAACGCACAGAATACATTTAAACTGCCTTGGAAAAGCATTTATACCCCTTGAACTTTGTGTTTTGTGACTTTACGGCACTTAATTTGTTACGTTTTGCTGGGATTTCATGTAATAGACAAAGTAGCACAAAGCAGTGCATACATGTTTTTTTTAATTCAGAAATTGAAATAACTGAAAAAGTGTGGCATTCATTTGTGCTCAGCCTCATTGAGTAAATGCACCTACCAGTCTTTTCATGTATGTCTTTGCCAGCATTGCACATCTAGAGACTGAAATATTAGCCTTTTCTGCTTTTCAAAATAGGATAAACTCATATAGTGCTCAATAGTATCACTCAGATTGAACGGAGAATATTTGTGTAAATCATGACTACTGTGTCAACATGTAAACCAATTCATTGTAGGTCTTGCTGCCTGTTGAGAGTTATTGTCCTGCTGGAAGGCGAACAGGTGGCTTTCTCTCTGTAATGCCCTGTATTTAGCTCCATCCACTTCCCAATTAACTCCGACAAGTTTCCTGTTCCTGCTGATGAAATGCCCTCCTCCCCAGCATGATGCTACCACCACCTCGTGTCACCATGGGGATGATAAAGGATGGTTGCTTTCAACATTGGTCTTCTTCTTCTCACTCTTTCATACATGCCAGTTTTATTGGGTGCATGACTGATGGTTATCCTTTAAACAGATTCTCCTACATGAGTTGCGGATCTCTGCAGCTCATCACACATGTGGTCTCTTTCTTGGTCTTCGTGATGCGCTAATTTAATTCTAAACTCAGTTATATACAATTTTATGCAATAACATTTTATCGAGGAAAATCACATGTTGAGGTAAGTCATTATCTAATTTTCTTCAAAGGAAAGCCACACCCTGATGGGTGACTGTGGACAAGATCTCCTGTAGAGGTCTGTGCTGCAGTTGTCCCTGAAGAAGCTTCTGACTCCAGCCAGTAGTTTGTTGCATCACTTGGTTGTGATGTAATGTTTTCTCACAAACGTCTGAGGTCTTCACAAAACAGCCATATTTAGGAGATTAAATTACACACAAGTGTAAAAAAACATGATATGGTTTCTGAATTTATTTACAGACTAAAGAGAGCTGAATACATAAGTCTGCCACAACTGCCACGTTTGTATTTGCAATATATTTTGTAAAACTATAAATCCTTATAACCTTTTTGTTGTTGTCACTTAACATCCGTGACAAAATGCACTGACGTTTGTGACTGCAATGTGAGAAAAATGTGAAAAAGTTAAAGCGGCAAGAAAACTTTTGCAAGGCATGGCATTTTTCAGGGAAAAGGCTGGGGAATTATTTAGATTCAATGGCAGAAGCAAAAACAACTTTACCTCATGAATCAGACAAATAAACATCTAAAATACTTAACATGTTACCTGCAGGTGACCTCAGTGATTGAGACACCCTTGGAGCAGGCCTCTGCGTCCATGTAGCACTTGTTATAATAAGTCATGCCGTCAGACGCACACGTGAAGTGGGGCTCCCGCTCACAGCGGTCTCTGCACTTACAAACAGGCTGGCCGTCCCAGATGTCGCACTCGGAGCCTTGCTGGGTGCACATGAACTTGTCACAGGTGGCGCCCTTTGGCATTCCAATGGGGCCCTTGTTGCCCTTGATGTCAATATAGCGTGCCGCCACACAGCTCTTGTTGCCACAAACATTAGGGCAGCACTTCTCGAATGCCTCGCAGTCCTGTTAGTTAAGAAAGTATACATGGAAATTGGACGTTTGATCTGGAAAACTCACTTGAATAACGTAATCTTTAATTGCAGTGATACAATCTCATGCTTAAATAAATTGATAAAGCCTTTAATTTAAGTACATAACTGATGGGAAATGTACCCACCATTACATTCTTATAAAACAATATTGTTATGATGCATACTTGTGTCTGAACTTGTAATTAGTAATAACTCCTGTTGTTCTTGTGTGTGAGCAGAAACAGAAATTCTTTGCCAATTTCTATTTTTCAAAGTGGCGATGAGAGGTGTTCCACGATTTGTGGCGATGTTCAGTCAGGAAATGGCTACAGAATTGTTAGCTGAGAAGAAACCAGACAATACAAGAATCTGGACCCAGAGAGTCGTGTATTGCAAGGAAGAATAGCCAATAATATCTAGCACAGAGCGTAATAGAAGTGCTGTGCTAAAAGTACACAAAGCATTTACAACAGGGGAGCAAATAGCTATTTCTTGATGTGGGACTTTTTTCCCAACTGAACAAATCTGTTTAAATTAACTTCTTCCAGGCATATTTCTCAGGGATCTCAATTCATGTGAAGAAATCTGTAAATACAGTTTTTATTCATTTAATGACAAGAGATTAAAAACATATTGTGATGTTTCCTGTAAACAATTTGAATTACTACTTTGATCAGTTCTTGCAACAGGCTATGAGGCAGAGTAAAATTCAAAGCAAAATACGTTATTTAATCATTTTATTTCAACTAAAAGAAGCACTTTCCCGGTGCACAATGAAACAGCAACGATGCACGGTCGTTTCGCAGCTTCATCTAACCTGGTTAGACGAAACTGAAAACATGATTTATTTGAACGTTGTTTTTTTAATTAGACTATGAAGGAGAAACATGCAATTTGCATTCTGCATTCGCTGTGCATTACTTTACAGCCGAAATGGCTTGATAGCTTGTCATTTAGGGTTTCTATTCTAATTCTAGAGCGCTCTAAACCCTTCCTTAAGTAATATGAGTGCTGGATAATAAGAAATGCATTGTGGCACCCGGCTTAAACGAGCCGCAGGGCAGAGTTCCTGCTAGGAGCGCTCACCTGGTCGGATTCGCACTCCCGCATGCAGGTGCTCATGGCATCCACCCACAGGTTGGGGTTCAGATCGTTGGGACACAGACCTGCGTGAGAGTACACCACCTTCGCCGCCGACATCATGGGCATCGCTGTCACACGGCGGTCCTGAAGGAAAACTGTCCAGAAATGGCCAAGAACGAACCAAATCCATCGGGGAAACAGCATCCACCACATCTCGATGGAGGCGGGGGAGGAAGCAAAAAAAAAAAAAAAACTCTGTTGAAACGCCAAAGGGTTTTAAGAAAACTGCAAAGATGATTAAAAAAAGTCTTCAATCTGCCCGCGATCGCTTTAATTGATCTCAGAGTCTCTCAGATGTAAGGGTGTCGTAGCAATCATCCCGGATTTGGACCCGATCTGCAGAGTTTTCAAGTCCAGTTTCTGCTTTCTCCACGCCTGCAGAAAGGGTTCAGTTTGGGTCTGACTGTGCTGTGAGGAAACCCCCCCACCTCAAGCTCTGGTGAATTACAGTGGCCTGTCTGCTCGGACAACAAACCCCAGCTGAGTTACAGTCATGATCAACTTAATTAAAAAAAAAAAAAAAAAAGTGCGCCAGCATGTTTGCTCCTTCATAAAGAACTGCAGCCTTAACCCTTGGCTGACAAAGTCGGAGGAGAGCAGAAGTATATACATTAGGGTACAAATCTTAAAACATTTTTATGGAAGCACTATGAAGAAATGTGTTAATTTAAAAAAAAAAAAAACTTTGGATTAGTGAGCTTCACATTAAATGGAAAATTAGATACAAATGCTTAGTTGACTCATATCTTTCTGAATCAAAAAAACTTATGACACAATTTTATATTCTATCAACAGACAAATTATCCTCTTATTATTTTAAATGTCATACACAAAGAGTCCCTAAACAGGCCCTATAGTGCAGCATTTCTCACGTTTATTAACGTTTATTAATGATGCGGTGCAGAAATATAAACAGCAAGATTTACTTCACTCGTCTGAGCAAAATCTCTCCAGCAGATGGCTCCAAACTTGCTCCACTCTGTGGGATTTTGATTGATTTATGCACTTGTATGGAATGTCAATTTTACTTTAAGCAGTCCAAAACCGACTCTCATATTTTATGCTGATTAGATCGGCTGCCCCACCAACCACCCTTTATTTGTGGTTGTTTTCTCTAAGAAACCCTTCTTGCACTAACCAATAAGGTGCTCAGCCCCTCAACACTGCCAAAACTCAACTCCACCCTTTTGCAAGTGCATATTTGTGGTCTATTCTCTTAGTACTCAGATTCCGATTCCCTGAATTCCCAGTCAGAAAAAGAAAGAACCCAATCCGACGTAGATATTCCGATGGGGAAAGAGTTGGCAAAGCCACCCAAAAGTCAGCATCAAATATGGCGGCACACAGCCCTTCTGGTGGTTTGTATCTCATCAAACTGGTGGTACGCTGTGAAATATCTACTTGGGGAAAAGTTGCATCGGTGTTTAAACACCTAAAATACACTGAAATACATTGATATCAGCTATTTGAAATAGCAGCAAAACAAGCAACAAATTGCACTGCTTTTGGACGCTCTAAATTTGGTGTGATGTTCTTTCCAGCTCTGAGCTCTGACTTCCAGGACAACTTGAATGCAGCCTTGTGCCCACGTTTCTACACAGACGTGCAAATAGATGCTTTTATGCAAACAAATTAGTACCAAAAGTTACAATCCTCCTGGTGAAGAAATCATGGAATTATCATGGAGGAATAGCCTACATAAATTATCTATTGTAATAAATGGGGACCTTGTAATAAAAATATAAAAATAAAGAAATAACCTGTCTAGAATATCATATTTCATGTAAACAGTAGAGAAGAAAACTTCCTGGTCTAACAAGTGATTAAATGATGTTTGTTCTGCTCCATATAAACATGTTTCTATTGAGTAGCTGCTAACAAAGAGGCGTTCAATGACTACATAAAAAAAGTGTTTATTTCAGTTTCTATAATACTTCTTTGCCGCAAGGGTTGAATTTTTTGGCAGTAATTGTTTGCTATACAGTAACTGATTTGCACATGCAAACAGAAAAAAAAGAACTTCCTAATTTATCAATTATTTAATGGCCATTCAGATCAGCTGCATTGGATTTCCTCAAACAGTAATTATATTATTACTACTATTTTATTTAATTTTTCAACAGATAACAGAAAGTCAACAATATACTACGACAGACAGCATCTGCTGATAGCACAATATTGACGTCCACGAAGTCACAAGTAGTGCAGACAGCTTGAAGTCGCTGCCAATAGTGGTATTGTTCCGCCAAAAGCAATGTCTGGAAGAGAAGTCTTCAAAACAAACAGCTGGTGGTGAACGCCTCAGCTTGTGAAAAACAGAAACGAAAAATTATCAAGCTATTTAACTTCATAGAAAATGTTGTGATAGATTTCTTTTTTTTTGTCACACCTAAATGTTTCAGCTCATCAAGCAAACCTTTATATCAGACAGATAAGAAACACGAAAAGCAATTTTTTAATGAAGACTTTTTTTTTTCTAGGGGGAAAAAAGCTCTACAAAACCAACCTGGCCTCAAGTGAAAGAATAAAAGTAATCATATTACTTGACAAACTAGTTAGATAGTTAAACTGCGATCAACCACTTTATTGCATGCATTTAGTTCCTATGCTCCACTGTAAACAAGTTATTTTAAATCAAGATTAAAAACACATTTGTTTAGGATTGCCTTTGACTGTTCTAGTTAAACTGCTAGTTAAATTCTAGTCCAACTGCTTCTAATATTTGCTTTTAGTTTCCATTTTTCCATGTTTTATTTTGTTTCTACATTTTATTCCAACTTTCATTCTGTTTTATTTTCCCATATTTTAATCATGTAAAGCACTGCATCGTCTTTGTACTGAAATGTGCTATATAAACAAATTTGCCTTGCCTTTATTTGGAAAGCTGAGTTCAGTCTCACTAGACAAATCCTAGTCTAATTACTGCTGGACCCGTGGTATCAAGCAATCATTTAAATAGAATAAAATGAGAAACAAAGTCTTTCACACCCATCAGTCTGGGGCCAAAAAGCCATGTCTAAGGCTTTGGGATTCCAGCGAACCACAGTGGCGGTAAACCCACAGGGCACTGTATGTTAACAGTTTAAAGCTTAAAACTTGTTACTGTGCGAATTTAGGGGTACGTTTTGAGATATGGATTCTCCTGCTTCCCAAGCTGAACCCCTGCTGCTTCTAATGTGGGCCGCAGTCTCCGTCTGGTCCCTGTCGTCTGCGAGGGAATTTACATTTAAACAGGCTAGACAGCTGGACATAAAAGGGAAATGTAGGATCCGCGGCAAAAAGGGTAAAAATATATTTATCTAGCTGCTGGTCCAAACCAGTGCCAGGGATTCCGTTGCAGGAAAGTGGAACTGCTCACAAACATACGAGTTCAATTGGTTGCAAATGTGCAAACACGGTCAAGCTGTGTTTTCACTGTCTGCTCACCCACTTGTCCCCCCCACCCCCACCCCTCTCGTTAGGCCCCCCACCCTTAACCTTCACTCCTCAAGACCCTGCATTCCCAGCATTGTCAGCACTGAGGCTACAGGGCATGCCGCATATTGAATCAAGCTACATGCAGGACCCCATGAGGGGGCCGCTCTATTAGCCTTCAGTCTTGTATTGTCTGCAATCAGACCTTGACTTTGACCTTCTTTCTGCACCCGCACAATGTTTGGGAGCCATTGCAGCTCCGACGTGGCGTCTACTCAGTGTTTATTACAGTTTCATAATGAGGAATAATCCGTGGTTGAAATACCCGTTGAGGGATTTCTCAACCGCAAACTGTAACGTATTTTGTTTGGGTTTCAGGAGGAGCAGCACGAAGGAGTGCAAAACTATGAAGCAAAGGGAACAGGACACATTTTTGTGTGCATCTGTATTCAGTCCAATTGAGTCAATCATTAGAACCGCAGCTCTTTTAGGGTCTCTACCAGCAAAGCAGTCCAAGAGGCTCACTTAGTTCCTCACTCTTCTTTGCAAAAAGCTCAAATTCAGGATGGTTTGATATGGAGTATCTGCAAAGATCAACTTTGAAGACTTAGTTTGTAAATAGGTCTGGGCTTTGACTAACACATGCATTTGCTTTGACCTAAACACTTAAAGTGTCTAACTGGTTTTCTCCTGTCAGTTCTGACCATGATACAGTAAAGCATCCACACAGGATGATGCTGCCACCGCCGTATTTACCACAGTAGATGGTGTGTTCAGGGTCAAGCATAGTATTAGTTTTTTTTGTTGTAGAGAGAATTGGGCGCCTATGCCAAAAATCTTGATTGCGGTCTCACATGATGAAAAACATTAATCAGGACATTATTATCTTAGTTTATTTAAAAAATATTTTCATTAGCTTTTTTTAAGGGCCACATTTGTGAAGCATGGAACTAAGAGCTGCCTGGTCAACAGATTCTGCTTGTGGATATCTGCAGCTTCTCTGATTAATGCTCTCCTTGTCCGGCCCATCACTTTATATTACACTATGAATGAAATGTGTGCTTCTGAAGGCGTTTGTATAAGGTAACTATAATTTTTACATAAAGCTTACCTCTCGGCGATAATGGGCAGAAGACCTGAGAGTGTCTGAGATTTGAACTTGGATGTGATTTAATAAAGTTGGAAACAGGTGTTTTTTTACTGAAACATATCCGAGTTATGACCAAGCACTGGATCATCTGCATAGAGGGGTTTAAAGTTTTAACCTAATTTGGGCATATGTTTCTAACAGCCTTGTACTTGCACCTTGCTTTTATGGCTGGGGTCGTTGGCTTCTTGGTGTTCTATAAATGTTGTTTCGATTATTTAAATAAATATTTAGGCTAGGTTTAAGGTGGACTGTTCTACAAATAAAATGGTATACATATATCACAATATTTTTCATATATATATTGGAGTTTATGAAATTACAGAGACAGGACTGCAAAGTTGGTTGCCATGGAAATTACAGATAAACGGACTCTGAAGGCAAAGTGTCTGACATACTTAGACTGTACAGAATGACTGTTATGGGTGATATGTGTCAGCAAGGACGTCTGCATTACAGCATGATCTTCTTCACCAATGTGATGAACAGAACGCTGATATTATACTTTGCACGCCACTCAATGGGTGGACACATGCTTGGTATTTAATGTCTGTCGGAAAGGAAAAACAGGGTTCTCAGGTACCGGTTGTGTTGTGTTGTTATGAGAACCCAGTACTGAATCTGTAAACATTCCTCCGTCTATTAGATTAAATATGGTAAAATATAGTCACGGTTTGAAGAGTCTTTCTATTACTACAGAAGTTTACCATAGAAACACCACATTACCAGATAAAAGAACCAGGCGAGGCCGTGAACAGGTCTATAGTTTAACATATAACAGTCCAACATTTTATCTTCCCTTTTGCTGTGATCCATAAATTGGGTCTTTAAAATAAGTACCTTTAAATCTCTATGTCTGGTAAAAGAATGGCCCAAACAGCACACAGAGACAGAGGTATGTGCTTGCCACTAATATCGCCTAAAACGCTCTTAGGGGTTCCCTGACCATGCAGACCCGTAGCTTTTCCCGCCCATGTTGGAGGTCTGGGAAGCTGGTTCTGGACAATGACGGTGTTATGGCTGCTCATGTTAAGCTCATTACAAGTGTGTTATTCCTAAACAAAGGAGAGCGGCACATCCAGCCACAGCGGGGGTCCTGTGCTTTTCCCCCAGCCTAGTCTAGACGTGCAACAGAACCCAGCAAGCCCACTGAATTTAAACGCAGGAGTACATGCAGTCAAATGCAGGAATTCTCACCGCCGTCCACGGCTTTGTCCTTTGTACGAAGGCACGCTCCCATCGCTCTGTGTAGATTTTGTAATATTTGTGCTTGCCTGGACATCTGGTCACCGCATGAACACTATTGTATTCATTTCACAGATACAGCAGTGACCGTAAAAGTAGGTGTTGTTTGTGTTCTTTAAATCAGAGAGGGAACATAACAAAACCTCATGATCAGTCAGATCAGAACAGGATAACACAACAGTGGTTTGCTTTGCAAATGCATGTGACGAGCCAAACTGAAGCAGGGGGGTGGATCTAGCTCTTAAAATATGTATTCAGTCAGTTAGAATAACCACAAACCCTGTAGTTTAACACGAGCCTGCTGGATCTATTCCCCAACCGGTTTTTGTTGTGTCTAGGATCATAGCTCTAATGGAACAAGAATAAACCATTTGACCGCAAGTGTCCCTCAGTAATAAAGAAAAACAATACTTACAATATTGAGGTAAACACCAAGGCTGGATATGAATGATTGAAATTTGGACCCAATTGGTTGCTCCAAAAGGACAGTCACACGAAACACGAAAGTAAACTGACATTAGGTGCACTGACATAAAGTGGTGTGAAAAAGTTTTCTTATATTGTTGCATATTTGTCACACTAAAGCATTTCAGAACATCAAATCAATGTAAATTTTTGTGATAGAGCACAACACAACACTAAGTGCACTTTTATTAATGAGGTGGATGGGGGAATCCAAATCTACATGGCCCTGTGTGGAAAAAGTGAATAACTGGTTGGGTCACCCTTAGCAGCAACAACTGAAATCAAGTGTTTACGTTAGCTCATTTATGCCGCTGCGGCGAAATTTTGGCCCACTCATCTTTGCAGAATTGCTGTAATTCAGCTACATTGGAGCGTTTTCCAGCAAGAACAACCCTTTTTAAGGTCATGCCATAGCTTCTCAACAGGATTCAGGCCAGGACTTTGACTAGGCCACTCCAAAGTCTTCATTTAGTTTTTCTTCAGCCATTCAGAAGTGGACTTGCTGGGGTGTTTTTCCCATCACACAGGGCAATGTAAGTTGGGAATTTTTCCCCTTAATAATAAAAACCTTTATTTAAAAACTGCATGTTGTGCTTACTTGTGTTGTCTTTTGACTAATATTTTAATTAGCTTGAGTGTGACGTGCAAAAAAAAAAAAAAAACAACAGGAAGGTGGGGCGAACACAGCTTCATACCACTGTGTATATCTATATATATAGATATATAAATATAAAATGGGGGGGGGGGGCACAGAACATTACCCATGTACGGAGGCCTCAGGCCTTGATGCAGTTGTCATGGGTTTGACATTTACTTCACTTCTTCCCTTTTGAGCTTGTTTAAGCAGATTAGAAGCAATTGACAATATAACTAAACTTTACCTAAATATTTTTCAAAAAACAGTTAAGGTGTTCGTTTCATTATCCCTTCGCCCTGAAAAAAGGTTCATATACATCCTTAAAAGTTCAAAAGGAAGATCAAATCCGTGCTGATGATGATGTATGTGGACTCGCTACATTTTAAACATCTAGCTCTTGATCGCCGTTTCTCATTTGTTTGGAACACTCAGATGTAGATCACAACCAGCAATACTATGGGAAAGTTTCAGGCACATAGCTTTGTCTGGATTAGAGTCAGTTTCGAACAAAGCAACTTTGAAATTTTAAGCTCATTTTACCAAATCCTAGTGGTGCGGTCAGTATACCCAAACTATCCATCTTCTTACAGAATACACAGAAAAACAAGCCATTATACACTGAACCATTGCATTTGCTGTTATAGGCTGCTCTCACCAGCAAAAGCATAAGACGGTTATGAGGATAACCGACAATTTAAAATGAAGGAAAGAGATTGCTTCATTTAACATGCTTTATCAAAGAACAGTTAGAGGTTTCCAGAACAAAAACATGTTAACAGTGCCTATTATTAGATTATTTGTACATGTATACAGGTCCTACTGTATATAAAAATATCAGACTCTGGATGCATAGGTTAATTCCGACTGTTACTCTGGTCTTTTTAAAACAATGCGTAACCCACAAGCACAACGTAGGCATCGCTTTTCACAAAAATCTAAATTCCTTTAAAAAAAAAAAGAAAAGGAAAAAAAAAAGCAGCAAACTTCCCCCAAGGCGCAACGTTTCTTTCAGTTCACAATGTCCGCTTTGTTATCTTCTCACGCGTGCCGTGACTTCTCTCTCAACGTTGTCCTGCTCTTCCTTCTGAAACACATTCCTCCTCCTTCACGTTTCACTCCGACAAAAAGTGTTTCGGTACTTTCCATCATCAGTGATGAACTCCTGCGCAACTGCAGATTTTTTTTTTTTTTTTTTTATATTTTATTGTTGTTTTTTTCCCCGGACTTAAACAAAACAGGCCTACCTGGTTAAAACACACACACATTACCAAAACCAAACTCAAAACAAAGACTTAGAGGCTCAAGTATACTCAGAGCGTCAAACTCTCACCACAAGGTAAGACATTGATTGTAAGATGTGTTTAGTGTCTACTTACTGCACTTTAAATAGGAGCCCCAGTAATATGTTAACATAAGCAGCGTAGACGACACCGCCATCTAATACGCCTATTCGGCAAATGATGTCTCTGCAGGCGGTGTTGATATTCCTTCAAACTCTGAGCGAACTTTGCTTGAAATTGTCGAGCTATAAAAAGTGTCAAAGGCAAATGTTAGTTCTGAAATAATGGTTTAAAAACAACTCAGAGTGGCCTTGAATAGTAAACTGTGCCTTGTGTTACATGTTGATATTGGGTGTGATCTTCCACTCTTACATGAAAAAAAGTCTACTGTGAAAAATCCCAAAAATAAAAGAAAATAAAAAAAATGACTCATCTCTATGTTTTACTTTTCCACCTGAAAGAAAAATCAAACAAAGCTACATTCTCCTCTAAAGCAGTGATAGGTTTGTTAGTGACATTATTGTCTTTGCTGGCTAGTTCAGTTGAGTTTTTTTTTTTTTCGGTTTTTTTTTGGTCTCGACTTTGTTTAACATTAAACAAATTGGCAGCAACGGAAAGTATCTAACACCAGGCTAGATTTATAGTTTTCAACGTGAAATCTCGCACAACTTATCTCTAGAATGCAAGATATGGCTAGGACCAACACGACTGAAAACTTAAATATGAATCTTCACATTTGACGCCTGCTGAACACGAAGAAGAAGCGATGTAGTGTTATGTCTGTGAGCTAAAAAAAAGCAAAAAAACAAAAAAAAGCAAAAACAACATAGGTCCTGTGTTATTCCTTTACCAGTGTGCAGCTATATGATTTCCAGAAACAGGAAAACCAGTTTTACTAAACTCTCTCTCTCCATCCAGAGTTTAGTAAAACAGATGAACAGATCCTTACGTTGGCAGCCAATAAATGTACCACCCATACTTAAATATTAAAGGATAATGGATAAACTTTGCTTTAATTTGGCTAATAACAGATACTGTCTGTGAGAAGACACTATGGTTTATGCTAAGAGCGCATGTGCACAACCAAGACTGTCTGATATCACTCTGTTGATCATGTTGTCAGACACCAGGGTTGCCATGTGGTCCACTGTGCTGCGCCCTGTCCTACCCTGGTGGTCTGATGACGACGATCTGATTAGAACGAGTTATGTTAATCCTTCCTGACGTCCTCGTGGCCAATTTTCCTTAAATCCACAGCCAGAATGAAAACTGGTCCTTATAAGGCGATTGCAGAGTCCAGCCCGTTAGGAAGACAAGCCAACATCCTCTCTGCTGACCCACTTCAGCCTTGGCACAAAGTGCAGCGGGAGAGCGTGATGAAGAAGGGAGGGGGGAAAAAAAAGAGAGAGGGTCAAATACTTTGCACATTTTTCCGAGGATACCATGCATCAGCTTTCGCTTGGAACTGACTTGGGTACACTAAAGCAGCTGAAGGCCCCGAAGAGGACAGGAGGAGGACAATAGCTACAGCGGAACGAACAAATCCCAGCTGGAGTATCGGCAAAACATCAAAAGCGGAACAAAGCCGGAGCCAAGGAGCTGGGCAGGGCGACTAGCTGAGGTGGCTTGAGGGGAGCTACAGAAGCCCGTATTCGGATGCGCTGTGGCTTCAGTAAGTGAGGCGAGAAGCCTTCATGTTGTAGCAGGGTCTGTCTGCTAGGCCCCCGGACCCGGAGAAAAGGGACAGGCCTTCCGCTTTCTCCAGCACCACCTCCAGCTCCTGAAAGTCCTGCAGCCGAGCCACGTCCTTGTCCTGAGCAGGAAAGACAAATCGCCTGCGATAAACCAAACTTCTGGAACACATCGTCACTTAAAACAACCCGTTAAAAGTCATTCCAATCCCAGAAAAAACATTCAGACCTCTGATGTTTCCTTATTGACAGAAAAAAAAGCATCAACACAGAGA
Source organism: Fundulus diaphanus (assembly GCA_037039145.1). Classification (NCBI taxonomy): domain Eukaryota; kingdom Metazoa; phylum Chordata; class Actinopteri; order Cyprinodontiformes; family Fundulidae; genus Fundulus; species Fundulus diaphanus. The sequence goes on along the minus strand of CM073140.1, from coordinate 21,942,001 downwards.
TGAAGGGCACTGTTTCAAATAAGAAGCAAAATAAACTGCCATATTTTTTGATATACTAGCTCACTAATGGACACTCTGCCCTGACAAAAGCTGGTGTGAAGTGTTTCTCAGTAATAAGCTGCTGTCCTTGAATAAAAAAAAAAAAGCTATTTATTTTATATCAGGACAATTTAAGATGACCTTTTGGTGTACACAGAAGATCATGAAGCTTTCAAAATGAAAGTCACGTTTAGGACACTGACATTTGCACGCAGCCAGTCAGCCACAGGGCAGACAATAATTAGCTAAATAGTACGTATTAGTGATTGATAACATCAAAGCTGAAAATTCACACTGTAAACATCTACGAACACATTGTCAAATAGCAAGTTCTTTCACTGCGGAGTTGGACCAGAGCAGATAACGGTTAGGGACGCATACTTTAATCCGGTAATCCCGTCAGTTCCTGTTGCGTTTAAAGCTATTATCTCTATCAATAAACCTTCAGTAGAGATGGGCGATTTAGATTTTTTTATTATATATCGACACATTTCAATAGCAATCATGAAAACAGTGACAAGAAAATAAAACATGCTACAAAATTTTACTTCTTGGCTGCTAAATTGCTCACTTCATAAAGTCTAGAGCTTCACAAACACAGAGGGCGCCCTAAACCTAAAACTAAACCCAATAGACTTCTACACCAGGAAAATTACATTAAGTGATGTGACTGTGCGTGCATCTGACTACTAATAATAATAATAATCATAGTAAAATAATCTTTGTCATTGCAACTACGACTTTATCGTATCGTTTTATCGTTTTTGTGAAAACATTCTTATCATGGTAAGAATTTGGGTTTATCTTGACGACAATAAATTCCAATTAGTCTTGTCTGAATGTCTGAAAATCCAAAAGCTGACAGTATTGTCAGGATGGTTATTTCAGCTATTTTCCCCACTGTTGGGTTCGTCAGAGCATCAATAAAGGTCAATAAATGAAAAAAATATAAATGCTGTTACTGTGTGCAGTTTAGTGATAAAAATCTAATTTTTTATGGAACTTGTGTCCTGATGAAACGTATTTCCAATTTTGTATTAATATATATTGCATTATTACATTTTTTTCTTTAAGGACAGTATTTGTATCTATAGGGCTAGATTTGACATGAAATCACAGCCACAAGGACTACAAGAAGCGGGTAATAGTCTTTTATTGTCACTTTTATTGTTATCACGATAGTAACACTGTGATCAAATATAAAGTCCACATGGCCCACCCCTAATTGCAACATACACTCCGATGTGTCCTCTGCATTTAACCCATCCCTTAGGGAGGAGGGAGCATTCTGGGGCTAAGGGCCTTGCTCAGGGACCCAACGAGCCAGTCTGTGGGAACTTGCGGCCTTCCCAGGAAGAAGTGCCGTGTTCTAACCACTAGGCCACCACTGCCCTGCATAGCACAGGATTTAGCTTGTTCTATAAACTGATATGTAAATGTTTTTATGTAAAGTCTTCCTACGGTGACGCAGGCCTTTTTTGTTAGTCCCTTGATGTTTCTGATCTGGTTTAAGAATAATCATAAACAAAAGGATTGCCATTCCTGAATTAAAAAAGGAATCAGCAGACACTAATCGTGAGTACTTGTTTGTATTATTAATAAACATAAAACACGGGAAAATTGTACAAATCCACACAAATGTCGGATGTACCTTTCTCAGCAAGGTGTTGGGCAGCTTGCGGATCTTCTCCACGTGCTCGGCGCTGATGTCCAACTCACGGCAGCAGACTCTCAGGAGGGAGCGGTAGGTGAGCTCCTGGCGGTCCAGTTCCACCTCAATGAAGTCGTTCTCCCGTGAATTTGGGTTCTGGATACGAACCTTGAGAACCAACTCTACAAGAAAAGACCCGAGAGCTGCTTCTTGATTGCAAATACAACGTGGCTTCTCTAACAAAAGACATGAGGGTCGCTGAATAATTGAGTCACCGATTTATTATGGTCATTTACAAAGAAAGCAATCTTGTTGGACCAGACTAACTTCTTCTTTGCATCTGTGTCTCTTTTGGTAGGAGGTCAGAGTTCACACCCAAGCGGGCTTTCTGTCATGGCTACGTTCATGTAAAGACTAACAAAGGAGAGAGACTGACAGTTAACCCACCTTGGACATTGACAGGAAAGGTGCTGGTGAAAAAGAAAGGCTGAAACGCTGGCATGGGCCCGTTGGCCTGGTTGTAGCTCAGCTGCTGTGGAATGGACTGCTGCCTGCTCATGGTGGGATTCGTGCTGGCCACTGGAGCTTGAACCTGGCCCCCGCTGCTGCCAGTCAGGCCCGGGCGGGGCGACGCCAGCGGAGGGGAACTCACGGTACCGTTGTGGGCCACCATGTGAGGGTAGTCGGCATGGTTGACCAGATGAGGCTCGACTGAGAGGTCCATAGGCACTGTGTGGTTAACGACAGTGTGACTGTGGGACGAGGCCGTGCTGGGCGACACGCCGTTTTGCTCAGGCACGGGAACGAAGTCAGCGGCCGGAGGCTGCCTGTGATTGAGGACGGGGCTTGGTTGAGGAGCAGGCCCGTCGGAAGTCGGGCCCTGGGGTTTCTGGAGCTCATCGGTGGAGGAAAGCGAGGCTGAATCACTCTGCGTGTCTTCGGTGCAGTCGCTCGAGCCGTTCTGCGTCAGGTGCTGGTTTTGGGGCATCTCTGACCTATTGTCCATCTTGGAATACATGAAGGGCGGGTTGGACAGGTAATTCGGGATGATTGGCAAGCTGGACTCCTTGACCTCAGGCACTTCCTCCACCTCAACTATTCAAGTGCACAGAGGATCATTAATTGTTAAAAGCTTGGCAGCAAGACAAAGACATTCCTTTAAGACTGATTCACACACACAAAACCACAAGTTTCAGCTGAACAGGTCATAAATGGAACATAAAAAGATGTACCTCCTAAGAGTCGCTTAATCTCTGGTTTAGATGTAAGCTGAGAGGCGAGCTCCTCTTTAGCCGTGAGGATCTCTTTGTCCGCTCCACAACTGAGTAAGTAGGACACTACGTGCTTGTGGTTCCTCTTACAAGCCCAGTGCAGACATGTCCTGGTGGAAGAATTGCAAAAACAACTGTTTACTCCATCCATTCATCCTCTACAGCTTCGTCAAACAGTTTCAGAAAAAAAAAAAAAAACAATAAACGCGCACAAATGCAGACATTTATGTCAGCCAAACATGCCGCTTGAATCATCTGAAAGCTGAAGGTTCAACACATCTAAATGGGGTAAATCAATTCGCTCTCGATTTATTTATCGAAAGTTAATCACTTTTGAATTCCAAAATAAATTCCATTGTTATCGCAACTCTTCTCTCTATACTGGGAAGAGTGCAATAGGTCAAGTTTTATTTACTAAGTGAATCTAAACTGTCTGGATGATTTTAATTTGGTTTTTAGGTAAAATATTCTAATCCTTTGGGATTATTGGAAAAACTCCTGTAGTTTACAAGAAGTGCCTAATAACTCCTTATAGTTTGATCTATCTATATGTTTAATATTGTAATATATCAATGGGAGGGACTCTTATACTGGTAAACTTTGTAAATTGCAGAGTAAGTTTTTTTTTTTTAGTTGATCGTAAACTTCTGTGTTTTTAATTCTATATTTTTTCCTGAATTTACCAACGTCATCTCTCGTTTCATGCAAAACCTTAGCCAGCTGAATAAGGATATCTTGTTTTTTCATGTGACACGAGGGCCTAATTATGAAACGACCTTTAATTGGAACTGCGTTGGCATCTCGAAATCTTGCAGGATTTTTAAACTAGCTTGAGACGGGCCGTTTGGGGGAAACAAAACCACAACTCGGCAGTTTTTGTGCCTAATGTTTGAATATTTACATTTTCTTTTCAGCTGGTGTGTTCTTCTCATCCAATTCTGTTGGGTGGAACTAAGTTTGTTTAATGCGTTTTATTTTTTATCTACAGTTGCATCACAGTGAATTAGAACCTCATTGAAAGTTTTATTTATTTCAGTAATTACATTTTTAAAAATGAATACTGTATAAACTCATCAAATCAAATTTCCCAAGGGCCAATGCAAAGCTGCTTTTACACCAGAAATTTTACGCTATGTTATGGCCATGCTGCCATGGGGCAGACAGCTGACTGACGGCTAACTGCTAAAGAAGGTGGCTGATTACAGAGTGCCGTGTCTGAGAATATTATTTGAAAGACGACGGGAAGGACAAGGTGTGGCGGACAAAGGTGCACAAACCACAGAGATAATTGCAGCCTTGAGAGGCCTGTGTAGCAAAGCACATTCAAGAGTATATGGGTGGTGCGTTAAGCCACTCCGGCACCACAAGACAACATCAGAAGCGTTTTTACCAGGGCTAAAGACAAAACAAAAGAAGAAAAAAAAAGGACTGGACTGTTGCCCTCAGTCTTCAAAACTTCTCTTTTTTAAAGTGAATTTGACATTTCAGTTAGAATTCAAGATCCTCGAGTTTGGAGGAAGAGAGGAAAGGCACAGAGTCACTGAGGTCTAGTGTGAAGTTTCCAATTACTGATGTTTTTGGGAGCAGTTGGTCCGCTGCAGAAGTCAGCGCAGCCGTCTTCCGGGACGCGTTAGAGCAGATCGCGTTCTTTTGCTGACAAGCTTTATGGAGACGCTGATTTCAAGCAGCCGGGTTATAGGCCATGGTTAATACTGTGCTTGACGGGCCCAGGAGACCCGTCTGGCTGGAACCACAAAGAGAGAGGATCGGTCAAGAGGAAGAGGAACGACAGCAGGCCATCATTAATGAAAGCTGGGCTTCTTTAACACGTCAGCGGAGCCACAACGATGTCGTCATTGGCCCACACTTTTCAGTGCACTGACATTTCTGTGATCAAACTTTAAAGAAACAAAATCGTCTTATGTTGCCTAGTTTGAAGAAAGTAAACACTGTCTATATTGGCTGTGAGCTAAAAAAAATCATTGCAGTTAACAGAAACAAATGCTTGAGATATATCTAAATATATTTCAAAGTGTCAGATTTGGATATGGAGTGCTGAAATAATAATTCCCATTATGCGATTTATTGAACTGGACCTGTGTGGATATGTGATCTAGCTATGGCCAGAGCCTTTATAAACTCCCTATGTCTTGTTTTGTTTGGGTTTTTTTTATGCTTTAGGATTTGTGGTGACTTTGGGGTGCAAAATAAAAACAACAAAACTTGACGTCACGCATCATCGTGAAAGCAACAAAGGCGCCTGCTCGACCACTGGCATTTTTGATAAAAGCAAAAAGGCATTTTGACAGACTCGGAGCTTTACGGCGTCGAGACGCAAGATAAAGGGTCCAGGCTGACCGGGTTACAGGCTTAGAGCCGCTTAATAGGATAGCGCTGACCATTTTTATCCCCTGCACCAACGCGCCTGGGCTCACTGACTCCTACGAGCGTTTTAATTGGTGGAGCTAAACACACACAAACAAGTGATGGTTCACCAGAAAACACACTTACCAGCCGTTGATCTCGTTCTGTGAATTGACATTTGCCCCACTCGCCACCAGCGACCGCACTTCGTCGATGTCTCCGATGGCAGACGCTTCCCTTAGTCGCTCCTGCAATTCTTTATCCAACGAAATCGTGGACATTTTGGCACAGCACTGCTAGCGGAGTGAGACCATAGGACGGCACAAAGCGGCTCGCCAATTAGCTGGCTGGCTTTACGCTGTCGGGTTACGGGTTAATGTCCACGCAGGTCCGCCGACAAGTCTGGTCAGCTAACCGGGCTAGCTAACCTTACCTACCTACTAGTGGCTAGCTTGACAGGGGGTGCTAGCTTGTGACAACGAATCGCCCCGGCTAGCGTGACTTCCTTTTTTGGGGAGTTGGTGCAGACGGGAGTTCAACCCTCAACCTGTGAATATGCTGTTAGTTCATGTTACACTACCCCGGCCCGGGTCATTCAGTCAGACGGTAGTGACGGGGTTCTGTCAGTGTGCTGTCAGTCTCAAACACCACCGCCTCGTCGGAGGGGTTAGGATGTGACAACCCTACGCACAGCCAGTTAGTTCCACTTTCTCTTATTCGAGCTCAACTACAGCTTTTATTGTTACCATACCCTTTTAAACTATATTTTTGGAATGCTTGACAAATAAATCCGATTTAAAAAAAAAACAAAAAAAAACTCAATCGGGTAACTGGGCTCTATGTGTAGCTTTCTTGTTTTCAGCGTGTTAGGAAGTAAAATAAAACTAAAACAACTATGTAAATAAATTAAATATGCGGGGTTCTCGTATACAACACTAAAAAAAACACACTAGCAATTTAAGAAGTAAAATAAAATAAAGAGAATAAAGTAGGTAAATTACCAACGTTCTACTGTTGCATCACCAAAATGTGACCAATAGGGGGAACCTATCAACCAGCTGGATTTATTTTTTATTGCGTTATTGTAACCCCTATTATATATATATATATATATATATATATATATATATATATATATATATATATATATATATATATATATATATATATATATTATTTTTTTTTTACATATATAAGAACCATTATGTTAATAGTTGATTTAATACAATATTTAAAGCATAAAATAGGAATGTTTGTTTTTGTTGGTATTGTGACAATGGTGGTGGCTATTTGTGGGTCAAGGGAACAGGGGTGGTGTTTTGTTATAATTCACTTATGATTAATTTCCCTTTGGGATTAATAAAGTATTTTTGAATTGAACTGAATGACCTCAGCTGCTCTAGTAACAGTGGTGTCCAAAGTACGGCCCAGGGACATTTGTGGCCCTGGGAATGATTATGTGCCGTTCATGACCACAATTCAAGATTAATACATATTTGATCAAGCACAGTTGGTTGCTGCGGATGGACACTTACTGAAATAATAAAAGAAACCATTTAAATCTTATTTTTGTTGCCATCGGAAACTTGATAACTTTGCCACACAAGACAAAAAGTTAGAGCTTCTCATCTCTATTATGTCCAGCCACCCGATGAAGGAAGCTCATTTCAGTCGCAGCTTTCCTAGATCTGGAATACTAATTAATATTTCAGCAGTTTTTTTTTTGTTTGTTTTTTGCTAACCCTGGAAACTGCATTGCCATATTATGATAATATAATAACATAATCTGATTGACAGCAGTCAAATAATTGATTTAAATATTCCAGAGCACAGCATGATGCTATTTGAGATAATTTCGCCTTCTTCATGTTTTAAGATAGATTTTATTTAAATTATCTTCATAATTACTTGATAATTACAATGAATTGGAACAAAAAAAATTTAGTAAGCTGTTTTCCCTCAGTGAATTAAATTATTCTTTGACAATTGCATTTGATATTTTTGCAGGCTATCTTTTTTCAATATCAAACTTTAATTCTCTAGAACGGGGATCAGCAATCTTTTTGAAACAGAAAGCTACTTCATACGAAGGGCTACCTGTACTGACCATTGAGTTAGAGCTCACTTTAACTGTATGTAATATAAACATGTTTTTAATGCATTTGTCATTTCAAATCTATGTAAATACAAGTATGATTAAAAAGGAAGAGCAACTGAATAAAATAACATTATAGATGCAGCTCACTGGATGGTTGTGCTATTTTTTGAACAGGCTTGAGGGCGCCACACGTGGTCCTTGGGGGCTACCTGATGCCCGCCGGCACCATGTTGGTGACCCCTGCTCTAAAACATTTCAGTAGGTCCATGTAAAAGAGCAGCTTCTCCATGGTGTCTTTTGTTAGAAGCTTTGCATCCAGAAAGCAAAGCTTTTTGTAGACCTCCACCTTTAGAACCCATTACTATTTTGTTAATGGGTTTAATCTTTATTAAAGGAAATAACCAAACCAAATGAACAAGGCAACAAAATGTTTAACAGGAGAAGCTGCAAACATTTAGACAGGAAAACCAGAAACTAAAATGCTTCTCCTGTCTAAATATTTCGGTCTTCGGTGTATCTGTACTATGCAGTAAACTATTGAAACCATTCCCTTTTTGTTTAGATTGCTTTTACCTAATGTTTTGTAATGCCCTACATTGGTTCAGGCTATCTGAAGGGCTTTAAACACCAGTTCAACAATTCATTTATCTTTTTACTTATTTTTTTTTTATCATTGTTGAACACCCACCTTATCTTATAAAGTGCCTTGAGGTGGCATTCATTGTAAGAAAATTGAACCAACAGGACAGGAGTCGGTTTAAGTAGGCAGGGAGTGGTTCCTGTGCTTCAATTTCTTAAAGTTACATTTTCAATTTCATAAAGCACTGCAGTGCTGCCCACTTCCAGCCAGCTGGCCAAAAGAAGGCTACTGCACCTTCCTCTTGCTTACATAATAATAATAATAATAATAATAATAATAATAATAATAATAATAATAAACAACCAATAAATGGCATATATTGGAACTGATTTGGACTGGCTACTTGAACAGATAGCTTGACTAATTAATCACCTAGTTAATACAGGGTTGCTAGATTTGCTGTGTTGCTCTATGAAATCCAAACTTTTTTTTTTTACCATGCAGGCCAAAATCATCAAGTTTGACGTCCCTGTGGGCCGCAACTTCGTTTTTAACGTGCAAAAAATATTTAATTGAACTACATTCATCGGCCATAAAACCAAACAACAACATTTTACAGAGCCTTCATGCATGAAGACTTTCCCCTCAACTCTGCAGCAGACGGTTTTGCATCCGGTTCAGACCGCTCTCTTTGTAGCGTGAGCGGGCGTTGTTGGTCGCTACCGCGTCTGCCATTTTGGTGAGAGCTACTTTGCGTTGCACTTGGCGTTAAACAGGCTCTTCGGGATACACGGCGGTGCTCCGAAAGCAAGGCAACGCCAACCGGACAAAATGCTGTCTGCAGCCCAGTTGCTCGACGAGTTAATGGGCCGGGACAGAAACTTGGCCCCTGACGAGAAGCGCTCCAACGTACGATGGGACGACGAGAGCGTAAGTTAGCATCGCAGCTAACGGTTAGCTACGGAGATGTGATTAAGCTAGCGTGCTCTAGGCAACGCGTGGCGTCTGATTTGACGCCTTGTGAGATTGTGGGAGTCGGCGGCCTTCGCCTCCGCGAGTCTTCGCTTCAGATTTAAATTATAAAAATGTAAAATAAGTCCCAATGGAGACTTCGCGGTGTGGGGGGCGCGTGTTAGCGGAATTTACGATAATTTGCTAACGGCTAAGCTAGGCCAGCAGTTCACAATGAAGGATGGCAACGCTGTGGCTAGCAGCTGCTGTCAACAAAACTGGGTAAGCCTTTGAGAGTAATGTCTCAATCTGACTACAGTAATTAGATAAACGCATCTAGATAATTAGAAATGGGTCGAAATGCTCGTTTGTTTCTAGTTTACTCCGCATTTACACCTGTTACAGCTGTGCTGTTCGCGCAAGTACGTTAGCAAACTTCTTACACGTTTTTGTTCACAACTATTTCCTCAAACCGAGCGCTAAAAGAGCTTTCTAATAACACGATCACGCGTACGGGTTAAAAATCAGGAGATCTACGGTGTTCGAAGCCTAACATTTGTAAGTGATGAAGTTTCCTTTAATTCACAATGGAACCGGTAAAAAGTTGCTACCCAAGTGTCAGAAAATGGCTGCTTGAAATTTCTTTTGGATGTTTCCATAAAACGTCGTTCAGTGTTGACCTATTTTAGGTGCTAAAATAGATGTCCGTTATTGTACTTGTAATAAATACTCCTTTTATTAAGTCAGTCACGTTTGTTATCGTAAAATATATTTTACCAGGAAATTATGCCATAAAAAAGTTGTAAAGCATCCTTATCAAATCTGTTTTTGTGCTACATAGGCACGTTACGTCCACAATTAACAGACTATATTAGGTTTATTAAGAAGAAACCTCGTCTTGAGCTACATTAGACACCTTAAATAGATCCAAAACTTCAACGTTGTGTACTTCCTAAATCACAGGAATGAAAATTGGATAACAAGTCATATATTATTCTGATATTTTGCCTGGTTAATGAGAGACATTCTGTTTTTATTGTTGGCAAAATCTGAGGCATTTTATTGACAACTGAATGGATCCTGAGTGAAGTTAAACAAATCACGTTACCTGAACAGTATTTCTTTACATTTTACTTTACAATTGAGCTACAAGGCAACATTGCTCACTTTTATTCAGAATGCATGCCGTGAATGTAGGGATCAGGGGCGTGCATACATAGACACTAGGTGGTGCTAAAGCACTAGGAAGTTTGCCCTTTATCAACGAAAATGCCCTTTTGAAACTCGTTTTTTTTTTTTTTTTTTTTATTATTAATATTCAGGGCAGTCAAAAGTAGCCGGTCAACGGCGGCAAATCGCCGTCGCCTACATTTCCCAGATTATATAATGGAGCGATATTTGTGCCTTCTGGTTGAGCGCGGAGCAGACCCTGGACTGGAAGCGGTCTTCTTTTTTTTTTTTTTTTTTACCTCGGAGTGGCCATCGACCTTTTAGTACTATCTTTGATGTGTCAATCATACAATTTAACCAATCAAATCAACGACTGAAGGCAACATGCTAACCAATCACAGCTGGAGAGGGGCGGGACACCGAGTCATAGCCTTCAGTCGCCGCCGCAGTTCGGCTGTGGTGTGGTCACCGTTGGTGTCGGTAGAGCGGGATGGAAATTTGGTCTGATTACCAAACAATTACAAGAAGTGACAACAAAGCAGAGAGCGAGCTGGAAGGAGCGCTATTAATTTCTGTTTGAAATGTCAGCACTGAAGTCTAAACTGGAGTAAACATTCACGCTAGGAGGGTTAGCTAGACAGCTAGCAGGGTGAGCTAGGACAGCTAGCAGCACAAGGAGCAGAATCAAGCACTAAAGCTGCCAAACTGAAGAGACTTGAGTTACTTGCAGGTAGAAGGGAACTCTGCTTTGTTCTGATCCTTGTTCTCATATCTGCTGTAATTACAGAACCTGTTCTAGTCAGAATTGTTACTTTAGTCAGTGTTCAGCCTGACACCAGCGCTCATGTTTATTAGCGTGTAGCTTATGCTGGACTTTTGAGTTAAGACACAGCGCTACAGGTTACCCTATGTCACTGTTAGTCCAAAGGCCACATCTCAAACTCTCTCATGTTAAAAGCACAGAACTATTAAACACATAAGAACATGCCATTAGCACACAACTGAGCTGAAGCAAAGAAAAAAAACTGCGCATATGGGCTCCAAACAAAATGTACAATTAGACAACCAAATAACACACAAGATCTATTTAATAATCAGGATATTTCACCCAGAAAAAATAAATTATAAACAGCTTCCCAACATGAGTTGTAAATCTACCTTAATATAAACTTAATTTCTCTCAGTATAGCTCAATTAAACATTTCTCTTACACGCTGTCATGAAATATTTTTAAGTAGAACTCAACCCCTCTTGGGCGTTTACACTGACCAAACACTTGATTAACCATTAGTCTTTTCTTGTTTTATTATAACAATCAATATTATTCATTATAACTATTATTCATTGATGATGTCAGATCGACAGATTCAACTTTTTTTTAAAAATTAAATAATGACTATTCTGATATATTTTGTTAGTAATTCTTTCTAAAAGCCCAACAAATGTTATGAAAAGCTTCGGAAATTTTTTACAATCTGCCCATAAGCTATTTTTTTCCAGCTCAATGTGTTCAAAAGCCTAATTGGTTGGAAACCTGCCTAATTTGGCAACACCGACTACGCTATTGCTATTTGTTTGTTCGTTACAGGAGTCACAGAGCCACTGTTTAGTCTGAAGTATATATATATATAGATATATATCTATATATAAGTGCACCCTCCTACCTGATAGTGTGTAGCCTGCTACTGTAAAAAAGTTTGACTGCCCTGAATATTATTAAGATTTTACTGAGGTCGGTTTTGAAATGATCTTTTGAAAACCTGAGCCATTAAAAACCACTGAAACAATGCCCCGAAATGAGCCACCTCCTTGCGCACGCTAAAAAGTGCCCTCCCACCCCCTCCTGAGCACCTGCCCCCTAAAATGTCTGTGCACGCCACAGGTAGGGATCATGCTGAAAAGCTCTTGATGACAGTGTCAGTAATAGTTTTTGACCCAAATGTTAGCCTTTGCTTCCATAGTTTCTCAATTTTTCATACATAGTCTGTTGTTCTTTGATCCAAGATACAAAATGAAGGAAAAAAGGGATTTATATTTCTGTTTTTCTGTTAAGGTCTGTCGATACTATCTGTGTGGCTTCTGTCCAGCTGAGTTATTCACAAACACACGCTCTGACTTGGGTAAGGATGTGGGGAAAAAAAAAAAAAAAGTATGAATTGATTCAGCAATGCATCTCACGAGTTAAGTATAATTTTCAAATTTTTCTTTAATTGTACACTTTTTTTCTAGGTCCTTGTGAGAAAATCCATGATGAAAATCTCAGAAAATTGTAAGCTCTACTTCTGATGTTATAATTTTTAACCCCCCCCCCCCCCATGTTGATGTTTTGACCTGACAAACGGCTTTTTCATCACAGGTATGAGAAAAGCTCGCGGTTCATGAAAGAAGGCTACGAGCGAGACTTCCTGCGGTATCTACAGTCTCTCCTGGCAGAAGTAGAGCGGCGGATTCGTAGAGGGCATGCTCGGCTTGCGCTTTCCCAGGCTCAGCAGAACGCTGGGGTGTGTAATTTAGGTTGTCACAAAAAAAAAATGCACTTTATTGTAAAAACCCACAGGATATCAAATCCACTGTGTGTGACTCGGATATTGTGTTTTTAATTCCCTCAGGGTCCGGGTCCATCTGGGAAGAATGAAGAGAAAGTTAATGTTCTAACAGAGAAGATAGAAGACCTGGTCATGCAGGTTTGCAATTAATTTGTTGAAAGATATTGAGATTTGTTTGAGATGCATTAATCTGAATTTTGGGGCAGATTTTCCAGTGTCTATTTTTCTTTAAATGTTTCTTTTAGCAATATGATTTCTCTTTGAGAGCTACGACAAAAGAAAATCTATTTAATCCGTATTAAAAATGCTCCTGCTGTGGGCTGTTAGATATTTACACTGGGAGTAAAGGGTGACCGCAAACTGTGTGAGGCAGCAGTCGCCGTAGAACAGGGGTTTACTATCTAAGATCTAAAATAAATTGTCACTAACATCATGGTTTTAGCTTGTTTTCAGCGTCTTATTTGGAATCATTTTAGTTAGTATTACAAAATAAAAGCGTTCTCTATGTGTCTCCCATAGAGCAGTGGTTTCCCCACTTTTTTCCCCTTAGGGCACGACCTTCTGCCGTCATAATAGTAGCCAAACATTGTTTGTTTTGGAAGTATTTTCTCTCACACTTAATACACTCGTTGGGCAACTGTTCACTTTACACCCATGTAACAGATAAATCAGATTTACACATAATGTTTAATTTTTTTATTTTTTTTTACAATGTATTTATTTTGTATCATAACTCCATAAACGCACTCAGGATTAGGCAGTTGTGTGCAAAAGTAGGTTTACACATAAAACTAAACTCTTAATATTTCTAAAATGCTGTCATTTCAACATCCAACCTGTTTCATGACTGACATGGTTTGAAACCTCAAACAGATAAAATGGAGCCAATTTGCTTTAAGAACTTTGGCCTTCCTGTTAGCTGCTGAGAGGCTCATGAATGTCATAGAAAGTGCTGTCTTTTAGAAACAGTTTCTGACATCTTTGCTTCAGTTTTTATTTTCTAAACCCTCAGATACAGGGAGCTAGAATGCGACCTAATCTCTCAGTGGTATTACTATAAAAATCTGAGGCTGCGCAAGAAAACAAACCAAAATCCTGTAGGTTCCTATACAGTGTGAGTGTAAACATTGAGTTGGCTCCTTCTGCAAGGTGCTCAAAATAGGCGAAATTGTGGAGGTGATATCTCAACGATTTTTGTGCAAAACATTTAATAAACATGTTTTGTGTAGCCCACATACTGATCCTAGATGATTCTAAAGTTTAAAACCGAATTCTTGTTTTCCCTGCTAACTAACTGCTCCTCCTTAGATTGAGGAGCTGGGATCAGAGGGACGCGTGGAGGAGGCTCAGGGAATGATGAAGCTGGTGGAGCAGCTGAAGGAGGAGCGGGAGATGCTCAGCTCCACCCCCTCGGTGAGTCAGCTAACACCGGCTAATCGGCCTACTGATGATTCTCTACATAGTCACTGCTGCTTGTGTAATAGTTTTTTTTGCAAGCATGAGTTTATGCTTCAATGTGTTCTAATACAACACTAAAATAAAAACCAGGGTTTCCCCCAGAAAATTTAAAACACCTGGCAGTGGTTCCAGAGCACAGCGTTGTGTGTCGTGATGCAGCTCAGAGCGGAAGCTAATGCTAGCTTAGCATGTAGACAGTTCGGCATTTAGTCTTTTCTTCTCTGTCTGCCAGGGAAAGTTTCTCTGAACGGCACTTCTGCGTTTATCTTGTCAATAGAGGGTCACACGATTTCTTCCGGCTGTCCTCCACATGTTAAACAGACTAAAAACGCCTTATGTTTTAGTATTGATATGGGGTGAAGCAGATATTTTTGGTGTTTCCTTTAGACCATTGAGAGCTTTGCAGCTCAGGAGAAACAGATGGAGGTGTGTGAGGTGTGTGGGGCCTTCCTCATTGTGGGTGATGCGCAATCCCGAGTGGATGACCACTTAATGGGCAAGCAGCATATGGGCTACGCCAAGATCAAATCCACTGTAGAGGAGCTCAAGGTAAGAGAATGGTTTCTTTTGTAAATGTTTATGACGTGCCTGAACTGAGCATTGCACATCCAAGATATTTAATCTGCACACTGCTTGACGTTGTTCGATTGGGGATTTATTAATTTTTTTTCCTCAGGAAAAGCTCCGTCGTCGCTCTGAGGACCCTCAAGGCGAAAGCCCTGCTCTCAAACGGGACAAAGAAGAGCGTGAACGGGAGGAGAGGGAGAAGAAACGCAAAGAGGAGGAAGAGAAGGAGAAGGAACGGGAGAAGGAGAAGGAGCGTGAGAGGGAGAGAGAGCGGGAGCGCGAGAGGGAGCGAGACAGAGAACGGGAGCGAGAGCGGGACCGCGAGAGAAGGGCGAGGCGAAGCCACTCCAACAGCCGCCACTCCAGCCGGACGTCGGACAAGAAGCGGAGCAGATCCCGTGACCGCCGGAGGTCCAGGAGCCGAGACCGGGACAGGGAACGTAAGCGGAGCAGGTATAACGGCTTTCTTTTCCTTCAGTCTGGAAGAAATGGTTTTAATAATCAGTTGGATAAAACATTTTTAACCTCAACACCTGGAGATTTAGCATCATAAAAAGGTTTTTGGGACAGTACAAATGATACAATCTTTTCTTTATAATTTTTAACACTGTTACTGTTAGACGTGTCAAAGGTTTGCTTAGATTATGTGCTCTGATATGCGTTCGCTTGAAACTCTGTCTGTAAATGTGAAAGTAAGCTTTCTTCACCCCCCCCCCACTTGTTTCGACTTGTTCTTGTTTCTCCAGGAGTCGCGACAGAGAGAGGAGGCGCAGCCGGGAGCGCTCGGACAGAAAACGTCGCTCCCGCAGCCGCGACAGGAGGAGGTCGCGCAGCTCAGAGCGCAAGTCTCACCGCCACCACAGCCGAAGCCGCAGCAAGGACAGAGACAGAGAAAGGGACCGGGATAGGGACAAGGACAGAGAAAGAAACAGAGACAAAGGAAGGGACAAAGACAAAGAGCGGTCATCAAAAGAAAAAGGTAAGGACTTGTTTCCCTCAGCTCCTTATAAGACAGGGTCTTGGATGCTCCTCTAATTTTCACATTTTCTGATATTACATCCACAAACTAATGTATTGGGATTTAAAGTGGGAGCACAACAGAAGCAGTCCACATTTGTGAATTGATAGAATACCTGCTCGGACCTCTTAACTCGGACAGCAGGCAAAATGCTGCCTGTGGTGCAGATCAAATCTCTCTGGATATCAGCATAAGTGCACCATCCCCACTGTTAGACATGGTGGGGGAAGCATCATGGTGTGGGGAGAACACACGGGGAGCTGGTTGTAGCTAAATGCACGTCAGTCCAGACAGAAAACCTGTTGGAGGCGGCAATAATTGAGACCCTAAACATGTAGCTAGCAGCACATTAGACTGGTTCGCACCAGAAGTGGCCCAGTCAAAGTCTAGACCTAAAGACTTGGTGGCAATATGGTTCACTGATGCTCTCAACTCAGTCTAACAGAGCTGGAGCTGTTTTGCCCATGAATCTGAATCAAAATGTGTGAAACACACTTTCAGATGTAACTGTAATCCACTCAGGGGGGGGGGGGGGACTGAATATTAATGCGTGCCACACCGCTCCCATTTATATTTGTAAGGAGAATAAACTGAAAATTTTTTACCACGTTCCTTGTACTTCATAATTATGTGCTACTTTGGCCTGTGGCACAACATCCCAGCGAGCGATCCGATGAATGCATTATTGTTTGTGATGCTCCGTCAGACCGTAAGACGACAGAGGAGAAGAGCAGCTCTAAGAAAGAAAGCGACGCGGCCACCGTTAAGGTTTCGTCGGAGCCCGAACCAATGCAGACCGAGGCTGCCGCCTCCCCCCCTCTGCTTAACGGCCAGCAAGAGCTCCTCCAATCTGAAGGTGACACTCAGTCCAATTAAAACTGATCTGATAGGACCTCAGATCAGGCTCAGGTAAGTGCGTCCTCCTCTTCACTCCCCCTGGCTCTCGACCTACCCTCTCACACTCTCTCCCCTTTCCTTCAACCCTCCCGCCTCCCTTTGCCCTCCCTTCCCGCCCCTCCGTCTCCCCCACCCTGTTTACGTTCAGTTCAATGCCGATGATTTTTGTCTTGTGTACTATATGCAAATATCTTGATCCTGTTTTTGATTAGTGCATCGTAAGTATGCACTGAAGATGAAGGACTAGGCCCGATGAATGAGAAGAAAGTAGAAAACATTCACGCAAAGCCAAGAGGGAAAGACCAGTGTAGCCCTGAGCAAACATGCCCAGAGGTACCCCTCATTTTGTATCGGTTTTTGATCCTTATAGATGTTTAATTTCACTCTGTGGAAGAAATGACAGAAAAAAGCAAGTTATCCAGTCGCATTTCTCTAGCTGTATATACATGTTTTTCCTTTTTTTTTTTTTTTTTTTTTAAATATATATATATATATATATATACATATATATTACATTATTTTCTTACTTTGAAACAGGAAAACGTAGTAATTGCTGTTTGTCCATCCAGGGAGGAAGTTAAGTCGCTGTGTTGCTACATGTTAAGCTCTATCTTGGGGATTTGCCCAACGCATGTGTAAACACAGACCATTTTCATACTGAAGGTGTACGTGAAGATCAAATGCCATGGATTTCTTCTTCAGCTTACTGTGCCTGATAATGCCATGCACTGTGTTTTTCTTTGGAGGGGGCGGGCGGGGGTTTTGTAGCACCCGGGGGGGTCTTAAGGACACTAACTGGAGGTGTAGGGTTTATCGGATGAATTGCAGCTGACTTCTATACCTCACACAGCGTTGGTGTTGTGAGCGAGACCACATGAGCAAAAGGGCAAATTAAAAATCTTGGATACTCTCTGACTGTCAAACTGTGCAGGTACTCACCCCAGGTACTCCTTTCTCTACCCACATCCATTTCTGAATGCTGTTGCCTGTCTGAAAAAACAACAAAAAAAAAAGTAGTTTTCTAGAACATGAATCCATTGTGTGCATATTTTTAATTGTGTGCTTTGCTTCTGTATTTGGTAACATGTCGGGGGAAGGAGAGTTATTTAGTTATTCCTTTTGCCATTGGCTGAAATTGTCACTGACGTGTCCACAGTATTATCGCCACGGCGCAAATTCCGCTACATGTCGAGCACAATTCCACTTTGGCGAAAGGATTATGATTTAGGGTTTGTTAGTAGTTTTAAAAATGATTGCAGTTTGTAGATATAACGCAGGTAAAATATATTGAAGTTAGATGAGGAAAATCTAACATCAAATTGTTAGATGCATTCAAAACCTGATATGTTTACGCTAGAAATGTAAACTAACTCCTTATTTATGACCGTACGTTTTCCCCCTACAAACAAATTGATATATTGGCTCAGCAGATAAACTGTTGCCTTATAGCTGGCTTATCTTGACTACACGCCCATGTTGTGGGACCCTTGCTAACATTGGATATTGTGGCCGTTTTGCTCTGCAGGGGAAGCTGGAATATCTTGTGGAGGAAGAAGCAGAAGAGCACGCCCACCTTTACCCTGAACCTGACTTCGCTGCTTAAAAACAAGGTGAACCACAAATGTGTAGGGGTTATTTAATAAATAACCAAAAATGTATATATATAAATGA
Organism: Fundulus diaphanus; assembly: GCA_037039145.1. NCBI lineage: Eukaryota > Metazoa > Chordata > Actinopteri > Cyprinodontiformes > Fundulidae > Fundulus > Fundulus diaphanus. The sequence continues at coordinate 21,923,720 of CM073140.1, read as the reverse complement.
GGAGAGAGGGTAAATACATTGTTTGTTTTTTTTTGTTTTTTTTGCTGTTCTTTAATTGGCTGGATAAAGGCAGTTGTGGTTCATCTGATATTTCTGTTTTACTGATATAGATGGCAGCCAGATATCACTTGGAAGACTTAGGAAAAAGTTCTCAATGAGCTTTTTTTTATTGAAAATCTTTACACATGCTATCCTCCTCGGCATTTAGTGAAAATAAAATAAATACAGTGCTCGTCGTGGTTTGTATTCATTTGTCGGGTTCATCTTCTCCTGACCTCTTTAAAAAAAAAAAAAAACTTCAATTAAAAGCGTATGTACAATGTAAGATACTTAGCAGGGAGTGTTTTTCTTTTCTCGTCCACTTAGAGCTCACACTTCCTGCTCTTGTCGCAGAAATGTAAAATATTCTGATTTAAATTTGATCTGAAGCTTTTCATCATTCGAGATTTGTTTAATTTTCGCCTTGCTTTTATTGTACATGTTGTCATGTTGAATTAAAAACTAAATTCTCGTCTTGTTCGTTTTTTTGTGTGATGTTTTTTTTTTATATTTAATATTTATATTTTTACGACTACCTGAGGGTGGGGAGGCAGATCCGGTTACATATAACCTGTGACGAAGGCTGCCTCTGTTTGTGGAGCCTCTGGAGACGGTTGTGCTTCATGAAATGTGCCGGATGGACCGCCCTGAGCGTCCTTTTCATCAGTCTGTAACAACAGCTTCTCTACCCAGTGGCTTCCTCAGATCAGCTGTGACACAGACCGCTGCAGGAAGTCCATCTCCATCTTTGAAGAACCTTGAATATTAGGAGTTACTACAGCATTTCATTTCCTCTTGGGATTGAAGCATTTTATAACTAAGTTTAATTGAGTACTTAGTCAAATACAGCTAAGTTATGCAAGTCCTGAAAGGTATTTTCTCAGCACATTTACATGTGCTTGACTCAGTTGAGAGACATGAGCTCATCTCAGCTCCTTTAACTCTGTTTGGTTTTTCAGATGGTCTTTACAACCTTTTTGGGTTTGGAAGGCTTACAGTGGTGTCGGGGATGTTTGCGATCACTGACTGCAGCTTCAGTTTTGGGACCAATAGCAGTCTGTAGATGGACTTTGAGACGACGAGCAACAAACGGGGCTTTCAGAGCCGTTTTGCCCCTGTTATCACTCTTCCCCAGCATTAATGCTCGCATGTCTGTTTTTCTTTGTCGTGTGTGGATATTTGTCATGGACCTCTTTAAAACCAGTATTTCTTAAATTTAAGATGACCTGTTGCCTGATAACTAAATGAGGTTAGCCTTTAGCTTAAACTTTCTGAATGTTTCTACTTCCTGTTGATGAACTTCAAAGATTAGAGTTGATTTGCTTCCAACTTCGGTTTGATTCAGGAGCAGTGATGGTAACCTTTATTTTGATTTGACACAAACACACTTTAGCTTCGAATACAAGGAGAAAAAAGAGCTAAGATCAGTTTAAACTGAGAATTTGGACACAAACAAATTTGAAAGGGCAAATTGCTAGCAAGATCAAATTCATAAGCAGGCATCAAGGTTGCTACCAGAATGTCTGAAAATGTTTTGCTATTCCACAAATGTCAGCAATCTGCCTGAGTTTTGATTAATTGCACTTTGGTATTGCTAACCAGAACAATTAGTTCTTGAAAAAGATCATTATAATTTACTAGTAACAAGTTGTAATAAGAGAGCAGCCCCAACATACATGGCTTCTATCCTGCCTAGTCTGTGTAACTGAATCATTATTTGGAAGGGTATGTTCAAAATATTAGCAGGAAACAAATAGCTGACTTGTTTTATAGTACATTCCTTTGAAAATATCAATAAACTGGGTCATTTCAGGGAATGTCAAGATGAACTGAATATTTTTAAAGTTGGTTGGAGTGGAGGAAACAGAAAGCGAGGAAATTACTTATTTGAAATGAAAAAATGGAAAAAACTTGAGTGCTGTAAGAACGGTCAGCCGCAGGGTGATTAAAGGATCACTTGCCTCAAGGACTGGAATAATGAGAAGACTCCTAGTTTGAGTAAAGGCCACTAGCTATATATATATATATATATATATATATATATATATACCTTTATCTAACTAGGATATATTCCCATTGAGATTAAAAACCTCTTCTTCAATGGAGTCCTGACCAAGAGGCAGCAGTAAACAGACACGAAAAGTTACATAATTAAAGAAAACAATCTATGAAAAACAGATATGTCAATGAATCGGCCTGAAGAACTTTTAGTTTGGAAGTAAAAGCAATGAGTTCAGTTAATTTAAATGTTTTCTGTAGCACGTTCCAGGAGCAGGGCGCCGAGTGAAGAAAAGCCTTCTTGCCCAACTCAGTCCAAGCAAAAGGGACCGAAAAAAGAAGTGAAAATTATGAGTTGACATTTCTTGCAGTACATATATAGACATTGTGATGAAGCAAACATGTACAAAATATCTCCATAATCCAACACAGACAAAAGTTGTGGCGACAAGCTGCTTTTTAGCAGGATAACAAAACAGTTTCTAAAATCAAAAAACAACTTTAAGCCTTTTTACAAGATTTTCCACATGGGGTTCAAAAGGGAGTCATCTATGAAAATTGCCAGATATTTGTGTGTGTGAACGAGTTCTATTTCATTTCCTCCTGACGAGAACACCGAGGGGTTCTTTTGAGGCCCCCTACAAAGTCTTCCTGAAAAAGTTCAGTGGCAAGAATAGAAGTTGTAGAGCAATAAATGTCATCTGCATAAAAATACAAATCTGCATCAGATACATTCTGTCCCAAATCATTTATATAAATTATCAATAGATAAAGAGCTAATGTATATCCCTGAGGCACTTCCTTTGTGGATGGCTAAAACTTCAGAACAAATATATTTAATATATTGTGTCCAATTTGTCAGATCAATTTTGAACCAAGCAACAGCTTGCTCCGACAAACCAGAGTGTTGAAGTCTGACTATCAAAGTTTCATGGTCTACAACAGTGTCGAATGCTTTTGACAAATCTATGAAAAGAGCGGCACAGCGTTGCCTCTTTCAAGACTAACAAAAATATCGTTAACAACCTTCAAGGCATTTAGGTCACCGTATGCTGTGTGAACCAAGGTGACTCAGGCATCCCGCCACAGGAATGCTTTATCATACTAATGTTGGAGCATATAGCAAAAATTAAGGGCCATAGATCAGCTTGAAGACATCAACATTCTCAAAGATGTCATGTTGCTCCATGGCAAGGAGAAATTTCCTATAAAACAAGTGTTTTGATGCCACAGAGGTCTCAAACACACAAGTATTATGTGTTTGAATAGCTCAGGGGTCAGCAGCCTTTACAACCCGCAGAGCCATTTTTGCCCTTGGTCCAGCTAAACAAATTTTATTTTGAGCCACAAAAGTTACACATCTCTGAAACAAGAGCTTGTTTTTATAGTATACTATAGGAAATATGTTTACATTTTCTTTTAATTAATGATCAACAGTTTTTATTATTTAACAAAGTATTTTTATGTTTAGGTTTAATGCATTTTCTTCAATTGGAAATGAGATTTTTACAGCAAATGGCATCAAAATGATGAAAAAGCAAGTCGTTTGCAACCTATTGACAAAACAGATACTTCATTTATCTATAATAAAATATTCTATACACCATTAGTTTCTTTCTTTCTGGAAATGTTATGCATCTATTGCAGAACTAAATGCATCCTAAAGCTAGCAATTTTAAACTACCTTTTGTCATGTTTGCCTTGAGGTGTCGGGCCCACATGCAGAAAACACACTCGGTAACACAGGTCAGAATCAAAGGATTTTATTGAGCTCGGGTAACACGGAGCGCAGCGCTAATCTGCGGGACGGGAACGATGACGGCTCGAACTACCCTGGGACCAGGGAACCGGACCAGTCTAAGGAGGTAAGGGGACGTGATTAGTTGTGGGCAATAAGTGAGAGGAATAAGCTAAAATCGTAAGCTTACCAAGTGGATTGGAAAACCGAACGGGAAGGTGGGGAGGAGGACTCAGCTAGATTGTCTTGAGCAGGTGTTCGGGCCGTCGGAGAGCGGGGCGAGGGGGTCCGAGCAGCACCGAGGACATCCAGGGATCCAGAACAGCGAGAGGAACCGGAGAGAGAGAGTCGTTGAGCCTTGCGTTCAGAGTGAAGGTTCATCTGATGGTAACAGGTGAGCTCGAGAGTCACGGGAGGCTCGCAGGGACACAAGGGAACCTTGAGAGACACAAAACATAGGATTAGCGTCGAGGAAATAGAGCTGGCTAGAGGTCGAGGCTGTCAAGCATACCGCAACGATAACACTCTGGCGTCCTCTCGCTGTTCGAACGCAGTTCTTATAGGAAGCTCAGGTGCTGCTGAATGAGCCGCAGGTGTGCACACTCCGCCCACCGACCAACCACGAACACCTGTGGAGAAGCAGAGGTAGCAGAGCTGGCAGCAAGCTGCACAGCTCTGCTAACTGAGTCCTGACACCACCCCCCCCCTCAAGGGTCGCCACCTGGCGACCAAGAGGAAGAAGTGGAGGGACGGGAGGAAAGGAATGCATCAATGAGAGACTGGTCAGGAATGGAGGAGCCGGCGAGCCAAGACCGCTCCTCAGGACCGCAACCTACCCAGTCGACGAGGTACTGGAACCCCTTACCTCGCCGACGGGAGGCCACAATCTGCAGGACCTGACGTCCCTGATGGTCCTGGGCGGGTGGAGGGGGTTCGGCCGGAGGGCACAAGGGACTAGTGAGGACAGGCTTAATCTGTGAGACGTGGAACGTGGGATGAACTCGGGAGTGAGACGGGAGACGAAGACGAACGGTTGTAGGACTGACTATGGAGGTGATCTCGTAGGGGCCGGCGAAGCGTGGGGACAACTTCCTGGAGGCTGCTCGGGAGGGGAGGTCTCGTGTTGAGAGCCAGACTCGCTGACCGGGACGGTAACTAGGGGCAGGGGTGCGTCTACGATCAGCGAATCGGCGGTTCTGTTCTGCAGTGTTTTTGAGAGCTTGGATGGTTTGAGTCCAATAATGCCTGTAACGGGTAATGTGATCCTTTACTGAGGGAACTGTGACTCGTGGGTTGTCGTCGGGAAGTAGAGGGGGCTGATAGCCTAGAGAAACCTCGAAGGGGGACAGGCCAGTGGCTGTGGAGACGTGACTGTTGTGTGCGTATTCGACCCACGGAAGGAACTTGTTCCAGTCAGAGGGGTTCTGGGAGGTGAGGCAACGGAGGGCGGTCTCCAGCTCCTGGTTCATCCGCTCTGTCTGACCGTTGGTCTGCGGGTGGTAGCCGGAGGTTAAAGTGTACCGGGCCCCAAGGGCCACGGCAAACTCCTTCCAGACCCGGGAGATGAACTGGGGACCACGGTCAGACAGAATCTCCCGGGGGATCCCGTGGAGGCGGAACACGTGCCGAACCAGGAGCTGGGCCGTGAGGATGGCGGAAGGGAGTTTACGGAGTGCAATGAGGTGGCAGGCTTTAGAGAAACGATCAATGACTGTGAGAATGGTAGTCATCCCCTGGGACGAGGGAAGCCCAGTGACGAAATCCAAGGCGATGTGGGACCAGGGACGTTCGGGGATGGGTAGAGGTTGTAGGAGGCCTGCTGGTGGTCTATTCGATGGCTTATTTTGAGCACACACGGGGCAGGAGAGTACAAAAGCCTTAACATCCTGGGACAAGGTGGGCCACCAGAAAAGGCGAGAGATGAAGGTGCGGGTTCGGAAGATGCCAGGATGGGCAGAGAATCTTTCAGAGTGGGCCCACTGGAGCACACGGGAACGAACAGAGGCGGGGACATAGTTCCGGCCGGCAGGTCCAGTACCTGGGTCAGGGTCTGCTCGTAGGCCCTGAGCGATTAAATCCTGTATCTCCCACTGGAGGGCACCAAATACACAGGATGATGGGAGAATGGTGGCTGGGCTCTCTTCAGAGTCAGGGGAGGAGTAAAGGCGGGACAGGGCATCAGGCTTCTGGTTCTTAGAGCCGGGGCGAAAAGTGATGGACAAATTAAAACGAGAAAAGAAAAGGGACCAGCGGGCTTGTCTGGGGTTCAACCTCTTCGCTGTCTGGATATAGGCCAAGTTCTTGTGATCCGTCCAAATCAGGACAGGCTGCTCGGACCCCTCAAGCCAGTGTCGCCACTCCTCCAAGGCAAGCTTGATGGCGAGCAGCTCTCTATCTCCCACGTCGTAGTTGCGTTCCGCCGAGGTCAGGCGCCGGGAGAAAAAAGCGCAGGGGTGTAGTTTTTGGTCCGATTCAGAGTTCTGAGAGAGGACCGCTCCGACTCCAGTGTCGGAGGCATCAATCTCCACCACAAACTGTCTACTGGGGTCAGGATGGATGAGAATGGGCGCTTGAGAGAATCTTTTCTTGAGGTCGGTGAAGGCAGAGTTAGCCTTGGGGTTCCATGTAAATGACGTCTTGGTGGATGTGAGTGCGTGGAGAGGGGCGGCGATCTGGCTGTACCCCCTGATGAAACGACGATAAAAATTTGCGAAACCTAGGAACCGCTGTAGTTGTTTTCTGGTCTCGGGAATCGGCCAGTCGAGTACCGCCTTGATCTTCTCTGGGTCTGAACGGACTTGTCCTCCCTCGAGGATGAGCCCGAGAAACGACACTGAGGGCTTGTGAAACTCATATTTCTCTGCTTTTACAAACAGCTTGTTTTCCAGCAGTCGTTGGAGGACCTGCCGAACGTGATGTTGATGCTCTGAGTGGTTACGGGAGTAGATGAGGATGTCGTCTAGATAAACAAAAACGAAAACGTTAAGAAAGTCTCGGAGGACGTCATTGACCAGGGCCTGGAAAACAGCTGGGGCGTTGCACAGGCCAAAAGGCATAACTCGGTACTCGAAGTGTCCCAGAGGGGTCTTAAAAGCTGTTTTCCACTCGTCCCCCCGACGGATCCGCACCAAGTGGTAAGCATTACGAAGATCTAGTTTGGTAAAGACCTTAGCTGACTGGACTGGTTCTAGGGCGGAGGAGAGTAGTGGGAGGGGGTATTTGTTTTTAACAGTTATAGCATTCAAACCCCGATAGTCGATACACGGACGCAGAGACCCATCCTTCTTGGACACAAAGAAAAAACCTGCCCCTAACGGGGAGGACGAGGTTCGGATCAGTCCGGCAGCTAAAGACTCCTTTATATACTTTTCAAGGGCCTGACGCTCTGCCTGAGAAATATTATAAAGGCGGCTAACCGGCAACGGGGCACCAGGCAGGAGATCAATTGCACAGTCGTAAGGCCGGTGCGGCGGCAAGGAACAGGCTTGGGATCTGCTGAAAACCTGCTTAAGGTCGTGGTAACACTCGGGTACGAGTTCTACCAACTCGGGGTCCGCCTGGACAGACGGTTGCGGAGTGACCTGACAGGGAGGAACTGCAGACTGCAAACAGACTGCATGACAATCAGAGGACCAGGACTCTACCCGACGGTCCGCCCAATTGATGTGAGGGTTATGCCGCTGTAACCAAGGGAAACCGAGTACTAATGTGGCATGTCTTACGGGAAACACAAGAAACGCTAATCGTTCTCTGTGATTACCAGAAACTACTAACTCAAGTGGTCTGGTCCTATGGGTAATACTAGGAAGAACCCCGCCATCTAGTGCTGAGACGTGAAGAGAAGAATTAAGCGGAACAGTCTCGAGTCCGGCCCGACGGACGAAAGCACTATCGATTAAATTAAAATCACAACCTGAATCCACCAGGGCGGACAACGAAAAGGAGTCACGAGAGGAAATTATAGTCGCCTTTAAACAAAGTCGCGGAGGGGAAGACGTTAACTGAGGTTGGTCCGTCGGCTCCTCCGCTAAAGCCGGCGGACCTGATCTTTTGGCCGCTCAGGGCATTCCCTAATGAAATGGGCGGGGGAGGCACAGTATAAACACAGCCTCGTAGTCATACGCTGTTGCCTCTGCTCTGGGGTCAACCGGACCCGGCCCACTTGCATGGGCTCTGGAGGCGGAGGAAGAGGCTCCGCTGGACTAGGTGGTCTTCGCTCGGGGAGTTGTGAACGGAAGACGAGAGGCCCGAGGGGGCGACTCTTAGAGCGGGAGCGGAGGCGATTGTCTAGACGGATGGCTAAAGCAATAAACTCGTTGAGAGTGGCGGGTTCCTCCTGACGTGCTAGCTCATCCTTAAGGGACTCATCTAGCGCCTGAAAAAATACAGTTTTTAAAGCGCGCTGCTCCCAGCCTGCCGCAGCAGCCACAGTGCGGAACTCGACAGCGAAGTCTGCAAGGCGTCTTCCCCGCTGCCGGAGAGCTAAAAGTCGCCTGGAGTCCTGAACCTGATCTACTTCAGCCGCAAAAACCATCTTAAACTCAGATAGGAACTCGTTAAAAGTGCAGCCAAACTGCTGGGAATCGGGCCTCCGCCCACCTGAGAGCGCGGCCTGTGAGTAGGCGTAAAATAAAAGAAATCTTAGCCTCATCTGGGGCAAACAAACGAGGGGACCGATTAAAAACTAGGGAGCATTGGAAAAGAAATCCCCCACAATCACCACTGTCTCCGGAGAATTTCTCCGGAGCGGGGGAGGAAGTCTCGGGACCGGCTGGTGACGTCACCATGGGCGGAGCTGGGTCGGGAGCGGAACTAGGAGGGGCCGAGACAGCGGGCTGCTGGCTAGCACTTAGCATAACAGTTAGCTGGTTGATCTGACCGACTAAGCTCTGAAGATGGCCCTGCAGGCCCAGAACGGTGGATTCTAAACCCCGAATCTGATCCTTTTGGGCCGCTAACGCCCCACCGAGTGTGTCTGCTGGGTCGCTCTGGTGGCCAGAGTGTTCTTCTGTCATGTTTGCCTTGAGGTGTCGGGCCCACATGCAGAAAACACACTCGGTAACACAGGTCAGAATCAAAGGATTTTATTGAGCTCGGGTAACACGGAGCGCAGCGCTAATCTGCGGGACGGGAACGATGACGGCTCGAACTACCCTGGGACCAGGGAACCGGACCAGTCTAAGGAGGTAAGGGGACGTGATTAGTTGTGGGCAATAAGTGAGAGGAATAAGCTAAAATCGTAAGCTTACCAAGTGGATTGGAAAACCGAACGGGAAGGTGGGGAGGAGGACTCAGCTAGATTGTCTTGAGCAGGTGTTCGGGCCGTCGGAGAGCGGGGCGAGGGGGTCCGAGCAGCACCGAGGACATCCAGGGATCCAGAACAGCGAGAGGAACCGGAGAGAGAGAGTCGTTGAGCCTTGCGTTCAGAGTGAAGGTTCATCTGATGGTAACAGGTGAGCTCGAGAGTCACGGGAGGCTCGCAGGGACACAAGGGAACCTTGAGAGACACAAAACATAGGATTAGCGTCGAGGAAATAGAGCTGGCTAGAGGTCGAGGCTGTCAAGCATACCGCAACGATAACACTCTGGCGTCCTCTCGCTGTTCGAACGCAGTTCTTATAGGAAGCTCAGGTGCTGCTGAATGAGCCGCAGGTGTGCACACTCCGCCCACCGACCAACCACGAACACCTGTGGAGAAGCAGAGGTAGCAGAGCTGGCAGCAAGCTGCACAGCTCTGCTAACTGAGTCCTGACACCTTTACATTTCGAAACATTGACCAATTTCCCCCCCCCCTGCATTTTTGGTCTAAGTTTTTAAGAGCCAAAGCTGAAGGCGTAAAGAGCCACAGGTTGCTGACCTCTGGTCTAGCTCAATCATCAGACCAATGATCCACCAGATAATTCGCAGGGTGACGTCACACAGGCTGTTTCTGAAGCCAAATCAGGAGACGCAGATGGATCTGACACCAGGGAGGTCAGTCGACTCCTTGCAGAGAAAGTTTGAAGCCATTTATAGAAAAAGTGTTCTTCCTGTTCACACGACTGCCAAGTTTGAAAGTATTTTTCAGTTTGCACAGTAAATGTTTGTAAAGACCAAAGCGGAATGCTACTCTCTGCTGCGTCCAGTGGACGTGCAGTGTTTCCGGCGAATGGGATGTAAAGAATATGCCACACTTGATGAAACATATTGATATACAAGCTTACATTCCGAACCTTAGTGGGTGATGACGATCTTTGGATTTCATATTTCAGTTCAGAGGTTTCAGGTGAATTCCATGCTGTTAGATTACTTAACAGCAGGGGGCGCAATGCGACTATTCTTTTGACTGAGGTTCACCACGCTGGCAGTGGCAGCACCCACACAGCAGTGTAGAGATAGAATGTGTTTGTGTTATGTGTTGCCTTTTATTTTGTGCATGCTCACACTGCAGCTGGGAAAAAAAAACAAAACTTTGAGGATAACAACTCCTTTCAACTGTCTCACACTCAGGCATCATTAATGTCCCGTTCTACAACACCCAGTCTGCACATGTCATTAGCAAAGCAGAATTTCCCCAAGGGGAGAGTTGCAGTTACAGGAAAAAAAAGAGAAACAATAGGGAGACAGTAAGCTGGGGAGGCAGCAGAAGGGAAAACGTGACAGCGCAGGAAACTGGGGAAGAGAGCGCGGAAAGAGGGAGTTTAATGGGTTGCTTAATGCAAGAATAGCCAACAGGGGAAAAAAGATGTTGCATGCGTTCCCTGGTTGTACTGTCTTACACAGACCTGCAGTGACTCTCAAGCTAAGTTTAAAAGACAGAGCAGCGCAGAGGTTTTTCAGGAGAGAAGGCAATTCATCAGGTCTGTTAGCACACTGTCTGATTAATAATCTAAACTCTAATACTTGCTAACAGCTTATGCCAGTTGCCACTCAGGTTGAGATGAGGCAGAATAATTTCCCTCCTAAAGTGGCTGCCATTTGTACCGAACTCATGCATCGTGCCCTGTAAGCTGTTTGACCAATATATTTTTTCCTCGCTGTAGCAAAATTAGACGTTCAACATCATTTGTTTCGCATTACTCAAAAGTTAATACAACCTATGAAAGGTTTTAATCACCAGGGCGACAGGTGTCAAAGGAAACATTAAAGAAGGCGCCGAGCAGAAAATAGGTTTGTCCTTCAGATTGCTTTACGGTAGTTTCGAACATCTGGGTGTTATGGAAGAGCACCTGATGCTTAGACAATTAATGCATGAGAAGCAGCACAAATGCTTGTCAGTTGGCAGCCATTATCCTTAGAAATATTTAAAAGTACAGTTTTTTTTTGGCTATCGCTTTGTTCATGGCACACATCCATGTCTTGGGGTGGAGACTTCAGGCCTTAATAAAGCATAGTGGTGGCAGCATAATGCATCAGGGATTCTTGGCACTGGAAGAGAATTGCAATGGAGCGATGGAAGACCACACCTACATCTATAATTGATGGGGTATGTTGCTGTGCCCCAGAGAAATCTCTGAACTTAACTTGCGCACTAACAACGTGCAAACTGCATGCAGAAAGACCCCAGGCCAGGATTCAAACCCAGGACCGTCTTGCTGCAAAGTGATGCTGCTGACAGCTGCTCCACCATGCAGCCTCTGCTCACTTCAATTTGTCTGTCTTGTTAAAAGAATGCGTTCCTTTTGCCTAATGCGCTGCAAATATGCTAGAAAACCCCACAGGGTTTCAGCAGGTGTCCTAAAATGTTCACGGCACCCCTGAGAAGGAAAGGAATAGGGTGACTAGGGTGACACAGTGTTAATGTAAACAGAATACGTTGTGTGTCAGAGTCCAGACAGTCATACTGTAATACAAATAGATGCATATCCCTCATATGTATTGGCTTATTCCAGCAACAGTTTTATGATCATGCGGGCCAGAAATACCCCTAATGCTCACAACTACCAACCTGTACACAAGAGCCGTTGGGTTGCATGTGAGTTTGGATCTGAAGATGGTTCAGACACATACAGATTCACCGCAACGTCATTTCCACTGCTAATCCTTATTCTTGTCTTTCCCCACTTTTAACCGCTGATAAATCCTCTTATCAGCATTTTATCAGTGTTTTCACAAACAAATCAAAGCCGCTTATTCAAGTTGATCTTTTTTGAAGTAAAATATGTCGTAAAGGTTTAAGAAATACTCTTATATGAGTAAAACGACATGATATATTTTGTCTTTTTTCAGGGGGAGGGGGACATAACATCCCTGAAGATGAAGAGGTTTTTTTTCTATCTTTATTTCTGTGACCTATTTTTCACCTTATTTCAAACGTTTTGATATGAGAACTAAGAATACAATAAAAAAAGGTGGTTAATCCCACACAGGGAAGGCTCAACCATAGATTCCAACGCTCCATCCCTTTTTTTTGCTGGCTGCATTAAATATGGATGACATTTTGTTGACATTGAGATGACAAAGAACATATATACATATATATATATTTTTTTTCTTTTTTCTTTTATTATTTATACATTTTTTTTCTTTTTTCTTTTCTTTTTAATGATGACGACTTAGTTCCATATGCTGAAATTGCTTGCTGATATAAAACTATGTTGCAGGGTCTTTATTGGCAAACCTAATACATATGTGTAATGAGCCTTGAAATAAATTCATCGTTTGTTTCACTGCTGTACTATGAATGTGAGAAGAAGAAGAACTATTCAACATATACTGAAGGAGGGGATGGTGCCCATCTCCAGCAGTCATTGGGCATTCATTAGCCTAATAGTTTTTGGAGGAGGCCGGAGTACCCAGCGAGAACCCACGCATGTGCAAACATGCAAACTCCATGCAGAAAGACCACAGGCCGGGATTTGAACCCAGGACCTTCTTGCTGCAAAGTAATGTTACCAACTGCACAGCCCTATGGAAAAACATGTTAAATAATTGTTTTTAAACAAAATGACCTATCCTGTAATTAGTGGCACCCTTGGTAATTTTTATTTATTTATTTACATATAATTGAATTAATATTAAATTTGTTCCTAAATAAATTTTTTAATCTGATCAACGTGCGTGAAAACCTTTACTCAGTTATCCATTATTTTTATTTTCCTTAGCATAGAAATAGGACATGACACAGAACATTACTCGTGGATCCTCTTCAAAGTGGAAACGACAAGAGAACATGTCATTCAACTAAGGCAGACGTTTGTTGGTCTTAGCAAGTCAATGAAATGCTGGTAGGAAAGAAGCTACTCACCAGAACCGGCCCACATCCAGAGCAACACTTGAGAAGTTTAAGACAACTAGGACTGCCACGACACAGGGAGGAGGATGATGAGAGTGGAAAAGAAAGCTTACATAATAATAGACAACCTGGTTGTCTTGGGGCGGCCAAGTCTCCATGACAACCTTTGAATTTACTGTATCTGTGCACTTTATTTTATAAAATTGATATTTTATAAAACGCATTGTGCGTAGGGACATAAACTCATACCGACTTTCTTACAGGCTGTTGTCAGTTGCTGAAGTTAAGGGAGGAAATAAGGATCCAGTGCTTTTAGATTGTTTTCTCTCCTCAGTGTGCAAACAAATGGCATCTACCAGGTTAATTCACGAGAGCATTTTACAGATCATCACAACCACGAAACTGCAAATCACTTTAATAAACTTCTTCTAGCCACAAACAGCGGAAAGAGTTTTTTGTTTAAACGTTAACTTGAGGAGTTAAAATAGACATTGGATGGCCTCACCGCCACAGAAAGCCACTAACTGTAAGTGTCGAACCTGCTGTAAGATTTTGCACCTCAACAATAAAGACGGTGCCTTTATTGTTCCTTTATGGTTTTCTCAGCAGCCGGCTCCACTCTCAAGAAAATCATCATGCTGTCGCTTTGTCTTTCCCACTGACCGTCTCCTGCTTTCTGTTGTCTTTGTTTTGCTTTTTTCTCTTCTGTCATGCAGTGTTAGCAGTTCTGGCCCTTTGCACAGCTGACCAGAGTCAGGAATGCAGCCACTTTGATTGTTCAGTCCTCCCTCCTGAGCTTTGAAATCCTTTTTGTTGTGTAGGGTGCAAGTGAACAGAAACTTATTCTCTGTGCTCGCTCTCTTAAAACGCCACCAACAAACGGTCGAAAGGGCTTAATAAAAAAGGCGGAGAAAGAAATGTTTCCAAGCACTGACGTATTATTTTGTTAGATGTGTCATCGTAAATTGGAACATGGACTTGGTTTTCCGCCAAACATTTTGATATGCGTCAGATTTCAGAAGGAGAAAATAAAGCTGGCAGGGGGTGGGGGGTGGGGGGGGTGGTACAAGTGATATAAAAGCTTTTAGGTTGAGACTGTTTATGGGCAAACTGTGGGATGTGTTATGGGAAAGAAATCAGTTTCAGTTCCTCATAAAGAGCCTGTTCACCTAAACAGCCCATAAACAGAACATTTACAGACACATATTTGAAGACAAGGAGAATCCGTGTGAGCCCATCTCCATGGGACTGGACAAGAGCTGACCTTGCCTAGTTTCTAACGTAAAAGTCAATGGTCTTGCAGAGTGTACAAAAATCCAGCAGCTGGGAGAGTAATTCCCCCGCTCAGAGGTTTCCGACCTCCCTCTGTGTCTTTGTCCCCGTCTGCAGAGAGAAACCCAGAACTACAGCGGGACAAAAAACAGTTAACAACAAAATCTGACTCATGAAATATGATCTAGAAAATATAATCCTAGAAAATGTACAGCATGGGGGATCCTCTGTTCTAGTTATTAAACATTAAAAACAGCCCTCTGGTGGGTAGCTGAGTCACCCGATTACAATTACCATCTTAAGGTGTGTTTGATGAATGGATTTTAAGGGGTTTTATAAGAAGCGGAATTCATGATTTGTTTCTTCAGCCAATATCATACATGATTTTTTATTTTTTTTTAAATTAGAATCCAAGTTTTTTTCCATTACGTCAGTTACTTAATTTAGCACTAGAATGGAAGCACACCCGACCACAGTAATTGTAACAGGACCAAAGGCTCTTTTGGTTATTTTTGTGAAGAGAAGTGGATATTAGAAACAGAGTGACTTCAGATGCAGAAATATTGTTACGATTTTCAGCTTCACTAACTGAGAAGATTTGACCTTACAGCCAAAAAAGTGTGCTCTCACTTTTATCCTTTCACCAAGATTTAAATACATTTTAAATTTTTTGACACTCGCTCTGACACAAAACTATTAAAGGCAAAGCTTTCTGTTTTAGTTTTGAGTTTTAAATAGGGCTTCTAGTGTCTTGGCTTGTTTTCCTTCCAAATAAAGACAAAGGTAAGTGAGTAAATTTGGTGCTTAAAGGCCAAATTGAAAATAACATGACGCAAAGCAAACCTGCTCTCAGTGATTTGGTACATTGCTGTGTTCAGTTTCCATCATCTTGTCTTTTGATATTTCATCAATTTCAACGCATTTGAAGGTTCATTACAAACTTTCTGCTTTTGTTATGTTGTTTGTTTATATTTATATATATATATATATATATATATATATATATATATATATATATATATATATATATATATATATATATATATATATTCTTAATTTTATGCCCTGGAAAAATTATTTGACTTTTCACTGTAATCATATTATAAGCAAGGATGAAACTGTGAAATATTCCATCTAAAATGTGCATGAATGGATGGCCTTCTTGTGTTAGCAATGGTTACCTCCAAGGAAAAGTGAGCCTCCATCACCACTTTTGCATCAAAATGGACTTACAGGCAGGAGCCTTCTGCTAAGAAGGTTTCACCTGTAAAAGCAAAATGTTGGTATGAAAAATGGCTTCAAGGTGAGACGCTCAATTGCAATGAAGAAGGCTTTAGTACATGCAGGATTGTCCAGCAAACAACATGGTTCCTATACCACAGAATCATGTTTTGCCACCAACGCATAGCTTACCCATCACTGGCAGTGGGTGGATATCAGTGCATCTGCATGCACAATGAACCAAACTGTTTTGAGCAATGACCTTTTGACAACAAAAGATGAGTAGAAGACTCTTCAATCTAAAAAAAAAAAAAACATCAAGCAGAAACTTAAAGGAGAAACTGCTGTAAAAGTGAGAGGTTCAGTTGTGTGTTTATCTTTTCATTAAAAATTTTTTTCATAAAGGTTGTCCTTTGAGTTGTTTGGGACATAATTTTTCCTAAGAAGAAAAGGTGAGTGTGAGCAACGCTGCTAACACATTGTTATGCAAGTGAAGCGACCTAATGGCACCCAAGTGTAAGGATGTTTGTCATGCAAGGGAGCACGCTTAGCTTATGCCAAGAACAACAGTATGAAAAGACAGTCGCGTCAAAACACAAAAGCAAAGGGCAACATCTTCCAACAATATAGGCTCCATTTGGTGAGGATCTATGCGTTTTGCCATATGATGCAGAACAGCATCACAAGCCAAAAGTGATTTAAAGATGAAATTATTGCAATCTGAGATAGGATAAAGAAACTCTTCAATTTTAAGAATCTGTGATTAATGCTTACAGAATAAATTCATCAAAAAAAGTAAATAAAAAAAACTATGATAAAGATAGAAGACTGGGTCAAAGACCAGTCAGGATTTAGACCAGAAGGTAATATTCAGCCCGTCAGAGTGGACTGAAGAAGTTGTAATTCAGAAGTCTCAGCCCTGTAAATTTCAACTCAACGCAATAATTTAATATATTTCTCTCATTTTCCTTGAGTAGCAGATAGAAATGTAAAGAAAAGCATAACCTAATTGCAAAGCTTAGTATTTAGTAAACGTTTAAACAGTCGAAAAAAAAAAGAACTTAAAAACTAAATTTGTACCTTAAATACTTTTTGGAACATACTGATAACATTTACCTTCATCAATACAGCTCATAAGTTGGAATCCTGTGATTTACCTGAGCTCGACTTTTGACAAGGTCAATAACAGAGCAATTCCTTAGCCATTTACCAACCTGCAGTAAATGATCAACTGAACTTGATCATGTTGAATTATAATTCTAGTTCAATGAGAGCGCATGAAATTGAATCAGACGAAATTATCAGAGTACATTGAAACTAATTTAAACTGAAGCGGGCTGAATTGGATTCCCACTGAAAAGATTCTGAATTACACCCTTTTTTCTTATAAAGTGCCTTGAGCGGACATTTGTTATGAATTGGAGCTTTAAGAATACATTGAATCTAAATTATTTGAACTGATACAGATAATTTAAACATTTCTTTAAGTTAGTGTGACAGTGGACATTCAGAATCCCTTCAGGATTGGAGTTTTCTGCTTCTTGCCCCCATTCACCCATATGTCAGCATTTTCAACTGTTGGACACTTTCAAGTGGCTGTTTTAAGGCGAACCCTTTCCCAACGCCAAACAATGCTGATTTTACTAGCTGAACCAAACCAATGTAATCAGCAATTGTAAAAGTGTGTCAGGGTAAAGCTGGAAAAGTTAATGGAAATGAGGTTAATTTATTCATCTTTCTTAATGTGGGGTTTTATTTACACCCGAAAACTGTGTAAACCTTGAAGGTTTTTATCCCCCCTTTGCATGCATTTACTCTAAAGAAAACCGAGAATTTAAACTGAAGGAGTTTGTGCTGTGAGGTATTTCTGGGTGTTTAATAGACATTTGGAATTCTGTATAAATCCCTTATTTAGGAACACCTTACACCCACAATATTGTTTATTGTTGCAGTGCTAATCAACTGCTAATCAGCATGCTTGTCTCACTCAGAAATTTTCGTCAGCCTCTTATCCTGCTTTGAGAAAAATGCTGATGGTGCAAACTCTCCTGATCCCTTCTGTTTGTTCACAACACACTATCGTATGAATTATGTATCCAATTAATTAGACTTGTCATTACGGTGTATGGTCAACTGTATATACTCCCCTCTGATGTAGTTCAGTAATATAAAAGCCATTTTTATCTTCCACTTTTTTTCCCAGCGTCATTGTGGGCTCTCTGTTATGGATGAGAGGGTATTTGTCGTACCTCTCGGGACGCTGCATGGCATTACGCAGGGGAATACAATGAAACAGCATGATAACAAGATAAAAGCCTCGTGTCGGACTTCAAAGGAGGGGGGGCGGCTGCTTAAATACAAGCAGGATGAAACAGGCTGTGACGGCGTGATTTCAAAGGGGGCTGCCCTAATTGAGCATGTGATATTAACACTTTCCTACACCTCAGAAAGCACCGGAAATGGGCAGTCTTTTGTACATTAGAAGAGTACTCATAAGGAGGGGTGGGCTTTTTGGATGTGGAGATTTGTGGGGTTGTCATACGTGATATGAATATTTCTCTGATGAAGTTCTGCCACGAATGTGGAATATTTCATGGCATCTCCTGCAACCACTATTTTATACCTACTTTTACTACTAAGGGTAGTTTTTCTATGCATAAACACTGTAATTGATATGGGAAAGTGCATTACACCAGGTTAAAGACAACTTGCCATTTTGACCTGTAGCCCCTGGACAGGTTGTTGTGTAATGTAAATAAAATACAAGCTGGTCATTTTAATAAAGTAAATAATATTTGACGAGTCAGAAAAAAAAATGACAGAATTATTCATTCACTTACACTCCCTATTAATACTTGCAAGTTTGCAAATCCAGTGCTTTGTTAAGCATGAGAAGGACAAATAGTTTAGCAATGTTATGAACAATTAGCAGGCTAATAACTGTTAGCATTAAGAGCTAATAGTGCCACACATCTGTTCACTCCATTCATCCAAACACTAAAGAAACATGTTGCCAAACAGATGGCTGACATTATATAAAAAATTAACAGATTTAATGACATACAAACTGCAAATGAAAATGTTATTAATGCAATTATCAGTTGTTTCTTTTTTTTTGTAATCAATGGCTTCCATATTGGATTTGGCCAAACATGCAATGCAAAAAGAAGAGATCATCTTTTTTTTTTTAGTAAAACACAACGTCTGTTGTAGTGCTGCTTTAAAATTTTTTGACAGTATAGTGATACTTGGAAAACCTTCAGTGTCAAGTCCACACTAAAAACATTATAAAAAGTTACAGGATCGCTTGATTCAAACTGTTTGAAGTACAAAAAATGTTTGGTGTTGAAAGTTGCAAGAAGTTCAATTTGATTTTGGGTTGGCTCCAGTCTAGCTACTAGTTTGATCCTTCCTACCAACCCTCCCACTCGCTATGTTTACATGGGTATATGTAAATGGAATAAAGGGCCGATCAGAGTAAAAATGCGTCATGTAAACATGACAATTGGAATATTTTGATTGGATTAAGCAGAGTTGGAATGAAATTGTATGTTCCAAATTAGACCAGCGGTTTATGCCAATCGTTATTCAGAACAGTGTCCATCTAAACACTTGTTCCCATCAAATCTTTTGGATTATGGCAAACTGCCAAGAGTGTGCGTGTGTGCCCCATGTCTCTCATCCTGCAATGCAGGAAGGCCGACAACATGTTGCTAAACCTCTAGCTTTGTTAGGGAGTGCAGCAATTTCTCAATAGTTCTTAGAACCTGGCACGGGTCCATTCTGGGTGTTCAGAATGCACAGACTGAATACATGTCCGCTTTTGTTTATGTATTATATATTTTGTTCGTTACCCATGTTTGTTTGTTGTCATTGTTCAAAAAACTTAAAAACAAAAAAATAACACTTCTGCTTTTTTCAGTGCAAATGGAAGTACAACTTCCTCTTCTGTGTTTTTAGGGAAAATTGCAGACTCTGTGCATGTCAAAGTGCTTTTACCCTGATGGATTTATTTTGTGCTCATATAAACAATGTAGTCAGATTTGTTTTTAATTCAAACAAGGAATTTTTGCGCATGTAAACATGGCCACTGTTTTTAGAACAGTTATGGCTTTCAAATCTGTCTACTGAGGGTAAAATACTGACTGCTGTCATCAACTCCTAAGAACCCAACTTTTAAAATTTCAAGCTATGTTTTTTCAAGCCAACCCTTGTCTTTTTGACATCGGATTTTGGCACATGCCGTATCCCTTGCATGTTTGGCCAAAAGTCAGCAAAAACTATTTATCTCATGTGAGTCTGTAAGTCTTGAGAAACTGTTTGCTGTCTCTGCAATACATTTGCATATCACCTATTGATCTATGCAGCGCTTAGAAAAAGCAGACAGTCCTGACAGTAAGGAAAAAAATGGTCATGCTTCCAAAACAAAGGGAGTGGATAATCACTGGTGTATCTAGACAAAAGTCAGAATCACATTATCTTCTGACAAAAAGACGCATTTGACAAACTTGCAGTGCTGCCCTCACAACATGAAATAATGAAAGGATGCTGGAGGGTGGCCTCTGTATTCTGCATCTTTTGGCCTTTCATTGATTCAGGGCTTCAGTGGCTCCATATTGATTCCCTGTCTCACCTGGTACAGAGATCAGTCATGCACTCGATTACTGATGCTCTGTGCACAATAGTGAGATTATACAAACAAGTTTGAGGACATATAATGTTACGCACATCGTGTCTCAGAGTGGTAGCTTTTTACTTGCCTCAACATTTAAGCGTCCTTAAACATCAGCATTCCAACTGGTTAGGACAATGGCTGTTTATGTGTGGTTTCATCTTTGCTCATGCTCAGCTTCAAATACTGTCATGTGGCATTACTATGATGTACAGTGTCTCAGTGCGTCTGCAAGTCAGTGTTTACATCGGAGCTTGTGTGTGGGTGGAGCTCCGCTTATTTTTCTCAAATCATCCTCTGTGTGTCCGTGATGAGTAATGAAGGCCTGGCTGTCTGGCGGATGCTGTTTAATCATGCAAATCAGTACCAGACTCGTTACCTGCAAGGATATTACCGCCGCTGGCCGCTGAGCGAGGCCGACCTCCTCCCGGCTGATTTACTCTGCCCTCTTCTCACTGCCCCTGCAAGTGACACCACAGCGGTAATGTAGAGGATGAAAGGGGAAGGAGAGAAACGAAGAAGGCGCAGGCAGGAAGTAGAAACACAATTCAAGCAGTACGTTTGCATCTCTTTTTTTTTTACCGTCAGCTTGTTAACTGACTTCCTCACAAGGTGCTATAGTTTGTCTGCAACTGGTGTGGCTATGACTAAATAAACTAGGTCTGTTGAGCTATGTTTAAGAGATTTGTTGTTTCCGTCTATAGATGGGAGAGTTAGGCTGCAAGTCAGTTGTGTCCGAGCATATTTTTTTTTTCTTGCGTTCCACGAGATTGAAGCCGATGAGTACTGACATTTGCACTGATGGGCACTGAAATGGAAAACTCAACACCGTCTGACAAACACCTGACTCTCACCTCACAACCTGCATGACCTGGCCGTCTCTAGACACACACACACACACACACACACGCACGGCCATTGCACTTGCTTTTATTGTACAGAATTGCTCAGCACTTCCTATAGGCAACATTGAAGGAAATATTACCATTCTCTCTTTATAAACCACCTATTTTACATTAAAACATTACCTGAGCCGAGGGATAAATGTGCTCTAAACTTAATGAAAAAGTAAGATAATCGCACAATGTTCTGAGATGTCGAGTTGTGTTAATATATTCTTTGCAATGATTGGTCTCACATAATTCCTTCTGGTTAAGCTGATTCTTTTTGGACACACCTCAGATTTGAAACCAATTGCAAAATTGAACACGCGTAATACAATGCAGCTTCATTTGACATGGCTTAAATCTGCCGCTGCGTGTGATTCCCTAAGCTTCGTCGTTGCATGCGAAAACACAGGCGTTGCTTTTCACTGTTTGCTTGGATTAGATCTTGCAATATTACTCATTACAGGTCTCTGCCTGTTGATTTTTCCATTAAAACAACTGAATTGATTGTGAGGCCCAATTACGCTTAACGCTTAATATAAAAGAGCTGTTGGGTTTTCTGCTGCCTCTCCTCCAGCGCTGAATTACCCTGTTATGAGGAAATGATTGGTTCACTTGTCTCTGGAAAATGCTGGACATAAAGCCTGCCAGATAGGGTTGTGCTGTAGTGCAGTTCAGCTCACACAAGGAAGACGTTGAGTGACTATGTCAGGGGAAGTGAGTCTTGGTGGATTTTGCTGTTTGGAGAAAAAGGAGCTCTGACATTGGAGAAACAATGCTAATGGGAACTTGAGCAGAAGTGGCAATGTCTAAACTGGATGCTGTCAATATTTCAGTTCTATGAAATACAGTTTTTGTCACAAGTAGGTATTTGCCACTGAGGTGAATTTCCGACAGACTGGGCTCTCAGCAGAGAAATTTTAAATTCTTCTGTGGGGTGCCGGTTTATTAAGTATGTAAGCTAACGGTCTCAGAAACTCCCGATTTCCTCCTCCTATAGAGGGCTTTATTTCGTTAATTCAAATTCAAGATGTGCACATTAATATTGCTACATTCCTCTTGGATAGGCATTATGTTATGCATTACGCTAATCTTGTGTTCGGAGTTTACAGTTTGCAAACAGTAAATTGACTGAATTTATATAGTGGGTTTTCCAGCGAAACCGACCTCTCAAAGAACTCTACACTAGAGCCGCATTCACCACGCAGGCAAAAAACACACACGCATTCATACGCCGATAACCATCTGTATTCAGGAGAGACCGATTCACTTCACAAAATAAAGAGGCATTCTGAGGAAAGATAAATGTACGGCAATAGTAAACCGACATCTCAAGACATCAGCCACAAAGTTAACGCTTGGCTTGGGTGCAAATGGCCATTCATTGACCCAAAGCATACAACCAAACTACCCACGACCTTTCTTTAGGACAGCATCGTCAATGCGCCTGGGTAGCCACCGCAAAGTCCTGATCTCAGTCCGACGGAACAGATGTGGGCTGAGCTGAAGAAGTGTGTTCAAATAAGGTGGCCTAAAAGTCACTTCTGTCAGGAGACATGGGCCAAAATTCTGGCACCTTATCGTGAGAAACCTGATCAAGGAGACCCAAAACCGTTCACCCAAGACAAGGCAAATTTTAAAAATAAGTATTCTTGTATTAGGCGATAAAAAATAATCTTGGTCTCGAGTCACCAAGAACTAGAAAGGGCGACTGTGGCTTGATGGGTTGTCTTGCAATCGGAAGGTTGTGGGTTTGATTCCAGCTTCCCCTTGTCACATGTTGATGTGCCCCTGGGCAAGGCACGTAACCCCAAGTTGCCTACCGAGCTGCGTATTGGTGTATGAATGTGTGCGCTTTAGTGAGAGCGATTGGGTGAGTGTGGCTCTAGCATACAGCGCTTTGAGTGGTCAGTATGACTGGAAAAGCGGCATACAAGTTCAGTCCATTTACCATTTAGAAAGGTTTAGTCTGATTTAATGCCAGCCAGTGACTGATGGTTATCATTCATCCATCCATCCATTGTCTAACACGTCTATCCCTTGTGGGGTTGGACTGTCAATGGGCGAGAGGCGGAGTACACCCTGGACAGGTCGCCAGTCTATCGCAGGGCAACTGATGGTTAAACATTTTGTTTGGTCCAGTGTATGTAAAACTATGTAGTTTCAAATGAAGCATTTAAAATTTACTGATATGTCTTAAAGAGAGAAAAGACATGTGCATATGAAAAAAGTTGGGCAGAAGTATTTGATATAAAAAGGCTTAGCTAATATCCAAAAGAAATAAAATGAAAAGGACCTTCAGAGAATCTAGAGAACCATTAATCAGGACCAGTTTAAAAGATTAAAAGAAGCTGCTTAGATGCATAAAATATTAAATGAGGCATGACTTAAGGCTTTTATACAGTTTGCAACTGCTGGCAATAATCTACCCACTCCCAAGTTACTACTAAATGGTTCTAACATATGCTTCCTCTTATCATAAAACTTAAAACAACATATGGATGCAAAGTGTTGCTGAGCAGTGATGCTGCATGGCCCAAACCAGCTTGTGATTTGCATTTCCTTTTCCCCTTAGCATACACAGTGGCAAACAGAAATGGACATTTACTTTACTAATTTTTTTTTTAGTTGACTTCATAACATATGCGTGGGAGTGTGAGCATCTGCCACAAAACAGGGGCTTGCAAGTACAATGTATCTGCAACTAGATGCATCCCCCCGGAGAGAGCTGCGCAGGGTCACGCTACACATTGCCAGCTCTTGTAAAACTAATAAAGCAAGCAAATTAGCCTACAGAGTCCGTTGGGACTGTGCAGCTAATAAAGCAGACATCCTTAAAACGATCTGTCACACTGCCATGCCTAAACAAGATTGAGCCCATCTAAAAGGCCAAATTGGAATTTATTTGGTATGAAATGAATTCAAATCAGAGCAAAGCGGGTTTGATTTTCTTTTCACAGCACAAGCAAGTTTGAGGCTTTGTAGATTGTTTTTCTGTTGCTCTAAAGCAGAGGACAAATCAGGTTAGTGTTAGTCAAACAGCTTTCCCAGAGGTTTTTTTAATCACCAACAGTGATCTCTCTGACAAAAATGAATAAATTAGACAATTTTAACCAGTCTTTTCTTTTTTTTTTTGGCCAATCCAGGGTGGTCTGCTCAATCAGATGGATTAGGTTTATCTTTGCCAATGTTCTGCAACCTCCTGTTAGGTTGCTATTACACACACTGAAACTACAATATGTTATTTAATGCACATTTTTTGGGGAATACGATTGTGCATTTTGTACAATCTAACTAATGTTTGTGATATTTATTCCATAAGCAAAAAAGAAAAAAAAAGAGGAAGTCAGTCTCAAAAAGTGTGGACATAACCTGATGAAATACCTGCACTCTGTAAATGATTCTTATCCAGCGAACTGAATGTGTAATTTATCATGTTTAGTGATCACAGTAAGTTATTTTTTTTACAGTTTAATATTAAAATTAAAGTATTCAATATTATTTGTCTGAATTTGCTCTTTTTACTTTTCTTTTCTCTAATGTGCGCTTGAAGTTTATCCTCTGATAACTGATCTTTCATTGCTTGACTAATAAACTATGACGCGTAAGCTGGTGATACAGTTAAACATTATTAAACTTTACTACAAAATCAACTTAACTCTGCGGGGTATACTGGCGAAACAAGTAGGCTGTACGTATTTTCCTTTATTGATCAAAGTTCATCAAAGCCGTTGATTCTTATTGTGCTTTCCTCAAAGTTGCCTTATATCACTATCTCTCCTCTTCGTTGTCTTCTGGGCTTCTTACAGTTTATCATCACCTAGCATCAAAATCACAGATTTCAAAAGTATGCTATGCATTTCACTAAAACTGCTGATAACTAAAACAAAGCAAGAATAGCAAATCTTTGAACAACAACATCTACTGTAATCAAGTCGTTTGGGATTAGACAGTAGTGGATTAACACCCTTAAAAATGGCCTCTATAGTCATGTGATAGACTTAAGAGAACTGTCAAATAATTGGAATAAAGGAGAAAAATCTAACCCAATGAGTTTCAACTGGTAAAGAATAAACAAAGTAAAATATTGAACCAAGCTAGTCCCGTTCTCCTGACAACTGCCAAACCCGGACACATCCATTTGAAATACCAGATCCGTCACTCATGATTCAAGGAAAACTCTCTCCTGCTCTAGAGTCCATTTGTGGCATGCTTTATATACCACTGCATCCAATGTTTTTCATAGCACTTGGTGATGTGAGGCTAGGATTCCACAGCTTGTTTATGGAAATCATTTCCATGAAGCTCTCTTTGAATTGTCTTGAGCTAGACTGAAGGGCTCATGAAGTTTGGAGGTCAGCAGTCATCGAATCTGCAGAAAGGTGCCAACCTTTACACACTCTGCACTTCAGTCTCCCCTTACCCGCCACATTCCTTTCAGCTGCCTATTATTTTATAGCTGACTGGCTGTCAATCCCAATCGTGTCGGATTTGTTGTATCACTGACAGTTTATTGTGGAATATTTAGTGGAAAGGAACATTCACGACTGGACTTATTGCACAGGCGGCATCCTATCGTGATACCAGAATTCCTTGTGTTCCCGAGAGCCACTCATTCTTTACACGCATTGTTTGTAGGAACAGTCTGCAATCTTTGACACTTGACTTTTTTTTCCCCCATCTGTGGCTGCAAAGTGACTCCAACACATAATTTAAAGAGTTTGCAGAAATGAAATTAACATTTTTAGCAATATACTGTAGCAGAATGCACACTCTTCCACCGAGCCACAAAACTCACCCGCAGACTCCTGATCACATCAGGAAAATTCCTCTGCATGCACGGTAACAGAGGAAGGTGGTAGCAAGCATGGCAAAAGAGGAGACAAAAGGATTTAGTTAGTTTGCAAGTAAATACGGTGAGAAAGGAAATGACGACTAACACACTAGATTCATCATGCCAAAGGGTTTCCAGATTTGGAGAGAGGACAAGTCTTTGCAAAACACGTAACATATCAACTGCAGAAGAAAGAACGGTCGCAGAGCGTCCATCCACAGCCAAGCCGACTGCGTTCTTAGGTGTTGTTGAGCAGGAAACGATTTGCATGTTTTTTAAATATATTTTTGGGGCTGCAGCGTTAAGACTCCAGAGCTTGCGGGGGCATAAGATGCTTTGAAACACTTCAACGTTTTCAATGCAGATGCCCATCAAAGTGCAATGTTTACTGTAAGCACCAGGTGTCGCCTCACTTAAAAGGGTTCGAGGCAGGTATCGGCTTATGGTGCAGAATACTTTGAAAACTTCAAGAAACCTTATTGGGATGCCACCAGTACGTTTTGAAAAACCAGGTGAAGCAAACCTTTTAAGGTCTTTTTTTCTTCTTCCAAAGATTCCAGTTACAAAACCGTTAAAAAATATGTCTGACCGTGCATGCTTGAAGGACACGCCCCGCACCTTTGTCTCTGTTTAGGTGTGTTTTCAGCGTCACAGAACCAATCACAGACCTGGCAAATCATTCAGGCTCTTCTTTAGGCTGTTGCTTGGATGCAGACATTTCCAGATTTGAGGAAGGACTTATGAGAGATGTTTTAGTAATGAGAAAAATAACTTAGGTTAAACAAAGTTATTTTATTTGCTCAAACCCAATATTAGGATGGCTGATTCAAATTTTAAAATATGCCGGATTTAAGTCATTGTATTTAATTTTGTTTCATTTTAATTTATAATTTAGTATGAGCAAAAGGCAGCACTCAGCTTTGCTGACTTCCTCAATGGACTAAATAACTTCTTTGGGAGGTTTGAGGCACTAAACAGCACACCAGCAGTGAAGGCTGTTCCCCATCAGGAAGAGGAGGTCCTCTGCCTTGACACCGCCGACGTGTGGAAGACTCTGAGGAGAGTCAACCCGCGGAAGGCCCCAGGCCCCGACAACATACCTGGGCAGGTGCTCAAGGAGTGTGCAGGTCAGCTGGCTGGTGTCCTCACAGACATTTTTAACACCTCATTGGACCAAGCCATAGTGCCAGCATGCTTCAAGTCTGCCTCCATCATTCCGGTGCCAAAGAAACCTCAAGTCACCTGTTTCAACGACTACCGGCCTGTTGCACTGACTCCCATCATGATGAAGTGCTTTGAAAGGCTGGTAAAGGAACACATCGTCTCCAGTCTCCCCCCAACACTCGACCCGTTCCAGTTTGCCTACCGACGGAACCGCTCCACTGAGGACGCCATCTCCTCTGCTCTTCACCTGAGCCTGGCACACCTGGAGGAGAAGAACACGCACGTGCGGATGCTGTTCCTGGACTTCAGTTCAGCGTTCAACACCATCATCCCACAACATCTGGTGGCAAAACTAGAGCATCTGGGCTTCAACACACCCCTACGAAACTGGCTGCTAGACTTCCTCACCAACAGACCTCAGTCAGTCCGGGTCGGACAGAACACCTCTGATGTCATCACCCTCAGCACGGGCTCCCCTCAGGGCTGCGTCCTGAGCCCCCTGCTGTTCACCCTGATGACTCATGACTGCGTCCCCAGGTTCACCACCAATCACATCGTGAAGTTTGCAGACGACACAACGGTGGTGGGCCTGATCAGAGACGACAACGACCAGGACTACAGAGAGGAGGTGGAGCAGCTGGTGGGCTGGTGCAGAGACAACAGTCTGATCCTGAACGTGGAGAAGACGAAGGAGATCATCGTCGACTTCAGGAAAAACCGGCCTCACCAGGCTCCACTGCTCATCAACAACTCAGCGGTGGAGGTGGTCAGCAGCACCAAGTTCCTGGGGGTGCACATCACGGACAACCTCACCTGGACTGTGAACACCACGTCACTGGTGAAGAGGGCACAGAAACGACTGTACTTTCTGCGGAGGATGAGGAGAGCCCGCCTGCCCCCGCCCATCCTCACGACCTTCTATAGAAGCACCATAGAGAGTATTCTGACCAGCTGTCTCTCTGTGTGGTGTGGAGGCTGCAGTGCCTCCGACTGGAAGAACGCGAGGAGAGTGGTGAGGACAGCAGAAGGGATCATCGGGGCTCCTCTTCCCTCCATAAAAGACATTTCATCGCAGCGCTGTGTGTCTCGAGCCCGTAACATCATCAGGGACCCCTCACACCCCCACCACAGACTATTCTCCCTGCTGCCCTCTGGAAAGAGGTTTCGCAGCATCCGCTGCAGGTCCACTAGGTTCTGTAAAAGCTTTTTCCCTGCTGCCATCAGACTGTTGAACTGCTGAACTGCTAAAGTACAAAAACGGACTGTGTACCACATTCGATTCGCTGATTTGCACATTTGCACACTTGCACATTGTATTAAATTGCTGCTGCACCTTAGCGGGAAACGCACTGCAAAACTGTGTACAATGCAACTGTCTACTTTTTAAATCACTGCTGCACCTTACTGCATATTTGTTTACATTTGTTTTACACTGTTTACATTTCAACTGCCTACTGTTCACTGCTGCACTTCCGGAAGCCAATTGAAACTTATCCTGTAAGTGACTGCGATTTATCACTGCACTTTATCCTGTACTGTAATTCACCGCAAGGTATCCTGTAGAGTTACTGCAATCTTTCTGAGCTGTGTGAAAACGAAATTTCGTTCTGTATGCACTCTGTGTATACAAAATGACAATAAAGAAAGTCTAAGTCTAAGTCTAAGTCTAAGTCTAAGTCTTATTGACAATTACGTGACCGTCATCGTTGTATGATTTTATATGGACTTCTGTACGTTTGTTTCCAAAAGTATGCCATCTTTCATTTCCATTCTCTTTCATGTTTCTTTGGGTTATACAGGTTTTTCATTCTTTCTCGTATAACATGTGCCTCATTTTTTCACATTTAGCTGGCTTAGACAAAGTTCATTTTCTTAGAAGAAATATAGAAAAATATAAGAATCTTTACACTCATGTAAAA
This sequence comes from Fundulus diaphanus, assembly GCA_037039145.1. Lineage (NCBI taxonomy): Eukaryota > Metazoa > Chordata > Actinopteri > Cyprinodontiformes > Fundulidae > Fundulus > Fundulus diaphanus. The sequence continues at coordinate 21,894,762 of CM073140.1, read as the reverse complement.
CTTTTAAACGTTGAACAAAAGCTTCCCTTATTGTTTGACTGTGTCTTGAAGCAGAATTTAGACTCTGACATAAATAATTCACCGGGTTATGCTTGCTGTAAACATTTCCTCGGTGCTCATAAATACCACTGAGATATTCCAGTTATTGGCTTTCAACACAAGGTGAAAAGGACAAATAGGTTAGTACTTCTCCATGTAACATTTTTTTTTAGTAAAGTCATATTCAATGAATTAGATTCCCTAAAGGAAACACATTATGTAGATTATTCACAGAACGATGATGTTTTGAGGCATTCATTTCTGTTGTGATTTTTCCCCCCTACCTCCAGCTACTTAAAAAACATTTAGGATTATAATATTGCATCAGACCAATAATTTGTTTTCATGCAGAAATGAGGGCTTAGTGAAATTATACTAGTTTAAAGATTGTTTTTTTTTTTCACAAGGTACTTTTAATCTGACAAACAGGCCTCTTAGAAATGCTTATTTTAATCTATTGAATATGACCGTATTTATTGGAAGCTTGCCTGTTTCCACAGTATCAAGGTAATGTCATAAAGTGTATTTTAAAGTGTTTTATGCGGAGTGTGAGCAATGGCATACCGACGAAAATCTTTGCCGACTAACTTTTCAAAATGTCCAGTAGTCTGATTTAAATACTGCAGAATTGATCAAGGCTGACAACACCTGTTCAGTGTTTCCCTTTCAAGAAAAAGCCCTTCCTCTGCTCTTCTTTCCTCCTATCATATTCCTTTGATGTTAGACCTGTCATATATTCTCACTCTCCATTTAAAAAAATAAATAAAAACATGCCAAAATGTTCTTCCATGGTGGACGGATCCTGTGCATGAAATGTTGGGTTCAGTTTTAGCGCCTGACCTCCTTTGTATACACAGTTCAGATGCAAAATAACCCTTTTCTTATTCTACTTCAAATATTGCAGTATAGCCCATTCTGCTTGACTTTGTTTTCCTGATGGTTCCTAAAATGCCCTGGCACCTTTCTTCTGTGCATTCTCAAGTGCGTTCCAGCTCATTCATCTTTTCCACCTGCTTTTTGTCCTGTCCGCGCCGCTGTCTCTGCTCCCTGTCTTTCTCTTACTCCCCCAACCACCTCTGTCTGTCAGCGATACTGTTGCCTTGCTTGAACACAGACCCAGAGACAGTGAGGATAAATTGCAACTTTGGCTACAAAAGGAGCCAGCTGGCTTCCCGATTCAAGCTGTAACAAAAGACAAGAGCACTTGACAATCAGCAGGTTCCTAAAATTCCATTTTCGGCAAAGATTGCTTTAAGGCTAACGCTCCCACAGTCAGACGCACGTACAGGCGCATGCACAGAAGACTATAAAATAACCATGGGAAACAAGCTCTCTAATCAAGGAGGAATTCTTGCTCAGTGAGGGCCTGCCTGCTCAGCGGAGCGACTAATTGCTGTGATACATGAAGTGACGGAGATGGCAGATAAAGACTTGTCAGAAGGAGTTTTGGGAGGGGAACACATTCACAACACGTTCAGCTACTTGACAGAGGGAGGTGATCGACCACAGTTTCACTAAAGTGGGTCTTTACACAACTCCACTTGGCCAAACACATCGGCTGTGTGTGATATGCCACAAAAGACATAGTTCTATTAATTTCAAGTACAGCTACCCACAGTGATGGCATATGGCCGCCACCCGCTGAATCCGCATCTAATGCTGCCCGACAATCCATTCAGCCACTATTCTATTTTTAAGCTCCCCCACTTCTGTAAAACTTGTCCATAGCTGAAGCCAAGTAATCTTTGTTGTCGCTGTGCAATTCAGCGCGGCGAGTGAAATGTGTGTTATGACTAATTCAGACCTCTCAGTCCGCTCTGTTGATGCTAGTTCCTGCTAAGGGTCCACGCTTTTGTAACCTCATCAGCAGGGATATAGTCAGAGGGTAGGGTAAACGCATAACAGATAAAGAAAACGGAGACTCAGATCTTGAGCAGCAGTATAATAAAAATATCAACCAAGCTTGTTTTAAAGAAGAGATCTGTTGTTTTGTCTCTAAGGGACACCAATGATTATAAAACAAAAAGCAAAAACTGGATTTGATATTAATTGTTGTTCTTTTCCTCTTCTACTGAGCTTTATCACAGCATACGAGGCTTTAGTGAAAACTGTATAAGTTGTAAAATGTTCCTATATGCTAGCGAGGCTGGCATACAGGAACATGAAGAGTCATTTAAGCCCATTAAAGACATCATCCTGTTGCATCAGAGCTAAGCACTAGTGCACAAAGCAACGTCTATGCAGACATGGATGAGTGAGTTTGGTGTAGAAGAGCATTTCCTGACATCAACAGATGGAATACCTTTTGGTTGAATCAGCGTGGAGACTGTAGGCCAGGTCCTTGGTGCCCAACATCAGTGTTTGACCTAAGAAATGTGTTTGGGGAAGAATGGTTGAAAATGCACCCCCCCCCCCCCCAAACACACTCCTAAACCTTGTGGAAAACCTTCCCAGTTCAGTTAAAAACTGTTAGGGTGGGCCAGCATCATATCAAACCCTTTTGAATTAAGAATTCAGAAGAAAATGTGAGTTATTCTCAAATCAAAACAAGAACGGCTAATAAAGATGGACTGTCTGAACTTATTCTCTTCTGTAGTTTAATGCTCTGGAAGCTTTCATTATCCAGAAAACCCAAAGGTGGAGGAAACTTAACAACACACAGAAAATCTGGTTTCCGTTCTGTTTGATTCTTTCCAAAAAAATAAATAAAAAATCAACTCTAATATACAAACAAGCTCCTATTACAAAGATTACCCGATGATTATTTATTTAATGAAAAGAAAATTCATTAATTAAACTTTTCTTTAATGTTTAGGTTCACTGAGGGCCTACTCTTAACACTATGAAGGTCATTACAGTGTGTCGCTGTAAAGTAAGTACGTGTGGTGTGTAAAAGGGAGAACTTTAACTTCAAATCGGAAATAAAGAAATAATGCCTTTGATATTCTTTGTTCTTTGATGTTAATGGACAACCTCTCTGTATGCATTTTGATTGATTTCAGAAATGACTGAAACTTTAGTTGCTGTCAAAAGCTTAATTTGTGTCCGTTGCAGCTGATCTTAAAAATGTCCCACCACCTCAAACTGACACAATTAAATGACCAATGAAAACCAAAGAAGAAACAGCTTTTCACATGTCAAATGGCCAATATCTTCAAAATAAAAAAGTATAGTATAGTTTAATCTTTGGCACTCAAGTGTTTTGAGATTGTTAGACTGATAAGAGCTTATAGCTTACATCTTTGTTGGGCTTTTTGTGACGTACAGCTCAAGGTTTTACTGGCGGGGAATGCATAGTACAGGCTACCATTCTTTATGTAGGGGGCAAGAGTTATGGTTTCCTGTGAAATTTGATATGTTCATGTTGCTTTATAAATACCGTCTTGGATATTTTGTGCAGCTCTGATCAAATTTTAGACACATGACAGGGACAGCAGTCTGTTTAAAACATATTCATACAAACTCAGGGTGTTTGAAATTCATGAGAGTCTCCCGGGTTTGCCCTTCATCGCAACCTTGTGTCATGCATCATGCAAATTCCAGGGTGTCTGACTTCAAGCTGATGTACTCACAGTTATTATCATCCTCAGTAACCCTCGTAGCGCAGCATGGATGAGAGGCTAAAGCCAGCAGTCCTTAACATTAAAAGCCATCTGTGATAAAGGAATCCCCTTTAATATCCAACAGTTTCAGTCTCAAACACTTTATTCCTCAAAGAAACTGGCACCTCGGGTATATAAAAAAAACCTACAACTGTGCTTCCTTTTTTTTTTAAATGCATCACATTGAAATATATTGGATCGAAATGTAAAATGGGTAATAACTCGTACATATTTACAGTATGACAAATACGTTGATAACTAGAACACTGCATCCAAATAGCTGAGTTGATGCAATGCAGTGATAATTCTTATTTGTTCATTGTCAAAGTCTGGAAAAACAGTTTCTTAGTTCACAGAATTTCCACTCAACAACAAAATGGCAGCAGTTGACACAGATTTGCCAAATATTGGATAAAGTAACAGTACGGGCAGAAGGTGCCTCAATTCCCTTTTGAGGGAACAATTTAAAAAGTTCTTCCAAGGTGTTCAGGGAGTGCCTAGATTGGATGATATATATATATATATATATATATATATATATATATATATATATATATATATATATATATATATATGAACAGTCAATAGAAGAAGAGTCACAAAACTGAAGAAGAAATAAATAAAGAACAAATTATTTTAAATGTTTGGTAAATCAAATAGCAACAGCTGGTTAAACTATCATTAAACAATAAAATATATATTTTATTAACAGCTGTACTCCTGAATTCAGCTCAGAGGTCTTGATGTCTCTGCAGCTGTGGCTTATACTGAATTTAGATGTAGGGTAAGCTATTTAACCAAAGTTGAACAAAAAATCTAAACAGCAGAGGTTATCTCAAGACAAATATTAGCATAGTACATACTATTTCATGTTCTTTTAGTCTGCCACAGGCCTGTTCACACAGACCATATGTAAGTTTGTACCTGCCTTGGGAACATTTTGTATCCACTGTGACTACTGAAAATAGCAGGTAATTGTCTATAATCTCTTAAGAGCCCACTATGAGAAAATGTGGTTATGTGACTCGAATGAATAATAGCTATCAGCATGAGGTAACTTCTCTTTAGATCATAATTTCTCATAGGAAATTAGTTCCGAACAGGGACTCAATCGAACATTATAAGTGCTTTCTTAATAATTCATATATTTTAATATAATATATATGATATGGGACCGTTCCCTGGATTAGCTAAAGGTTTTATCCTTTCAAAAATGAATGTTAATAGATTATAAGAGTGAATTAGAATCATTGTTAAACCCAAATTATTCATAACGCCAGATTTAGATTTGAAGTAATCTTTTGCTTTTTACCCACATGTTTTTTCTGATTGGATGTAATAATGTTGTGGAGTGGCCCCGACTAGTCACAACTAGAATCTGATGGAGAAACTGTGGAGGGAGCTGCAGATGATGGTAATGTCAAAGAGGCCTTACAATTTAGGGCCTCACAATCTGTCGCAAATGTCACAATACTGTTGTATGTAACATGTAGTACATGAAGATCTGCCTGAATTGCATTAATTGTTAGCTAAGACTCTGAATACCTGTGATATACTATGTGACTGTTGTTGTTTAATGCAGCATAAAACGTTTTAGAAGGTAAAGAGGTGGTAAGGTGAGCAAGTCATTGGGAGCAAATGCTCTTATTGTACCCCTTAAGTATTCTGATGTTATCTTTTTGGAGATGCCAATGTTATTTCCTATCAGAAAAAAAAACTTCATAGCTGAAAGAAATTCTGTTTAAACCTAAATCTGCCAGGGGTATGAAGGATATTGGATGCAAATCTGCATTCATGTTGTTCCAAGTAGCCTAACAATCTGCTTCAAGGAGGTCTATTGAGCTGCGTTTTGAGTTTTTTGTAGTGTTATAAAAGTCAGGGTACAAAGATATCCTGTGATGCTGCCACATACTTTGGTTATTGCTGATTGAAATGATCTTTTGGAGGGTTTAGTCCTTTTTATTTCGAGAATATGCATCTCAGAAGAGCAATGGTACATTTGTTTTCAATGGGTGTGTGTGTTTTTTTAAGTTTCTCCATTTGCGTATTAAAACTCCCCAAGGCGTTTGTTCTCCACTTATTGCATTATTCGTATCGTATTGTACAGCACATTTTTATGTTTTTGCTATTTGTTTAAACTTAAATGAAGTTTAGCACCTTTTCTAAAGCTCTGTTCCTCGACACTAAAAGAAAAATGAAAATACCTTTCCAATACTTTCTCAACCTTGAAATTGCTTTTCATGTAAAGGAGAACCGCAGCGTTTTAAAGTCAAACAAAGCCGCAGAGGTGGGAGCCAGGATTTTCAGTCTATAGCTGTTGCAAAGACACTCGTATCATTCCGTACGACAGAACCGCTTGCTTCAGATAAATCTTTCAAAGCACAAAGCAGTTGCTAAGCGTTGTTACTGTGTTATTTCTCTCTATTATCTTACAGAACACCAGACCAGGTGTTTAGAAAACAAGTCGATCAAGTTGAAAGCAGCGGTGTCAGCACTGCTCCACGTCCCAAAGTTTCAAGATGTCACAGCGTCTCTTTCCCAGCTGCCTCAGGCGAAAAAAGCAAAAGAAACTGAGAAAACGAGTGAGAGCAAGGGGGAGGGGGGGGGGCACAGCCTGTTAGGGGACAAGCTTCAGCCATTAGTGCTGACAGGCACCTTTCCTCTGAGAATCAGGTGCAATGAGCAATCAGATCGCTTTTGTAGGTGTGAGTGAAGGAGAAGGTTGGAATAAACTCACACAGGCACTAATGAAATCCGTGCCAGAGTTCATAAAGGACAGAGAGCTGCTTATTTGAATACAGAGCAGATTGGGAGCAATGAAGAGATTGTAGCGCCGTCATTCATCTTCGTCAGAGGAGGAAAAGGTGGTAAAAGAAAGAAAATAACACCAAAAAAAAAAATCTAACTGTATGTCTATAGCGTATTTAAGAGAGTTTCTTGATTGAAAGCCATTTTGTTTGATTTATACAATCACCTCCTTTCACTGGCATGTCATTCTTCCCCTTTTGTTGTGCAGCCCTTTTGACCTGCCTTATCTGGCTCTCTTCCCAGAGCCTGATATAGGATCAGCGGGTCTGGACAATTCCCTGGACATGTAGCCTTGACAGCTGACAGGAGCTGGTTTCCATGCACGGCCTTGATTTGTGCACAAACCTAAGGTGTGTAGGTTGGGTAAATGTTGGGCAGGCTGTTATAATTGAATAAGTAAAAAAAAAAAAAAAATAGAAAAGGTTGGGGAAATGCTTTAGGAGCTGCATTTTCACAATAATAATCCCCCGTGGCGGCATTAGGGAAGAGAATGACATCCATTTATCTCTATTTTTAGGCCACGCAAGGGGTGAAAAAAATTTAACAGCAACATTTCTCTGAAAGGATTCCCACACTGTTCACTGACCCTCTATGGCTCTGTTCCCCGTGGATGATATAGCTCTACCACAGCTGCCCAATACATCAGTTTTATAGCCAGTGCTACTTGCCCGAGATGGCAGGCCATCTTTCAATACTTGAAGATAGATTGCCTGCTCACATAAGCTGTTAATTGGCTAAATCCAAATCCCCTTCTAAATTAGAAAAAAATAATATTTTACCCTGCGAAAAGGACAAAAGAATTTTATCATCTGTAAAAAAAAATCCCAGAAATATGAAAGAACCCACAATATTATTATGAAGTTCTTATTGCTATGTTGGTCCACTGTCCCTTTTCGGCAACTAAAAGTTTTCTGCAAAGAAATGGCAGATATCAAAAATTTTACTATATTAACAAATAAATTAAAGAACCTAGAATTAAAGTGACACAGACCAATTTACAGCTCTTTTCATGTGTTCCTTTTGGCATTAACCAACTTTGTTGTACCTTTTAATTGTTTATTATTTGAGTTGAATGAAAATAATCTATTATATATGGTTGGTTTAATACAATGGAATGATTAACTGCAGTCTGCTGATTTGAACAACCTAGGGGCTTTGATGCTGTGAGATCTCAGAGCTGCATTTGACGTTGTACATTACAGAAAATCTGGAGCACCAGGTGGGCGTCTTGACCTTGACACTATGTTTTTTCAGTTTGTTTTGATAGAACAGCTTCCACCACTTTTTGTATGGTGCTCCACAAGGATTGTTTGTTAGTTATTTGCCAAAATTAAAAAATATGATGCTGAAACACTAGTCACTGTGGACTTGTTACTTCAAGTGCACACAATGCAGTTCAAAGCCTTCAGCTGATCCAAAATGCAGCAGCAAGAGTTCTGATGAAAATTCAAAGGAGAGATCATATTTTTTTTCCAATTTTAGCTTCCCTTCATTGGTTTCTTATTAAATCAAGAATAAAATTTTAAATTCTCCTTCTCACGTATAAAGCCCTTAATAATCAAGCTGCATCGTATATCAGAGCTCTGATTACCCCGTATGTTCCTAACAGAACACTTCGCTCTCAGACTGCAGGTCTCCTGGTGGTTCCTAGAGTCTCTAAAAGTAGAATGGGAGGCAGACCCTTTAGCTATCAGGCTCCTCTCCTGTGGAACCAACTCCCAGTTTTGATCGGTGAGGCAGACACCCTGTCTACTTTTAAGACTAGGCCTAAAACTTTCCTTTTTGACAAAGCTTATAGTTAGAGTGGCTTATGTTACCGTGAGCTACCTCTATAGTTATGCTGCTGGAGGACATCAGGGCCTATTTCTCTCACTCTACTGAGTTCTCCTACTGTTCTCCAATTTGCATTGTTTGCTATTATTTCAACTTTTAACTTTATGTTCTCTCTGTCACTTTTCTCTTCATAGTAGGTCTGGCGTTCTATTAGCTGTGACATCATCCAGGGGAGACAGATCATCCACCATTACCATATAACATAGAAAGGAGTCCTTGATCAATTTGTGCTTCTGTGCTTTTTTGTGTCTCTGCTCTGTCTTCTCTAACCCCCAGTCGGTCGAGGCAGATGACCGTTCACACTGAGCCTGGTTCTGCTGGAGGTTTTCCTCCCTGTTAAAGGGGAGTTTTCCTCTCCACTGTCACTTCATGCATGCTCGGTTTTAGGAATTGCTGCAAAGTCATGCCAGCAACAATGCAGACGACTGTCCCTGTCCCTATGCTGTTTCAGGACGAGTGAATGCTGCTTGTCAATACTTGATGCAATCTGCTGGATTCCTTAGATAGGAAATATTTTGACCAATCTGTATGATCTGAGTCAATTTGACTTTGTAATGTTCCTTGAGTTGACATGTGTTGTGAATTTGCGCTATATAAATAAAATTGAATTGAACAGATTTTTTTTAACTACCTGTAGGTAACATAATAGCGACGCATGGAGTTATCTACTGGTATCTAACTTTTTGACAGCATAACTAGACTTAAGAAGCCTATGGCCTTAAATTTACGTGAGAAAGATATAAATAATAGCATTTGGATCCCCTGACGAAGCAGTTCTTGTAGCTTTCAGTCTAGGGCCCATGTAAAACTACATAAAACCCCAGATCTGATCCTGATTAAAAATTAGATAAACAAAATTATATTTTTGCATTTTATTTATTTTTTTACATTCCGGAGCGAATTCAGCGCACGTTTAATGCTTAGTAAATGCTTTCATTACTTCTGGACAACTGCAACACACTTTATGTTATGTTGAGCCAGTGTGGGTTGTCTTTTCTGCAGCTGGTGTAGAATTCAGCTGCATGCCTGCTGAAAAATGTAAACAAAAAATTGTCTCACATTAGTCCAACTTTCATGTCACAGAGCCACTTACCTGTGACACTTAAACTCAAAGTAAAAAAAAGTTTTTTGCTTTTAGGACATTGTATGAGCTGGGTCTGGGGCTTGGTGCCCTCTCGCCTGCCCATGCTGCTCCTAGCTGGGGGGAATTGGGGCTTGCCCCCGCCTTGGCTCTCCGTGCTGCTCTCTACTGCACCCACCTGGGCCTGGAATGAGGTCATGGGGCACAACACTTGGGATGCTACGGTGAGTGCTGACCTCTCAGGTATCAGGCGACCCCTCTGCTGGAGGTTGTGGTAGTTGCGCATGTGGGGCCCTGGATTCCGCATCTGACTAACAGGGCCTGGCAGGATTGGTAGTCTCTCGCAACCTGGTACTTGGGGGGGGGGGGGGGGGGGGGGCGCTCCATGATCACGGGTTGTCCTCTGCTGTCCTCTGGGTGGATGTTTGGTGACCCCGTGGCGGTCTGTTTGGCCATCTGTGCTCCATAGGGCTGCTGGCTTTCATGGATCTTGGGGTCATTGATTCTTGCTTCTGATCCCTAGAGGGGGAATGGCAGTGGCCCTCTGCACCCGCGATTTATCACAATTTATGTAAGACCTACACCACATATTTTTCATGTTCACACACACACACACACACACACACACACACACACACACACACACACACACACACACACACACACACACACACACACACACACACACACACACACACACACACACGTATACGCTCATAATACAATAGATGTGCTGCTCTGTAGTTCACCACTATAGTATCAACAGATTTGTTCCTTATTATTGCTGCTGGTGTTGCTGCTGTCGGTATTTTCTTAGTTTTGTCCAGGTGTTCGTGGGGGTCTTTACATGGTTTCCCCATAGTGGGCATTGGAGGATTTTTTTGTAGCAGCTGGTAACTGGTAGTTTGTGTCAATATGTTTTCTTGGTGTCTCTGTCCTCTCTCTTTTTCTCTTACCCTGTCTTTGTTATCTCTCTTCCTCTCTTCATCTGTCACGTTTTCCGTCGGTTTGCACATATTACCAAGGGAGGCTTTATAAAGCTTAGTAAAGCAAATATGCTTGCCATATAACTATAGTAGCAAGAGCACCATTCTGCTTGCTATGAAGCTGGGCATGACAAGGGAAAAAAGCTGAACAAAATATGTAATGCACATAAAATGGTAGGTAAATACTGAATAAATTATATCTTTAACTGTTCTTTGTCAGAAGCAGTGGAATTGACAATGCAGATAACGATGTTGCTATACACAATCAGAGTCCATTTCTTCAGGCCCAGTCCCCTGAAAGATAAAGGGACACGAGTCTCCATGTACGGCAGTAATCAGGCCTGGGTGTGGCTAGTGATTAAGCACAGGCTTATCACTTAACAACTGAGACAATTCTATTTTCACATAACTCATGTTGGTGTAAATACATTTTTTTCCCTTATAAAATGAGATCATCATGTGAAAACTGCAGGTTGTCTTAGTTTGACAAGCTTAAACCCTTAAACATGGCATAATAACAAAAGCAGAATAAATCTAAAGCAAGCAGATCCTTTTTCCATAGCACAGTAAATATTTGGTGATGCAACTCACAAAATGTTTCAACAATGTTTGCTTTCATAGCTCCCAGTTGTTATTTTTCTAGTTTAATCTTCCACAAGAAATTCTAACAGTTGTAATTAAGAAAAAACACATTTTCAAAGAAAAACTAATGATTTGTGGTAAGGGGCTACACTGCTTTTGCCTCTAAACACTTGACATCCATGGATATTTTTAATGACTATTTGAAGCCGGGTGATCTTTGCCTTTGTTTCACTTGAAAAATATACAGAAATGTTGACGTTTTAGCCTATAGGTCTTTCCATTTTTAGCCTATACAAAGATGTTGAAAATCAGACTTGGTAAGCCCATTTGACAGACATTTAGACATCAGTAGATGATTTTATGATGACATATTTTCTCCTTTTATCTTTCAGCCACTACTTTATATATTTAGACAGAAGGCAATGTTTCCATCTTAATATACAAGGAGGCATTTTCTATTTCTATTCAGTTAAAATTGGCTAGAGGGAATCATATTACATAAATTCAGCTTTTTGCAAACCAATGTCTCACAATACATTGGCATCTTTTGCCATGCTCTAACTATATACTGTGCCACAATTAGATTTGGAGATGTGAACAAATAAAAAAAAAGGTTTTTCTAAAAATTTCCAGTTTCTCTTGTGCTGAAAATACAAATACAGTTACCAGACCTTTGGTGTTGTGGTTAGGATAAATAAAGAAGGCAGCCAATTGTTCACTTAAATTTTCCAAATACAATTTCTCCTTATGTTTAGAATATCACTCCTGCTTCAAAGAAAATGCATTTGATCGGTTCATTTGAAACACGCGTTTCCATTTTTGTCTTTAGAATTTTTTAAACAAGCGTTATTAGTCTGCGATCTTGTGTGCAGCTCTTAGATATCAATGTTTTCATGTTGGAGCAGAATAAAGGTTGTTACTGAGGCACAACCAGACTGCTTTCAAGTCAAATTACTTAAAAAAAAAAATCCAAGTAGGCTACATGTCTCAGGGGACCTTGTAGTTGCCATGGGAAGGTAATCAAATCCTCACCACTGGAGTTCATGCAGCAGGATAGTATTTTATGAGTACACTCTTCTCAGGCAGGAGGAGACCAGAGCAAAAGTCCCAAAATTTCAAATGGCAAGGCATTTTTTTTTCTGAAAACCTTAGGGATACCTGACACAACCAGAAATCAGCAGGTATAAAAACGCATTCAGAACCACGGATATGCAAGCACACCTTCCCCTCATCATACGCATACACCTCCACAACCTTGCAGTGACATTTGAAGGACAGCGGCCTGGGGGGAGAACTGGTTTGGAGAGGTTAGAGAAGGCAAAGGGCTGCCCGGCTGGCCGGTTGAGGGTGTGAGGTAAACAACACCTCAGAGTTCAGTGTGCATGCCTAATGTGCTTTCTCGCATTGACGGCTCCGCTGGGCACTGCTGCTGATGACAAGCTGTCTGCAGAAGTTCCCTCTTCTCCAGCATCTCACCACTGTTTGTTAACTTCACTCAGCCGTCTGTGTCATCTCTGGGCTCTTTCTGCTCTTGTGTCTCTGTCCTGTCTTCAGCTTTCTGTTCCTTGCTTTAAGCTGTTCCGACCAGGATGCTGTCACGACCAATTCTTTTTCAATGTAAATGATATCTATGAAGAGGACAACTAGACATATAACATCACATAGAAAAGCAATCTTTTTATATTTTTATAGTCATGTGCTGGAAGAAAACAATTGTTTCTAACTCAGACTGATATCTTTTTTTTTCTTTTTTTGTGGTTTCATAGCAGCGGTCAAAAACACTGGGGCATTTCTTTTGCGTTTGTACATTTTCTTAAAAGATGCATACTAATTATATTTTCATGGTCATTAGCAGCAAATGCATACATGCAGCTCAAAATACATAGATATGTACAATTGTGAATTATACACTCGGAAAGTGTGTTCAGACAGAAGGCAAAGCAGTTTTGGTCCTGGGTCGAGCATGTCTAAAATACAATGTAGAGTCTAAAAATGTCAAAATTGATTTAACCAAAGTCAAAACTGGTGAATATTTACTAAAATGTTAAAAATATGGGGGGGGGGGCGTGGGGGTATTTGTGGCATGGTAAAATGTTGCCATTTTAAGTTTCCAAAAAATCTTAGATCCAAATGATCTCATCTTTACCAAAGAAATGCCTTGTTAATCGTACCTCGGCTCATAGCGATGATTTAAGAGAATCGTGCAACTTTTTAAAACAATCAAAACAACTATTCTCTCAATCTGAAATTGGTGCTGTAATTTGACTGGAGGCTGTTAGATGAACTGTATAAATGAGACTCTGCCATGAAAACAGTGATGAGTGACACTCATCACTGTTTTTAAGTTTTAATTATACCAGTGTTCTGGAAGTCCTAGTTCCAAGGTAATAAACTAGTAGGATTTGGTTACTGTTCTGGTGCTAATTGCCATCAACAATACAACAATGACGTATTTTTCTCTATTCTATAGATTCTAACGTTGTCATTTAGCGATAAACCTGACTTTTAGATGTTTTTGCAAAATGTTACAGTCTTACATGTTCCTTGAACATACAATTTTCTTCAAGTGAACTTTGGTGCATGCCTTAAAAAATCCATGAACCTTCCTCTATTCCCTATTTGGTGACTCGATGAGCAGGTCATTCTTGCGACCTACTATATGCTACTAGGTGCTGGATCCTGTTGATGATTTGTTTTATAACTCTTTCCAGTGCCTATAGTGTTGGCCTTCACTCGATTGAGGCCAGGAAGAAACGACTTCGGGTCTCACTAAATGTGTCCCCCCCCCCACCGACCCCAACACACACACACACACACATTTGTTCTTTGGTGCATCATGTTGGACTCTCCATTCCAGACATTGCTGGCTTCACAAGACCTGTTGATATTCACTCTGCAAACATCACCAACATGGCTGCCTTGTTCTTCTTGCTGCTTGTATTGCTTACATATACTGTTGGTAAATTAGTCTTGTAAAGAGACTCCATGACTTTTATTTGCACACACAATTTGAAAAACTTTGAGTTTATTCAAGTTTTGTTGAAAATGGTCCTGTCTGACATCCTCAAACAACAAGTAGTAGAGAGCTGAGGAAGAAATACATCTTGATCTTTAAGATGATAAGATTCATTCAGACTCAAAGTCAGAAGCTGTGGACCTAATTTGACTGTGGATCTGTTGTTGATGCTGCCTTCTTCTGTGTGGCCGGCTACCCGAGGTAGTTAAAGTCACTGGCCTGTTCGATCGAAGCGAAAAGTATCATCATGACAGAGGCCAGATCTGTCACAAGCTAGTTTTCTTTCAAATTTGGTGTCTTTGGCTTCTTAAGTCCTATCGCATGATGCCATCTCTGACAACGCTGAACAGGAGTAGGGAAAACACATCTCCTTGGTTATCACTCGTACATGTAGTGAAATTCTTCCGAAACGTAACTTGAGATCCGGACCAGAACAGGTGAATTGTAGAAGTGTAAATGTTACTGTAGAACACATGATGGACCGTGCATAATGAGCAACTAAATGTATCTAAATAAGTTTAGATTTACGCTCATCTCATTGTGTTGGCTGAACTGTTGTGAATTTTTGGAAATAAATATTTAGATGTGATTCATGCCGCTTTGTTGCTTTTCATATATTAAAAGGGGCTAATGATTAAGGAATAGTTTGGATATATTAAATAAAATGTCACCTAAGATTTATTTCTGTTTCCAGATCTGAGGTGAGTGTTCTCTGACAATCCAAGACAGATCTTCAAACCAAAGCTTTTATTAACCGACTCCAGTGTTGCCTTAAGGTATTTATTTTCTTTAGGATAAATACCTTTAGATCTTCCTGTTAGCCTGATAGATATCCATATTTTTGAAACACATAAAATGGCAATAGTCAACAGTGAACAAAAGGCAATAAAAAAAAGTCTGAATAAGGGAAATATGGTCAAATGGTTTTAATAACTGATAACTTTTGAAATAAGACTCAATATGAGCTGTAGCATGCATAATGTATAAAGGCACACTTTGTTTACAACAAAGATTTAATGCAGTGTTACAGCTCATGTCTGGGTGTTAAAAGTATGTAGAAACAGTGCAATTCCATTTCAAAGTTGAGTGAGTCAAACCAGGTCTGAATTCTGCTTTGCATGTTGTCTGAGCACGGCTTTACAGCTATTGTATAAGATATTACTAGTGGTTTTTACCCCCCGACCTGAGTTCAATAACCTCATTTGTTCAAGTTGTCCAATTGGAGCCCATCTCGACTTTGATTGGTGTCCGATAGGGCAGAGGTGCGTTCCGATTTGGTGTTATGTTTCAGACAAATAAGAGCGGAAACGGAGACTGATGAATGAGGAGATAAAAATCACATTGACATCATTTACTCAGGGAACATACATGGAACATTTATTGCTGTGTTGTCAGGCTTAACCTTTGATGCCATGTTCATTGACGATGATTCGTCTTAAAAAGATATAACAGGACAATATATCTTTGAAGCTAAAACAGCCCTTGGTTGCTTTGCCTTTTCATCTTCATTCTTAGAGTACAGGTATCCTCCTCACTGACAAACAGGACACTTCAGGAAAAGGCAAACCACTTTACCTGAAGTTATTTACATGCATGCACGCACACACACACACACACACACGCTCACACACACATATAACTGTCCCACCCATTGAAATCAAACTCCTTATGATAAAACATAGTCATCATAGTGATTTTGCATGATAAATGAGGTTGAAGCCTCAGATTTTCCTCACATCACCTCCACGTTTTGTTCGTTCTTGGGAAAAATTCAAAGTAAGGTCATTGTTTAAAACAACAGTCTACCTCTAGAAATCAGGCTTCAGGAGAGAGTCATTCTCCGAATGGCAGAAACCAAAATAAGTTTTCATTAAAAGAGGAAAAAACTTTGCACATTTGTTTAAAATAAAAATGCTAAAATTAGAAAGGGTTGCTACAATGAGACGAGGAAGATGAGTGCATCAACGTATCATGTCATGAATTAGCATACTGTTTTGCAGTCCCAGAACCATGCTTAAGGTGCACTAGGGTGCCCATAACCGATATGTTGTGATGTAACTCTGAAATTAAAGCTTTCATAGTGATGGTTTATGCTGTCAGAGGATTTCAGTCATGAGGCTACGAGCAAAGAACGTTGCAGCCGTGTCTGTGAGCTAGACTGTCCACAAGTGTTGAGTGAATATGGCTGTTCCCATTTCAGCTGGTCATCACATTCCAACTTATGGGAAACCGAAACAAAAAACCCCCCCTCAAAAGTCATTGAGGAGCAAGTATTCCCATAGAGAAATGTGCAAGGAACAATACTTCAGCACACAAGTTTCTTTGAAATTTTTTTGCTTTGTCGTCGTTTCTTTTTTCTCCGCACTGTCCTCACTTAAAAAAATTTTACAAAATTGGAAGCCACCAGCAGACAAAAAGTCCTAGACAAGTCAAAGACACTGCAGGGATTCAATAAGGACAAACTAATGGCAATATGCAAACGTGCCTATTCTCTTTTCTACAAAAATAGTGGAATAGGAATCACATGGTTATCACCCAACACTGAAATCTTAATATACATCTGTATATAGATAGAAAAGAAATCATGGTTAAATGCAATCCCATCATGCAGTCGAGGTTCTTTGCAACAGTGTCCTTTCATGTAGAATCCTTGAAGATGGTGGGACAGAGTGCAGTCAAAAGGAGTGCACTTTGAGCTGTATTTCAGTGCGCCAAACGTCGCTCCATGCACACACTTATGTGCTCCCTGACAGGATTTCGAGTTCCTTTCACCCCACCTCTCTGTCACACTTATTTTGCCACGTTTATGATTGAGAGATGCTGGAGATCGAATGAAAAATAACCAATTTCACGAATCACTCCATGCACAGTTATACCTCCATCGTCCCTCAATTTATTTCCATTTTCCGCTGCCAATGACGACCAAGTTGACAGACACACAATGTCGATACCTATATTCAGGTTTCAGAAACACTGAGCTGTGGTACAGCAGATGATGAGAATGATTTAGTTCAGGCCTTGGAGACCTGAGGCAGTGCTTGGACACACATACATAGACGGGGAGAAAACTACACTGAACTCTCCTTCCTCCTCACGCTTAACTCTGATCATAGCCGAAGGTCTGCCTCGAAAGAGATTACATCTGCTCTCTCCTTTCCCAGTCTTCTTTACACCTTCATGTATTCTATCTCATTAGGTCCTCCACAAAATTTCATTTAGCTCTGTCTTTTAGGCATAAACAATTTCAAAACAGGCTCTCTTGGCATTGACAGTTGGGTTTACTTCCATTTTGCCTCTATTCAATCCCATTAAACTTAACCCATTTAGAGAGAGGAAGAAACTGCTTCAGAGCAATATGACTCGCTGTTGCATCTCAGGAGTTTTGGTTCCTTACCATCTGCCTCAACTGACTTCCTTTTATAAGCAATCCTTTATGTTTTTCATTGTGATCACAACCTTCCATCGGATCCTGTAGGACTACATCTACTGAGACAGTAGAGGGGCCACTCCTCTGCCAATGCACTTTGACTCCATAAGCCAATTCGGCACCATTAACCAGAAACAAGACCGGTACCCTAGATGGCACATACAGGACTTGACAAAAATGTATATAAAGAGTTTGAGGGGACAAGATGAGGGTTTGGTGTTGGAATACCGGGCATCATGTTTCATCAGACCTCTGTCTCACTGACGGAGCAGAGAGTGAGAGGAACAGCAATGGTTTAGTTCCAAGAAATGGACAATAGACGACGACTAAACAGTAGGTTTCATCTGTTTTTTCGACAAGACCCGACTGTTGTTTGGCTTGAGCTTTTCCCTTTCAAACTGTGCTCTGTATCTTCTATTACCCCAGTCCCTCCTCCTCTGCTATCAGCTAATACTCCTGTCCAGGGGTTGGCCAGAAAAACCTGGGGGTCAATTAGCTCCAGGCCCATAATTTCCCTGCGGCCCTCCCTGCACCGGGAAGACAGCAGAAGACCCCCTTTGTCAAGGCTACCTGTGCTGTTGCACTTCTTTACTTTACCTCCAGGGCATAGGATAGTGCTAGGCGGCAGCAAGGATGTCAATGACACACTGCTGAGCGCCTCTGATAAGTGTTCACTGTTGCCTGCTTGGCTAGAGCCACAACCACCGATAGACGAGCCAATGCCTATGCCCAAGTCTTCGTCTGAGGGGTCAATGGAGTCATCACGATTATAGCCGGGGCTTGTGCTGCCTCGTCCACTGCTCTGGCTCCGTTGGTGACCCCTGGTGGCCAGAAGTGTTACAGCAGATGGAGGGTTCGCCCTTGGCTTTATGGCCTGAACTGGAGAGGAAATAGCAATTCTATCTTCAGGCTGTGAGATATGGCACATGGGTGATAAGGAAGCTGTTGGGATTGGCAATTCCAGGTTCTGGGGTGGAGAAACACTGAAGCTAAGTCCTTCTTCCAGGGTTGTCTGAAGGCTGCCTTCGGAGCTCCCAGTGGCAAGGGATGAATCACTGTGGGATGGGTACTAAGGAAGGCAAAGAGAAATAAGAAGTAGAAAAAAGTGAACACATCATATAGCTTTTCTAATCTGAAAATTCTTTTGTTTTGTTTGGACTTTTAACAAAACCTAACAATTATATCTATGTTCAGAACCCCATGTGTAATTCTTCCAGTTTTTATCTAGTTTGTGACCTTCCTCCGCTTACCTGTGCACAGAGCCTCTTTCGAGGGGCTCCAGGAGAGCGGAATGAGACCCAAGAGGCTGGGGAGGTCAGCCTGAGACCTCTTGACAAATGCAGACTCCTACTACGAGAAGGTACTGGGATGGCTGCTCCTGCAGAGTGGAAAAACTCAGCAGGCAGGTGAAAGAGGGTAGAAATGCCACTGGCTCCCTTTTCCTCATCTCCTTTGCCTCTTTCCTTACTGCTGATGCTGGAAATCCCACCTTCAGAAGAGAACCATAGGGATTAATTTATGGACTTTGTTTCATCCATCCTTTCTTTTATCTGAGTAACTGATTTACGTCAATGATGTATTTCATATTTAATTTTGATTATTTTGATTTTGGGGTTCACATGGGCATAGTAGGTCGCACTGTTGCTTTACAGCAAGAAAGTCTTGGATTCAAATACTGGCCTGCGGTCTTTCTGCAGGGATTTTGCCTGTTCTCCCTGCGCTTGTGTGGGTTCTCTCCGGTTACTCCGGCTTCCTCCCACAACCAACAGTGTTAGGTTAACTGGTCTCTCCAAAATACCCTTTGGTGGGAATGTGCTTGTACATGCTTGTTTGTGTTTGTGGATGCTAAGAGCGAATGTTTATGGCAGCCTTTCTGCCACTAGAGTTTTTTTTTCCCCAGCAACTGAGCATTAAAATTTTCAAAGACTATGTGACGCTTAAAATGGGTACTCTTTGTTAATAGCTTTTGATTTAATTTTAATATATTTGTGTTTACTTCTTCCTTCCCATTTGTTTATTTCCAGTACTTGGTGTGTGAGTCTGCCCTACATTTGTCATTGTCTATTTTAGCATTGTTACATTTCTGTTTAAAACTGTCAGCATTCATCCGCTGTTATTGATTGTTTCTGTGTTGTTCCCTTCATTTTGGAATTGACATCAGAGCTGTTCGCGTCCTCAGTCTAAAAAATCTATAACTCATGTTAGCTGTCCCTAAGAGCATTACTTCAACAAAACAACGTTGTATGTTTGCCATGACAAATCATTTAAAATCATGTTTTGGTTTTACATAATTCATCCCAATGGACTCATGCAGTGCTGAGCAAATAGAAATATTATCCCAAACCCAGACTTTGACTCATTTGCTTGATCACGTCAAAATTGAAACATGATTATCGTCAAAAAATAACTCTGAATGAATTTACTGACCAGGGGAGCAGACAGGTGAGCACATCTTTGTTTGGTATGTTTGCATTTCCATCTCTTGCAGCGTAGTCTTTGTCTCTGTGTCTGTGCTGGAAACCCTGCATTGCAGGGACGCCCCCTGCCCCTGACCTTGTTCCTCAGTCTGATGATCTCCTCCATGGCCTCCTTCTCCTCCTCCTCCTCCTCCTCCTCTTCCGCCACTGCCTTCCTCAGAGTCATGGGAGCCACTGCTGCACCTAGTTCCCTAAAAGAGAAGGGATGCAAAAATCCTGAATAAAAATGTATAGGATTGTCCGGATTACTTTCGATAAATTAAATATGTGTGCACCAGTTTTCAATATATACCACATGTTAAGATTTATGGAACAAAATAATCTGACTTGTGAGAAACACTCATATGTTTAAAAGGGTCAATGACAATGCTTTAATGTAGTCTATCTGTCTAATAGCTTTTCCAGAGGAATAAGCCAAGCTTCGAATATTGGGACAATTTCTGGTTGAGAACAAAAATAATAGAAAATGAAAACAGAACAATCCCTGAGGCTCTAAACGGATATTAAACATGTCCTCTGATTTACATCATTCTGCTGGCTTTTCGTTTAAGTGCTTCTCAAACAGTTTGAAATGATTATTAACGACTATTATCATGTTAATGTTATTGTTTTGGATGAAAAAAAATATATACGCGGGAAATTACTGTTTCAGATATACATTGTCTTGGAAAATTATTCACACACTTTGAACAATTTCGGAGTACAACCACAGCCATCAGTGCATTTCATTGGAATCTTATGTGACAGACCAACACAAAGCAGAGCCATAATTTTAAAGTGTGACAAAAAACAAAGTTTCCAAGTTGTTTTCTGATTAAAGAAAGGAAAAATGTAGCATGCAATTGTATTCAGTCCCCCTAAGACAATACATACATCAGTATGTTTAATCCACACCACTCCATTCTAGATCTGGCTTATTATACTGCCACTTGATCTGCGAATATAAACTCTCCTTGTTCAGCCTCTAATTGTAGTAGTAAGCCCTTAGGTGCGCAGTAACTAGTTATATTTACTTAAATAACTTTTTGAGAAAAAAATCTACTTCAAGGAGTAATTTTACTGTGTATAGTATATGATAGTATATATAGTATATTATAATATTATAGTATATCGTAGTATTAGCCTTATATATATTATTAAAAAACCGGATACTACTTTAAACTGTTTCACAACTTTATCACTGACCTGTATGGTGTGTTTCTTGGTCTTCCTGGGCTATTGATGACACTGCATTTTATTTAGGAGCATCGGAAGAAAGAGGGCCAATTGCAAATATTACTTTAAGTTAAATATAACTTTTCCAATTTTTATTTACTTTTTTTTAAAACTGAAAACCATGTATTCTTTTCCTTGGACTTCACATTATGCACTACTTTGTGCTGGTCTGTCACATAAAATCCCAATAAAATGCACTGAGTTTTGTGGGTGTGATATAACAAGATGGGATTTGAATACTTCCCCAAGGCACTGTACCAGACACACAGCTTGAATTGGAAATGAGATTAAACCCTTTAAAGAGGAGAATCTTCCTTATTAGCTCTTCAAGTCTTAAAACAGCAAGGTTGGTGTATGCATCTCATTAGTGGTATGTTGATACATACTGTATTTAACGCATACCAAGGATTGTATTGTATTGCCAGCATCTAGCAGTCAGATCCTCCCAATTATGCCTAGTATCGCACATTTGCATGCTAAAAACCTACATTTATGTCTACTGCAGGTGCTATATTCAAATTAACAAGCTGGTCTTAATTTAGCATTTGCTTTACCGCTACAACACAAATTATTATTATTTCTTCTTCTTGTAACTGTAAAGTATTTCAAGGGGTTCAGGTGAGCTTTGGTTTTCTATCAGTTTATTCCATCCTTGCAACACAGAAAGCCACCTTTGCTATTACATTAGCAGTAGCTCAGAGCGGTCCTGTTTCTGTCCCCTCAGAGGACAGCCTAAATCGATTTTCATTAATTTACTGTAGATTAGCCCTAAACTCTGCATTTCAGTAAGGTATAACGATTATAGAGACATGCTCTCCATCCTCCAGACGGAGAGTGAGAACATGGTATGACTCCAGAACGAGATTAATATGATATCTACATGACAATAACAACCACACATCACTTCTAAACCATGCAATGTGTAATTATTTATATTTTCTTATTTAATTCCCGCCCTTCCTTCCCTCTTGCCCCAGTCATCCACTAAAAAGCAAAAGCAGAGATTCACAGCTGGGCCTTCTGATTGCACCTTTATCTGGGTATCCAGAACCAAGAAGCATTACCCCGTTACAAAGAAAAATGATAAGGGACAGAGATAGTGGGGCTGAAGGAAAGCGCAGGACAGGTGTGTAATTACCAGAGGGGTAACACTGAAAAAGGTGATGCATAACAGATCTTTTTTTTTTCATGGTAATATTAAGTCACAGAAAGGGAGGCATGAGAACCAGGCAGGACATGGTGCAAGGATTTATTCATGAGATGGTCTGTGGTGGTTAGGGACCGTGGGCTTCTTAAATACAAGATATTTTGTCCTGATACATACTGAACAAGAGATAAAGAAGCCTTTGGAACATCATTTTTATATTAAAAATATCACTATAGAACCAACAGGACATTCTTAAAAACAAAATTAAAATACTGACTGCTGAGTAAAATAAAGCAGATGTATTAACTTATTTGGAGCCCAATTCAGTCCTTGGACCAATTCTCTTTACTATATATATACTTCCGATTGGCAAAATTACCAGACAGCATGGGATTCATTTCCACTGTTATGCTGACGACACTCAGCTATATTCATCCATAAATCCTGATGAATCCAATCAATTACTTCGATTACAGTCATGTCTTGATGACATCAAAAGCTGGATGACCTTAAATTTCCTGCATTTAAATTCTGACAAGACAGAAGTTGTAATCTTTGGACCAGAGTCCTCAAAAAATAAACTTCTTAATCCATCACTTAATCTGGATGGCCCTCTGGTAATAAAGTTAAAAATCTTGGTGTTATTTTAGACCAAGACATGTCATTTAAATCCCATATTAAACAGGTTTGCAGAGTTTCCTTTTTTCACCTCCGGAATATCGCCAAAATTAGAAACATTCTGTCCAGGACCGATGCTGAAAAACTAGTCCATGCATTTGTTACTTCAAGGCTGGACTATTGTAATTCTTTACTATCAGGAAGTCCACAAAATGCAGTTCAAAGTCTTCAGCTGATCCAAAATGCTGCAGCAAGAGTTCTGATGAAAATCAACAAGAGGGATCTTATTTCTCCAATTTTAGCTTCCCTTCATTGGCTTCCTGTTAAATCAAGAATAGAATTTAAAATTCTTCTTCTAACATATAAAGCCCTTAATAATCAAGCTCCATCATATATCAGAGCTCTGATTACCCCGTATGTTCCTAACAGAGCACTTCGCTCTCAGACTGCAGGTCTGCTGGTCGTTCCTAGAGTCTCTAAAAGTAGAATGGGAGGCAGATCCTTTAGCTATCAGGCTCCTCTCCTGTGGAACCAACTCCCAGTTTTGGTCCGTGAGGCAGACACCCTGTCTACTTTTAAGACTAATCTTAAAACTTTCCTTTTTGACAAAGCTTATAGTTAGAGTGGCTCATGTTACCCTGAGCTACCTCTATAGTTATGCTGCTATAGGCTTAGGCTACTGGAGGCATCAGGGTCTATTTTTCTCACTCTACTGAGTTCCTCTGTTCTCCAGTTTTGCATTGTTTGTCGTCATTTCAGCTTTTAACTTTTTCATAGTAGGTACATCTGGTCTGGCGTTCTGTTATCTGAGACATCATCCAGGGAAGACAGATCACCCGCTATTACCATCTAATGTAGAACAGATTACTGGATCAATGTGTGCTTCTGTGCTTGTTTGTCTCTCTTGTTGTGTCTCTGCTCTGTCTTCTGTAACCCCGAGTCGGTCGAGGCAGATGACCGTTCATACTCAGCCTGGTTCTGCTGGAAGTTTTCCTTCCCGTTCATGGGGAGTTTTTCTTTCTGCTGTCGCTTCCTGCTTGCTCAGTATGAGGGATTGCTGCATCTGTCTTTTTTTTCTCCCTCCCTTTCCCCAATGTTGTTGTTATCTTCCTTCAACAGATAAGGGCAGCACCTTGTGGACAGTTTTTGTCCTTGGCTGCATGGCCCCAGTGAACCGTCTCCCCCCTGAAATGTTTGTGATGTTATGTTATGGTGATGGCACTGAAACAGCAATTTCCCTCTGGGATTATTAAAGTTCTGATTCTGATTCTGCTGCAAAGCTATGGACAATGCAGACGACTCTCTCTGTGGCTCTACGCTTCCCCAGGAGTGAATGCTGCTTGTCGGGACTTTGAAGCAACCAACTGGGCTCCCTTATATAGGAAATTTTTGACCAATCTGTATAATCTGACCCAACCTGTATAATATGATTGAATTTGACTTTGTAAATTGCCTTGAGATGACATGTTTCATCAATTGGCGCTATATAAATAAAATTGAATTGAATTGAATTCCATCAGTCTTGTTCTGGACATAATAGATAGATTGACATTCTTAATGCTAGTCGTCACAGTGACAGAAAAGGCAACTTCGTTGGAACACCCGGTCCCAAAGCGATGGAGAAAACTTTTCTATGCACTTATTACTTCCGAGGTAAAGTACTGAAACAGTTTTACAAATTTCAGAAGAAACTACTAAAAGCCTTCAAAGGCTCCAGCAGGAATTCTGTGCAAGTGAAGGGCAGATCATATTCGCTGAATTTTTAAAGTAACGATCAACAGAATATAATATAATCGCTTTCAAATAAACACACACATGCACGTGCACATACACACACACACACGCCCATCCTTTTTTAATGTCCATAGTGAGGATCGTTCCTTGATTTCCCTAACATTCAGGCCTAACCCTGACCCTAACCCTAACCTTTACCAGTATCCCAAGTAAGTCTCAAGTCTTAATCCTCAAGTCCCAAGTCAATTTTCAAGTACGGACAGCCAAGTCCGAGTCAGAATCAAGTCAAAACAGATATTTCTCAAGTCAAGTCCCAACTATGAAACTTCTAATTTCAAGTTGTTTTGAGTCTTTAATAATGTTGAAATACATGTTAAATGCAAATAATAGAGCACCTGTTCTTTTTAAACCAGTATTTATCTCAAAACATGATGAAACTAGTGCAACTGACCTTACAAAACAATAAAATTAAACTTATCCTCAAGAACAGTCCTCCTTTGAACTATATTTTATTCCAGAATATTCAGTGAAAAATGCAACAGCAGAACTTGATATTTAGACTCAAACAAAATTACTCTTAGGAGCTGTTTTGTCCTTAGCATTTTTCTTTTCCTTTTTAAAAAATCTGATTAATTTGATTGGCTGTGCTGCATCTCACGCACACATTCGTACAGAGTGGGGAAAGAGAGAGACGGCCTGCGTTTGTAGATACCGATTAAGAGAAACAAATTAATGGTGCACACTTTTTAAATGATAGATGTCTTAAGCTTTAGATTTTGAGTAATATATCAAGTTTTTTCAAGCAAACAGGTTCAAGTCCAATTCAAGTCTCGAGTCATTGGCGTTAAAGTCCAAGTCAAGTCACAAGTCTCTGAACACTTTTTCAAGTCAAGTCTAAAGTCATAAAATCAATGACTTGAGTCTGACTCAAGTACAAGTCATGTGACTCGAGTCACCACCTCTGTAACTAAACCCACCCTAACCTAAACCTAACTGACACCTCTTTGAAAACAGCAACCTTTAAGAAGTATTAAACTTAATATTCTCTTTCAGCCCCACCAGTTCAAACTTACCTTTCCTTCTTGCATCAGTAGCTGATAGCTGGTGTGTTCGTCCAGGCTCAGGTCATCGGGAAGAGCAGGGGATGAGGACTTATCTGAGAGTGGCTCTGACTTCAGTGATGCCTGCTCAATCTCAGCCATTCTGATCTGCTGCAAAGAGTTTATTTCACTTACTGAGCCAATGCAAGAAGAAACAGTGACCGGTGCCAACATCTCTGAAGATCATGATCTCATCAGTGCTCGCCATGACTATTTGGAGCACGAAAGACCTCAATAACATGCACTGCACGTAAATGCATGAAAACATAGAGACTAGAGATCTCACATTATTTCTTTGTTTATTCTTTTACTGTAATAAACCAACAAAAGCTGCATAGACAAACAGCTAAAACTTTCTCCAAGCTGAAATAAGATGCACCGGTTTCTGACAATTCAGACGTCAATATTGCAGTTGGATGTGCCTGCAAAGGGGACATGTTGAGACATTTCAAATAGTACCTTTGTAATCATCTGTGCTCCAGTTTATAAAATAATATTAAAGCTTTTTCAAAACTATTTGAGACCAAGTTTCTTTAATTTGCAGAACATGCAAAGCAGCTTATATGCTTGTACACCACTGATTATTGAGTCTTTCTTAGCAATATTTCAAGCAAGCTGAAGCATGGATTTCTGGAAATGCTGTCTGGGCATTCCAGCAGAATTTCTTCAAGGAGGTATGGCAATAACTATTCAGAGCGTGGGGGTACTTAAAGTGGGCCAAGTGAAATTCAATGGAGCGAGGCTGGTTAGCCATGTATTAACGCGTGCACAAAGCGGCTCATAAAGAGAGATTCACTGCTGATATGAGCCTGTTAATCACCACTGCCACGGGTCCCAGAGAGAGACAGAGATGTAATGAAGCAAAGCAAAGACACAAGGCGCAAGCACAGCAGAGTGACTCATTAGCTCAAAGAAACACTTTACCGTTTGTGCTGTTTTGATTCATGTGGTAGCCCTCACTTGTGCTACCCTGTGGCAGCACTGTATCCGGGACTTAAGTCTCATAGGTGGGCAATAAACAGCCTCAACAAAGAGCCCTGCAAGTCATCAGCAGATGTTTTTTATCGACGTAACGGAAACTATAGCGTCTCTCTTCCTGTGTTCTTCGCTGTGCCTTCGGGGAGACACAGACGTACAATGGGCAGAGGAAAACTTTCCTGCAATAGAACTATAGCTGTCTTTGCTAACAAGATAGGAATCAGCAAACTAAAAGCAATAACTTCTGTATAAGAAGAGAGAGAAACAGCCTTGCTCTGTTTAACAGAAAAGGGGACTGAAAAGGGAAAAAAAAAAGAATCTCTTGTGACCAAAGCACATGAGTCATGTTAACCAACACATGCTGTTTGCTGTATCATACGATTTAACCCTGCGGTGGTAGTAGTCAGCCGATAATTTCCTACAACACACACAAAGATTAACAGCAGGATTTATGGGAAATGCACTGCTATGATTACAAATGAAGCAATATAGAGGGACGCTGGTCTAAAGGAAGCATAAGGTCAATACATGCAGCTAAATGAATGGTAAAGGTTGAACTGTCACTTTTCAGGACGTCTCAAGGGCTCTTTACAGAGCAACATGATGAATTATTCTCTTCTCACACGCATTAAGCCCAGATTTCTTGTAGGGCCTTTTTGTCGTTCTAAACATGAAAACCCCGTAAAGACTCAACAATCTAACAGTAATCGGTGTGAAGATTTCTTTTACAATGACTCCCTCTTCCACATACAAACCTTATACTGTCACTTGCAAAAGTATTCATACCTTTTTATATTTTATTACCTTTTGTCGAGTTACAACCCCTAAGTTCAATGTGTTTCATTTGGATTTCATACAATACACCAACACAAAGTCCTACTTAACTGGGGAGTGGAAGGAAAATACTCTCAATACTCTGCTGAACCACTCGCTTTTTTGGGCATGTCTCTCCCAGCTTTTCACATCCAGACTCTGAAATCTTTGCCCAATCTTCTTTGGAAAATAGCTCAAACCCGCTTTAGAATGAGAGCGTCTGTAACCATCGTCTCCAAGGCTTAACGGATATTCTCAACTGGATGTAGCTCTGGACTTTGACTGGGCCATTCTAACACATGAATAGGCTTCGACCTAAACGATTATAGCTTATCTCTGGCTCGATGTTTAGGATAGCTATTTGCTGGACAGCGAACCTCCACCCAGGTCTTAAGTCTTTTGTAGTCACTGACAGGTTTTCAGGATTGTCCTGTATTTCCTACCTTCCATCTTTCCATCAACTCTGATTATCCAGCTGCCATGTCCTTGCAGAAAAGGCCCCCCAACAGCACTATGCTGCCACTACCATGTTTAATTATGGGGAATTGAGGGTTAAAAATAATGTGCAATGTCAGTTTTTTACCACCTAAAGCATTTTGCAAGTAGACCTTTGGTTCCATTGGACCACAACACCTTCTTCCACATGTTTACTTTGTTCCCTAAATGGGTTGTGGCAATCTACATGATTGTTCATAGCCTTCTTTCAATAACAGGTTTCCTTCTGGCCATTCCTCCAAAAAGGCCAGACATATGGATTATTAAAAGGCTTGCACTTGCGTAGCACTTTAGTCCCGAGGACCCCAAAGTGCTTTACACTACAATCAGTCCCGCACACATTCACATGCTAACAGTGGTGAGCTACATTTGTAGCCACAGCTGCCCTGGGGCAGACTGACACAAGCAGGGCTGCCAGACATTCAGGGACACCGGACCCCTCTGATCGCTGCCAGCAGGCAAAGTGGGTGAAGTGTCTTGCCCAAGGACACAACGACTGAGACAGTGGAAGCGGGCAATACAGCCGGCAACCCGCTGGATAGAGGACGAACTCCCTAGCTCCTGGAATTTTCTTCCAACCTTCCCTAACCTAAACTTTCTTGGATGCTTCACCGATTAAAGCTGTCCTTGCCAAACTTGTCGGTTGAGGAGGTCTTGGTAGGTATACAGTTGTGCCATTCTTATTTTTATATGATGGACTGAACGGTGCTCAATGAGATATGTTCAAAGCTTTGGATATTGTTTTATAACCTAACCCTGATTCATACCCCTCCACAACTTTATCCCTGACCTGTCTGTTTTGTTCCCTGGTCTTAATGTTCTCAAACAAATGTCTAAGGCCTTCACAGAACTGCTGCCTTTAAATTCAGATTAAATTACATACAGCTGGATTTACGTAGGATTTAAGTAGGTGAATTTATAATGGAATTTTTAGCACTGCATTTTATGTAAGGGAGTCAAAATAAAGGGACCTAAATAGAAATGTGCTTTTCACCTTTCAGATTTTTTCATCACATAATATTGTAATAAAACAAATTGAGGTTTGTCCTAGTATGTCATTTGACAAAAAATAAAAAAATAAACATTCTAGGGATATGAATACTTTTGCAAGGCACTGTATGCAATTCTATTGTTGAAGGCAAACGGAAGCAAAACTGCTCTGGATCAGATATGGTAAATCAGAGACCAAAAAAAGATAGCAAAAGGTGTGGAAGTGCCCACAGAAGAGAGGAAACATAAAAAAAAAATCCAGAGAGAGGGAAGATTGATGGTCTGACAGCAGCAGCAGACAAGCAGAAAGCGAGGCTGACAGGTGAGGAGGTGTACATCCCAGTTACTTCCTCCTCTGAGCTGACCCACTGCACTTTGTCACTGTGATGGACAACACGCGCGCAGGACACTATGTTTCTGAGTGCATGTTGAATGCAAGACTTTCCTGTTAACAAGACACCTTGGAATATAAACTCAAGGAGACTGTGGGTGGCCATGTGCGTGCTCTCGTGCAAGCATACAGCCATGAAGGATGGGCGCATTTGAGGCTCATGCATAGAGGCCTCATTAATCCATTAAACAGCCATGCACGGTGGTTTTAGCAGCATATTTTAACAATGGTACATGCAAATACATCTTCCTTAACAGGACCCTATCTACATGCACACTGATCTGAAGCATACTGAATACATTTTCGTTCATGAATGTAAAAGTCTGTTATATGGGTTTCTAGGAGCAACCAATGCTGAATCCAGAATTTTTTCCATCGGGTTATTTCTGGAAGTTTAAATTGAGTGCTCTACCTACACACTAGTCCATTACACTGTGAATTCCAGCAGCTGGCAAAGTCATCAATATTTGTGCAGATAAGCATCTGTGACGGCTGAGATTTAGGTATCACATTTTTGCTTTAACTCTTCATTAGGAATCAAATGTAATACACACAAAGCAAATGTGTGGTCATTTTTCACATGGTGCTACACCGAATAAGCATCTAATAGCAAGTGCTTTAAATTCTTCCAGCTACACATAAAACATAGTTTTAGTTGCCCAAATCTTGCAGAATTTTTACTTTGCTATGTTTTTAGAGCAGTGAAATGCAAGTGAAAGAGCGAGATTTCCGTTACTTTGTTTCTGCAGTGGAATTTATTAATTTCAAATCATGCATTCCCCAACACAACAAAACGTGATAATGCTGGTAAGGTAGGTTTTATTTCAAGCGAAGCACAAACGCAGCTGCATTCTGAAGTAAACGTAAATGTACAGTAGTTGTAAGCCTGGAAACTATAGCAAAGGGAAAAAAACACTGCAGAATCTACTGGAGCTCTCTAGATCAGTGGTTCTCAAACTTTTCTCAATGTTATCCTCTGGTCATTGTAGACATAATTCTTCACCAGGCGCCTGAAGTTCAACCGACTTGTCCTTTAGCCATATGTGGTTGGTTGAGATGTGCTAATTTTAAACCTTTCAGATTGGATATATTTGTTGACGAAATCATTATACTTCATCAACAACAACAGATGTGCAATTACAGCTTTGATTATTTTGGGGTGGATCTTTAACTGGCCTGTTCTAAAACATGATATATATTCCAATTCCAGCTAAAAAGAAGCATCCCCACAGCATGATACTACCACAACCGTGTTTTACAGTAGGGATTATGGGCTCAGGGTGATGTGTGCAGCTAGTTTTTAATGACACATTGCATTTTGCAAATAGGTAAGATATAGACAAAATTTTGGTCTCACGTGACCAGAGCAACTTCTTTCATCTTTCAGCAAACTCCAAATATTTAATATGGCTTCCCTTCAGCATTGGCTTTCCGAATCCAAATTTGAGAAAACTAGATTTATTTTTTTCTCATTCTGTTGTTTTGTGACTGGCAGGTTCTGTGGCAGAGGTGAGTTGCTTTTGCCTTCACTCCTGCCAATAAGATTTGTATACAGCAACAAAGTCTACATTAGTCTTTGGGGAAAAAAAATGTAACAAGAATAAAAAAATAAAAAAATAAAAAAAAAAAAACTAAAAATGTTATCCCTTGTATAATATTTTTTTATTTTTTGGCTAAATAAAAAATATATATTATTTTTTTTTACATGTTTTTTTTCCCTGCCCCATTCTTAGTTATGTTGTTGCGGATATTTTACAGTGAAATTGCATGAAAACACTTTTAAAAAAATGGTAACATATACCTTGTTTTTGTTTTTATGTAGAAAATGCTAGGTTTTCTAGCATTTTAAGCCAGTTTTACAAAGAACCATTATGCCTGGACCTCAGGAGCCATTACTTTTTTCTCTGCTGCCGTGGGCTGCAAACTGCTTTATTGTGGCCCAATCAAGTTTTTGGACTAATTTCCCATTAGTTTACCGTTAAAGGGGTGATTCCAGTGTGCTTTAATCATGTTTTTGACTTTTACAAAGTATAACTCTACAGCAAGCCCAAGTTTGGTAGAAGTAGCAGTTTGAGAACCACAGATGTAGATGCAAGGGTATTATGCTAGCCCACGAAGCCTATAGATTTCTCCAAAAGCAATCTTTTTTGTAAGTAACCTTACTAAGGGGCCTTTAAACTTGCTAAACTGGTTGCACAGTTTCTTTCTTAGCAGTCTGGATATGCAGTATGAGGACATGAAAATGATTAAAGGTAATAAAATTGCTTAACAGATATTTTGTTTTTTTTGCTTCTGTTTAGCTTTTATCATTTTAAGCCTATGATATTCTCTCTCATAGTCCTGCCCAAGGTTGTGCATATGTACTGAAAAGTGTTTATGTGTGTTCTGGGTGGTACCTCTTGCGAGTGGCCCTTGCAGTCTTTGCAGACAGGCGGAGAGGAGTAATGGTGGAAGACGGAGCCGGAGAGGTTGTCGATCATCAGCATCTCCCCATCTATTGTATCCTTGATTAGGAGAGATACGCTGTCCAACCACTGGCTCTCCTGGAACACATACACGCACACACACAAACACGCGTACGCACGCACACGGACAGAAACGCACACGGGACGCAGGCCGGCAGACCAGGATGCACGCAGGCGCAAACATGTGCACATGCGGACATGCGAGGACAAAGAACACGCAGGGAAATGCATACACCATTGGAAGGATTATTAAAGTACCCGTGTGCACAGGCAGGTAGGCTTTCGCCCTTTATATCTACGTTCACAAATTGCTACTAATCATTCATGTACAGTGCCGTGCAAAAGTATTCGGACACCTGAAATTCTTTATTTTGTTATGTAACAACTAAACACTTTATTTTATTGCGACGTTATGTCATAGACCAACACAAAGTAGTGTAAAATTCTAAAGCGGAAGGAAAAGTTAATTAAATGTAACACATAATAAACTGGAAATTTTGGTGTTTACTTGCATTCAGCTCTTCTTATTCAAAACTTTGCAGAACCCACCTTTTGCTTTAATTAAAGATCTAAGTGTTTTGGGGTATGTCCCTATAAGCATTGCACTTCTAGACACTTTTTTTGCTTCTTCTTCTTTGAACTAAAACACACGCGCAGCTAGACAGAAGGAAGAGCATCTGTGAACATCAAGTTCACAAGTTAGTAGGCCATTTTAACACATTAACGTGCTTTTTTCTAATACAGGGGTCTGCAACCTGTGTCTCCGGAGCTGCAAGTTGCTCTTTGGACGTTCAACAATGGCTCTTATTAACTTTGGCTAAAAATGATAAAAGAACCAATAAATACAGATATAATAAGAAATGTAGTTTTACCTGATTATCTGTGTTTTCTTTTCGTGGAATGACTGCACTGAAATTTCACAGCAAAATGACACTGCAAGCATCAGTAATACATTAGGGATAGTTTTCTTCTCATGTTGGAAAAAATTTTGTTTTACATAATTTTTCTCAAATATCAACACTCCACAGAACAAAATGTATCCGTCCTTTTTTAAAGTGTGATGTTATTGTTTAATTTAAAACCTAAAAATATAAACAAAATGGAGGTGTTTTTAGAAATGAAAACAAAAGTCTTAGATATCAACGTTTTTTTCTCTCCAAATGGTCATATGACTTTTGTGGCTCTAAATGAGTTTTATTTAGCTGAACTGTGGGCAGAAGCGGCTCTTTGGATTGTAAAGGTTGCAGAGCCCTGGTCTAACAAATTCTATTGTATGTTTTAGGTAAATGTCCTGTTGAATGGTGAATAAGAGCATCAATCTCAAATCTTTTGTATCCTTTACCAGGTTTTTTTTTTCTTTTCAGAAATTCAGAATTACTCTGAATTTAACTCAATACAGGTTCCCATCAATTCTATCCATCTTCCCTGTCCCTGCTGAAGAAAATCAGGCCTGATGTGGCCACCACCATATTTTACTGTGGGGACGGTGTGATTGTGCATTAATTGTGATGTGCTGTGTTTGTTTTCAATGTCTTCAACTACACATAGATGGACTTGCTTTACTAATCCTGCAAAGATTCAAGATAATTATTTAAAAGTGTTTTTTATTATTATTAAGAGCTATCAGAATATAGACGGTGGAACACAAAAACATTTTCAGATTTATTTTTTAAGTAAAAAAACCCTTTCCATTTCACATCACAGTGATGCTTCATTTTGTGTTGGTCTGTCACATAAAAATATTGAAGTTTGGGATTTCACTTTTTTTTTTTGGTAAAAAGGTAGGTTTGAATATTTTTTCAAGGCACTGTTCTCATTCTCCCTTACGAGGCTAAATGTCATATTGTCTGCACTTTTATCAAACATTCCTACAGATACAATTATGAGTCAATATTTTTTGTTACCGAAAAGCATTGCTGGAGATTATGTACCAATCATTCTCTCATGTTTATGAATCTTTAGTGTTAAAAAAGAAAGAAAGACAAGAGCCTCAATAACAAATCTTCAAATGCTCATTAGTCGAGTAACATCTAATTTTACCATCAAAGCTTTAGGCGCTCAGTGTGGAGTAATTACATTTGATATATTACCTCAATTAGGCTGTTCAATACCTTGTTGAAACAATTTAAGATTTAAGCATTTGTTTCTGCCCTGGGTATGTTATAAGCGCCGAAGTAATTTAGCCAGAGTCACTCAAGGCATTTTTTTTTAAAAATGCTCTAAATGATCGCTGCTTGCTTGAATCTCGTCTACCTGATTTATTTCTGGAGATGTACCTACTGTAGCAGCAAAAGGAAACAACTCTGAGAAAGAATATGTAAAACACGCTCAGCGTGTCTTGCCATGGTTCTGGATCTCCCAATGAATTGAATGCAAAAAAAAAGAAGAATTGAATGCACTGTGCCTGTAGCCAAGTAACTGTATTACATCGGAAGATATTTCCCAAAAGATACTGTAGAAATGAGGTCACTCCTCTTCAATCCCCGAATAAGCCCATTTTCATAACAAAATTCTGCAACGGTGCTTATGGGACTATACTTAGATCTGTTATGCGAACACACATCATCTCATATGACTCACATGGCTTTATTACATTTACTCATGACTTGTGTTTTCAAAAAGATAAGGGGGTTAAGATTTCAGAAGCCATCCTACTGTACAGTGAGCTGTATACTACAGAAAGGCTGCTGGTTAATGGAACAAGGCTGCAGAGAAATAAACTGACTCTGCTCAAACTAGCTTGATGCATGCAGGTATAAGAGATACACACACTGTATTTCACAGACAGGCCTGGTATAGCTTGTTGAATGTGTAGGTGGAAAGCCTAATACAAAAATAATGTTTGATTGACTGCCGTTGTCTGTATGCTGGCCCCCATTAATAACTGTATTAGTGGACAACAATGGGGCTCGTCTGGAGGGACTGGAAGTTGAGAGTAAGAGAGGAGAGAGCTGAAATTAATTACTGCCTCTATCTGACTGTCATGGGCTCACCCATTATCTCTCCTCTCTTGTTCCTGGACTGCAACTGTGTGTGTGTGTGTGTGTGTGTGTGTGTCTGAACTTTCCACAGTGTATCCTTTGGAGCCTGTGTAGTACTTTAGCAATGTTTCCCATAAAGCTAGAAACAATGAAAGGTCTTACAAGAACATATCAGCTGCAGATGGAATTTGTGCCTTCCATTTTAAAAGGCCTCCATGCAAAACTTTGGATGCCAATCAGTTAAACAAAAGGATGTTCAGTCAGGCTGAAGTTAGAGAGGGAACATTTAAAGCATGATTACTGATTAGGTTCTGAGTTTTAAGACCCTAATTAGCCTATGAGTTAAAAAAAATGTTTTTGTTGTTAACTATGCATACATTTGCAGTGTATTTACTCCTGTCCCAACATTCAGCAATAATAAAGGCGATGCACGACTGAAGAGTGCCACAACATCAAAAAATCTGGCTTTCTCTAAGAGGAAGGAGAAAAGCTTTGCTAAAGCCTCGCCAGAAACTTACAGAATGAGTCGAAACAAACTCAGGGGCAAATTCACAAAGCTATTTAAGAGTAATAATGTGTCCAAATTCCATTTTATTTTGCAATAGGTACGATTGATCCTCTCAACTGTTAAGTTGAGGAGAAAGAAAGAAGTGAGTAGTGAGGTTACATCAACCACAACCCCGTGATGGAAACCCAAGATCGTTTTTTTTGGATTTGATAAATGAAAATAATAAGAAAATATCACGGTTGAGAAATGTTTGTGCAGTCTGTACAAACATTAAAGCACTTACACGGCATGTTGACAGAAAATACCCTTCTACATACGATTCTTCCCCAAAGAGGTGAAGATGTGATTAGTTTTGAGAAGTTCCTTAGTATGCTTAGGAACCATAGTTTGCTGAGGAAATATTTTCTCTTGCCAATCACTTCTTAATCTGCTCTTTGTCACTAAAGCAAGGACAACTGCAACTGTCAATAAAAAAAAGTCAACCCATTTCTTCCATCTGTTTTATTTTGTAAGCTTGTTTGAGTTGGCAATGAGCAATCAGCCTCATTAAACGCAGAAATAAAGCAGGTATTGTTAATGTGCAAAAATGTGAGAAACTTGCTTTGTGAATTCACCCCTCTGTATATGCAAGAAAACAGACTTTTTCCCATAATGCCCAAGGTTATATTTTGAGATAAAGGTTATCTATTTACTATATAAAACAGGCTTTGTTTAAAAAAAAAAAAAGATCATTGGAGGATTCGTTGATCAAAATTTAAGCTTGTGCTAATTTTCTGATGGAAAAAGAACTTGTTTTGAGCTGCTTTGCCAAAAAGCTTCTTAATAATTTTTGATTGCAAAAATTGTGAACTTCTGTTTTACAGTTAATTTTTAGATACCTGATAGTAGCTCTTAATTAAGTAAAATGAGACTTCATCTCATTGAGCCAATTATTTTTCGCATACTTTTTTGTTTGCCTCATCGCAGACAGTGTTAACCTAAGGAATCACAGATTTTGTCTTTGGAGATTCATTTTAACTTTTACACAACATTTAGCCCTGCATTTCAGGCCTGCAGTATAGATAATTTATGATGATATGGAAATATTATTCTTAACATGCAGAGCCTTTGAGGAGTAAAAGTGGTCAGAAGGTCTACAAACTGTCAACAGATGTACATGTAAAAACTCTGAATTGGTTAAAAAATATGTCCCTCGAAGAAAAACTGGAAATGTGACACTCCTCTAAATTGCAAATCATTCATTCAAGAAATTTGGAGGATTTGCAGTGCATATAAAAAAGCACTGCATAGAGCACATTCATTTATAAAGTGCTGATGACAACATTGACTGTAGATTACCTCCTGGAAAACTTTGTGATGCTCCACAGAAGACAATTGTATTCAAAAGTGACTATTTTTTTCTATGCAAAACAAACACCCTAAATTAACAATATTCAGATATTTCGTCAGATGTTCTTGTCAGATTGGCAACATTTGCTTTAGACAGAGTGGTCCAGATGTTCTTTGGAAGGAATTAACTTCTGCCACCTGGACCAGAGATAAAAAGGAGCAGCCACAGTGTTTTAACCAAAGGAAAAGTTTCAAAGCAAGAGTTTCTGATGGGATTGTAATGTTTTTTTTATACCTAGAACAAGGTTATTTACATTTCTGTAAGCATTTTCAGTTCATAGCACACAATACAAAGTGATGGCTTTGTATAATGTGTAAGACAAAGAGTAGTGAACACACCTCCAGTTAGGTTAAATCAAAACAACTGCTTCTACATAATAATTTAGTATAATCTCAATAGAAGAGTCTGCCATTTCCTTATGAAAACGGGTTGTAGTGATGCAGCTTCAAATATGAAATCTAGACAAATCTAAGTGCTCTGATCAACTCTAGGAATAATATTTCAATTCTTATGCAATAGAAGAACACCTGCTATAATGATGCTAACAGAGCTCCGTCTCCAAAGAAATACTGTTAAATTTAATATTTATAAAATGTGTTTTACTGCATTCACTATTGGCATCCTCGTAAAGATGCATACTAAACCTTAAAGCAACGCATCTTGTTTTGCAGATGCATAATTTTACACCTAAAATGTTTGTACTGAAAAACCTCTACAGATAGATTTTGAGATTACATTTCTTTTACCTCCCTTACGATCCTGCTCGTTGTGTTTTTTTACACTTTGATTGACTTTTAAACATTTGAATATTGATATAGAGACATTTAGGGGAGGAGTCATTTTCTTGTAGCAAACTGCCTCATTTAAATTATGTGAATTCTCGTGTCTTTGCCATTTCGAAGATAGTTAACCTCTGTGTTATGTCATTTACTAACAAAACAAGGCCTGAATTTTGAAGTAGAATTTCCTACAGTTATCACTTCAATCATTTAAAAAGCTACATGTAGAAATTGTCATGGCTGTCAATATATATATATATATATATATATATATATATATATATATATATATATATATATATATATATATATATATATATATATGTCTCTGCGTTTTTTGGAATCTGATAGCAGACCATTTCGGACCAGCATATTGAGGAGTCATCGAGTTACTAGTGAAGACAAGGCCACATTCACCCCTCTAGATTCATGTTTCATGTCTGTTTTGTTGTCTAACCACAACTTTTAGCCTGGTAGCTTAGCATTTAGTGACAACAAAACTGAAAAATATAGACTCTGACATATTCTGTACACAACAGGCAATAAGATAACTTAAGAGTCTAATATAAACGATGCAGAAAGAGAATGGGTCTTGATTCCTGATTGTTCTTTCATCAAACACCAACGTGCAAATTATTTTGCAAGATCCACTCTTGTTGTTCATATGGAGCGATCCTTGTCTCGCTTTCTCTTCTTGGCCTCCTCAGGTATAATTTTCCTCTTTTTGCTTTACTTGGCCATGACAAACTTTGACTCAAGGATAAGAAAAGTAGAAGCACGTAAGGTTAGCTCTCGAGTTTAAGGGGAGCTCAGACTGCCGTAAGGCGGTACCCTAGATCACATGATCTCGGTCACATGACCCATTTAACAACGGATCCAAACTCCTCAAATTACATAGGTGAGTTTTTGAAAAGGGCACCCTGCATGGGGCATCAATATGCACCAAGTGCTGGATATTGACCTGAAAAATCATTTGTGATGTCTCAAATGAAGCTAACACTTGGGTCAAAAAGTACACAGTGAGGCTTTAAGCAAATGTGTTTTCTTCAGCTGCGCACAAACACTTGGACTAACATACACGCTAACACACATGGTGAAAACTTCAGGATTTGTGCTATGTAAACGCTGTATTACGCTGGTCTGCTCGATCCCTTACTGCATCACTCATGAGACAGAGAAAACAGAGCGGGAAGGATGGATATAGAAAAGGCGGGGGTGGATCCTGCCACTGCATTAACTTCCTTTGTCAGCCAACACCGATCTAAAAATGGCTCCACGCAACCAAGATTAGCTCTACAAAGGTGAAACTCCTCACGGCAGAGGGTGAGTCATCTTTATGTGGATATCTCAGGCTATCATTGGAAATTTCATAACAGAAGCGTGAGTCTCTGCGGACCGTCTCTTTCTTACACACCGGTCTAGGAAGCCCAATCATGATTAACCCGCACACATGAACCAGTAAAAGCCCAAAATGAAAAAAAAAAATGTAATTGAAAAATCAACAACAATTGTCCTGCTTATAACAAGGGCTGGTCTAACTACTAAGATGAGAGATGCAACTTAAATTGCATGACATATCTCTGTCTTTCACATTGTTAATTTTGCCGTTTGACAAAAGGATATTTTATATGCTGTTTCATATTTTCACATATATTTTAATTCAGCAGCTCGGTAGATTCATTTGCAAGTGCACACACAAACGCACACACATACATACATACATATACATACATATATATATATATACATATACATACATATATATATATATATATATATATACTATATACTAATATATATGGCATATTTAATATATTTATATCACATAGGCACACCTGTTTATTCCTTTGCTAGATACATTTATACAGTGGGGAAACCCATCCCACATTAAGAGCTAAGATGTTTTTACCATAACATAACTGATTTTTTTTTATTTTTTTTTGCTTTTACCTTTCTATGATGATTTTACCTGTAGCACTTTGAGATTTTTCTTAAATGTGAAGTGCATTACAAGTAAAATGTATTATTATTATTATTGAAGCTCATTGGCATCAATTATTAAATAATTATTTAATGATTTAACTGATCCATTTTTCAATTTATTCGTAACATTTTTATGCTGATCAGAGCTGCATTTGCACTCTGATCCCGTTGATCTGGTAACCCTAAACAAAATCTAGTTCAACCAATCACCAATTGTCAGGCAGTTAGTGAGCCCCGAACTTTGCCACCTTAATGTGACAAACGTGAAAATGTTCAAGGGGAATGGCCACTTTTGCAAGGCACTGTTCATGTTAGATTATGATAATTTGTTTTTAGCAATGTCTGTCAATCAAAAAATCCTCTAAGAATCATTGGTGCGTGAATGTTTCCTATAGTTTTCCTAGTATTGATTCCTCCACATCCTGTCATTCTTCAATGATTACTTTTTATTTCTTAAGTAAAGCAGAGCTCATAGTTTTATACTTATGGTGCAACTCAACAATGATAAGAAAAAAAAATAACCATAGCAGGCCCTGGTTTTCTTTGAGATCTTGCTAAAAGTGACTATTTCTAAAGGCTAAAATGGATGTATTTTAGACATCAGTCTTTCTCCTTCTTTTGACTGGCAGAACTTTTGTATTTTCAAAGAGCTTCCAAATCAGGTTTAAAAAAAGTAGCAAATCCAAGCAGCTTCGGGAGCCTTTTTGATTATAGTTGTGATAAGGTTTTTCAACCGGGATCGGTCTGACCTTATTATTCAAGTTTTGAAGCATTACTACGCAGACCCTCATCCACCAATCGCAGGCATACCAAATAAGCCATTCACATTTTCACTCAGCTAAAAAGCACACACACACACACACACACATACAGGAATACTCACTTGTGCTGGCGAATATGAATGGGGGGAGTCGCAGGAGTTGTAAGGTGCCTGGTGCGTTACAGATTGTCGCAACTTCCTCACTGCTTCTCCAGTCTCTCCTCTGCCACCTCCTCCCCTCTCCCTTCTCCCTGGCGCAGCTCCAAGCCCTGATCCAACAGCCAAGAGTCCTTTGTCAACCCCCCCACCCCCACAAATGGGGGCGCCCATGCAACAGAGGGTGCCCTGGGCCAGCTCCAGCTCAATTTCTGCATCCATCTCCGCCTCCTCTTGGGCCTCCTTGTTGGAGTCGTCCAGGTGCTTCATCAGCACGGCCACCACCACATTGATGAGCACAAACTGGGCGGTGAGCACAAAGGAGACAAAATACATGGGCGAGATAAACTGAAGGCTCGGATTGCAGGCATAGTCCACATCGGTGTTATGGTCTGGTGGGCACTCCCGCAATGTGTCCTGGTGAGGCGTGAGATGAGGGGAAAAAGAAGTCAGGGACTACTAACATCACACATTTTTCAAAAAGTACATTAGGAGCATTGCAAAAAGTTTGAAACAGACTTTGTAGAGATAAAGCATAGGGTCTTTGTAGCTTGTTTCACTCCAAAAAGACTTTTTTAAAACAAATACAAAACTATCACTCTTTTGGCACTGAACGACAAGGCTTTAATATGCAGGAGGTGTAATCTAACTTATTACGCTTTTTCCACAGCTACGTGCAGCACTTGCTATTTAATTTGTCAACGCTGGCATGATTTTTGAAAAACTGGACAAGTAAGTCACAAAAGTATTAATACACCTTGAATTTGTTCTTGTTTTGAGATGTTACAACCACAAACGTCAGTGTAATTTGTTTAGGTTTTATGTCATAGACCAACACAAAGTAGTGCAAAGCAGCAGCGTCAATAGAAGTGAAAGGCACTATATTATCAAAGAATTAATTCATGTATTTAGTTGTTTGGTTTTCTAGATTGGGGGGTTGTTTTCCACTCTATTTAACATGAGTGCTGTGGACGTTCATCACAGCAAAGCTAAAGTGACAAGAGTTTTCTGCAGGAAGAATGCATATCTCAGCCAGGCTGTGACCACACATAACAAATTCAGCCCTCTGAGCTGAAGCTGGTCTTTTCTGTCTAATTTGGCTTGACATTTACACACTGTGCTCCTTCACAAAACATCTCCAATTTCAGAGTACATCCCCCTTCCATCTTTTTTCTTTGCATATTTCAGGCATTTGCTAAAGCAAACAAGGCATTTTCCATAACACAGAAGCATCCTCTCTCTCTCTCTCTCTCCTGTTTTTTTTTCTCTTACTGCTCTGCCGTCAGGTTTTTCATTTCTGCTTTAATTTTGCCTTCGGTTTGGAGAAAACATAATAAGTGGAACTTTTAACCCCCTTTCATTTGTGGTACGGTTTAGCTGTGCTTCCCTGGAGTTTTTCCCCCAATATTTAATTTGCTCTCGTTGCTGAATCACTAATTCTAACTTAGTTTTACCACCTTTTCACTAATTCAAAGCAGGTTTTCTGCTCTCAATGTGCAGGTACTATTTTTATGTCTCAAATAGCATACATTCACCGATTTCCTTTATTTTCTTGCTACAATGTGTGCTTCAAAAAAAGGTGAGGAACTTCATCCTACCCACCTCATCCATAATAGTCTGGTATGACTATTATGGACTCCCTATCATGCAAAAAATTACAACGTATAATGGAAAAATCATCTAAAATCATGGGCCACACCATTGACAGACTGTACCAGGGACGCATCACACAACGGGCAGTAAAAATCCCCTCGGACCCGTCTCACCCTGCGTATCACCTGTTCACACTGTTGTCTTCTGGAAGACGCTACGGGTCTCTGCTGACCAAATCAGTTGTATTCAAAAGCAGCTTTTCCCCAATAACAGTACCGACATTAATTCAAGCCACTAACTGATGTTTCTATGTGTATCTGTCTATTTATTGTTGTATTGTTGTGTGGTCATTAATAAATGAATGAATGAATGAAACCAGCTCCAACACAATTTGTATTCCCGTCACAGTGTAGGGTTAGGGTTAGGGTCGAAGAGATGTTGATTGATGTGGAGTTATTATAAAATACTGTTTTTGCAGAGGATCATGTCTCACCCTTTCATTGAGGAGTCATCCATATGCAAAAAAATATTTGTGCTCATTAGATGCCTCATGGTTATGAGAAGCACAATGCTTCAGATTTTTTTTTTTTTTTTACCTTGTACTAACATTTATACTAACCTGCCTGAAATGAAACTGAAATCTTGCATTTACAGTGTCTTGAACAAGTATTGATATTCCTTTAACATTTTCTATATTTGATACATTGGTAAATTATTTTAATAGTGTTTTTAAAAGCCATTTATCACCTAAGCTTTTGATCTATTCTAATCCTCCATAGTTACAATGGGGTTTCTTAGCAGGGTCTCGGTATAATACTTTCCTTGCCCTTGCTATCAGTTTAAATGTCTTATAGGTTTGGAGTTATGTCATACTCTTTTAATTTTCTGGTAGAATAATGCTCCATGAGATGCTCAAAGCTTTGGATCATACTTTTTAAACAATCCCTGTTTTAACTTTCTCACCTACTTTATCATTGTCTGTCTCCTGTCTTCTTGGATTTCCCGATGCTGTTTGCTCATTAGCTTGTTTAACCAACCTCTTATGCCTTGACGATACAGGACCCTTTACATTGAAATTAAATTACACATAGACTTTATCTACTAATTTATCTACTAATTAGTCCATTTCTGTTGGCAAGTGCCAGAGCTCGATTTATGCAGAGGCTGAACAAAAATTATTTTGACATTCTTGTTTCTAAAAATAATTTGAAAAAAAAAACATTTATTAGTTTTTGTTTCCTTCACAGTTATGCACCACTCTGTGTTGGTTTATCAAATAAAATCCTAATAAATGACGTGTGGGATTGCGGTTACAAAATGAGA
This sequence comes from Fundulus diaphanus, assembly GCA_037039145.1. Classification (NCBI taxonomy): domain Eukaryota; kingdom Metazoa; phylum Chordata; class Actinopteri; order Cyprinodontiformes; family Fundulidae; genus Fundulus; species Fundulus diaphanus. Next base: position 21,851,492 of record CM073140.1, on the reverse strand, counting down.
ATAAGTTTGAGATTTGTGAATGCTTTTGAAAGGCATTGAAAGGCTATTTATCCTGTTAGTCTGAATCTGAAAACATTCTTCACATCTCTATCATAACAATACTGACCAAGGCATGCGTGCTTACCTTCATGATGCCGTTCCAGTTGTCGCCCGTGGAGACTTGAAACAAGGTAAGGAAGGCCATGCCAAAGTTTTCAAAGGTAGCGTGACGACTCATACCTTCACATGGATAGTCTTCATTGCAAACTGAGAGTGACAGTGAGGGTAAACGATGTAGGCAAATTAGGAGGGAAAAGGAGAGATACATGAAGAGGTGGAAAAAAAACAGGGAAAAAAGGCAAGAAGGAATGGGACAGGAAAGACACAAACAGTGCTTAAATTAGATTTTTTTCCCCCCCCTAAACTGGAGATTTAGCGACCAGGGTGTTAGTGGCCACTTCTGGTGTCTAGTTTTCCAAAATCAAACTTTTTTTAATTCAACAATTTAATGCCATAAAACTTAATCATAAATGAAAAAAAAAATTGTGCTGGCTCATTTTCCTTCCAGAACTTCACTTTGTTTAGGCGTGAAGTTTTTTCCTGTGTGCATTCAATTAAATTAGTCATGATGAGATCCTTTCACTGCCAAGAAAGAGAGACATATGATAGTATATTCAGCTTTAATCTGGGTATTTTTGAGACACTGTTTATAAAAATAAACACTATATAATGGCTCAATTCCCAAATGGCTGTCAAGAATGCTTTAGAGGAAAATAATTTAAAAGGGGAGAAATGCAGAATTTAAGGTGATTATTGGGAAAGAGATTAAAACACTCTGGGTGCTCAGCTCAAGCACGGTATAATAAGAGCAGAAAAATTAGAAGCTAAACTATTCTTTCCTGTGACATACAGTGCCATGCAAAAGTAACTAATAGCCCTTAAACATCACATGTGATTTTTCAATCACATATTTCAATAACTAACATTTATATAACAGGTCAACACAAAGTAGTGCATGCGTGTAAAGTGAAAGGTGTTTCTAGGTAAGAATCTGAAAAAACGCAAGCTTGTATATGCATTTAGTCTCCTTCATTATGATTACCCATAAATAAAATGTAATCACACCTTTGTAGATCCACCTTTTCTAGCAATTACAGCAAAAATGTGGTCTATCATGTAAATGATCTGCATCATTCATCTTCATAAAATTTATTTTAATTTGTGGTTGTAACCTTTTAAAATGTGAAAAGGCTGCTTATAAATTGTTTGCAAGGCACATTATTGTATAGTGATGCTTATTGGTCTTATAAAAATAATGTTGATTGGCTAAAAATATGACTAAGTGAAATTTTCCTTCATTAGAACAGGGGTGTCTGTCCATCCGTTCATCCATCCATTTGTCTGTCTGTCTGTCTGTCATTTTTTTCTTAAATCAAGAAACCTGCTGAATTGTATTTTCACATATTGCTGGAAATTATGTACACCACAAACAAATATTTTTTTCCCTAGCATCTCTATCCATGAATCTTTGTGACTGAGCCCAAGAAAAATGGTAAAAACTTACCAAGTTCTCCAAAAAGCTCTACTCCTAAGGCGGCGTAGATGAAAAACAGCAGCATGAAGAGCAGGCCCAGGTTACCCACCTACAACACATATATGCAACATGCATAAATCTGCACCAAAAAACACAGAAGTACACAAGGAAGTCTCTTGTGAAGCCACCTTATGCTGTGCAATAAAGCTCTAGGATCTGCAGCAACACCTTATCTACTGAACAGTATCTCTAATTGTAAGTTCAATGTACAGTTTGTATGTAATGGGAACATTTTTTAAATTTTCATGAAGCAGAGACCATAATGTTAAAATGATGCTTTAAACAGACCTACCATTATCGTAGAAAGCAATGCTTTAGTTTCTTTTTATTTATTAGTGCAACAAATACAAATTCTAGAAGCAACTTTTCAGTATAAAAAGCTTTTTGTTAATTCTTCAGAATGTCCTCACAAAAAGAACATGTGAAATATATGTTCGCTTCTGGGTAAATATTAAAATGATCAGTACTAAATGTTTGGTTTTACACGACTCAGCTTGTTTTGGCCGCGCAGTTTCTATGTCGCCTTGTTTGGATGGATAAACTGCAGCACGGCTTCCTCGGAGACTCTATCAAGCGAACCTCCTGTGATTTTTATGAATTTTGGAAGTTGGGGGGTTTGGGACTTGGCTCAGTTCCACCACGAAAAAGCCTCCTGTTTCGTGGTGGAACACAAAAATGACAATTTAATGGGGAGGAAGATGTTAGACAGTAAACACTCAGGGCTAAAATCTAATCCCATTACAGGGATATGAAACAGTCTTCTAACAGCGCTGCTCCACTGAGAGTCAGGACATTTTTATGGCTGCTAGACTCAGACATTTGTCCCAAAAAAGGAAAGTATTAGGGCCCCATCTATGTTTCCAACAACATGCAGTAAGGTGCAGTGTTGTGGTTTTGCTTTACTTTGTTTTTACTTAAATTAATCCATCAACAATTTCTCATTTGAGACCTGTCAAATTAAGAAAAAATGTGTTTTGGGATAATTAAATATAAATGGGGAATTTTGCTGCAGCCCTGTGATGGACTGGCGATGTGTTCAGGGAATACTCCGCCTTTTGCCCAGTGACCGCTGGAGATAGGCACCAGTCCCCCCAGACCCCTGCAGCGTGCTGTGAATTGTGGGACCTGTCAGAAACAACATTGTTTTCTTTAGTAGTCTTCTTTAGCAATCTAGCTCATCTGTTAATTGGAGCCACATACTGCTGACTTTGCTCTCCACATGCATTTATGTCTCTGTCGCTGGTTCATCTCTGTTCCTCCCTTCGATCCCTTTTAAATTTATACTGACCACTGCAGACCAGTGACTCGCTACAGGAACAGCAGTTCTGGAGATGCTCTGATCCAGTCATCTAGCATCACAATTTGGCCCTTGTTAAACTCCTCATGCTGTTCATTTTTCATGCTTCTATCATGTTAACTTCAATATTAAAATGTTTGTGTGCTGTAACCATGAAAAGCCCACACCACAATACAAATATATTACCTTTCGTAATAAAACTTAAAGCAATACATAAACAACAAGTCTTCAAATCTTGTGAAAATTTTTCACGGCATTACATCCATATTAGACAAGTTCCTTTTTAAATCAGAATTGCAAAGATTACGTCCAAATGTGACCCACCTGTGTTTTAATGTCTCATTAATTACAAGAAAGGCTAAAATTTCAAGATGGCACTATGGATGGTTGCTTCGGTAGACTTCTATGCGGCTCTCTGTGAGATTTCCCGGAGACGCAGAAGTTGGAAATGTGCAGGTACGCTTGTCACCAGCTGGGATTTTGTCCTTCTTTCCCATTTGTTCTCCTGTCAAATGTCCACTCCCCAGTGAACAAAACTGACATACTACTCCTTCTCAGTATAAGGGACTCGGACCTCAGCTGATCTGACACCCTCTGCCTCACCGAAACCTGGTTTGATGAACACATTCTGGACAGGCCCTCTGTTGGACCCCTTGCAGTTTGCTTACCAGACAAACAGGCTGGCAGATGATGCAGCAAACTTTGGGCTACAATTGATTCTCCACCACCTCGCTCCAGACTGTAGAGATAAAAGTGGACTTCTAGAAAACTCCCACAACACTGCCTCCCCTCATTAACCTTGACAACACCCATGTCTACTGTGGATGTCTTCTGGTTACCAGGAACCACCATTTATTGGCATCTACGATGGTTCTCATACAAAAGCGCTGTTTGAAAAAGGCCCAGCAGAGACTGTAAGGCAACTCAAGACACTGGCGCTTCTACACTGCCATTACTGAGTCTGCCCTGTGTTTGTACATCTCTGTGTAGTTTTCCTCATCCAGAAAACCGGACAGATCCAAACTGCAACCAGTAATTAGGTCTACAGAGAGGATCATCGGGGCTGACCTTGCCTCCGCCCAGCTCTTGTACAGCTCTTGGGTCAGGAAAGGGACAGCTAACATCTCTGCAGACCCACACATCCTGCATTCAAACTGTTTAGACTTTTACCTTCATGTAGGTGCTACAGAGCACTATTTATAAAAACCAAATGGCACGTGGACAATTTCTTCCTTCCTTTCTTCCTCGATTGTGCATACAATCAAGGCCAATAAAGTAGATTCTGATCTTTATTTTAATTCTTCAAACAGTTGACAGAAAAACAATATTGTATAAGCTATTTACTAATGTCAATAAAAAACTTTCAGTGACTTCACATGTTAGAATCTATTATGTTAGTTGATTGCATGCTACAGTTACACACAAAGGTGTAACGTATCCATTATTATGCATAATCTAGACTTACTGGCAATATAAACTAATTGTATAAATTGTATTAGTTTTCCACATACTTCTCAGTAGTACCGGTACCCTTTTTTACATTTCTATGATATTTTTTTGTAACCATTCTTTGTTTAAATGAAAATTCTTAGTATCATATTTGGTGGCATTACATAAATTTAGCAGCTTGCCATTTCAATTGCACAGTGAAACATCACCTGAAGTAAAAACTGTCACCAGGTAAAACGCTTTCAGCATCTCTAAATACACATACCCCGTGCAGACACAAAACGAGACCTCCTGGAACTGTTTAATTAGCCTTAGTTTTAATTACCTTCCTGACTGCCCTTGGGACAGAGCAAAAGCCTGGGTGTTAATGAGGATGGGATCAATAGAAAAGAAAGATGAGGAAGCCACTCTCACCACGCCACCTGTTCTATGTGTTTGCTTCATCTTGGCCTCAATGGTCAAAGGATCACGTGGGTGTGTGCCTTTCCATAAATGAGGCTCAACACATGGGTTTGTGCCCATCTTCGTCAAGATAGCAACGACACTTTGAAGGCTAGTTAGATTATACTCTCTTGCTTTCCTCTTCACCCTTCCACACAAACAGAAGAGATAATTCATGCTTTTCTCAAGAATGTGCAGCAAAAACAGTACTCATAAAAAGTATTTACTCCATTACAGATTTTTTTCTGTGTTAGTTCTTTTGTGATACTTAAATTTCTCATCTCTAGATAAACAGATTAAAAGGCTGTCCAGACCAACATAGCCATAATTATGTAAAATTTGCATTGCCTGCCTTGTTATAGAATAGATTAACTGTGATTGACCACATTGTTTTTGCTCACTTTCATTAGTTACATGCCTTATTAGATTTAGACTGGTAAAATCAAGAAGTCACTTAAGCAGAGCCTGTCTGACAACCTGAAGTAGGGTAAAAGATCTCAAAAGCAACACTTCATTCACCAATGTTAAGAAATTATAGAACAGATGAGAAGCAATGCCACTGAGAACTATCAGTCTGAAAAGACATACAAAGCAATGTTTAAGAACCCCAGTGAGAACCATCTTCCACAAAGACAGAACAAGTGGGACAGTGGTGAAGACTACGAGGAGTGGATGGACTACCAATATCACTTCAAGAGCATACTGACAAATCTTTCAGGAGGTCACAAAAGAACAAAACCATAGCAACATCTACTGCACTGCTGGCCTCACGTGCCTCCATTTAGGTCAGTTTTCACGATTCAACAACAGAATAACAATAAGAATAATTTTCTGCATCCTTCTCATGGATGCAGAATCTGGATCCATGAGAGGGGCCCAAGGTCAAAACAATTGAAGAACAAAAAGAACACCGAGATCCATTTCACATTTTCCAAACACCTTGCTGATCCCAAAGGCTTTGGGAAAATATACAGTGGACTGCTAGGACAAAAGCGGCCGTTGTTAAATAATATTTATTCCGTTACATTTGGGGTGAAACAGAAATCATATCTAACATCAGACATGGTGATGGTAATCTGATTATCTGTGACTTCTTATTTAGGACCTGAAGGAGCCATAATTTTTCTCTTTCCCAAAAAATCATGAAGTAGAATGTCTTTCTCACCTTAACCTTAAGTATACCTGAGTTATGCAGCAGGACAATGATTCTAAAGTACACCTGTGAGTTCACCTCTGAATAGCAAAATTTATTTATTTATTTTTTTAAATTGGGTCTTTAAAGGGGCCTATTTAAGTACTATGACTTTACGAATTTCTACACCAGTAGCTCACCCTGGTTGCATACAAAGGATTTCTGATGAAATTATCGCACCCTGTTGGCTTATATTCTATTTCTGTGTTTTACACGTCTTTGCTCTATTTGTTAGTAAACAACGCACTTTTGTGTATATTTACAATAACAAGACTGCTTGACCGGGAAGTACAGTATTGCGCAGTCACACTATGAGTAAAAACGGAGAAGCAATGGAGCCCACAGACATATATACGACATTATAATGAACAAATACAATTATAGGTATATGTTCATTCTTACCTGTGAAAGATAAGGCCAATAGATCTAGTTTGTACTGTGAATCGGTTGGTACAACTAGCACATGGCAGCACATGAATGAGGCTTCTTCTCCTAATCGCTCTACTATGCCACTTCCAATATATGTCAGCGACATTGACCTGTGATTCAGCGCTGAATGAGCCATCTACGTATATTTGTCTGTGATGGAGCTGAGTGAGTAAGCAACGCCTAGCGAAGGTGCAAAAAGAAATAGGTTAAGTAACCCTGACCCTGTAGATGGGGTTGGTCTTCAACCACGCCAAGCTGTTGCTTTACTGTGAGGCATTGCAGGACGGTCTACTGGCTGTTACAGCAGCTGTCAGCTGTCGCCATCTTGCTTTCTGATAGGTCTGCGGTACTGCCGGCAGATGGCCCCGGGCTGCTGATCGCGCCCAGGGGCAAAATTATTTTCAAGCTAAAAAAGTACTAAGTTAACACTATCAGGATGAGGTATATTGTTTTATTTGAATATGAATGTATGTGTTTTCGTGTCTTCTTTTTAAAACGTGACTAGGCCCTGGTGATCTGATTGAGATGATGTGATATTGCCTTAAACAGGCCCCGCATGCTCGAAATTCTTCAGATGTGTCTGAATTAAAACAATTCAGCAAAGAAGACTGGGACAGAATCCCTCCACAGCGATGTAAAAAAACAGATTGTATACAGATTTTTTTGTGATTGACCAACACAAATGTTTAGCATAAGTGTGACATGGATGAAAATGATCCATGCATTTATATTTATTTTCATAAAATCTTAATCTGAAAAACGTTGTAAAGTCCTCGAGAGTCAATAATTTGTATAACCAACTGGGTTTGCCACTTAAAGGTAGAATCTGCAATTTTTCTGGAAGTTTCCCCTAGTCCCTTTTTGAACAACTGTTCATTGTTAAGTCTGTCTTACATGCTCTTCTGCTCCTCAGGGGAATTGCGTAAAAAAAGTCTCCCAAATTTACTCTGGTCATATTTCTTCTACGGAGTACGGTGTACGGTGTGAGCCGCGGTGCTACATTGAACGGTTAACCGCTAAGCTAACCGGATAATAAACACTAGAACTGTGCATGCGCAGCCAGCAAGCGGAAACTAACAATGAACGAGCACACACACTGGCGTTACATGAGCGAGTCAGAATGATTGCCATGTGGACTTCCAATAGATAAGGTGATGCCCCTGGGACAGAGGGGTGTGAGGGCAGGACCAAAACTCTTACCAATCCCTGCCCTTCGGTGTAAATGGCAGTGATTGGTCAGAGTTTTTACTGGCCTGCAGCTCTCACACAGATCTGATATTTTTACCTCCTTTTTCTGCATACATAATGTATTGACTAATGTCAGGATGGAAGGACTATTTCACCCGGTATAACAAAAAGTGTTTATTACCTAGTATAGCTTTAAAGCTGCAAGTCTTTTAGGGTGTGTTTCTACAAGTTTTGTTCATCCAGAGGTTGATGTTTCCACTCATCCTTTATAAAAAAAAAATTGTGCTCACTTATTTGGATGAAGAGCATCTGTGGAAAACACTTTTCATGTTTTTCAAGGGCTTCTTAATGCATTTAGTTCTGAACTTTGGGCCTGGGGTGTTCACATTCTTTAATAGGCTTTTCCTACAGGGTTGCTCTGTTTTTGGCCTCATCAATTCTCCCATCAACTCTGACAACCTACCTGACCAATCTCTGTGTCCTACCTTTAGGTGCATCAGCATGTTTTACTGTAGGGATGGTGTGTTCCTGGTGATGTAGTGTTAGTTTTCCTAAAACAGTGTTTTGCATGTAAGCCAAGACTTTCAGTTGTGGTCTTATATGACTAGACCATTAACTTCAGCATGTTCTCTGTGTCCCCTCCATGGCCTCTTAGCACAAACCAAGCTTCTGTGGGTGTGCTGCGGAATGATGAGGGGATGCTGGTAAATGCTCAAGGGATACTGTGGGGACGCTGTAGGGATGCTCCTAGGATGCTGGGGTAAACATGGTATGTTCAGGGTGATGAGCAGATTTAGCTTTCTCCCTCTCTTTACAAGTATGGAGTTCTTTGTGTCGGTATGCCACGTAAAATTGCAAGTAGATTTGCTTGTCTAATGAAGTGTTTTAAGACCATACTGCACCTGTTGCAAATCAGTCCTATATAAACTGAATTTAAGTTAGAATATGCAAAACATTTTAAATGAAAGGAATTAAACACTTTATATTTTCACATTCATTATCAAACATTTTTCATCATTTACCTTATCAATTTTTGAGTATCATTCTATACAAAGCAAGCTAACAAATGTATCCCTGCATTTGAAATTTAAGTGCAATAGAATAATAGATGGCCAATGAATGTAACCTCTCTGGACAGTTCCCCACTTAATCTGCAGGGTGGTTTCCTGGTCCCTCTTGGTGAGGGACTGTGCACTCTCCAGATTACTGAAAGCAAAGGCAAAACAATTTGTGTTCCACTCTCCTTGACTTTGATGTGATTGAGGGTCTACTAGAGATACCTAAAGGGCAACCGTAAATGAGAAGCAGGGTGTTTTTGCCATGATTATTGACTGGTACAGACACAGTTTCTCCGAGGGAATGCTGTGTCTGGGAGCATAGAGGGTAAGCAGACAGTATTCAGGTGTACCTGAGGCAGGGCTTGAACAACTGTATCCAACAAGGCTCTCATACCGGTCGCCATCTTCAGCAGCTTCAGTACTGTGTGTGTAAAGAGATAAAAAAGGAGATTAAGGACGGCTTGGAGGTGAAATTCTTCAAGTTGACAGTATAGAAACATTAGACAATAGGAACATGCTTATTCTTGTTAATATGCTCCTGCATGTCGACACAAAGAGAACAAGACTCCAGCCTACTGCTGATATGCAGCTAACTTATCTGAGAAAGTAATTAACAGTATAAACATTTATGTATTAACACACTAACAAGATTCCATCTTTTTTTCACAGAAGGTGTGGTGTGAAATGGGTGTGCGTGAATAAAGATTTCTGAAATGCCTGGCATTTGTACCTCGTGCTATCCTCAGAACCCTCATGATTCTGATGATGGTGGGGTTGATGGGCAGGGCGGCACTGATCTCAATCTCTTCCAAAGTGATGCCCATTACTGACAGGAGAACAATGGCTAGGTCCAGCTGGTTCCACCTAATGCAAAGCCCATACATAAACAATTAGGATGCAGTTGAAACCTCTTCATACGTTGCTCCTAAAGAGCCACACTTTCTTTTAATTAGTTACAATAGTCTCGGTAAACTTTTAGTTTTTTTTTTAAAGGGTCTTTTAAAGTTTTACTTTGGGTGGATTTTCTCTGGTATCTTGTCATTTTTTCCAACCTTGACAGGATATTGTGTAGTGTGTTATAAAAATGGCTAAACTGGACAAGCGAATAACCAAACCAAAATGTTTGGTCCAAAAAAAATCTATCCATTGTAGAAGGAAACATTCAGAAAGTCACGTCTTTGAGAAAAAGGAAAAATATATTTTCCCACCAAAATAATATGGTAACATATTTTGGTAAAAGTAGCTAAATCACCCCCTGATGAGACAGGTAGAAAAGGGAGAGAAGCTTTTTGAAGGAGGACAGGCCTGAACTTGTTTGCTGTGTAGGAAGACTTAGAAGGAGAGGATTTTAGCCAGTGTGTACGTAGAAACAGCAATGGTTTTCTTATATGTGGTTTAGCTGGGAAATACCATAGTAAGATGCTAAAATAAATAGTCTTGGAGGGCATGGTGGGGAGTTTTTGTTTTTACCTGTGCGTGTGTGTGCGCTTGAGGGATGGAGAGGTGTTTTGCTTACCTGTACGAGGAGCTACAAGACCTTCTTTTTCCACTTTTTGGCCTTTTAGTTTGCTGTATAACTGAAGGATTCAGGAATTACAGCCATTTGAAGTTCATATACAGAGGTGTTTTCTAATGTGTCCCTTTGGAGACTCCAAACAGCCAGAAAAAAACAGAAAAACCTCTCCAGATTAGCCAGTTTTTGCCTTATTGTAGTAGTAGTAGTAGGTAGAGCTTGTATCTAATGACTCATTTGATATCTGAGTCCATATCTTTAGCCCTCCATGTAGAGTTACATAAAAAAAAAAAAAAAAATCCTGATGAGAGAAAAACTTGTGACAACTCTGTGTTATCCATCTTTCCTCCAAAGGGTTGAAGAACTGCAGCTAATTTAACTCAGGTATGTGTTTTACAGACATTTTTAGATGTTTAGGGATGATTACATATCCAGAGACTTTTGGCAGAGTTATGCAATAACATTGAAACCTGTCATTTTTAAATCATCAGCATTTTATTTGAAGTTTTCTCCCCTGCTGTGTGACTTCCTCTCAGGGATTTTTGTCCTGCTCTGTTCTCCTTCCTTTCAATACCCACCGTAAATTGTTTGAATTACTATCTCCCAGTTGCTCTTTCCCCAATCATCAACAACAGTTTTGAAAAAGTCCTCCTCCCATATATTGCAGCTGCTTTCCCTGCTGACCAGAACCGACATCAGTTTGAATACAGCGCAAAGAGGTCAACAGAGGATGCCGTAATAACAGCTCTCCACACTAGTCCTTACCCACCTGGAGAAGGACAGCAACTATGCCAGGGTTTTGTTTGTGGACTTCAGTTCTGCCATTACCGCTGTTATTTCCCATTAACTGGGTAATAAGCTGTGTGACCTGGATCTGGGTAGTTCGCTGTGGGGTTGGATTCTGGATTTCCTCAGCAACAGTTAGAGTACTGCTGCATTGTGTAGATAAACAGCTTTTATTCCAGAGCGGTCAAATCAATCACCCCTATTACTTGAGGACACCTTATGGACAGAATGTATTAAATCCTCTGATGACTGATAACCTTTTCTGTGTATTACTTAGCGTATTATTTTTTGCATAGATATGCGTCTGATTTTCACTATGTCAAACGACAGCTGCTAAACTTTTCCTTGTGTGATACATTGATAAACGTTATTCTATTCTTAGTCCTACACTGTCCACTTGGTGACAAGGCAAAAGAAGAGGGCAGCATTCTCTATCAGCTGTGTCCATGGAACTACATTGTTTCTAAATATATATACATATATTTAAAACCCACGTACCTGCAAATAAACCCTGATTCCATACATTTATGTGTTAGTTTCTGCTCCAGTGACCCAGTTCTGAAGCTGCAAGTGACCCTGGACAATAAATCACTCTATGCACGATGACTGTTCACAGCTGTTGCTGGCACAACATAAAAAGAGACAAAGAGCTCGGAGATAACCGAGTGATAAATTTTCCCTATATCCGCCCATCTATTTCTAATTTCATCACTCGTTTGTGCCCTTCCTCTTTCGTCTTTGATCAATCTAGCTTCCCCTGCCATATATTATCTGTCCTCTGTCTTTCTCGAACCATTTCTTCCCATCCTCTCACGTTGTAAGATTTTCATCGGAATCTAAAATAGGTCATGACATTAAGTTACCATCAGTAGTATATAACCACCCAACTTGCATTCCAACTTAATTAGACGCCACATATCCTAGATAAGAAGGGGACATTGGTGGTGTCACGGTTCCTGCTTGGTATGACTGACAGAAAATGAGGTGGAACAATGTTAAGGTGTTCTTACCATGAGAACCAAACAAAGATGAAAGTATGTGAGATGTAGGAACTCAAAGTCCAACAGCTTAGTCCTATAACATCATATGTGAAAAATTGTGAGACAAGTTGATTTGGTTTTGCACAAATCCTTACAAATAACTAACACACAGCACATATGAAATAATGGAACAACAAATGTACAGCACCTCTCATACATATTGGCAACCCTGTTAAAGATGCATAAAAAGCCCTAAAGTAAATTATCATTTTTCTTGCATAATAGAGAAAAATAATAGCCATAATCTTACATTGAAAATTCCAAGGAATCCAACAATAATGTGAGAACATTTATTAAACGGGAATGAAACCCTACTTCAGGAAATAACTACAGTATTTTCATCAAAATCAAAGGGTTAGGGGTTACCAAAACTGTTAGCATCCCTGCTGTTAATTCTTTGCACTCTCCTCTTTTACCAATAGTATAGGACCTTATCTTCTATAACAATCTTTGATCTGTATTCCATGTACAAACACTCTTGACCACAACATTACAGATCTGCCACCATACTCATCAATGGACATGGTATGTTTTTGTAGTTATTCATCCTTTGCTTAACACCCGTAGCATTTAGCAAATTTAACAAAATGCCATTTGGGATGTTAGGACAGGTTTTTTTTTTCTCTGTCATGAATTAAAGGTGATACATTTGTTAGGGAGACTTAATGGTCTGCAAGTGGCTACTCTTTACTCCAGTTGAAGAGCATTGCAAACGTGTTTAACCCGTTTTACCACCTTCCTGACTGTGCAAAGAAAATTATGGGTCATCATTCCATAAGAAAAATTAACCACTGGGTCATGTCATATTCAAACCACAGGGAAATAGCTAAAGTATATATTAAAGTAGGATTACCATGAAAGTATATACTGTGGACCTGGTGGACCTTCTGTTAGTCATGAAGGATCCCCCCGCTGATTAAATGTACGTAGTTCAAATAAAGATTTGGTTTTTAAAATTCTCTTAGTGTGATTTAATGCCTCTGCATCAAAAATACATTAGTTTTAAGGATTTTCATACGTCTTTAGCAGTAACAGCATTACATGTGGAGTTTGCTGTAAGTCTGTGATCTCCGTCGACAGTATACATAAACAGGGATATTTCCAAAACAGAAAACAGCCAGCTCAAATAGTTTAACATATTTTATAATCCTCGATGCTGTCAAAACTGTTAGACCTCATTCCATTAATATTGGATCAAAGCAATGGTGATTTATAAAGAAACACTTTGAACTCAATAAGTATTTATTGTGGCGCTATTTATATAGCATGTTCAGTCATGAGATTAACGTTTGTGCCAGAGCTTTAATCGTCCTTTAATGTTTGAAATCGTTTTTAATCACATTTGTTATAAATATAAAAAAGTAGCATGCTGCAGTCTTTTTAAAATACAACTTGTTTTCCAACTCCTTTATGCCCGCAGTTCTGAAAATTCAACAGGTGTGAATGGACGCTATTACCTGTCTTTGAAGAAGCGCCGAAATCCAAAGGCGATGAGCTTGAGAATGGACTCCAGCACAAATGTGGATGTAAAGAAATAGTTGCAGTACTTGAGGGCAAGGTCCAGGGACTGAAAGAGGAAGACAGTGAAAGAGGCACTTAAGTGTGTGTCTGTGTGTGAGAAATAGAGTAACAGGACCTGTGTTAAAAGTCCCAGCAGGAAGAAACTATAAACTGGAACGGTTCCATATATTTCTGGACTGAAATCAAAAAGGCTTAAGGCTATATCAGTACATTCCGCCTTTTATAATATTACATGCACTGCTACACTATGTCCTCTAACATATAGGCAAGTCAAGGTGAGGTTTCAGCATTGACGAGCCAAACATGCTGTAATTATTTAAAAGCCGGTCCAGAATTATTACCCTGCCATGCTTGTTTGACTCTTTCCTCCTTTCACATTAAACGGCGGTGTCTTCAAACAAGTGGGAGGCTGCCAAATGTCAGGACCAACAACTGACAAACACAGGTGAGACCTGTGATATTTATCTAATGCTCAGTCCATATGAGAAAGCCCGTGCTATTTTTAAAGGTCAAACGGGTGTCTGATCGCAAGATAATCTCTTTAACTTTAACACAAAAAGTCCCATCAGTTATTCACTTGCATTTGCTGTGCATGAATGAAGCAATACACTTCTCTGACAACAGCCACGTCGGATCAGCAGTGAAATTGCAGCATTTATGCCGGGACCACAGCAACCTGCAAAACTGGCTGTAGAAGAGCCTGACCTCAGTACAGAGTTGTTTGACTGGTAGGTGGTGTCACTGGACCCTACTTAAGAGGCCGCGGTTCAGAGGTGAGAAGATGTGCTCAGATTCAAGGCAAACCATAAAAGCCATAAAAAGGCAAAGGAAACTCCTAGACGAACTTTGTCTTTTGCATTCACTAAACATAAGGCATTTAGACCCTCCAAAGGCAAATCAAGCAAGCTTCTCTCCTTACTCGGGGTTGATTATAGTGCTCCAATGACATCGTGATGACATTTATACAGATGATGAAGGTGATGATGAGGTCCAGGTAGTGGTTTGTGCAGAGCGTGTGGATCATCAGGCGCACGTTCCCGTAGCTGGCATAGTAAGGCAGTTTCTGAGCTTCTGTAAGGGAAAAAAAATCATACTCATTTTAAGTCAATCAAATTTGATTGCTTGTCCTTACTATCACGTTAATGTTCAAAGTAACGCGAGGATCAAACATATTAAACGAACAGAGAAATAATACGGTGCTTCACGTAGCTATTAATACCTTTTGAATTTTATTCATGCTGCGACAACAACTTGCCATATATTTCGTTGGGATATAAGTAAGAATCCAAACAAAGTAGCACCAACGACAGCAATACAATAATATATTATTATTATTTTGAGTTGGAAGGAAAATGATAAATGCTTTTCATTTTCTTTACAAAAGAAAAACTAAAAAGGTGGTGTGTATTTGTGGAAAAGAGTATTTAGCCTCCTTTACTCTGACACCTCAATGCACCCAATTACCTTCAGATGTAACCTAATTAGTAAATAGAGAATAGACACCATCATACATACCAACAAACACCCAACATAAAGCGCCAGACAAGTTTAAAACAGCATTAGAAAATAAAACATGAAAGCTTTAAATATCTTATAAAGCATCACTCAATACATCCTCAAGAAGAGAATAATAACCGTTCACGAGGCCAATGTCAACTCTGGAGGAGCTGTAGAGTTCCACAGCTAAGATGGGAGTCATTCAACAGTACGACTATCAGATGTGTACTCCACAAATCTGGCCATTAAGGATGTTTGATCTAACAAATAAAATCTCAATAAAATTGTTTATTTTTTGTAATTTGACAAAACATTTAAGAAGAGTTATACTTTTTTAATGCCTTCTAATATTTTACCCTCCGGTCATCAGTTGACGTTGTGTCTATTGTTATGGCCTTTTCCACTCATTCATCTCACTTACTCCTCCTCTTTTTTTCCATCCGCCGTTGTCGTTTCTCCTCGCGCCTCTTGGCCTCCTCCACCTCCTGATGCTGGCGACACTTGTGGAAGTTTTCCACCACCACACCAACGAACATGTTGAGGACAAAGAAGCTGACGATGAGGAGGAAGGAGATGAAATAAAGAAGCATCCACGGGTTGTTGTTGGTTATCGGCTATAATAGGAGTGGTTGAAAGATTTAATGTAGGTTGATGAGATGGTAATGAAAGGAAGAGAAAACAGAAATCACAAAAGAGGCAGAAAATATAATTTTTTTCTTTCACATAAAAACCTGTTTGCTGTCACTTAATATGGAAATACCTGTTGGTCAACACCCACTGCATCCAGTCCGTGGTACATGATATTTACCCAGCCGTCTTTGGAGGCAAGTACGAACAGGGACATCAGAGCCTTGGATAAAAAGTTATTTGAGATTAATTTTTTTATATATATTTCCTTATTTGCTGGATAACAATTCCTCTGTTTTCAAGATCTAAAAAGAACACATCCCCACCTGTCCTAAGTTATCAAAGTTGTACTTATGGTGGACCCACTTGTAGTTTGCTTGCAGACAATCAGACTTGTTAGTGATGTTTTTGACATCGGGGCCGAGACAGTAGAAAAATTTGCCCTTAAAAAGCTGCAAAATAAAGAGAAGAAGTCTGATGCCATCTTCTTTTTTTATAACAGACAGAGAAATAAGCCATTGGGTGTCGCTCTAATGAGATAAAATAATGAGCTGGTGGAGAGACCCAACAGCTGAAAATGTCGTATAAGAGAAGAAAGACAATTAAGACTTTTCTTGAGAGAAAAACACTTCGGGATTAAAGCTGTTTCTGGATTAATTATTTAAGCATGCAGTGTTATAAACTGTTCTGGATACAAACAGAAAGAGTCATTAACAGCATTGCTTGCATACAATAAAAGGGTCTAAGTTGAAGACCGATGCCACCCACCTGTACTCCAAGGATGCCAAAGATGATGAAGAATGCACAACAGATGAGCACAATGTTGCCGATTGGTTTGAGGGAAGTGATGAGAGTCTCCACCACCAGCTTTAATCCTGGAGCTCTGCTAATTACTCTATAAAGAGGTGTGACATAACAAGAACAATTATCTCCACAATTGTACAACTTTGTTGAAATATTGTATGAATTGTGTAAAAAATAGCTAAGGTTAAATCAAAACTTTCATTAATGTCATGTTTCTACTTGCTGTTGCAGTAGTTAAGTAAATAGAAACATGTATGGCTTTTAGATGCAAATTTTAAACTGCTGTATGATTCTAAGGTTTATTACAAGATGTGTTTTTGGGAATTCTACCATTAAATAATAGTAACTGTATGTTTTCAACTAAATATTGATATATATTCAGATATTTGTAACTAATTAATTCATATATTAACCTTTTAATATTTTGGCAGAATTGCCTATTTTAATCAACTGAAGCACACACCAACATAAATCTACATCAAGACGAGTACAATTTTCATACTAACATTACATGGCATACTACAAATATGCATTTAATGTGCCATGTCTCAATGTGTACCTGAGGGGACGCAACGTTCGGAGCAGTCTAAGTACTCTGAGCACACCCAAGATTTTCGCTCCGCCCGCCATGGACACAACAATATCAATCAACGACACAAAAACCAGGAATCCATCCAGAATGTTCCAGCTGCTCCGCAGATAAGCCTGTTCACCCACATACAGTCCCATGGAAACCACCTGAGAAGAAAGGTGGTGAAGCAATATGATGAGAACATGGACTTAGTGTGTCAAGGCATCTTAAACATAAATCACAGAGAGATTGTCTGCTTCAGACCCAGTTTTATAAATATTTATAGCATGATTTCACAATGGTGAAAGGAGCAGAGAAGTAAAAATGCATGCTAAGAGTCTATCCAGAACACTGACTTGTTCTGGATACACAAACTATGATAGAACATGTGTTAGAAAATAGCAAACAGCTGGCACCTGCAGGTAATAGTGACAGTCTGCATCGTTTATCTCAAAACAGAGTTCAGAGATGAAGTAGGGCCTCAAAGCCAAACTTTCATCCTTGCCTTTTAAAAACTACTGTGCAACATGTAATGAAACTTTAGTCCTTTGTAGGTCAGAAAGTACCTCATGGATGTGCAAACATTACAGTTTGGATTCACAGATGGATACTGAATCTTGCACATTGGAAGTGGAAGCATCATTTGTCAAAACACTGGCCGGCATTTTCTTCTCCAGTTTACATCTATGGACAGGCCGCTGATGTTGTAAAGTTTTATGAATACCTTGGTACAATTATTAACAACTGCTTGACCTTTGAGGCTAATATATTGTATGTGTTATTATTAGAAATTGAGACATTTTTTTATTGAATGGTAACACCCTTTTAAGAAAATGTTTTTCTGTCTCATTAAGTCAGTTTTAACATTTTGTGTTATTTGGTGGTTTGAGTACATCACACTGAAATTTTTAATTTAATTTTAATTTAATTCAAAAATTCTAATTTTATTGAAAAATACCTTATCAAACGCAAAGGGGAGACTAAATATTGTTGTAACTCATATTATAGGGGTTTCTTCAACAAGTCGCTGTAGTGTCTCCTGTCTTACATCGGATCTGGAGAAGCCTCTGAAGACACAAATGAAAAAGATGCTCATGGTTGTCCATAATGGTTCTTTATTTTATGAATAATCCTTCTTCGTAAAATAATCTAGAGATGCTGTAGAAGAGTACCCAGAACAGAGCCAGCCTTCTTTGTAAGCGTATTGAGCTTCTTTAAGTCAGTTGCTCTGATGCAGCTACCCCAACAGATGATGGCAGAGGAGATCACACTCTCCACAACAGACTTATAGAAGATCTGCTGCATCTTGTTGCAAACCCTGAAGGACCTAAGCTTTCTCAGGAAGTACAGTCTGCTCTGTCCCTTCTTGTAGACAGCTTCACAGTTGCATCTCCATCCCAGTCTGTTGTCTAGATTACCACTGAGGTATTTATACTCCTCCACCACCTCCCCTTCTTCTCCCATGATGGAAATACTGTTGGACCATTCCTGTTTCGCCTGAAATCTTAAATCATCTCCCTGGCTTTATTCACTTTTAGGACGACTGATTCCAGACCATGGCACAAAGCAGTTCACCAGTTGCCTGTACTCAGCCTCTTGTCCATCTCTGATACATCGAACGACTGCTAAGTCATCTGAGTATTGCTGCAGATGACAAGAATCTGTCTTGTACTGGAAGTCTGAGGTGTACAGAGTGAAAAGGAATGGTGAGAGTACAGTCCCCTGTGGTGCTCCTGTTGCTGACTGCCTGGTTAGACAGACAAGTCCTTCAGTCTTACAAACTGTGGTCTTTTTGTCAGGTAGTCTCTGATCCAGGCAATTGCTGAGGCCTCTATCTGAGGCTTCTGGGGTTTCTGACAAAACAAATCAGCTTAACAACTAAAGGGTGTACTTTTTTTTAGCCCAGATTGAACAGCTTTTTAAAAATGTGCAGCAAAATGACGGATACGTTTTGTAGAGCCCACAACTTTACCATGCTTGCACGTTTCTAGCATTGGATTCCAGATACATGGTAATGAGCTGCAATACAAAAGGTATTGTCCATTTCTCCCTGTTAGTGTCAGCCTCATTAACAGTTTGACCTGAAAGGCTCAAATAGAGACTCCAATAGCTTATGTTTGTACCTTGGTTGTATCATGAAAGTTCTTTCAGCTGCATTTGCACTTCTCTTTGCATTTGTTCTTTGCTGGCTGCAAAACAAATTGCTCCTTGGGGACAATGAAATTTATCTTGATCGTGTATGTCTGCTTAGGCAAAAATCTGTCACTGACATTTGAAGCTGTTTGCCAAGTGTTGAGTAAAGCTTTGACAGACCATGAGGGAGTTGTGTGCAAACATCAAAAATGGTTGAAAAGTCAGTGCTTGGAAAACATCTGATGTCTGAATACGAAAAGTGTTAACTGATTTCCATCATAAAAAGAAAACTGAACCTTTTTGCAGTTTTAGCTTTGCCGTAATGTGCACGTTTCAACTGTATGCCAATGTTTTTGGTAGTTATCTTGGTGATGCTACAATCATATTTCATTTCTTCCAAACTTTGTTATTGTTGGTATTTCTAATGAATACCACAAAAGAAGTGGGGTAAATGTGATTTTTATGGAAGTCTGCAAGCAAAAACACCATTAAAACTACTTTAATGCGTTTATTATCTTGTCAATTAAGTTGCCATATCTAGAAATGGTTTTGACTTGGGTCTTGATGTGAGAAAAGCATAACAGATTTCATGCAATTCCAAATGCACACATATTGGAATACAGGCATATTGTTTTACTGCATGATGCCAGAGTAAGGCAAAGCAAGTTTATTTATAAAGCACTTTTCAGTATGAAGATGATTCAAAGAGCCAATAAATACTTTTACAGTGATGTCACCTTCTTGATGTTTCCCCTACTTAATAATCACTTAACTATATGGGGGATAAGCAATTCATCTAAAACATAATCTATAAGTTCGTCAAGTGGTCAAATAATAATTGTCTAAATTACATACTAGGAAAATAGGCAGACCTGTTGGATGATGGACGATGTGAGTAAATCTTCATCCAAACAGTGAGTCTACATAGTGTAGAATGAGTTCAAGTAAAGTTATCATCTGGTTATTATTGCAAAGTTTGAGGTGTATTTGCTCAACTTCCATTGCAGGGTCTCATATGTGTAGTATACGTACCATCTAAATTTTTCAACATTTCCAAAGAATTCAAGGCACCTTTGCTTAACTGGTGATGAAATTAGGTATGTTACAGTGTCAAATGTGCCAATGGCAAACATACAGTGTTTGTATGTTACTTTAAGAGACAGAGTGTGAAGATTTGATCTGTGAAAATATTAACGGTACTGGTTTCCCTGTATTTAAAACTATAAATAAATTGTCAGAGCATGGTTGTGGTCTAACAGCCAGTGAGACAGACACACCATTTTAGTAGATCACTGAAATTTAACATGTAGGCCAGGGGGCTGAAAATCCTGGGTACAGACCAGCAAGCAGTTGTATTTTTTTTTTTTTTTATAGTGTCCTGTCTGGCAATGTGGCAATAAGAATTGTTGTCTTAATGCCAAAAAGAGCCCAACAGATTTTACTTTCACAAGTGGAGCAAGCAGTTGTATTTTAACCCACCTCTCTGCAGCTTCCGTACAGTTGAACACTCATTACTGCATTGGGACAGTGTCTTGGCAATAGCTACATTCAAATAGATTGAGTTAATCTAAAAGGAGCAAATCACGAAAGGATCATAAAAATGAATACTGCGACGTGTACATTCCAATGTGTCCTCTGCATTTAATCTGTCCCTTTAGGAATACCACTCACCTAGTTCGCTGATCAGCCCGCAAACTTTCAAACTACTATGAGACCCAGGAAAGGTTGGGAACGTACCATCTTAAAGCAGACAACCAGTTAAAATACCCATTTACTCAGTTTACTCGACTCTCAGAGCAAACTGATGAGCTAATCAGCTCATCACAGATAATCAGATGGACTAAAACAGCCGGCAGCCACAAACCAGCACCACCTTAGTGTAGTTTTGCTGAGTATGTTCATCTATGAAAACAGCAACACACTTGATGGTCTCTTGTAAAACCCTAGATGAATATTATGGACCTATATAGGGTTGTATCTACAAATATATAAACACTTTCAAAAAGTGTTAAAATCAGTAAAACAGGTTGTGGTTCTGAATAGCTATTAATGTTCCACTGCTCTGAGCAATGTTTACTTTTCTACAAAATAACTGCAATACAACGCATGCCTACTGCAGGCAAGCAAACTATTACACAACAGCATTACAGAACATCACTTAATATCAGAACTGTTCTTTTAAAACAGAATTTATTCCTGCGACATTGAACCTAAATGCTAAAATGCATACAGAGGCAGCAGTAGCCAATGTAGACTGGTTCTCAAGTTTGCAATGTGTCAACACAATACTGATTCATCCCTTGAGTTGAAAAGACTTGTTATGTTGGAATGTTTCTAATGTCAGCATTAAGTGGCCTAACAAAGAAAGAAAGGAAGAAAGAAAGAAACAATCCTTCCGAAATTGGTCAGGTTTGGTCCGGGTAAAGTCCAAAAAGAATGACTTTCAGAAAAAGCCTTTTTGGATATTAACCCAATTAACCTACTTCTCAGAAGCCACGTGTAAGGAAATGAGGAGAGGCTCAATAGGTTTGCAAAGCACTGTACCTCTAAAGCATATTTTTATTTATATGGTCTCCAGAAACCGTGCAGAAAATGCATTATACATCAAGCCTATTTTTTGTAACTCCAACATTTTGCCTGGAGATGCTTCCGACTGCTGACCAATTCTCCAAGTGTGCTGTATTTTTCTTTCCCCTCCTTTTCTTTGGCTCCATCTTTTATGCAGTATTCAAACAGATGATAAAATCCTACAGAGAGATTGATGCTACACAAACAAGCGCATCAACACACGTTTTGGAGATATACGGGGTTCCGACACACAGGCTCAAAGGGAGACATGTACGGCTCGGCCAGGGGGCTGACAAGTCTGCGGCTACTTGACGGGCTCAGATTGGTTAATAATTGATTGCGGGAGTACATAATTGATGGCCCATTTATGCCAGATACTTTCCTGGAGAAAACGGAGGCCGGCAACGAAAAAGTGAGGGAGGAGAATCAAAGAAATAAAAGATGGAAAAACAAACAGATTGAGATTTAGAAAACAACACTGCTGAGACCCTAGTTATAGCATAGATGTGGAGAGAAAAGAAAGAGAAACAGCAAACTATGGATGGATCTATATATATATATATATATATATATATATATATATATATATATATATATATATATATATATATATATATATATATATATATGTAAGAGCAGATCAGTCACTAATTAACAACTTTATTTTCCTAAAGAACATGTAAGAGGACGGGAACTGCAGAATATCTTCTGTGTAAGCGCTACGGATGAGTCTTTTGAAACAGACAAACAAAGAAGACATCGCTTCGGCGCCTGCATTGGCAGTATAGAGAGACAGGCTGTAAAATGTTACCTTGAGAGTCATCTCGCCCACAAAGATGGCAGTAAAAATGTAGTTGGAAATGGTGAGAAAGACTCTTTCCTGTATGAACAATATAGAGAAGAGAGAGAGGTGAGTGTCAGAACTACAAAACAGGTCAATCAGGAGTTTTAAAGTTTCTTTACAGCCCCTTTTAGACACTAACATTCAATTTGTCATCAGAAAATGGAGCCATAAATCAAACACAAGAGCATTTAAGAGCAGTTTCCACCCCACACATAGAATTCCTTGCAAAAGTATTCATAGCCTTTAATTTTTTTCATCTTTTCTTATATCGCATTCATACACTTCATGTGTGTTGTTGGAATTTTCTGTATAGTAAAATATGTATGTAAAATATAGAATAGTGGAGGATATACCTTTCATATTTTTTTCAAAATCCTTTACAAAAGAACAAATCTAAAAGGTGTGGCATATGTATTCAGTACTTTGTAGAGTCATCTTTCTGTGCAAATAACACTGAAAGTCGTTTGGGAAACGACTTTCACACTGAAGCTGGTTCTGCTGGAGTTTTCCTCTCCACTGTCGCTTCATGCATGCTCAGTATGAGGGATTGCTGCAAAGCCATCAACAATGCAGACGGCTGTCCACTGTGGCTCTACACTCTTTCAAGAGGAGTGAATGCTGCTTGTCAAGACTTGATGCAATCTGCTGGGATTGCTTAGAGAGGAAACTTTGTGATCAATCTGCATGATTTGATTGAATTTGACCTTGTAAAGTGCCTTGAGATGACATGTGTTGTGAATTGGCACCATAAAAATTGAATTGAATTGAATTGCTGTTTGTTCACTGAAGTTCTCTACCAAACCTCTAAGGCCTTCACAGGACAGCTGGATTTATGTTAATATTAACACAGCTGGACTCTTAACTACTTAGGTTTTTTCCAAAGGTAGGTGATGGCACTGGATTATATTCAGGGGTATTCAAGTAAAGGAAGCCAAATGTTCACCACATTTTTAGATTTTTTTTTTTTTTTTGTAAAAAAAAATTGAAAACCTTATCATTTGCTTTTCACCGTTATAATCTGATCTGAAAAGAAAAAAAATGTTCAAAGGGTATGATTACTTTTACGATGGACAGCATAGACACACATTTCGGAAGGATTTACCAAGCTGCCCTGAAGTATCTTTGGCCTCTCAAGAGCCACTGTGATGCAGTTGGAGAAGATAAAGGCCAAAACGACATAGTCAAACAGCTTGTGGGCGATGACGGACTGGCACATCTGTCTGAACCTGACAGTGGAAAACAACATGAAAAACTTTAAAAAAAAAAGACATCACAAATATTTATTTTCCTATCACTGTGCATGGCATCATGAGCAGTTTCCACCCAATCACAATGAAACCAGTTAACGTGATTGCAGATGGTAGCTCTTTCACATCTCAGTGAGTAAATAGCATCATTCAGGCCCTGTTTACAGTGCTCCTAATTCAAAATAAATTACATTAACAGCACTTTCAGAATCCCAGGATCCCTGAGTACCGAGCTCTGCTGGGAGAACAGAGTCGAGGGATCTGAGTGAAACACACAGAGAAAGGGGAGAGGGAGCGACTGATGGCAGAAGGAAAGGGGACACCCAGCATAAACAGTGAATCTGTTTTTGAAAAGTGAGGATGTGACAGTGCGTGCTGCCAAAAAGCAATTAAATATTTTCACTGAAGTGCTTATCGGAACAGATGACAGGGACATAAAAACGAGGAAAAAATATATTCATTCTTTTACAAAAATATTCAGCTGTCTCCATCTAACGCCTTTAATGCAGATTTTGACTTATCACTGTAAGGTGATGCAAATCATTATAGACTACAAGGTTGCACCCAGGGGACTGTCTATTGCTGTTTACCGAAAGTACAGACTTTCACATATCTACATTTTTTAATGAGATGATCGATCAATTCTCTAAGGAAGTCATTTCTTCAGGGCTCCTGTGGATCAGTGGATTAAGTAGTTGTCTTGAAATTGGAAAGTTATGGGTTCGATTCCAGCATTCTGATGTGCCTCTGGGCATGGAACTTGACCCCAAGTTGACTACGGGTCTTCATATTCGTCTGTGTGTGACATTCAGTGAATATGGCCATGGGGTAAAGCTCTTTGAGTGGTCAGTATAGGGTTAGGGTTAGAAAAGCACTTCATATTTTCAGAAAACTATATATATATATATATATATATATATATATATAATATAATATAATGGATTATATATATTCATTAAGTGTATATTCCGTTCATTTACTTTTCTTTTTTTTTCACAATATTTGCCATTATTTTTTGCCACTATTTTTTCATTACAGTTGGATTAAACTGAATTTCGGATTTTCAAAGAGTAAATAGCTAAAACAGACATATAGTAATTAAAAACAATAATAAAAAAAATATATATATATATATATATATATATATATATATATATATATATATATATATATATATATATATATATATACATTAATGAACAGTCCACCAAAAATCTGTTGTATTTGTTCTTGAAGGTATTACACAGGTTCAGTTCACACTGTTCAAGGAAACAAAAAGAAAAACGTTTTTGGTCCACCCAGGATTTTAAAGGTTTATTGTTTGTGGATTGAAGTTTTTACAAAGGCAGTCTTTGGAAAAGTTTATCAAACTGTCCACTATGTTGATGGACAAAGGACTACAACCTGGTAAATGGTATGTGATTGAAAAAAAAATCACTGGGGGAGTGGTCTGCTCTTTTGGACAAGAAATTATTGGGATTTGTTAAAAAGTTAGTTGTAGACTACAATATTTCAGAAAAATTAGTATACCCCTCACATCTTAGTTATGCAGTTAAAACATTGATGGCTGTGTGAGTTATTTTGAGGTCACAGCAAATTTACACTTTTATACAAGCTGTGCACCAACTACTTTCCATCGTATGAAAGTATCATATCTTCAGTTTTGTCCCATGAAAAAACATGCATTTACAAAATTATGAGTGGTTTTCACAATTTTGTGAGTTGCTGTATATGTTTGCTATTAATGAATTATTCTAAGTTAATTAAAGATGCTTCAAAACACAGTTTGGGGTATTAAAAAAGGAACAAGGAGTTTGCTTGGTGCGCTGTTCATCAGGAACATCACGTTTTGCAATATTTAACTTTGTTAATTAATTAAGCATTCTGTAAATGCTTAAATATTTTTTTTAATTTTTAGTTCACCCCAAATTTGGGTATAAATACAGTCTTTTGGTTTGAAGTGCGCCATCTCATTTGTCAGAAAATTTGATGATATGTTGTCTATCTAAAATATTCTTGTACGTTTCGAAAAAAGATATTGCATAATCAAAAAATTCTAAGGGTAAGGACATTGAGGGCAAAAGCTATGAACAAACGCACAGCTGAACAAGTCAATGACTATCGCTAAATCAGTAAACATGAAGATAACAATAACTCACTTGTTCTGTGGTGAAAAAAGAAAGATGGACCAGTCTTCCCTCGTTTCACACCAGTCTGGTCTGTATGCTTCCAACATCTTCTGGATTCGGAAGCATAAGCTCTGCAACAAACACACCCATCAGAGCACAAAAAGGCATCTAAGAGGAGATGCACACAACTTCACAGAAAGTGTCCGTTTGGGCCGCATGTTTCTTAATTATTCACGCAAGTGACAACAGCTTAGAGCAACCTCCAACATTACAATCTGCACGTCTTTCCCCCGCTGTCTAAATAGTCCCTCCTAATTAACCTTGTTTTGCTCATAGACTGACTTCCTGACAATGAAAACAATGGGACTCCCATGAGAGATGGGCGATTGTGAGAGAATGCACATGGAAATCAAACACAACTGAGTAAAAGATTATTGCCTTTATAAAATCTTGCTGTTTAACATTGGAGTTAATAGTTTGGTTGTTTTAAATCCTAAAAGCATATCCTGCTCATTCCCGCTCAAATTTGTATCTGTCTGTGTCGATTTGAAACTGAAGATAATTAGTTATAAATAAAGTGAGCACTTAAGTTATTTTGTCTTTCCATATAAACAAACAGTAACCTACATATTCAATGTCATCATCCAGGTCCTCCCTGTCCTTGCTGCGTGTGTTGACCTGGGGGAAGACGGCCGTCATCAGGTGGCTCTGGGGGTTCGTCCCTCCACCCGGCTCCATCGACCGCCTTGAGGGCGGAAGAAGCAGGTGCGACAGTAGGGTCTTCCCGTTACAGTCCTGGTGGATTCCCTCCAAGTCCCCACTGGTGCTGATCACAAGCCCTCCAGAGAGGCTCTTCTTCCTGTGGTGAGCGTGGAGGTTCAAGGGAGGGAGAGCGTAGTGTTGTTGTGGAGTCTCAGCTGAACACTGCAGCGTGTGGGGGAGCTCTAGAGAGAGGGCTCTGCGGTCCCTTCGAGCTGCAAAATAGTCGTGGAGCTTTGGATGAGGAAGCTGAAGACAATGGGGAGCAGTGGCAGGAGGAGAGAGAAGGGACTCCTCTTCTTCTGTTTGGATATGATGGTGATGGTGGGGAGATGACGAGGCACGGGGACCACGGATACGAAGGCTTCCTCCAACCACCCCTCCTAGACCCCCCAAACCGCAGCCATAGAAGGGCCTTGCAGAGGTGGGCGTGAAAGCAGGACTAGCAGAGGGAGATGAGGAGGAGCAGGGTCGGCCCCCAAGGCTGCTCCAGCTGGATCGACGGGCCCACAAGGGGTGAGGATGGGGAGGCAGTGGGCGGCCCCAGTTGTGGTAACCTCGACCTGTATACTGATAGAGAAAACCTCTGATGCTGATACAAATCAATCATGAATTCCTAAAAATAACTGTTTCAAAAAAGTCGTTTTACTGGTCACTTTTAAGCTCAGTTCAGGATGTATCAATTCAGAAATACGTTCAAATCGTATCCTACACTGGCCTCGGATAGATTATTTCACTGTGGGCAATTGAAACATTAGAAATGGTATAGCGTTTAAATATTTTTCGGGATTTTTTCCCGAACCTGAGTTCATACCTGTGCAAAATTCCATTAAGCAGCACCAAATTTTTTGCTGATATGTTTACTGTGGTTATATCTATCTTTCTTCATCAAATTACTATGAAGATTAGAAAAAAATTATTGCAGTAATGCTTCGTATGGTGCACAACGTTGCTTTTTGCAATAGCCAAAATATGGTGGGAGATTAAAGCAAAAATGTAAAAAAAAATGTTTTAATAAAATGTATGCTTGCCTTTTACCTTCTGAAATAAGAACTATTTTTAACAATAGTAACTGTGCTCTAAATTATTTAGGAAGATGGCTTTGGTACTACAATGTTGCTATATGTTTTTGCATTTAGAGTCTGACTAATTTGTTTGTTTAAACAAAACATTAAAAATGAGATTATGAAAAGCACGTAAAAAGATTGGCAGTATAATCACACTTCGGACAGAGAGTTTTATGAATAAAACACATTTGTTTTATGTAGTGTGGATATTAAATCAATTTGATCTTCCAAGCTATATTTTTATCAAGCTATGCCAAAATCTAAAACTGAATTTAGGAAAGAAAGCCTAGAGCGTCAAAGTGATAATTGTGCCGGTTTTCTATATCGGGGGCTTTTGGACACCAAGGACTTTCAACAATAGTTAGGGGAATGGGGCCTTTGGAAACAGGCCATTATGGTGTGTTACTTTATACAGTAGATACTCATAGAGAGGTGGGTCTGCATTGGATCAGCTGCAGGAACTCCAAAAAAGCCCATTCTATTATTTAGACAGGGGAGTTCTGCACAACATCGCACTGGACAGTTGGGTGTAATGAGATAATCCGCCGAATAATGAGATGGTGTATGTCTGAAGGCTGTCAAGACCTCATCCAGCAACTCTATTTTGTTACTGTACAATATTCAAGCATCCTATTCACAAAACAAGACAATACACATTTACAAAAAGCTCATTTGTTTCGAGTTTTATGAGTGTCTTTAACATGTCAATAATTTTCCGTTTAAAACCTGAGAAAAAATGTGGCTTTTTTGTTGTGTTTTGTAGAAAATAAACAAGAACGTAGCATTACAGGATGATTGTTTCCAGCCACTACATTTAACAACACCCAATTGATTGCATAGTAAAACCAGCCAGTATACACAGATTGTCATGAACCCAGATCTGTGCAAGGTTTGTTAAATGAGGCAAAGAATAACAAAGGACAAACTGTCCATACATACCACATATATATTGTCATTCTGTTAGAAAGCAAATGTAGTTATTGTTAATGTTTACAACCTTTTCCACTTACCACAGCCCTCTTCTCCAGGTCGGCTCTCCCGAGAGAAATAACACTGTTCTTTCTGGAGCCAAGTGCAAAGGTCAACCTCTCTCCTGGAAACAGACCAGCGGGCAACAATGACATGTCCAGGTGTCCATTAGGGGTCAGGGTACAGATCTTTGGGTCTTCAGAACACAGAAATGGGGGGAAGCAAACAA
Source organism: Fundulus diaphanus (assembly GCA_037039145.1). Taxonomy (NCBI): domain Eukaryota; kingdom Metazoa; phylum Chordata; class Actinopteri; order Cyprinodontiformes; family Fundulidae; genus Fundulus; species Fundulus diaphanus. The sequence goes on along the minus strand of CM073140.1, from coordinate 21,822,561 downwards.
AGAAAATCAACAGGAGTGTTAAGTAGGGGTAGGGATCAAAATAAGACGGATGAGTGGAAGGAAGTTGTCAAAGTGAAAAGAATATACCCCTTGCCTCCATTTGTTAAGGTTATGTCTGTTGTTGCTGTGGAGGCAGAGGTATTTCCTTCACTGTACACAATAAATGTCCCAAAACAATGTTAAAGCCACCTCCAAGGGGCAAAGGAGGGTTTAATTCACAATAAATTGCCTTTGAGAAGGCAGGAAGAAACTCATAATAATGAAACAAAGGGATATCTGCCAGTGGTTTACCCACTGCTGAAAATGTCTTTGGGAGAAATCGGTCTTTACAAACAATCCCAATGTGCTTTTCTTCCACGAACGCTGACATTTAAAAAGGTACATTTGGACTCATGAGAACAGTGATCAGACACCATCAGACGCCTCCCTAATGTGCTGCTAAATGTCGCTCAGTACGCTGGTCTTTGGTCAGTTCATTCCTGCTTTTTCAGCAGATATGAAGGGATATGCAGAGCAGATGCAGACATGAAAAGAGGTTTGCAATGCATGAAGTTTGATAAGCTTATATTTGTATTCTTGGAAAGGTGCGTAGAAAAACTTTGTTGTGAAAACTGTTTTGATGTGTTTTTATAGTCTAGGTTGTGACATGCAAATTTCTCAGTCCACATTTGTTATGGTTGAATATGATGATGCCAGTTCACCTATTTAGATTAGTGGTAATATGAATAATGATATATTTTCAGTTCAATGAAAACAGATTTATTTAAAGTTGAGATTGCAGTTTCAGAAGAAATACTGTACAGTAAAAAAACTGATGCATTAAATAAGGCGGAGTGAAGTGTTTTTCATTGTAAAGTATTTAGTAAATACACTGCTCAAATGAATTCAAGGAACACTGTAAAAACACATCAGATTTCAAATGGCAAAGAAAATCATGCTGGATATCCATACTTATATAGAATGAGTTTTTTGTGTTATAAACATAAGAGAATGGCCTATATTGATGGATCCTGAAAGAGTCTGACTACCTGTGCAACCTCTGTAGGTATTGACACTGACCCTGTCACCAAAACTACTGAAAAGTAGTTAAAACAAACTTGAGAGGGAAAAGAATGTCTGTGTCCTCCATCTGCAGCACCATTCCTGTATTTTGTATTGTCTCATTGTTGCCCCTTTAGTGCGGCTGTTGCTAATTTCATTAACACCAAAATAGCTAATTGTGATTAACGACCCCCTTTACTACTGAACCGACCAGATCAATGCTCCAGAGGTTTAACTGATTTGATATTATACCCTGATTAAAAAGTTTTCCTTTTTTTGAGCAGTGTACTTTCTAATAAAATGACACCTATCCTTTTCTTGGTCAAACGGTTTTGGTGGTGAAAAAAGGCTGAAAAATTCTCAGAGACATCGGTACCTGAGAGGCGCGGGGAATCTTTTTGCTTTTCATTTTCGTCAAAATTACAGGAAGACCTGTCATCATCCGAATAGGAGCGGTTTGCATCACCCTGTTGAAGGAAGAAGAAAAAGAGGCGTCAGGAAATGGTACATAAACTTTTAAAAGACCAAAATGTGCTGTTTTCAAAATCGCACATCATATTTCTTTTGTTTGATTGTTTTTAATGTACATTTTACACTAAGAGTACCTCTGCTTGGAAACCTTCAACCAGGATGGCAACAAGTAAATTAAACAGCACATAGTTTCCAAAGGTCATAAGGGCAACAAAATAAAGAGCCGCAAAGGGAGAGGTGGATGCCATGCCGTTGTAAAGCACCATGTTCCAGTCCTCCTGAGTAAGAATCTGAAGCAGACATAGAGGAGAGCCTTTAGCCTTTTTTGGTTTTCCAACCAAGGAAAATGCATGATATGACTTTGCAGGTATAAACTACTGTTACCTGAAACACAGTGACGATGGCCCAAAGCAAGGAGTCAAAGTTCTTCCTGTCAGGAACTGTGTCTCCTGCCTCTGTCTTCAAACTGAACTTACAGCCAAATATGTGCATTCCCAAAATACTGCAAGACAAGACAAATCATTTTTAACTACAACTGAATATGTTCCAAATGTTGGCAAAAAGAATCTCAGAAAATACTTAAATATAGGTATATTGTGTTATCAAAGTCGAATTATAAGGCTCAAATTGATAAATAGACCCCCCAAAATTATGTTTGTAAAAATGTCTTATCAAATTGTTTCGGTGGCTCACTTAATACTCAGGTGAAAATAAACTGGTTAGGATGTTCAAGAACAACCCAAAAAGCAAGCCTCAAGCTTAACACAAACAGGAATCTGCTGGGACACCAGTGGGACCGGTCACTGTGTAGTGAGTTAAACATCATATGGACTGTGGGAAAGTTCTGACCAAGAAAGAACTGTCTGCTCCGAAATCCACATAGTCACATCCGTAGCTGCCAATATGGCACCACATAAATATTTAGGTTTTTCGTGAAAACCACAAAAAGGATGTTAGGAAGAATCTAGGTGTAACTTTCAAACCCATGCCCACTATCATGCATCTTGGTAGTTGCATCACAGTAAAGGTCAGTTTTGTTGATGCAGGTAGTGTTCAAAGCACAAAGTGGGTGGAATGAAAGAACTCCAGATTCATCTTAAATGAGTGTTTGGACAGAACAATCTTCCCAAACACATTCAGTTTGGGAATGGATGAAGCCAGACTAGCCATTAGGCTTCTGGTAAGGCCCTGATACCACCCTCTTTGACAGTTTGTAAAATTTGTGAAATATCCTCAAAAAATGGGTCAGTGTGAGAAGGCCAACCAATTTAAATCCATTCTGTAAATGCTTAAATAAATCCAAATATTATTCCATGCAAGAAAGATAACAGTTAATTAATATTAATATTAACAACATTCCTGCTGACAATAAGTGCATACCAACTTCTGTCCTGAATTGTGCTTTGAGAAACAGATGTTTAAACAATGTTGAAAAAAAAAATGTAATAGCGCTTTTACAATTTTAAGTAGAAAGTCCTAAGATTAAAGTTAATTTACCGAGGGTAATCATTTTTAAGGGTTGTTTTTTTTCTTTGAGTATCACACCGATAAACCTACAGCACACACACAGTTCATGTCAAATGGGTAAATTGTCTTGACAGTTTTTGCATAGCTAAAATGCTGACTTTACCTATTGTCAAGTTCCAATAAGAAACCATGAGATTACCTGAAGATGAAGATGAAGAGCATGAGCAGCATACAGAAGGTGGCCACATTGTCCATCGTCTTCATCAGAACCACAAGCTGCCGCCTCAACGCAGGCATGAACCTCACCAACTTAATGACCCTCAGCAGCCTGAACGTCCTCAGCACTGACAGACCACCATCTGCCTGGCCAATGATCTCACACACACTAGGGTGTGTGTTGCAGAAAATGTGCACAATTAGAGAGTGGGAAGATGTGGATAAACCAAGCCGACTGGTAACTACAGGATTGAAAATGTATACTGTTGCACATTGATTCTATTGTAATTAAAATGTAGAACATCTAGTATGTTCTTTTTCTATTGAAATTGCATTTTCCCCATTCAATTCAGTTTTACAAAAGAATAAAAGCAGAAAGATAAAACTACTGGATTACAGACCTTATAATGACAATGATCCCATCGAAGATGTTGTATGGGTTCCTCAAGTACTCAAAAAAGCCAAAAGCTGTGAGCTTCAGGATCATCTCCAGGGTAAACATGCTGGTGAAAACAATGTTACAGATTTCCAGGACATTGGTCAGCTCATCAGGCTTGGTGGAGGGGTTGTCAGTCCAGGGACGCACAAAACATAAAAAGATAAATTCAAGCACAGCAAGTCAATTAAAGGGATGGAGTCAAAATATTGTTAAAATAAAACAGTAAAAATAGAAAAAAATCAAGAATGTTGAGACTTTGACTTTTACGCCATATGTTACAGAAAATAGCAAATAATTCAGGAGAGATAGCTATGATTCCTTGCAAAAACTTTCATACCCATTGAGCTTAAGGTTTTTTTCATTACTACCACACTTCCATGTATTTATTTGAAATTTGAATTAAAACAGTTGTTCTGTGAAAACCTTAGAGATTTGTTAGAGAACATCATTGAACAGAGAGGATCAGCAAGACCAAGGAACACAGGAGCAATGCCAGTTTGAGGTCCAAAGCAAAGTTAGTTTATAAAACAATATTCAGAGTTTTGAACATCTCACTCGGAACAGTGGAATCATTCATCAGAAAATGGAAAGAGCATGGTACTACTGTAAACCTACCAGAAAAAGAGATTATTATTCAGAGAAGCAGTCAAGCAGTTCATTGTAACTCCAGAGCAGCTGAAGATATTTGCAGCCCAGGTGGGAGAATAATATGTTGACAAAACTTCAAAAACATGGCCTTAATAAAAAGGCAAGAACAAAGCCGTTGTTAAAAGACATGCATGAGAAATTCTATTTAAAGTTTGCCAAACCCATGAAACAACAGGCAAGTGGAAGAAGTTCCTCTGGTCAGATGAGATCTAAAATAAATTTCTGATCAACATGAAAACCTTTTGAGTGGAGGATAACTAAAGTGACCAATCACCCTCAAAATACCACCCTCTAGATGACATATGGTGGTTAAGGTTTTATGTCATGCGCATGCTTTTCTTTAGCAGTGGCATTGATGCGAAGGTGTATGGGGCTAAATGATTAAATAAGGCTACGTTCACACTGCAGGTCTTAATGTTCAATTCCGATTTTTTTGTGAAATCGAATTTTTTTGCGTGGTCGTTCACATTTCCAAATATATGCGACTTGTATGTGATCTCCTGTGTGAACTGAATGCATCCCGCATGCGCACTCGAGGACGTGATGACGTCACACGTAGCAAGCGTCCTCAGTGTTTGCGGAAGTAAACATGGATTATAATGCTGGCGCGCATTTTGCGGTCATTAATTTATTTTCTAAACGGAGCTTTCCCTCCATTGACTGCTCTTCTCATTGTAGTCCGCCATGGGTGTCGTCTTTCTTCCCGCTTCTGCATAGCAGGATGCAGAATAGTGACCTTTGTCGAGTATCGGTGACGTACAGGTCGGATAAATGCGACCCGGCCGTACAGACACAGGTTGCATTTTAAAAGATCAGATACGTATCGGATTCAGGACCACATATCCAAGTGGCCTGGGTCGCATTTGAAAAAATCCGATTTGTGTTGTTCAGACTGTCATAAAAAGATCAGATCCAGGTCGCATATGGGCAAAAAAATCGGAATTGGGTCACTTCAGGCTGCAGTGTGAACGTAGCCTAAGACATGTCAGAGGGTGCAAAAGGCATGTCTGTGATAGAGGTTCACCTTTCATCAGTGCAACAACCTTAATCACAATGTCATGGTTATTAAGAATTCCATATTTTGGGTTTCCTTATGCTGCTGTTTCCTCCTTGTTTCATGCTGTTTAGTTTCTGCTGTTTTAGTTTTTTTTTGTTTTTTTTTGTGGATTAGGTTCCTATTTATTTTTTTGTGTTTTAGGTCAATTTTGCATTCGATTCTTCCCTCTGTTCAGCTCTGGTTTATTTCTTCCCACAGTTTATCTGTCTTCATTAGTATCAACTGTTCCTCCTCTCCACCTCAATGATCTCATCTGTTTCTACCATGCTTATCTCCACACTTCCCTCTGTACATAAGCACCCTGGTTTTCACAGCTCATCGCTGGTTTTTCTCATTAATCTGCCTTATGGTTTGTGTCCCGGTCCTGTTCTCTCTTTGTGCTTCTCGTACCTGTTATGTTATTGATTTTATTATCAAAATCCGGCAATTGCCATTTGTGTCTGTACTTGAGATCTTCACAAACTTACACACCATGACAAATGCAGCAGAACCACAATAACATTTCAAAACATTTGCATGGCCAAGTCAGTGTCCAGGCTTTAATCCAATTGAGAAGCTGTAGCAAGTCTTGAATTTGCTGTTCACGAATGCTCTCCCTTCAGGTTGACTGAGTTTGCGATATTTTCAAAAGGACTGGGTAAAAAGATTCACTTACAACAGTAGAAGGTGGTTGTAAAAGGTCTCAAAGGGGCTGAATGCAAATGCATGAACTGTGTCAAGACTTGAAAATTACTGTTCACAGACAGTTTCTTCATCCTGTTTTGACTAAGCTTTTAGATATCCAAAGCTGATCGAGACATACCCCAAAAAGACATGCAGATGCTTTTACCGCAACATGTAGTTCTTCAAATCACTGACTACGCGAGCCTGCTCACATAACCACACAAATCTTTTTTTTTTTATTTGAAAACATGTATCCTCTTTTGATGTAGAAATTACATGCTACCTCATGTTATCTTATCACAGATTATCCCAATAAAATACAATGAAGTTGTGTATTGTGAAGTATTAAAATATGGAAAGGCTCAGAAAGTGCAAATACATTCGTAGGGCACAGCAGAAGAACCGGACTGCATATGTAGCAAAACCCAAAATACACAAAGCAGTCACTTTCTGGGTTTATTTCCATTTGTATGTGACTGTGCATGACTAGTCTCACTTTATCCCAGCGTATTGTGCACATGACCGAACGTTGTGTTTGCACAATATGGATCAGATGCTTTCACTGATACCCCCTGTGAATTTTCGGTTTAAAGCCAGCAGAGGAAAAAAAGGCAGCAGAGCCCTGCCAAAGTTAGCAAACCATGTCAGAGAAAAACACATTCTCAGCCATCCCCGGCTCTAATCCGCTTTTGCCTCCAATCTATCTCCATTCTCCAAGTTCTTCCATTCCCTTTTTCTTTCTCTCTTTCCTCTTTCTGAGTCTCATTATCAGGCTGACCCATCTCTTCCCAATCGATATCACACTGTCGATCAGTAGAATGAGAACAGGAAAGGAATGGAGTGAATTAAGAAGAGGAGAAGACAGTGGATGTTGCAGGTGATGACAGAATGTGTTAGAAGGAAAGGTGAGGAGAAAAAAAACGCTTAAAGGTGAGCAGAACACAGTTTGTTAGTGAGCAAAATAATTATTTATCGTTTAGTATAATGTGTAGATGTACAATATCACTGCCAGATGAGCTGCTCCAGTAAGAGGGAATAAGGTTGTAAACAGATACACAAGCGTAAATTGTTCTCCATTGCAACTAATATAACATTGACAAATATCCAGAATTCCCTCATTCATTCTAAACATCAACACAGGAATGGGAGATTTATTGCTATTGGCATTACCATCATGACTCTTGACTTCGCAGTTTAACTCTGACAAAATGCCATTATCCCTCCCTCCTCAGGCTTCTGGCCACCTCTTCTCTACATTATACTTTCTATTCTTGTTTTTTTTACCTTTAATTTCTTAGTATATTTTTAAACATAAAATTAACCCTTCAAAGCTTGTATAAGGGCACACTATAAAAACCTAGCAGTGAAGCTGCTACTACTATGGATTTTTAACACCACTACCCTGTCTTTCACTGTGATAAGTTACTATTAAATAGACATCCATCCAAGTGAATGTGAAAAGTAAAATGCCATCAGTAGATATTTGTGATTCATCTACGTAAAAATATTTCCTGGTGGTTTAATTTATGAAATACTGGCACTTGTAAGTTTCTTGGCTGCAGAAAAATACAATTCTGGTGTAGTTAAAAAATAACGTTGACTAAAACAATCTGATTTTAACTCTCTCTTCTCTCTCTCTCTCTTTTTCACTTCTCCATGTCAGTGAACACATGCTACTTGGACTTCTTCAGTGCACACGTCAGTATTGATTGTGTTAGGCCTAATTACAGCCCTCCCATTCTGCTTTACTGTCTGATCATCATCTGTACGTGCCCAACAGGGTCCAACAAAATGAATGTGTGGATGAGCACGTGGAGCCCAGATTTGTGTGGACATGTTGGCAGTGTGCTGACAACAGTGTGATACTCCCATTCAAAAGGTGGAGCCAAACTCACATCAGGTGGAAAAAAAACAAACAAACAAAAAAAAATGACTTGCCATATCATAAACAGAAGAAGAAAAAAACAAAAGTGCTGTTTTTGAGGAAAGCCAGTGTTAAAACATAAATTTTTATTAGTCTTCTTTGGGGCTTCTTTGCAGTAGTTTGCCAACTCTTTAGTGAAATAATTTTATTAGTAAGTATTTCACACTATAGCAAATTATATTTGACCCCTTATTAGGCAAAGATAAAATAACTGATGACAAAAAGCTGAATTTATCTATTAAGATAAATATAAGAGAAAATATGTCCAAAAGAACATGCCATACATGAAAAAATAAAGCGGGGTTCAATTACAGCAGCTACACCAGGCTTGGTGACTAAAGAACCCATAGTAATAATAACTCAAATGGAACCTGTCTGACAACAATAATTACAAAACATCTTAAAAAGCAACACATTCTGCATTGCTCTAAAATATCTTCAAGAACAGTTAGAAAACAAAGTCACTGACATAAAACAGTCTGAAAAACATTACAACACTATTCCTGAGGTTTTCAGACTCCAGTAAACCTCATGGCAGCCATTATTCACAAACTGAGAAAACACGGAGCAATGGCAAACCTTCCCTTGAGTGGCCAACATGCCCAAAGTTACTCCATAACTGCATCAACGACTCATCCAGCAGGTCACAAAACAAACCATAACAACAACCAAAGCCCTGCGCGTCTCTCTTGCATCGCTCAAGGTTAGCATTCAAGATTCAACAACAAGAAAGAGACACTAATTGCATGAATGGGATAGTTCCAGAACTAGAATCTACTTTTGACCAAAACAAAAACAAAAGCCAGTCTCACATTTGCCAGAAAACATTTTGATGATGGCCAAGACTTTTGGAAAAATATCATGTGGACTCAAAACAAAGGTTGAATTCCTTAGAAGATTTGCATTTTGTTACATCTAACATAAAAGTAATGCAGCATTTCCGAAAAAGAGCATCGTACAAACAGTCACACAAAAGAAAAAGAAAATAGGCTAAAGGCTTGGGACTGACCTAGTCCATTGCTGACTTAAAATCCAACTGAGATGCTGTATCACTACCTTAAACAAGCAGTAATGCTTGAAAAACCTCTGATGAGGTCAAAATAATACCTAGAGTGGCTTCCATGGGTGGGTAAGTCCTCAGATTTAGGGGGCAATTATTTCCTTAGAAATCACTTAGAAATCACAAATCAAAACACATGCAAATATGTCAAAATGGTCAGTAAGCTTTTGGTTCTTGGGTACTCCATTTGGGATGTGTGCTGGAGCTGAGGCCCTTCTCATCCAGAGCATAACTGCACACTCAAACGAGTACTTTCTGTCAACCAGAAAAATCTGTGGGGGCAGAAAAATGCAGAGATACACAAATAAAGCAATAAGGATGTGTGTGTCCAAAAGCAAGTGTGGGCTCCTGAATACCTTCCTTCTTTGAAAAGCCTACACTAAAAAAAAAACTAAAAATAAAACGATCCTCACCAGGAACAGAGCTGAAAACTGCTGTGCAACTTCTGCCTGCCTTTGCACCTTGGAGTCCTCCTTCCTCCTCTCCCTTCTTTGCTCACTTGTCTCCCCCAACAACCCCTCGTTTATTTTTAGAGTCTTCAGAGATGAGAGAAAGAGAAAGCAACTAGTCTGTACTCTGTCAGAGAGTGAGTGGGTGGATGACAGAGGGGGAAGTGGGGAGGCAGCGGGTGAAACCAAGGGAGGTAACAAAAAGAGAGTCATAGCGTAGATTAGACACTTGGGGTAAGACAGGAAGGAGGGTGGAAGGAAGACAGGGAGACATAGAAAACGGTGAAAAGTACATGTGGGGGTTTAATGGGGGGATAAGGGGAGAGAGGTGGAAAAAATAATAGGATATAAGGCAGCAAAAAAGGGTGAAGAATAGCCTGATCTGGTGAGGGAAATAAGGAGAATCAAGCTGTCTTATGTAACAGCTTGTCAGTCTTGTTTGGATATGTTTTAGCTGGTTCATTTGGGCAAATATAAAATAAAAAAAATATTTATTTTGTTTGGCCTCACACAGACTGGACAAAAAAAAATTGTGTTTGCATGTGCATGTGTGTTCTTGGCAGGCATTTTCCACTCTTGCTCGCCGACACCTGTTTCTGAAGAGAGGACCGATGTTAAAGAGCCGGCTATGTTTTGTCTGCTGCTGGGCTAAATGTTTATACCTCTGTCAAGAAACTGTGTGGCACTGATGAACTACGCCAACGCTCATCTGTCGGAATCTCATCTGCCATTGCAATATTTCTTTCTGTGACTCGTCGGAGTGAGAGGGGAGTGAGAAATGATCACGCCAACGCACTCTGTTGACACCATGGAGCTGTATGCCAATCTAAATAATTGAATGCAATGTTCCAAAACAATCACTGTCTCTGCTCGCTCAGAGCTTTTGGAGTAAGTGCACAGATAAAAAAGCGATGTCTTGACAATAAAAAAAGCAAATTGGATCAAAAATTGAAGGAGTGGAAATGTGTGCGTCAACCAGTATATGTATACTCTATGTTCAAAAAGGTCTCTGAGCAAAAAAAAAGAAAAGTAATACAAGATTCTTCTCCTGATTCATTAAATACATCCTAAATTAACAGCAAAAATAGCTAGCTAAACGGAGACACTGTACATAATTCTGTAAAACAAAAATCAGGGTGTTCTTTTTAAAAAGGAGGCAGGGGATTATCCACAAACTAGAAATGACATTTCTTAGTCTTCCTATAAATGTTGACTCTAGGGAGTTGGAAAATAGGCTACTGACCAAATTTCAAACCTTTGATTAAAAAAAAAACACTTGAGCTTTTGTACTTTTCTGTGGAACAGAGCCCAAGAATTGAACCCTTGCAGTACAACTAGCGGCGTATGGGGTCTGAAAAAAGATTTTTGACCGTTCCCCTTGAGGTATTTTGAGGGGGGTGCTGCAGGAGCATGGTGTACCTCAGTTGTTTTAGCCCTTTCCGGTTGCAAATCCAAAGTTATATTTGATTCTTGGCACAAAGAGGTGAACACTGCCAGGGTTGCCTCTCATCCCCCTTCCAGATTGTGGTGTTCGTAAACAGGATCTCAAGGTGTAGTTGTGTAGAGGATGGGTGGCTTAGAAACCTCAAGATCTTGTATTTGCTTTTTGCAAATGATGTGACTCTGTTGGCTTCGTCATGCCAGTAATTTTAGTATGCATTGCAGTGGCTTGGAGTCAAGTGGAAAGCAGCTGAGATGACATTATGTTCATTTAACTCCAAGGATATGGTCCTCAACTAGTCATAATGGTCTTGCCCAAGGACCAACACTGGAGGATGTTATAAGCCCACTATACGTATAAATGCCCCATGTGAATTTAAATATGAAGAAATGTTAAAATTGACTTTATTCCGAAAAACTACTGTGTGCTGTGCTCTGCTCTCAGGAGTGAAGGAAAACTAGAAACAACAGTACAGTGTAGCCAATTTAGTGACTTTGTTGCTATATTTAGCGACTTTTCAGACCCCTCCAGTGACTTTTTTTTTTCTTCAAAAAACAACTAACGCCAAATTTAGTGAATTTTCTCTGTGTTTTTGGTGACTTTAGTGACTTCATGTGAAAGCACCAATCGTTCTGCAGTTACTGTCTCGAGGCAGCAGCGAGTGCCACCGTGAGTCCCACTTCCCCAAACACTGTCTCACAGACACAGACAGCTGCAGCTGCCTCGTCCTGAAAACCCTGCATGCAGTCAGAGCAAAGAGAGAAGAGAGCCGATTTGCTCCACTCCGTTTTCACACAATGTGACATTGCAAATGTATAACGCATGAACAATGCTGCCAGTGAATCTGTCCTAGATTACAAAGTAGGATATAAATATAATGTAAATATAGTTTTAAATCTAGGCTCTTCTTTTCCCTGTGAAACCATTGCACTAAAATAATTACCTGAATTTGATTCACACACAGCTTCAATCAATTATTCACCTTGTTCACCTCTGATAACTTTGTTAAAATTTGATGTATGCAGTGTCGATCCCGGCAATGTATAAAAATTCATAAATTATTTCATTTGAGGTTCCAAACATATTTAGTGTTTTTAATCACTTTTGTGCCTCACCAAAAGCTTTTCTTTCTTGTGGCCTGGATCTCAAGTGCATGAACAAATATGCAAATTATGCAATGACGTCATCCACCTTCCTTTAGGCATGATATTTTGTAGTTTTATAAATGTATTTTTCAAGTAAAACTGATTATTTTTTACCTGCCTGCCTCTTCCCTACATGTGGGTCCAGGTCTTCAGCATTTCATGACATTCATGATTTTTGTTAAACAAAAATCTAGCTCATTACAAAAAGTGTTATGGGTTATGAGGTTACAGATGCTGGAGCTGCAGAAAGCAGTTAACGGAAACAACAGATAAACCACAAACACTGGAGACTCAGAGGCTGACATACTTAGATTGGACAGGATGACTGATTAGTCAGTTTGTCACATCTACATTATAGTATGATATTCTCCACCAATGTGATGCATGGAACACTGATGTCATATTGTGCAAGGGTGTGCACAATATGACCAGTGTACACAACTGGTCCTACTTAATGCTTGTGTGAGTAATGAACGGACACTCTCTCTCGCGTCCAGTAATCTATGCGTCTTAAATTGTTGTGTATGAGAGTTAACATTATTTGAGGTGAGAAGTGTGGTAATAGTGAGATTATGAAGAATACAGTTCTTAATGTGGTATTTTCCTCCTGCGTCAATATATCAGATTTTCAGGCTAATTTCTTCTATTATTTTCAGTTCAAGATTATGTGGCTGCAATATAAGAACTATTCATTTTAAGGCTTTTTGTAAATATTTATCTTGGGTTCCAAAAAGTATGGAGGCGTTTGTAGATTTGTTAGGATGATTTAAATAGGCAGAGACATGTTTCTTCTAGCCTTTTTGCTCTAAATGCAAAATATGACTTGAAAGCAATGAAGAAAAGTACACTGAATTTAATTAGAGTGAAAAGAGACATGAAATCTGACACTTGTCCATCATCTTTACTGAAGCTACAAGCTCTTGCCAAACCCGGTCGGGAGAAGGGCGAAACCATCAATTCCACTAACAAAATGGCTTCAAAGCCGTTCTCCGGTAATCTTTTAAAGAATTAACATTTGGTAGATTGGACAACACTGATGAAGTAGCAGCATCAATGTTACCGCTTCCTCGCTGTGAGCCGCCATTGTTGTCTGAATCCAAACAGTCGCTTCTCTGATACGTCACATCAACAAAAATCCCACCCGCTGATCCTGATTGACTCGTCCATTTTATGTGCTATTGAAATCCCTCCCAATGGCAGCAATTGCAAATGTATGTGTTCATCCATCTGCAATTGCTGATGGCGGAACTACATCCATCTGGCAAGAGTCAGGTTAATAATTACCATCCTTTTTAGGAAAAAGTGGAAGCTTGGAAACTTGAGAACAACGTCTCCATTTTGAAGTACGGTGTTGGTAGCATCATGTTGTGTGAGTGTTTTGAGGGATGGGAGGACTTTGCAGAACAGATGGCATCACGGGGGAAAGAAAATTATCAGGAATTATTAAAGCAGCATTGTGAGACATCAGCCGGGAAGTTAAAGTTTAGACACAATTCAGCTGTTTTTTTTTCAAGGACAATGTCCCTGAGCATACTGCTCAGTAAGCAAACTTGAATAAACATCCAAATATGAAGCTTACCTTAAAAATCCCTCAGATATTTATGGCTTTTAGTTAATGAGGAATCTGTGCATGTAAATGTATTCGCAGCAACTTAACCGGCCAAGAACAAAACCGAATGCCCTATTACCCAAAAGAAAACTAACAAACAAACAAAACAAAAAAGAAATAAGTCAAAAGAAACAGCAAAACCTTTTAAAAAGGAACCTTAGTACATCTGAAACTTCAATCGATTGTATGTTTGATCATCTTACCTGGTTGTGGTGCTCAATGCCCATGCTGATAGTGTTGATAAGGATTGCGATCATAATGCCTCTGCTGAAGTACTTGCTCTCCACAATACCCCAAAGTTTCCTTCTCATATCCTTCCAAAGGTCCCTACAACTTCTAAAGCATGTCTTCCTTCGCCTCTTCTCTCCATCTTTCTTCTCCTCCAAGTGGTTCTCCTCTTTGTCTGTTTCCTTTACAGCGTCCTCTTCATTTTCATCCCCATTTTCCAAATGTCCTGCAGTCCTTGCACCTTCTTTCAAGCAGATAGGGCACTCCTCAGGATTCTGGACAGTCAGGCTGATGGAGTTAGCTTGAGCTTGGGAGTCATGGTTTGGCTTGCTGTGATGTGGACATTTTGATGCTGTAGGGATACAACGACAAAAGTATGTATGCTATCTAGTCTTAATAACAATCTTCACAAGAACCATAAATCCTTTGTTAACTCTGCCAAATAGAATAGGTCTTTAGCGATTTGTATCCTACTTACATCTATGATGCCTCGCATGATGTCGATCTCCATTTATATTTCCTCCGCCTCGCCTGTTGGCCCTGCCTGCACTAGCCGGAGCGGGTTTGCCTCTCAGAGTGTAGTAGAGAGCTGTCGATCTCCTCTTGGCCTTGCGAAGGACGTGGCAGACCAGCTGGAAGATCTCCTCGTAGCAGTCTCCTGGCTCAGCCATGCTAGCTAAGGTGGAGGAGGACAGGCACTGCGCCCTTTGCTCCTGCATCAGCTGGTGCTCCCGCTGCTTGGTTTCTGAGAACTGGGTGGCGATGACCACCAGGCACAGGTTGATCATGAAGAATGAACCAATCTGGATGGGAGGGGATTAAAAAGTTGAATTTGGAGCGATTAAACTAGTTGTTGCAGGACAAGATTCAGCAGAAAAAGGTAAATAACTGCTTATAGTGTATGCTGGGAATATAAACTTGAACTGCTGCTGTGGGTAGGAGGCCAAAAATCAAGTGACAATACTGTTAACAAAGGTGCAATAAATACAAATCCGAAGAATTTGATTTTCTAAGGGTAAATACACACTTGTTTGTATAAGCTCTCACTCTTGCTGATTCCATTTGTGGAAATCTTGCACACATGCTGAAGGTCTCCGAGGTCTGGCCTCCTACCAAACCAAGGCTGACTGAAGGAGACAGACAGAGCCAGCACATGCCCAAGGCATAGTTCAGCGTCTGGCTTTCACTCTCTTTCTTTTCATTCTCTGACTTGAATTTAAAATCTCTTTGAAATTATACATCAGTGTGTATAAAAAAAGAAACAACATTTATTTTTTGAGCTAACCTGTGTCTTTGGTCTGAGTTGTATATCTAATGATTTGGTAACTGTTTAATAGACAACTGTAATAACAACAATTATAAAAAAAAAAATAGTTGATTACCCTGGCTGAAATGATTGTTTTCTATAGACTAGACAATATATTTCAAATTAACTAATTATTTGAAAGAAGCAGTCCATTTTCACATCATCCTGTTGATATAATTTTCAAAGACTACACTAATTTTTGGCAACACCTTTAAAAAAAGACAGAAGTCTAAATGAAAATAAAATTTAATGTTTGTAGGCACTGTTGAAGTTTTGTGGTCATTGTTCGGGATAAACTGAACATCATGGGAAAAACAAAATTTTAGAATGGGTTAAAGATATTAGATATGTTGTGAATATGTATTTATCGGTAGAAAATACCAATTTGTCTATAGGTTTTTTGCATTTAGAATTTGGTAAATACAGTGCCTTGCCCACCTTGAACCATTTCCATATTTTTCAAATTTTCTCCACAAGCTATAACAAATTGTATTGACTATTGAACAAAATGTTTGTTGATTATTCTTTGATTATTCAAGCTCAGTCGTGCAAGAAGGACTTATGGCTTTCTTTCAACAATGACTTTTTTTTGGCAGTTTTCCAGGAACATCAGATTTGTTGAGGTAGATTTGGACGGGTCAGTCACCAGATTAACCTGCTCAGGCTGTGGTTATCTGCAGCTCCTCCAAAGTTAATAAAAAACAAACAAACTTGCTGCTTCTCTGATTAACAATTTCCCCCGCTAGCCTGTTAGTTTAGGTGAATGGCAATGTCCCATTGGTAAGTTTGCAGCTGTGCCATACGTTTTGGATAACAAATTGAATAGCATTAGCCCTAACCTAACCCTAACCTTACCTTACATTTATGTGCTCTCTGTTGGTCTGTCACATAAAAGTCTATTTACAACACATTGAGTTTGGTGAAAAAATGTGAAAAGTGGAATTAAATCTTTTACAATGTACTTTGAGTGGACTAACAAAACATTAAAAACTAAAGTATTATATAATTTATAAGAAATAGCAACAGGAATCACTTTGCCACTGCTGAAATGAGCCTTTTTTGGTGTACTTTGAGCAGGTTACAAAACAATGATTAGATCAATACTCGCTAACGCTGACAAGCCTTAAACCCAGACTGCTAGACAAAGAGCAACGCTCAATATGTTTCTTATATACTTTAAATACTTTCTTATTTTCATTTTTTTTCCCAGACAGATATATCAATAAAGCACATAGACATATACACATCTTGAAGGCCCAAACATTTAGTATACTGTAGGCAGGCTCAATAAAAGATGCACAGATTCAAAATCCAAAACTAATGGCTTTCTACCTTTAGACTTTCATCTGCAACGATCAAAGATTTAGGGCAAGGTGAAGGGGAGTCTGGGCAACTCAGAGACATTTACAGAGAGAAACACACGGAGAGGAAATGTAGATGGGAGGTGGAAAGAAAGGAGGAGAGACACCCATCTGTGGTCTGTGGGTCAAAGCAGGTCTGCAGGTGTGGGAGGCTTTGATTTCCCTCCAGGCTTGCATCTGTGCGAGTGTCTATTCTGTGATTCTGATCAGCAGACAGCTTTACGCATAATCAGGGGGGGCAGTCGAATATCACACATTTAGATCATCACTGCATTATGCATGTATGAATGTACACACACAAACCAATGTCCACACATTGAATAGTATGTATGGTTTCACAAAAAAAATACAATAATAGTAAGCCTAGTATACTGCAGAACACAGATTTTGTTGTTGCTGCGGTCATACACATTTAACTGTTTTCAGAGCTTATTCTTATTGCATATTTAACAGACATATGAAACTTGAGGAAGTACTTTAATTGGGACCTTCTCGTCACTGTCCCACAGTAAAGGCACTAACAGCTTGTTAGTGTATCAAATGTCAGGCAAAGATTCTCTTTGTTTAACATCATGTAGGTACAAGTTCTTATCCTAAATGACGTAACCTTGATAACACTAACTCAGTTGACAGTTTCGTACGGCAGTCTAAACACTAACTTAAAAGGGACATTTAAAACACTTTTCCAATGGGTTGATTTAATTTCTAGTGGATACAAAGGTCTTACAGTTTGATCAAAAATAAAACAACTAATCAATTCAGTGGTTACCCTATTCTGGGAGGCATGTGTTTTTTATTTCAATTTTGTTGAAATACTCTTACTTATGTGCCTGTGCAAATTCTCAGTTACCGGGTCATCACAATGGCAAGCAGGCTTAAATCGGAGGCAACTGGACTTTCACTCAGTTCGTTCTGAAAATGTTTCAACACCTATCCAGGAGTCCTCATCCATTCTGGTGGCTGGCATTTGAGCAGTAATGGTAAATGGCTTGTACTTGTATAGCGCTTTAACTAGTCTGAAGACCTCAAAGCGCTTTACACTGCAATCAGTCATTCACCCATACATTCATATGGTGGTGAACGATGTTAGTAGTCACAGCTGCCCTGGAGTAGAAAGGCGACCCTGCCATACATTGGTCCCACCGGGCCCTCTGACCACCGCCAGCAGTAACTCGCACCTTAGCAGTAACTCGCACCTTAGCAGTAACTCTTACTTATACGCTTATTCTGCATCTGTGGTGACAAACCAAAAATTTCTAGTGGCCCCAGTGCCACTCTCCAGAGCTCCTTTGTAAGTTCCAGCATCCTCTTAACCAACATACAGAGCTCAACCATGAGTTTCAGTATTTTCTGGACCGATCACCAGAGCTTCACCATGGGTTCCAGCGCTCTGTGGACCAGACTCCATAGCTCCTCCATGGGTTCTCCATGCCTCCTTGTCAGCCTCCTGACAAGGGTCTCCATGGGTTTTCCCAATCTCCATGCACTGTTGCCGCAAGCCTCCAGACTTTTTCCGCCTCTGGCCTCCAGGTCTCCTTTGCCACTGTTGCGAGTGTCCAAGCCTCCCAGAGTCTTCCAGAGCTCCTGTTCCACTGTCAGCTTCTAAGGCACACTGGTGTCTGGGTCATTTTCTACTACTCCTCCAGCTAAAGCCCAAGCCATTCCTCAAAGTATCAAATGCATCTCTTTGTACAACCTTTTCAGGCAGGAGAAGGATACACATAAAATCAACAGCACCATAAAGGTTGTCAGCACCATAAAGCTTTGGCACACGTGTCAATGCAAATCAGATGGTCCTAACATTCTTAAACTCCTCTACCCTACTTCTTAGTTCAGACATATGGAGAGTAGAGGAGTATAACATCCTTAAACTCCTGTATTCACCATGTCTGAATTAAAAAGTAGGGTTTTTAAGATACAATATTTTTTCCCAAAGAAAATTCAGGCCTCACTGAAATCTCTTGAAACCTTGTGGAATAATGTGTTATGGCTTGATGAGATCATTGTTGAGACTTTGGCACATACTTCGTAATTATATGGTTGATACAAAAAATCGACACTGACAATCCCCAAAAGGACATTATACCCACAACGAGACATAGTGGCAACAGATTCACGCTCTGAGGTTACTTTTCTTCAAATGAGGTTTGAAGAAAAGTAACCTTCAATAGAGGTTTTTATCAAGCTGGATGAACTTACAATTGTTTCAATTTGTAGTAAAATGTTTTTTAGCGAGTCCAAGAAAAAAAAAAGACTTAATACTTGGGAAATGTGTGTTTTGGAATTGCCCAACCAGACACCAGGACTACACGTATCAGAAAATCTGATTTCCCTTGAAGAGAGATGTCCTAACAATCTGATAGATTTGGAGAACTTTTGCGATGCTGTGTTGGCAGATATTAGCAAGTCAAGGTGTAACATGCTGATAGAATCCCACCGAAAAAGTTTAATACAGAAGAAATGTATGTAAACATGCTTTAACAAAGTATTAGCTTAATAGTGTGCACACCTGTGCAACCAGACTATTGCAGCTTTTCTATTTCTGATTTTCTTTTCTTCTACCCATGGTGTGTATACTTTTTAAAGCCGTTGTAACTCAGACTAACCAAATATTACAAACAGCATTGTTCTTTGAGAATCTGACACATTTAGCCCTTTTTGTAATTCACAGAAATATATAAATGGAGATGATTATTTCCAATTATTATGTCAATATCCGGGTATTTTGGTAATTTAACGCAGGATATGTCCAGCAATGTGCTGTTTGCATGGCAGCATGGTTAGGTTGGAGAGCTTCTTTTGGAAGCTTTTTCTGAATTAAATCTTTAACCCTTTAAGCAAGCTCAGCACTATCAGTGTTACTTACAATGATGAGTAGGATGAAGTAGATGAAGTTGTAAAAGGAGTGTGCATCCATCACATAATACATGATCTCCACCCAGCCCTCCAATGTTATCACCTGAGGAAATAGATGGACAGATTTTATGAACACATGTTATTTAACCGCATGCTTTTTAGAGAACCGGATCATTAATTTACGACATACCTGAAAAATGACAATCCAGGCATAAACAATGTTGTCAAAGTTGATTGCTCCCTTGTGGGGGTTACTATTTCCAGTATGGCACCGAGTATAATATTGGTTCCAATTGATGCACAGACCCAGAGCTTCACCAGCACCACTGCCATTAGATAGTGGCTCAGGACTTAAACCCAAAGACTGTCTGTGCAGAGCGTCTTCCTTATCCAGACAACATATGCGTCCTCCTTCCCGCCTTGCTGGCACATCAGTGCATGACATAATGCCATTATCAGAAGCCAGGGAGCAGATGAAGGGCCGCTCATCGTCCTCCTCGTGCCGATAGTAGGGAGCTGGCAGCGTCATACCTGAAGGTCTGTGAGGAATAAGTAAGGTTATAAAGGGTTAAGACTATAAATACAAAAAAGCTGAATGTTGTTTGATTTTTATCCGAGTAAAAAAGACAGGCAAAAGGAAGAAACAAATTGGAAAAAAAAATTGTTATGAGACAGTTTGTGGGGCCCGTTCTTTGTAGCAATCTCACTAAAGTATTATAGATAATAAAAAAGAGAAAAGGATTCTGAAAGTACAAGGAATACTTCTCTCACTACCAAGTTATTTTGTGAGTGTGGCCTTTCTTTTCATATGAAAAGGCAGTTTTTGATATAAACGCTGTCTTTTTCTGAATTATTTTATAGAAAATGTTTTAATTGTTTATGTGGAACATCCATTTTAAAATTTGGATTTTCTTATATCGTATATATTAGATAACAGTTATGCACTCAGAAGTTTTTAAGTTTTTATTTTATTCATTCATTTTGTCCTGTTTGTTGTTTGCTTCACAATAAAATAAATCATACATCTTTAACGTTGCAGACATGCTCTTGAAATGAAATGGGGCACACTCTCAAACAATCCATTTCAATTCCAGGTTGAGTGACAACAAAACATGAAAAACGCATGGGGGGTGAATACTTTTGCAGGTCAATCCACAGTATAGGAAACAACTGTTTGTACACAATAATGTCCACATTTGAATTAGTTTTCTTATTTTAGGTTTTTCACTCCAGTTTAATTCAGCCAAATTATAAACAAGAATGAAAAATGATGCTTTAGAAAATCCTAACAATGTAGCATCTTGAGTCATACACATTCTTTGTGAAAGGAATTAAAAAGCACCAGCCTTTTTATTAGAAACTGATTAGTCTGGTATCTGGTAATGTGACATCAATATCTTGAGAATTAATTATGGACCAGATATTTAGCAAGAGCAAATAAAACCAGATGAGCACTTTCATCTGAACTGGGGACAGTTCAGCAATGATGACCTCATCTGCATTATTTAAACATGTTTTAAACATATAGATCTCATTTGAATTGGACTGAGATAGCTGTGCATGTTTGCTACATAATTTTCAAATGCAGTGTTTTTAAAGATGTAGTATTTTAATGAGGGCCAGTATGTCCTGCCTCAGTATGCTAGGGAATCAGGATTTTGTCCACATTCTGATGTGTTTCACTCCATGCCCAAATCCCTTTTAGATTTGTACAATAAAAAAAATGGCTATTGGATGGATGGATCTTAACTTGATTTTAATTAAATTTTTCTTGCCTTGTTATAAGAATCATAAGGAAAATAATGCATATGGTCGCTGGAGGAATACTGCTGCTATGAATTAAGAAATTCAAACCCATAACTAAAGTGTGTAACACTATTTAAGAAAGTCAGTGAGAAGGATCTTGGAAAGCAGAAAATTCACCACATAGCTGGTTACCAAGGGGTAATTCATGTGTGTTCAGATATTCATTACTGGAGGGGATAAATTCAGGACCTGTGAGATTATGGACAGAAAAAAAATGGATCTTCTTCATCAGCTGACCCGTTACTAAGAAAAAAACAACAACATTTGGGTTAAATTCACCAATTATATCTGGTCTCTTTGTCACTTCAACCCTATTTTTATCAAAGTGCCTTTTTGTTTTTTTCCAGATGCAGCTGAAGTATTATCAGGAAAATGCTGGTGAGTTATGAAATATTTTCGATGTGAGCTCTTTAATCATTGTACTTCTCGTTTTTCTGTCTGTCCTTTTCGATAATTACACCTAACACCCTCTTTCTCCAGGATTTTCCTTCTTCCCAATCCTCTTTGCTTCCTGGCGATTTCTGTCTTTTAACTTATCTTTAATCCTTCAGATCTAATACATCTGGTACCTCAGCTATATGCTTCAGGTTATCCAAGAGCACAGAAGCACACCATAATCAATAGCACTTTTCATTCCGTGCTTTAAAATATCCTATAGAGACTATCTTAAAGTCTTTTAAAAAGCATGCATTGCACTTGCATCATAGATATTACCACAAATTGTGTGATAAAAAAATAGTGCGCTGCATAATGTATTAAATCTCATTTGTCACTGCAATATCATTGTGTTCAGTATCACAACTGTAAATGACTGCTTGGTTGCTATTCTTGGTAGGCTATTATATTTCAAGTGCCACGCTTTGCGTTTTGGATGCCTTTCCACTCCCCTCGATACCCACCAATAACATTTATTAGTCACAGAAATGCTAGAGGAGAGTGGCGATGACATCATGCCAATTGAAAAGTAAGAAAATGTGTGGGTGATCAAAGTCAATTTTGTCATGGTAATACAGAACAATATCATTGCAATTTCAAACTTTCTTTATACCCTTCAGCCGTAGATAGACATAAAACATGTGGTATGTTTACAGATCATGTAGATTTCATTTGAACCCCAGATCCCACCATAATGCACCCTCTGGAAAAATATGTTTCTGAAACTTGTTGAGCAGTTTTTATAAACTGGTCATCAATCCATCCACCCATTGTCTCTACTCGCTTATATTTGCAAGGTCGCCGGATGTGATGATGGCTATCTCCAGAGATTGTTGGACAAGACCCAGGATACACTGTGGACAATTTGCCAGTCCATCACAGTGCACTCGTTATGTAAAAAAAAAAAAAGAAGAAGACCAAATGGAAGAGGTGAAGCAGATAGCTTGGTCACATGAGAAAGGGGGCTGTCCTGTCTGCTAGCCACGGTGCTCATGGTCACTAACCCTAACCCTCTAACCTACGTTTTTTTTTTGGTTCTATGTGATACAATGCAGATTTTTGTCTTTTTAATTTTCCCTGAAACAAACAGCAGAAGATGTACCAAATAATACTGATGTTTTGCTATTGAGGAGGAAGTGCAAGTGGCCAAGTGACGGTGCCCACAATGTGATTTTTTTCTTCTTTTTTTTTTATTTGCCCAAGTGGCCAAGTGACGGTGCCCACAATGTGATTTTTTTCTTCTTTTTTTTTTATTTGCCCACAATGTGATATAATTGATGTTTTCAAGAAAAGGGAACAGAGTCACTACCCAGGTGCTGCTTATAGCTTAAACAGCTTCCCCAATGCTGATATTTTCCTATTTATGTTTGCAGTTTGAATAATATTAGTGACATCTGTAAGCACACGTGCAGCATGTAAATCCACACGTAGGAATAGGCCATGCTTTAGTTTATAGCAAGCTCTGAATCCGAGATCCAGGTGAATGTGCAGAGAATAAAACATTAGGAACACTTCATTATGTTCTTGGTAGAAACTATGAAAAAAATCTTTGTCATCTGTTTGAAGTGAATGTTTTCAAGATTTCACCTGAGTGATGTATAGAATAAGTAAAAAAAAAAAATCATATTTTAAAATAACCTTCCTCATCATAACTCAAATGTTTTAAATATGAATTCACCTTTTACACTTGTCTACATTTTGTTTATTCATTTGCATTCTAAAAAGTTACATGGGACATCACTTTTAGCTTTATACCTACATAAGATCGGTTGAATTCTAGAAAGAAAGGAAGGAAAAGGAGAAAGACTATTGGAGCATAAATGAAGGTTGTTGTCCACCCTGCTTAGAGACTTGGCATTGCACAGCGTGGCACGGCAGAACCTGACTTCACACTGAGAGCACACCTGCCAATGGAGAGCGAGTTGGAGGGAAGGACCAAGGAATGGGAGTAACAAAAAAAAAGCTGTGGTAAATGTAAAAAAGAAAAAAAATAGAAAATAGGTCAGAAACAAATGACAGATAAAGAGAAGCTCCTTGTAAGAGGCAATAATTTGGTAGCTGGCTTAAACTTGTGGGCACATACAAAAAGGACAAGCTACCAATAAAATATGTTGTGTAATTAAACTCCCATTTTTAAAAAAAAATGACAACTGAGTCTTTGAAAAGATGAGAGTCTTAGAAAAAAAGAAAATCTTTTCGGGATTTGTTGAAAACAAAACACTGAGTGAACAATTCTAGGCAAAGGACGAAATAAATCCAAAAGAGGGAAGGTATAAAATGAAAAACAAATGCTGCACTTGACAGCGGCACTTAGCCCACTCCATTATAACCTCGCAAACATATGCCCTTTACTTAGCATAATAGTTCTCTAGCACTAACTCACACCTTTCTAATTAGGCACTCCAGCCCCCCGACTATATCTAATGCAGTGATAGAAAGAATACGGAGGCATAATGCTTTGGTTGAATAATAAGTAACCCTTGATTCAAAGTGAGATGAATGCACACACATTTCCTTGCAGAAATCCGAGTAGGGGTGTGTTTCAACAGGCATACTGGAATAAAACTGTTTAAGCAGCTGTGTGAATGTAGTAAACTTCAATTAAATAAAGAGCATAGGTAATATCAGCTTGCTGGGAAATTTTACAGCAAACACGTGTCCTCTTTCATCAAATTATTTGGTTGACTATTAGTCAGCAAAAAAAAAAAAAAGTGACAATCATCAGATGGTTACATGTAGTTTATACATATATGCCAGCAGATCCACCTTTGGGTCTGCCTTCCAGTGAGCTGACACAAGCATAAAGAGAATGTAATCAAACAGAGTTGGATAAGAGCTAGTGTCAGTCATGTGCTCAGACACAGTGGGTGATCCTGTCACAAGGATCCGTAAATATGGAGGAATGCAGCTGGAAATTAATCGCGTTCACAGTTGAAAAAGAGAAATACTCCTGTAGCAAGAGCCAGATGGAGAAGAGAATCTGCAGGCAACAGTGAAAAATATTAAGGATAAAAGCATGTAAATGGGGTTCACTTTCTAGCATATTCAAAATATGCTAAAATAATAAAAAAAAAGAATTTCAGAGAGTTGATAGGTTTCTCAGTATAATATTGATTTGATGAGGTGAAAAAAAGAGGAAAGCAAGCATTTGAGGTTTAAGGAAGGAGCGTCATAGATTCCACTTGAACATTTTCCTCCTTTTACTCACATGGTGAAGTTCTCCTCAGTGTAGCATCGGTTCCTCAGGAGCCCTGCCCATAACTGTACGCCGATGATGCCAAAGATGAAAAAGACGAAGAAGCAGAGAAGCAGCACATTGCCCAGCATGGGTAGAGTGTCTAGCAGCAGGTTCACCAGGATGCGCATACCTGTAAGGATTAGCAGGTCAGTCAGTAGCAGAAAAATTATAATCATTCCAAAAAAATAAGATTTAAAAATATATATATTTAATATTTTACAAGGTTCCACTGTAATTGGATTATAGAAATACATTTATTTTGTCCTGAATATATGCTGGCACGAGAAAACTGCAAGAAGTGTATAAAAGTATTTCTACATATTTTTGATGTCATTTATAGTGGCCTTAACCTTTTTATTAAGCATTCAGCCAATGGAAAGAAAAGAAAATGCTACAGGGTAGTTTGATGTCCTTGTATGCACCTCATTAATCATGGGCCATATAAATCAGAGGTGGGAGCGTTCTGGGCAGCTTCATATATAAGAATCAGAATCCGTTTAATTGAGAAGTTGCTTGACTCAAGGAATTTCACTTCGGTTCCACTTTGCTCTCAATGAAGATTCATGGGACTGCAGCTAACCTTCCAGAATGTGGATAGAAGAGGAAATGTAACTCCAGGCCGATCAAACAGTCCATGAAAATAGAAGTAAAAGAGTCAAGGAGAGGCCTCAAAACCATTTAAGATTAATTCCAAGGTCATGGTACATCACTTTCTGATTACTATCCATTGCATTTTGATCCAAATGGGGTCCACAGAAGGGCTTCTTTTACTAGAAAAAACACAATGCTTGTATGAAATTTACAAAAATTAATTATTACAACGTGCCAACGTTCTGAGGGAAACTCCATTGATTTTATGAAACAAAACTGGAGGATGTCATATCAGCTCTACGTTAACAGAAGGAAAAAGGACGCTTTCAAATAGAAAAACACCAAAAATACTGTAAAAAACTTGAGGGGGTAGGCTTTTGTATTGGGGGTGATTTGCTGCATATTTTTTTTGGTTACCTTAAATCTATGCTGGGCAGACTGAGGTCTAAAGAGCACCAGTGCTTAAATAAGCAAAACATAGTTTTTTGATTCAGGAAAGTTGCCCGCTTAATACTGCTGAACCTGTATGGAAAGATCTGAAAATCACAGCATCCTTCAATATTTCAGAAAGAGCAGGATAAAAACCCTCTGGGATGATGTCTCACTGTGAACTATAAAAAACACTTGATGGCAGTGATTGCCCCAAAAGGTGCTGCAACAAAATATGAAAAGGTTGCCATCTGGGTTCAATGTGGAACAAGTTTTGCTTCGTCTTAGTTTCAAGTCATTTCAGAGATAGTTGCCAGGATACTAATGAATGTGTCTGCGTTTCCATTTTGAAGACCCTATAAAATCTTGTAAGCAATTTACTAAATTGTATATCGCAGGTTTAGATGGTTAAAAGCTGTTTTCTAATCAGTAATAATGTGCTTGCACTCTGTGGCAGACTATCTGATCTTCAGGAAAGTTTACATATCTAAAATCTACTTAGTTTCTAAATATCTTATGGCCTTGAAGGTTTTTCTTTTTCTTGATGACTTTCTGATTCAGCAGAAGTGAAGAAGCTGAAAGGGTTTATGGAAGCTTTGGAGTAAATTATCCACAAGAGATTTCAAATTAACCTTTAACCAACAGTTAAGATTTGACTTCGCTTATTTAAAAACTGCAGAAAAAAACTCTATCACATGAATGGAGAGTAAAAAACAAAGAGCAACAGGAGCTGAACGCAGACAGGGAGACAAAAAAACCCCACCGTTGGCAACAGCTTGAAATGATCTCTTCTCTAGAAGATCAACAGCTTTAAAGCTCAGTGACGCTGAAGCGTTTCCAGACTACACAAGGTCACAGTCATGATGAGATGAGGCCTAATTGCAGAAACATGAGTGCGTCCCCTGTCGAATAATGATGACCTCATCTCCTGATGATGAGCCTGTCTCGCTGTGATGACATACTGCACTGATACTGTGATTAGTGTAGCTTAATGACAACTGATTGGTCTAATGAGCAAGAGAGGTGAGACTCCTCTGATGAGATCACGGCAGTCTAACCCAGCAACACCTGAAAGAGAGGGTGTTACTGTGGAAGTGCACTATCCGCTCATCGAAATTGTGTAAGCAAGCTTTAATTTGTGAAAAACAGCTCAGCGGTTGGTTAATGTGTCTCAACAGCACATCTAAGATGCTATCAGATTGAGTGACAGGACAAAAGCTGTGAAAAAGAGAGACACAGAAGGCAGAAGCAGACGATTATATTTACATGAGTGAAATTACCTGTGGCTCATTCACTATACAAACACAAACCTGTGTAAACAGAAAGGTTGTCTGTTCAGAAATGTTAACACTCATTAAAAAAGGTCCCCCTTTTTGTAATCACTGGTGTTTATCCGTTGTAATCTATACCATTGAGCCATGGCAAAGCACTTTTGCACATGGTAAGAGGCAGAGGTGGAAATACATAATAATGTGATCATCCATCATTTGTAATTGAAACTTTGTACATTTCAATTAGATTTGCACTTAACCCATCCCTTTCGGAGCAGTGGGCTGCCACCGTGGGGCGCCTAGGGAGCATTCTGGGCTAAGGATCTTGCTCAGGGACCAAGTGGCAGTCTGGGGGGTATGAAACAGGAAACTTGCAGCCTTCTGAGAATACAAGCGTCCTGCTCTGATTTTAAAGGTGGGCTCCACGGTTGGGCAATTTGTTGCACTGATACCTTGCAGCAAGAAGGTCCTGGGTGTCAATCGCCAGCATGCAGGAGGGTGGCGATTCTTTCTGCATGGAATTTGCATGGTTTCTGCGTGCATGCAGGCTTTTTCTCGGAGACCATTAGGGGTCTCCCATTAATGGTTTAGTTTTAACATAGACTATAGATCTAAAATTTCTACATTCATTTATTGAGAACAAGAATACTGTTAAATTTGATTCTGTTATCTATAACCAGTGGGGTAAAGATTGTAAAAGGAAAAAATGTCAAAGATTCCCAAAAAAAAACAATTTTGCTAATAACAGAAGATTCACAGTGCCAGGCACTTACTAAGCAAAAAAAAAAAAAAAATTAAAAACATTTAAATAGGTCCATCTTTTGCCCTTTATGAAACAAAAAGTTTTTGCTGCAGTTCTCTAACAGCAAGCTTTGGATACTTTTTCCTCATTACATTGAGTTATTCATCAGCTTAAACTTTTAGTGAAATAACAATCTTGTTCAATCCAGTGAAAATATTTGATATTAGCTGAATATCTCGGGCACAGCCCGAAGAGGAAACATGGGTCCCCCTTCCAATGGGCTCACCACCTGTCGGAGGGGCCAAATGGGTCAGGTGCGTTGTGTAATGGGTGGCAGTCGAGGGTGGGGACCTTGGCGTTCTGATCCTCGGCTGAAGAAGCTGGCTCATGCGACGTGGAATGTCACCTCTCTGGTGGGGAAGGAGCCTGAGCTAGTGTGCGAGGTTCCGGCTAGAGATAGTCGGACTTAACTCGACGCATGGCTCTGGCTCTGGAACCAGTCTCCTTGAGAGGGGTTGGACATTCTTCCACTCTGGAGTTGCCCCTGGTGAGAGGCGCCGAGCAGGAGTGGGCATACTTGTTGCCCCTCGTCTTGGTGCCTGTACGTTGGGGTTTACCCAGGTGAACGAGCACGTGGCCTCCCTCCGCATACATGTGGGGGGAGGGATTCTGACTGTTGTTTGTGCGTATGCGCCAAACAGCAGTTCAGATTACCCACCCTTTTTGGAGTCCTTAGGGGGGGTACTGGAGAGTGCCCCTCCTGGGGACTCCCTCGTTTTGCTGGGGGACTTCAACGCTCACGTGGGCAATGACAATGAGACCTGGAGGGGCGTGGTTGGGAGGAACGGTCCACCTGATCCGAACTCGAGAGGTGTTCTGTTGTTGGACTTCTGTGCTGGTCATGGATTGTCCATAACGAACACCATGTTCAAGCATAAGGGTGTCCATATGTGCTCTTGGCACCAGGACACCCTAGGCCGTAGTTCAATGATCAACTTTGTTGTCGTTTCATCTGACCTGCGGCCGCATGTCTTGGACACTCGGGTGAAGAGAGGGGCGGAGCTCTCCACCGACCACTACCTGGTGGTGAGCTGCCTCCGATGGTGGGGGAAGATGCTGGTCAGACCTGGTAGGCCAAATGTATTGTGAGGGTTTGCTGGGAACATCAGGCAGAGTCCCCCGTGAGACGGAGCTTTAACTCCCACCTCCGGGAGAGCTCTGAACATGTTCCGAGGGAGGTGGAGGACACTGAGTCTGAGTGGACCATGTTCCGTGCCTCCATTGTTAAGGCGGCTAGTCGGAGCTGTGCCCGCAAGGTTGTCCGTGCATGTCGCGGCGGCAACCCTCGAACACGCTAGTGGACACCAGCGGTGAGAGAAGCTGTCAAGCTGAAGAAGGAGTCCTATCAGGCATTATTGACCTGTGGGACTCCCGAAGCAGCTGATGTGTACCGGCAATCAAAGCGGCAGGTGGCTCGGCTGGTCGCTGAGGCAAAATTTCGGGGGTGGGAAGAGTTCGGAGAGTTCAGCTCTACACGCTCAGCAGGATCCTGGAGGGGGCATGAGAGTTTGCCCAACCAGTCTACATGTGTTTTGTGGATCTGGAGAAGGCATTGGACCGTGTCCCTCAGGGGTCCTGTGGGGGTACTCTGGGAGTATGGAGTTCCGGGACCTTTAATAAGGGCTGTTACGTCTCTTTATGACCGGTGTCAGAGCCTGGTCTGCATTGCCGGCAGTGAGTCGGTCTTGTTTCCAGTGAGAGTTGGACTCCGCCAAGGTTGCACTTTGTCACCGATTCTGTTCATAACATTTTATGGACATAATTTCTATTGGTGCGGTACAGTTCCATAAAGCAGGCACTGTACCGGTCCATTGTGGTAAAGAGGGAGCTGAGCCAAAAGGCAAAGCTCTCGATTTACCAGTCAATATACGTTCCTACCCTCATCTATGGTCATGAGCTTTGGGTCATGACCGAAAGAACGAGATCCCGGATAGAAGTGGCCGAAATGAGTTAGGGTTAGGGTTAGTGTGTCTGGGCTCTCCCTTAGAGATAGGGTGAGGAGCTCAGTCGTCCGGGAGGACTCAGAGTAGAGCCGCTGCTCATCCACGTCGAGAGGAGCCAGTTGAGGTGGCTCGGGCATCTGGTTAGGATGCCTCCTGGACGCCTCCCTGGTGAGGTGTTCCGGGGACGTCCCACCCATTCCAAGCTGGTTGGAATGGGTGGAGAAAAGTGTCAGGTGTGATATGTAATAAAAGAGCTAGAGCGAAAAGACAGGTGTAGAAGATGGTGGTGAGACCAGCGATGCTGTATAGTTCAGAGACAGTTGGCAGTGAGGTAGAGACAGGAGGCAGAACTGGATGTTTCAGAGATGAAGATATTGAGGTTCTCTATGAAAGTGATGAGTATGGGTAGGATAAGGAACGAGAACATTAGAAGAACAGCTCGTGTTAGATTTTTTTGAGATAAAGCTAAAGAGGCCAGACTGAAAAGTTTGGACATGTACAGAGGAGGGACAGTGAGTACATTGCTAGAAGGATGTTGATCCTGAAACTGCCAGGAAGGAGGCCTAGAGGAAAACCAAAGAGGAACCGCTGGTTGTCTAGGTGGTGTCCCGAAAACGATGTGGGCTACATTGATAACTGGAGAACTTTCTGGGGAAAACCTGGTCTGATCCAGAGAGACGGCATCCATCCCACTTCTTTCTAGGAATCTGGCCGGATTTATTAGTTCTCCTAAATGCTGACAACCCAGGGTCCAGACCAGGAAGCAGAGCCGTAGTTTAACACACCTCTCTGCAGCTTCTGTACTGTTACCCACCCATTACCCTATTGAGACGGTGTGTTTCCCATGGCCAAAACTAAACAAATTAAAAATGGATCTAAAAGGAGCAAATCATAAAAATCTAATAAAAATCTTTGAACCAAAAAATAAAACAATTACATGTGGTTTATTAAATATAAGGTCTCTCCCTCCAAAGACTTTGTTAGTTAATGAATTGATTTCCGATAATCAGATTCATTTATTTTGTCTCACAGAAACCTGGCTACAAGAGGACTACGTTAGTATAAATGAGTCAACTCCCTCCAGTTATTTAAACTTCCATATTCCCAGATCTGTGGGAAGAGGAGGAGGAGTGGCAACCATCTTTCAGTCTGATTTATTAATTAGTCCCAGGCCAATTAATAACTACAGTTCTTTTGGAGAACAACAAACAAGGAGAAGCAGCATTTAGTTCCTATGCTCCACTTATCTGGAACAAACTTCCAGAAAACTGTAAAAGTGCTGAAAGCCTGAGTTCCTTTAAATCAAGATTAAAAACACATTTGTTTAAAATTGCCTTTGACTGTTCTAGTTAAACTGTTTTACTGTTTTTAATGTTCTTTTTTGTTACTACATTCTATCCCTACTTGCTTTTATTCTATTTTCTATCTACATTTTATTATTTTGCTATATCTTAATCATGTAAAGCACTTTGTATTGTCTTGTACTGAATTGTGCTATATAAATAAATTTGCCTTGCCTTGCCTTGCCTTTTGAACATTTAACCCTCAGTTTCCCTCATCCAAACTGCAAAGCAATAAAACCTCTTCTGTTTGTTGTTTTGTATCGTCCACCAGGCCCTTACACTCAGTTTCTTGATCAGCTGTCAGACTTCTTATCTGATTTGGTGTTAAACACTGACAAGGTTATTATAGTGAGTGATTTTAACATTCATGTTGACACTGAATGTGATAACCTTAGTGTAGCCTTTAAAACTATCCTAGATTCAATTGGTTTTGTTCAAAATGTGCATAAACCGACGCACTCTTGGTTAACAGTGTGACTTCCTCATTGCGTTCTGCATTAGATAATGTAGCTCCCTGGAAAAAGAAGCTGATAATTCACAGGAAGCTGGCTCCCTGGTTTAATTCAGAGCTGCGTTCCTTGAAGCACAATGTTAGGAAATTGGAGAGAAAATGGCGCTCTACACACCAAGAGGAATCCTACCTAATCTGGAAAGACAG
Source organism: Fundulus diaphanus (assembly GCA_037039145.1). Taxonomy (NCBI): domain Eukaryota; kingdom Metazoa; phylum Chordata; class Actinopteri; order Cyprinodontiformes; family Fundulidae; genus Fundulus; species Fundulus diaphanus. The sequence continues at coordinate 21,790,664 of CM073140.1, read as the reverse complement.
TCTATTGTTGTATAATAAGAACCTTCGCAGAGTTAGAGCAGCATATTTTTCATCATTAATTGAGGAGAAAAAAAATAATCCTAGATTTCTCTTCAGTACGGTTGCTAAACTTACCCAGAGCCACAGCTCTGTTGATCCATCCATTCCCTTAGCTCTTAGCAGTAATGACTTTATGGGATTCTTCATAAATAAAATTGATGCCATTAAAAATAAAATAATTGGCATCCTCCCAAACACGATTACCTCGTCCTCAGTAAGTGAGGCGGCGTTGGAGGAATCTTTAGAACCTGCACAGTATTTGAACTGTTTAGAAGCAGTAGAGCTTTCTGAGCTATCTAAAATTTTAGCTTCATCTAAACCTTCTACCTGCATTTTGGACCCAATCCCAACCAAGTTGTTTAAGGAGATATTCCCATTGATCAGTGGCCCTATTTTGGACATGATTAATCTATCCTTAGTAAATGGATATGTACCACAGGCTTTTAAAGTAGCTGTTATTAAACCTTTACTTAAGAAACCTTCTCTTGATCAAGATGAGCTAGTAAACTACAGACCTATATCTAATCTTCTTTTCCTATCTAAAATTATTGAGAAAGTAGTTGCTAATCAACTATGTGAACATTTACAAAGTAATGACCTACTTGAGGAGTTTCAGTTAGGCTTCAGAGCTCATCATAGCACTGAAACGGCTCTGGTGAAGGTCACAAATGATATTCTCATGGCCTCAGATAATGGACTTGTGTCTGTACTTGTCCTGCTAGATCTCAGTGCTGCATTTGATACAGTTGATCACAATATTCTCCTACACAGACTTGAGCATACTGTAGGGATTAAGGGGAAAGCATTAGGCTGGTTTAAATCGTATCTTTCGGACAGATTTGTTCATGTTAATAATAAATCTTCTTCAAACTCTAGGGTCACCTGTGGAGTACCACAGGGTTCAGTCCTTGGACCAATTCTCTTTACTATATATATGCTTCCGATTGGCAAAATTATGAGACAGCATAGGATTAATTTCCACTGTTATACTGATGACACTCAGTTGTATTTGTCCATAAATCCTAATGAATCCAATCAATTACTTCAACTACAGGCATGTCTTGATGACATCAAAAGCTGGATGACTTTAAATTTTCTGCATTTAAATTCTGACAAGACAGAAGTTGTAATCTTTGGACCAGAGTCCTCAAAAAATAAAGTTCTTAATCAATCACTTAATCTGGATGGCATTAACTTGGCCTATGGTAATAAAGTAAAAAATCTTGGTGTTATTTTTGACCAAGACATGTCATTTAAATCCCATATTAAACAGGTTTCCAGAGTTTCCTTTTTTCACCTCCGGAATATTGCCAAATTTAGAAACATCCTGTCCAGGAGCGACGCTGAAAAACTGGTCCATGCATTTGTTACTTCAAGGCTGGACTATTGTAATTCTTTGCTATCAGGAAGTCCACAAAATGCAGTTCAAAGTCTTCAGCTGATCCAAAATGCTGCAGCAAGAGTTCTGATGAAAATCATCAAAAGGGATCATATTTCTCCAATTTTAGTTTCCCTTCATTGGCTTCCTGTTAAATCAAGAATAGAATTTAAAATTCTTCTTCTAACGTATAAAGCCCTTAATAATCAAGCTCCATCATATATCAGAGCTCTGATTACCCCGTATGTTCCTAACAGAGCACTTCGCTCTCAGACTGCAGGTCTACTGGTGGTTCCTAGAGTCTCTAAAAGTAGAATGGGAGGCAGATCCTTTAGCTATCAGGCTCCTCTCCTGTGGAAGCAACTCCCAGTTTTGGTCCGTGAGGCAGACACCCTGTCTACTTTTAAGACTAATCTTAAAACTTTCCTTTTTGACAAAGCTTATAACTAGAGTGGCTTATGTTGCCCTGACCTACCTATGGGGATGTGCTTCTATGGGCTTAGGCTACTGGAGGACATCAGGATCTATTTTTCTCACTCTATCGAGTTCTACTGTTCTTCAATTATGTATTGCTTGTCATCATTTCTGCTTATAACTTTTTGTTCTCTCTCTTTTTTTTTCTTCATAGTAGGTACATCTGGTCTGGCGTTCTGTTATCTGAGACATCATCCACAGAAGACAGCTCACCCGCTATTATCAACTAATGTAGAACAGATTACTGGATCAATGTTTGCTTCTGTGCTTGTTTGTCTCTCTTGTTGTGTCTCTGCTCTGTCTTCTGTAACCCCCAGTCGTTGGAGGCAGATGACCGTTCATACTGAGCCCGGTTCTGCTGGAGGGTTTTCCTTCCCGCTAATGGGTGGTTTTTCTTTCCACTGTTGCTTCATGCTTGCTCAGTATGAGGGATTGCTGCAAAGCCATGGACAATGCAGACGACTCTCCCTGTAGCTCTATGCTTCTCCTGGAGTGAATGCTGCTTGTCGGGACTTTGAAGCAATCAACTGGTTCCCTTATATAGGAAATTTTTGACCAATCTGTATAATATGATTGATTTTGACTTTGTAAAGTGCCTTGAGATGACATGTTTCATGAATTGGTGCTATATAGATAAAATTGAATTGAATTGAAAATATATGGAGTGAACGAGTACAAGGTAGCTGGTATGAGGGAAGAAGATGCAGATGATAGGGTTAGATAGAGATAAATTACTCAATGTGTCAACCCCTGAAAAGAAGAAAAGACCAAAAGGAACAAGAAAACTATATATATATTTGGGAAATTTGATCTTTCAAAAAATAAATCTAAACCTTGTCATCTTTGGCCAATTTGTTTCATCAACTTTAAATGGGAAACAGCAACATTGCTAGCATGCTGATGGCTGGGGGCGAGTCTAAATGTATTTGTTCCCCTGGGTTCTTGTCATTAGGCCACTGCTCCATTAGGCCTAATTGGCTGGAGAGAGGAAGAGATGGATGGAGGGAAACAAAGGGGTAGAGAGTGAGACAGAATGTCCCAAATAGTAGGAGGTATAAAACTCACAAAGAAGGGAAAACATGCAGATACCAGATAAAAGAAAACACAAAGCATACAAATAAAGATACAAATAAAGCAAAAATATTTAAAGCTGGAAAATGTTTACTCTTATTCTATTTTTTTTTTACATTGGGCAATAACAAAACACTTCTCCATCTCTGTCAACCTGTCTTAATTTTTGGCATTTTCTCTGATTGTCTTGTTTGCCAGCTACTACTGCTCTCATTTAAACATGGATGCCTCAGCTTGCACCACAGTGGTAACACATTTATAGCTCCCTGCCTGTGCCTTTCATTGAAGAAAAAGGAGAATCCTCTGTTCCCTTTTCTTCTCTTCTCCTTTCCGTTTCTAGCACCCCCTCTAAATCCCACCAATTTCTTAAAAAAAAACAAAGTTTAACACAACAGCACACACAGATATGCCACATATTGCTATTAACTGCCACTTTGTAGCCGGGTTACAAATTGAGGTGTGTGAGAGGTCAGGAAGTGCCTGCGCTGCCTTTGTACCTGTGGGCAAAGTAGCAATCCAGCTGAACATGGAACAAATAGCTGTATCCCCTCGCTTCAACACTTCAGACAGTCTCCAGACAGAGTAGGAGTTACACTAATTATGTGAAGCAGTATGCACACTTTGTAGATCAGAGCATTAGTAAATATAAAGTAATTAAACATAAAGGCCCTTGTACACCACTCTACACATGACAATGTAGCTAATCACTGTGAGGGTGTGAATGTGTGCATGAATGGGTGAATGACTGAATGTAGTTTAAAGCGCTTTGGGATCATCGGACTTGAAAAAGTGATGTACAAGTACAGGCCATTTACCATGGTATATAAACAGTACATTAATGTCACACTAGATACATCTGCTGCATATCAGCTATGTATACAAAGACAAACAAATGTATCTCCACAGTCACAGGGACATATAATCATCTACATGAGGCATGTTTGTTTGCAACGAGTTCACTTTCCTCTAAAGCACTGTGCACATGCTTTTTCATACATTTTTCAAACCATTTCCCTAAGTGCTATAAAAGTGCAATATATATAAACTTTACAAATAAGGATAACGAATAACACCTGGTCTATTAAAGGAAAGTGGGAGTTAAAGGCCAACATCATAATTGGAGAAAAAGACTTTTTGGTATCTAGTCATAAAATTACGAGTAGTCCTATACGGAATTTGATTGGAAGGTAAGGGTTAGATTCTTCAGGCCTCCAATGGTGGTGTCTGGCTTCTTCCCCTCTTGGTCCCCTTTGTGTTGGAGAGCTTGTGATAAGATTTGCGATCATACTTACTTCTTCTGGAACTGTCAGAACTTGCATAAGCTCTGGATTGATGTTAAAAAGGAAATGTATGTGAATTTGGCAGTGGATTTGCCCTTGGCTCAGCATATTATGCATTAGGATGCATACCCATGGGTCTGCCAGACCTTTCTGATGATACATTATACATTTTAAACGTCTTGCTGTTGGTTGCCAGAAATGTAACAACTACCCTATGGAAATAAGCCACACCACCAACCGTAACCTAATGGATCAAATGATTAAAGAGCAGTCATATTAAGATCTCATTGTCCAATTAAGGCTGGAGAAGGACATTATGCAGAGTTAGGAGAAATTTCAAAACAGGGACTAATTTTATTTTCTCTGTCATGTGTCTATATGAATGGAACGTTCTATGTGTTCTGGTGTTATGTCTGTGTTTGCAATAGGGGTGTTCATGTTTGGAGATAAAAAAGCGAGTCACAAAAAAAATTAAGTAAAAAGATCAAATATCTGAAGAAATGTAGTCAGTGAGCAATGACACCAGTGCAGACTGGTTCAGGCTAATTGCTGATTATAATGACGACAAGATGCCAATTAGGGCAACTGTAAAATAAATCAATAGGACTTACAAAGTTTGCTGAAGAACGGCAAAGTAGATGAGGAGAGCGGGTCTACGGTCACACACTGATCATTGAAGCAGCATTAATGTGTGGTTTGTAAATCTGATAAGGCCATGACTCAAGGTTTGAGCTGACTTTGTGATGAAGCATTAGATGAAAGTTTAATCATGCCCACTGGGAAATGGTGGTAAAAGGAGGGAGAAAAACTCCCATGCAGTCAAATTGACATTAATCTGTATGAATTTTCAGGCAAATACATTTTTGCTGGATGTAAACTGACAGATATATATATACCAGCACAGAGAAACTAAAACTTGTGGATTTCAACCTAAGTCAACTTAAAACCAAAAAAAACAAATCGCATGAATACCAAAAAATACTTACAATGCATATAATCTCTACTCAACAACAAATGCAAAGATACATAAAATTCTCTCACTTGGAACTCTGTTGATGGCCTTCAGTGGTCGAAGGACCCGAACTGTCCGAATGGCTGACAGGTTGATGTTTTGTAGGTCCAGCGAGTACTCCACCATCCTGGATACACAGAAATGAAGGAAATAAATTGAAGAATCACAGGATGTGACTTTTCCTTTTTTATATATGTTAAAACTGAATCACTTTATATGATTCACAACCTGTAGTAATGTTTTTAAGGTAGGATCCCCTAGACAGGGCTTGAAAATAGCCCCCACCCTTGGCAGATGGTGCTTAATTTGGCTTCAACTCAATAACTATGTGGTACTCACTTGAACACAGCAATCCCTGCCATAACACTAATAATTGATGATTACAGTAATTCAAGCAAAGTGCTTGGTTTTTTAAGCATCAGAAAAAATCTTTTGGAAAGGTTTCCCCACACAGAAACTTCAACCCTTCATACAACAAATAATAGCAGTGCTAGCTTTAGTTTACTATAGCTGAAACATCCCCCATCTGTAAGGGTAGATTACTCAGAAAAGCAAAATGTAAAGTATTGTTACTAAGGCTGCACAACATATCAAATTTTAATTGCAATATTGATAAGTGCCAAAAATGCAATGACTGCTTGAATGCAATATTTGGGAATATATAACAGTGCTATGCATGCAAATATAGACAGTGATGTTTTTGGCCTGCTGAATAGACTTTTCCTTTCAGTTGATGTACATATTTTTTTGTGGCGAGGATGGTAATGCTCACAAACAGTGGTAGTGGGGACATGGGGAAAAATACAAGCTGATTGTAATCAATTTCCTTTTTGCAATATTCATCAAAAGTATTACCGTTACATGTTTCCTGCAGCCCTGGTTGTTAGAACAGCTTTCTAGAAACCAATTGAAGCCCATGTAGATGGGAATCAGATCAGAATCAGAAAAGGCTTTCCAGAAAGTCTAAGGGGTTGCTTTAAAAAAAAAAAGAAAGTCATTATCCATCGCTCATACCTGAGAGACATTTAGAGAGACCAAGTAACCTAAAGTCATGTTTTTGGACTTTGCGGAAGCATGTGTAGAGAGAGACCACGCATGCAAACTCCATGCAGAAAGACCGTAGTCCAGGATTTGAACACTGAACCTATTTGTTGCAAAGCAATGGTGCTACCAACTGCGCTTTCTTAAAAGAATATACATAGACTGTGTGCTAAAAATTGATAAAAGCCTTTTGAGGAGACTTAAAATAGGGGATTATTAAAATAATTCCATTAAATTTGGGCTATATAATCTACAAAACTATTTAATCATTTTATTATTTACGTTAATCATAAAAAAATGATTAAAGATGTGTATACTTTGTAAGCAGGATTTAAAAAAAATATCAAATAAAATATAATTTGGGAGAAAAAAAGAAAATGTATTTTGAACGGCCCTAAAGTACACATGTATTATGTTCTTAAATATTTACTAAAAGTGCATTTTTTAACTTCCCTATAGTTTATTTATTTAGTTGTACATAACCAAGACAAACAATATTATGCAAAAGAGTGTGTGGAATAAATGGTGGCTTTTTTTAAAAAGTTTAATATGTGATGCAAATAATGAAATCCACCGCTGCCCCTATAGCTACAAGAGCCCTAACAGCATCAAAAAGATGCTCTACTAGAATGTTCATTTTCAAGGATAGAGGATAAAGTTACAAAGCACTGAGCAGGAGAGTGACATGAAAGACATATAAGAAGAAAAGACAGAACTATGGTTTCACTTCATTCTAAATGTTGCCTGCAGGATGTTGTGTCTCAGTCAGAGCCTGGCATATGTTAGCAAGTCATTTCATGGCATGGCTAAAGTGTTTCTGCCCCCAAACCACTTTCACATCAGAGCAGAAATCCATCTGTTAAAGTGGTAAGTGTGTTTAAATGTGCCAAAATGCAACACAACTCTCATCATCGGTGCACATAGTTTAAGTGAGTGAGGGAGTTCCACTATGTGTATAAGAGACAGAACAAGTTTCAATTAGTGTGCGAATGGTATTGTGTAAACCCAATTGAGCATGTTTTTGTAAGCCTTTGCCCAGATGTAATTTGCCCATGGCTATAACATTGCCAGGACAGCATGAAACTAACAACTGCATCGCTGTCACGGAATAAAACCCTAATCTTATCTGCAGGCCTCAAAGAAACAAGTCAATCTCTCTGTCTATCACATAAACAGAGTTTGGAGCCATGTCATTTACAATATTATGATACTTTATTGATCCCACAGGCAAGTGCTTTCTATTTGCCCTTCACGTTCACTTAAGAAGGATTACTCGCCTTAACAAACCCCTGTAGGTTTATTCATATGGCAAAGAAGGCAAAAATGCTGCAGTGAAATGTCTTCTTTCTGTACTTGCATTACCAGTCCTATTCCTATTGTCCGTAAAGCTCTTGCTGTTTGAAGAATATTTTTTTGCAGGGATGTAGAAATGCAACACACTAATTTTCTTTCCCTGCTTCATTCAAAAGACCAGAAATGCCACTCGATGAAACTGTAAAAATATAAAGAGATGCATAACAGTTGTTTCGGTGGCTAGATGTTTCAGCTACGGGTAGTGGTCCTATTAACTCCATGCAAGACAATTACATCTTTGCCATCGTTAAAGAAAAAGTGTCACAAATAAATTAAACAAATATCGTATGTGGGGTTCCCCGAGGCTCCCTTTTTGGAACAATTTTATCTAACATCTACATGAGCCCTTTTGCTTGGATTTTGGAGTACACAATCATACCTAACAATAATCTGTCCTGATGACTTACAACTATTTCTTTGTCACCACTTTGTCATAGTCTTCTGCAGTGTCTGAGACAGTGTTCCCAAAGAAATACAGCTCAGAATTTCCTCCAGCTTAATCTGGTGATTGTTTGTGGTCCAAGAAAAGCAGGGTTACAAATCAGCACTCAACTCCAGTTGATAAAGCAAAAACCACAGCACAAGTAGAGTATCTATGAGTCATTGTGGATTCAGAAAGTCTATTACTAAATTAGTTTACTATCACCTTAAAACAATACTATTACAGTAGTACCATACTATGGCGTCAAATGCGAGTAATTAAAAGTTCAATGAACTTTGCAAACATCAAGATCAAGATTTCCCAGCATGTGCAGGCCTCTGGAAATGTTTACAGCATATACAAAATTAAGCTTGATTGGCACATGATTCAATCGTTACAAAGTTACAAAGTTTTCTTGTGATGTCATGCCGGGCTGTACAGTTAGTCGAAATCCCATTTTAATTAACATTTTGGCTCAAATCACAAAAAACATATGATTTACAAATAAAAAGAATATTGTAAAATGTGACCTGTCCAGGGTGTACCCCGCCTCTCGCCCATTGACAGCTAGAGATGGGCACCAGCACCCCTCGCGACCCCACAAGGGATAGGCATGTTAGAAAATGGATAGATGGATAGATGGATTGTAAAATGTTATTTGGTCATAGACAAATCTCTGTTATACTCATATGTACAATGAAAGCAAAGTGTTCCCAAACTTAATGAGCTATTTAATTATATAACTGTGATGTCACAGTTTGTTTCAATGATGAAAACAATTGTGATTATAGTTTTCAGTATCTTATTCCTGTATGCAAACAGCTTTTCACTGTTTACTCTAGTTTGCTCTCACAGTTCAAAACCATGGATACTAGATGCATATGATCAGTGGTTATCTTTTTATCTTTGCAATGCATTGTGTGTGTATCTGTATCTGTTCTATTAATGTGTCGTTCTCTGTGCACATCAATCACATCGGTGTGCTTGGAAAGGTAATTAGTGGACTGCCCCAAGCGTCCTTTTCATGATTGTTCTCTGTTTCTCACATTGCTTTTATTGCAATACCTTTATCCTCACTTTGCTTTTATGTGACAGGCGTAGTGTGTGTGTGTGTCCGTGTTTTAATATGTGTGCTGGTTTATAAAGAAGGATTTGGGGGAGACTGAGGGTATACCAAGAAAGAAGTCTTAAAAGATGACTTTAACATGAAAGATGCTAAAACAATTGGTATTAAAAGGTGCAAAAATGTGTTGTTTTAATTCTTTAATTTGTGATATGTTCTCATTTCCTTTTTCCTTTACCATGGTATTAATTTAAGGTTTTCTGAAAAGTTATAACTGTCTATTTTATGGATAAGCTGCCCTTTGATTTCTTCTCAGTTCTATTCTAGTACATTAAATGTGTTTTCTTGTGTTGTAGTCATTTTTAAGTAACTATGTTTATGCCACTGGTGTAACAGAAAGTTTAGGTTTGACAAACCTATTATATGGCCAGTGTTGACCTTGCCTTTTCTGAGATGTTCACCAGTTATTCTTTCCAAGTCCAAGTGAAACCTGAAGTACAACGTACTTTGAAATTTGAGTCTAGATCTCTGTCTAATATGAATGTTTAGGGATATCATGTACATTTCATTACTTTTGGAGGACAACAGACTTTACAAAAAAAAAAGTTCAAAAGCAGTGACTGATAGCAGATCTTGTTAAATATACTGTTAAATATTACCACGGTGCTCTCAGATTCTTTTTTCATTTTTCATTTTGCTGTACATAATTGGAATAAGCAGTAAAAGGTGATCGATTGTTGCCTTAAGTAAAGGAGTTTTAGTGTCTTGGGTACTTGTTCGCGAATAAGGGGAGAATGGAGCGGGAGCTCAAGGGAAGGGTAATGCGCTGTAATGCGTATGCGGCACCCATTTGTTCTGGTGAAGATAAAGCCAAGCCGAAAAGCGAAGCTCTTGATTTATCGATGGGTCTGTGTTCGTACCCTCACGTATGGTCAAGAAATTTGGGTCATGGCTGAATGAACAAGATTTCGTACACAAGCGGCTGCAATTTGCCTCCTGCTCAGCGTGGCCAGGAACTCCCTTAGAGATAGGGGAAGGAGCTTGAGCTTCCGGGAGGGGCTTGGATTAGAAAGGCTGCCCCTCCACATTGTTAGAAGTCAGCAGCATTTGTAGTGAACGGCCCCTAGACGCCACACTCAGAGGGGTCTTCCAGACATGTCCCAGCACCGAGAGGAGGCCCAAGGGCGGCCCAGGACACACTGGAGAGGCTATGTCTCTCGCCTGGCCTGGGATTGTGTTGAGCTTCCCCCATAGAAGCTGAAGGAGGTGTCTGGGAAGAAGGACGTTTGGGGAGAAGGAAATCTGGGCATCCCTGCTGAAACCCGGCCCCTAATGGGCAAAAAACAACAACGACAAATGTCAGGCTAGATATGTCAGGCTATTCATGTTTTCGAAGGTCTTACAGCTCTACCAAAAGAAACATGAAATGGTTTTAAATAAACCCTTACTGGTTGTAGAGTTCGACCGATCAGTCTGCCAGTAATCGTAATTAGTCAATTTTTGTTTGATTAGATCTGCTCTTTGACTGGTACGTCAGTCTGAGAAGTCAGATTTTCCCCCCCTATTTATTAAATGCATTTAAACTTAGTATCCCCATTTTTGGTTTATGTACACATTGCCAAAAGCATGTACTTTAAACGACTGTTTTTATTAAAACCAGTCTCTATTAAAAGAAGTTACATCACTTTTATTGATTTTTAAAAAATTGTCATTAATAATTGAATATTTGAATCTAAAACTTCAGACCTTAAACAAACAAATGCAGAAAAACACACACAAAACGGAAATTCTTACCAGCCAGGAAAAGCTTGATTGAAGATTTAGTTGGTAGAGTTTTATGTTTTTTAAGTATCTTTTTAATTGTACAATAAAAATGACTTTGCTTTGATGAATGTAATGTTTGTATTCTGTATGATTATTCTTTTTAAAAAATTTTGATGACATTTTTATTTGTTTGAAGTTTATGTTAATAAAGGTTATGGTTATACTTATTATTATTATTGTAAACTCCTGAATGAGTTCCTTAAAGTAGTACATTTGTATTTGTAATGTATATTAAAATATGAGATTTTCTTTTGTTTAAAATGCACTTACCTCTCCCTTTCTCCTCGAGCTCATAAGTCAACAAATATCAGACTGAAAAAACACACAAACTTTTAAACTGTTTATTAAATCGTTTAACTTAAGTATCACAGCTTATCGTCAATACCAGGGCAGATCCTTAACCTTTTATCATCTCGTAAGTAATTTCTTCGCACAGATATCTGAAAAGATGTGGCTGATTTCCTTTAGGCTTGGCTCAAACCTCAGTTAAACCCAAAGTCTGTTTTGCTAATTTGTAACTTGTTACATTTGTTTCCACCTATTTCAGGCAGTCACAATAAATATGGAAGTTGAGGCAGAATTTGAGTAAAGTATGATCTCAGCGGGATACTGAAACAGATTTAGCTTCTTTTTAGTACAGATCCCAGGAAGGGTAGGATTTATGCATTGGATTATGGTGACATGAAAGGAGTGACTTAAGACAACATAAAATAGGCTACATATTTTAATTTGGGTGACAGGTGGCATATTGTCTGAAGTGGGGATGACGACTCAGATTTACAGAATGGGTGGAGAAGGACTATAAAACAGTGAGATGTTGTCTATGGGAAACCAAGAAAAAAAAGGTAGAATGTCTGCTGTGATTTGTTCTGGCAATGGTGGTCATGCTCTCTAAAATATGCCCAGACTCTGATCCAATTTAGTTACTCAGACGAAAATCAAAGACAAGAGGTGTTCACACAAATCTATATTCAAACTCTACAGTTATACACTTCAGGTGGTTCAATGCTAAGCCTTAAAAGCACACTATGCTCTGCGCATCCACTGGGGATAAAGTGATTCAGGTCAAATGAAGATGAATGTCCCTCCACCTACCTTGGTGAGTCTGGAGCTCTGTTGTTGTTTTTCTGCTAATGTGCCAGACACTTTTTCTATCAAAATCTCTCTTTCTCTCACATATACAAAAACACATCCCAGACAGTGTGGCTATTATTTAAGAACATAAACTCTTATCTGAAATCTAATCCTAACTGTAAACTGTAAATATGCTTTCCAAATAATTTAAAAAAAGATTTATAGCATGACACACAGGGCGTGTCTCTACAGTCCCACTCCACTGTGCCAACAGATTGATGTTCTGCATCATGACTAATACACACACCTACCCAGACTTACTTTATTACCCATGTCTGAGCATCTCATTTCACTTGGATCAAAGCAGGTGTTTGAGCAGATGTGTTTTCTTTCATTCTGTGTGTGTGTGTGTGTCATGTATCGGTCTCCTATGGAAACAGCAATTAACTCTTGGGAAGAGCAAATTAATCTTATGCAAAAACATCATATGACTATGGATGTGTGTGTTCTTGCCACCTGCCTTTTTAATATGAAGCTGTAGTGCGTATTACCGTAAGTGCAGTGTATAAGCTGGTGCAACATGTTACTAAAAGGCATTTTTACATTTATTTATTCCATGATCATTACATACCCTAAAAATAATAAGTGGTTGCTATTTTCTTTCCAAAACCAGCCAAAATCCTCACACTTTCTTTTGTAAACACTTCCAAGTCTCGTGAAAAGGCAATCATGTCCTTGTTATAAAACATGGAATGTGAAGATTTAGTTTTTAAGCAATTGAAAAGTTAGCTGTTAGTTAAATTTCCTTGACAATGGATTGCGTGTATAGGCTATCACTATCTCGAAAGCAGGGAGCAAATTAGAGTCCACAGTTTGGTCAGAGTTGGAGAATAGAACCTCAAATTGAGGTCAACTGAATTCCTTAGCAATTTAATAGGATATGAGCTAGCAGTTAATGCAACCCAAACTCAAATTTTTTGAGAAGTTGAAGAAAATTGGAATATGCCTTATAGTTTATTGCCTAGTTGTGCAAAAGAGGGCCACCTGGTCGGGGTCTGGGCTGGGGATGGGGGTTGGGTCCCAGGGGTTGGCTGGGACTGGCACTGGTGCTTTTGCTCTCACCTGGAATATGGGGGTAGGGCTTAGGTATGGAGGGCAGGGTGTGGGGGAGGTAGCACCTAGGGTTTGTGGGGTGAGCTCTGATTGGCTGGCCCATTCGTCTTGGTGATGGGGTTAACCTCCCAGATTCGGGGGCTGGATATCCCTCTGGGGTGCCGGCAAGTAAAGTGTTCAATAAATATATCTGTCTTTTTCAGACGGCCTTGAAAAAGACAGATATGGGTCACATATGGGCAAAAATATCAGATTTGGGCCGTATTTCCCTGCAGTGTGAATGTAGCCTTAGACTAGATTGTTGTATGTGTTTTTTTTTTTTTTTAAGTCTTCCACCATTTCTGGCTGTATCTTTAGGGTTGTAAGGCAAACTTCCACACCATCCTAAGTTTGTTTTTGGCAGCCATCAACATGTTTTTCCTCCAGGATTTCCCTTTATTTATCACCATACCATATTTCTATAGTATGGTAGAAAACCATCCCATACCATGGTGCGCCCACCACTATATTTCACATTGGGAATGGTGTATTCATAGTGAGGGGCAGTGCTAGTTTTTCTTCATAAAAAGTATTTTACTTTTGCCATAAAATTCTGTTCTCCTTTGACCAGAGAACCTTCTTCCATGTGGTTTCCATATCTCTTACAGGTTGTGTGGAAACCTTTACACAAAATTTTTAACGGCATACTTTCAACAATGACTTGCGTTTTAGCCACTCTTCTGAAAGGTCCACAACATTACATTCTAGTTTGTAGTTGTAAGTTGGAGTGAACACTTTGCATGGCACTGTAAATAAAATTACAAAACATTTTAGCAGAGAGGCCTTAACCAATAGTAAATGGTCAGGCGCAGAATTTGAAGCGAACAAATTAAGTCAGCTAGTTACATTAAGATAATATAATTACACTGTCCTCTTTCTTGCTCAGTGTCAGCTTGGATTAGCTTAACCCTCCGAAACTAACGAAACAGGAAAAGAAGAGTAGATGGATGGATAATTGCAAGATAATGACACTTCAGACAAAGACGTAATTGAGGAAGGTGATGAGTCTAACAGGCACACTGTTGCGCCTTTTAGGAGCTACAGGTATGATTATTGCTTTGTGAAACAGTTACTCACCCAGCCATGACGATAAAGAAGTCGAGCCTGTTCCAGGTATCCCCCAGGTAGCAACGACGGCCGAAGATCCCGAGAGCCACCATCTTTACAACCATCTCCAATGCAAAGAAGATGTAGATAAATGCATCAAATGCCTGTGGGAGGAAATGAAAAAAAAAGGTGAGTGAGTAAAGGAGACCCACATTCCAATGCAGATCTTCCTTCAGACACCTTTACTGAAACATTAATGTTACTCAGCTCAAGCTATCAGGAAAACATCAGTTTCTTGAATTCTGAAGGCTGCAGCATGATTCAGACGGATTGTGAAAGATCAGTCCGCTTCTAGCTCGTCAGTTTTGTTCTTCTGCTCTATATCAGTTTGAAATCTTCAAAATAACCCACTACTGCACATTGTCTGCCTTTTAATGACACATTTGACACCTAAAATGCCACAGTTTCACTGGAACTGTCAGGTTAGTTATTTTCTTAAACAACTGCCCTATGAATCACCCCAGATTTTCATTCAGCAACGTACTAACAACCTGATGGGTGACGTGTCTTGATGTTTGGGCTCTCCCTGCTTATGCTTTGTCGGATATTGGTGAAATCAGACTAGCTGTCAGTGTTATCTGAGTCGTTCACAATTGTTATGTCGGCAAGCACTGAGATTATGGTTTGCTTCCCTAAAAATACCAGACTAAAACCAAATGTTTTTCTGTTTGATTTCTTCAGAGGAAAGCAACAGATGGACACAAGTGAAACTTCAAACAAAGAGAGACGAAGGAAGAAAAAGGGTAAAAGATAAATTGAGACATATGCGAACATATCCCTACCATGCCCCGGTTCCATCATTATGTTCAGATGACTAGCTAAAGAGCCCATTGTATTTATGGAACAAAATATTCCCTGCACTTTGCCCTGGGCTGAATGACTACATTTACTGCCTTGTTGCGTATTCCTGCACAGCATTATTCAAACTAGTACCACTTGACACAGAGTTTCTCAACGCCTGAACATTCAAATGGACCTATTGCGGCTTGGTGAAAAGCAATTTGTCAACCATGCATACTGAGACAAATGCATGCCATGTGTATGAAATAAGATCATTTTTCAAAGGGTACATTAAAAGAAATGCTATTTTTATGGCCCAAATGTGAGCATAAATAAATCAAAGATGTAAATTAAACAGTTAAAAATATGTACTTTTTCTAGCATGCAGAAAAAACATAGATCTTTGATTTGAATCTTAAGCTAATAAACAAAAGTTCAAAGGTTGTTTTCAATGTATTTACTGTACAACCGGAATTTACAATATTTAATTGTTATTTTTATCTGTAGTCAAAATTGATATAAGGGGACATTCTAGAATTCCTTTGAAAGGAAAGTTTGAATGGTTTCCAAACTGAGGAAATTAACTCTGAGGTAAACAAGATAAATCTTTTTTTTCTGAATACCACAATTCAGTCATAATTTGATTCTTTTCAGAAACAGAAAAAAAAACAAATCCACACTGTAATAACTGCAGAATTATATGTGATATTTCCTCGCTGAGTAGATCTGTATTAGAACTCAACGAGATGGGACCATTTGCCTCACAAAGATCCTTTTAGCTCTGGATCGATAGTACATGAGTTCGCTACTCTTGGCATCCAACAGCAACTTTGGCAGATACCAGCTTGGGATACTCCTTTTCATTTTAAGCAGATAAAACCTACTGCCCATTATTTGACCAAAAGCCAGCGTGAACAATTTCTGCACAGAGACAATATGGGGGTTCCTCTTTGATTTCTTTAATGACACACAGGTTCAAATGACAGTGGTTTTGTCAGCCCATAGAGGCTGGGTCAACATGCCAGGACCTGGAAGTTTATCCCGATTAGATTGTAGATAACAAGGTTTTGTTCTTGACATCCAGTCTCAATTTAACTGTGGAAAATTGACAACAACAAAAAATGAGTTTGCTGCTATTTAAAAATGTCTTCTTAGCATTTATCCACGGTGAATCATACTTCAATTTGAAAAATGTTGTTTTTGTTCTCGTGACAAAGTCAATCACAGGAATCCTCAGTAACTAAGTTCCTTACAATACAAGTAAGAATATTATAGCGTTTGAGATTTCTTTAAAGAACAAAAATCCCCTTAGAAAATACAAATGTGACCAAGTACAAATTTGTGCATGAATGCAAGCAAGCATGCAAAAACCCAGCTAAAGAGAAAATGAAATGCATCATCTCATTATCAACCGGCAATTCCAACCTGGGGAAATTCAATCGGAAAGCCGAGAACTCTGTCCTACATGCTGTTTAAATGATGTTTTGATAAATAATGCAGCCTGCACGCTTCACATGTAATCTGACAGTTGCTGCAACAGTCAGATCCCCATCCCTTCCTGCTTTCAGAGCAAGGGGAATGAATTCATCATAGCTATTTGTCACTGCTGCCAGCTTTCTCTTCAGTCACCCTATCAGGTTCCATCATCTGCATGATTTGTAAAGAGGCTGAGGTTGTCTTGCGATGGGCCCTTTCATGATTTGATGTATGAGCTGGTGTGGAAGCTGCTTTATATGCTGTCATTGTGCCACTTATTTGCCAGGAGGAAAGGACATAGTAAGTGGGTCATCAAGATTGTGATGGTGAGTGATTTAAAAATAAAAGTTATGTTACGTGTGTCTCACTTTATGTGTGACTGTCAAAATTACCAAATTGCCTGGAGAATAAATGTTCAGTTAATACTCCCAGGGGTATACGACAGGAAAAGAAATGCCTGGTGAACTTATCTCTTGTCTTTGGGTTTTCTTCATAATCTAAATAGCCATCAGAAGATAAGTAGTTCTCATTTGAAGATTTAATGAATCTTGAGTTTCAGTAAAAATAATCAGAGTAATGACATTAGTTTAAAAACAGAATACAATTTGGAGAAGAAAATTCAGCTTTGAATACAGTTTTGAACCTTCCTGTACATTGGCAATGCAAATATTGTGCAGTATCTTGCTGCCTACAAAGGGATGCATTTTCACTTTTTTTATCATCGAGTCAGCCATCACACATGGAGACTGCTCTTATTTTCTTCCCAGCACTGTTATTTTATTGAGAATAATTATAATTATCATGATTGCCAGGATCCCTAGGGGTGTGATTACTTATGTTAGCTCCCTTGGGATCTTGCAGTCTGTTGATCTTGCACTTTATACTGTTCATCCCCAGGTCTTTGTTTTTGTCATCTGTTTAGTTTTCTGTTCAGTATTTATGTTTATATATTTATTCTGGTATTTGTTAGATTCAGTTCTTGTCTGGTTAGCTATGTTCTTTATTATTACATTAGTTATTTTAGAACTTTATTTTATGTTTGCCTTTCATTAGTCAGTACCTGAATCATTTTTGTGATTATTAGATTTGGTTCCTGTTAGCACCTGCTCTTTATTTAGTAGTTTTGTTGGTTCTGCTCTTCCTTAGTTTAGTTAGATTTTTTCCCCATGTCTGGCCACTATCTTGTTCCTTATTAGATTCAGTTCTCCCTCTGTTCATTGGATCTCACTCTCCTCACCTGTGTGATTAGAGCCACCTGCCACTGCTCCCGTTTTGTCCTCCGATATATATTGTCAGCTCAGCCATTACCAATTGTCAGGTCCTCTGTCTTCATCCACGTTACTCTGGTCTCTTTGTTACTGTGTTCCTGGTTCCTGTTTCCCTGCCACTCTCTAAGACATGTTCTTTATCTAATAAACCACCCTTATTCAACATGCGACTCCCATGCTCTTGTTTGCGCTTTGATCCAGTTCCATCAAACATGACAATGATAGTATAACAGAAACCTGAGTTGAGCAGGATTACAGCAATATCAGTGCAGTCTTCGCTCTGGTTACGTTTGAGAATTGGCTCCTTGCTGCAAATGATCATAGGGGATGAGGCTGTCCAATACAGCTGGCTTCGGACAGCTCAGGGATGACTGTGAAATACCTGAACTGTCAGATAGCTCCCTCTGAACAGCTGTGGTTGCAAAGACCGCAGTAGAGTTAAAACCTGAAACGGCACTGGTGACGCACGGCTCCTCCTAGTTTCCCTCTGTAACACTGGGGTCAGTTAAAAAAATAAATGGCAGTTAAAATCGATTAATAAGCCACTCATCATCTTGGGCCAGCAGGTCAGTAGGATATCTTAAAACATGCTACCTCCACATTCTTCCATTGGCAACGTCCTCCAACAGTGCCAATGATGCCATTGTTCCACAATTAGGGTCACCTTTATGCAGCTATTTATGGACGTGTGATTGTCTCCACCTCAGGATTCATCACAGCTGACTTGTTAGGAGTTAATCTGCTTATCTGACACGGTCTTCTTTTTCAGTGAGAATGAAAGTGTCCCTTAGATCGGTGGTTTTCAATAGGTGAGGCGCGCCTCCCCTGGGCGGCGCCAAAGAGTCACAGGGGAGGCGCGAGAAGACAGAGGAGAAGATAGAAGACAGAAGAAGACAGCCGCTCAACTTCTGTTTGAGCGCGCAATAACTAATCCAAGCGCGCAGTGAGACAACTCTCAACGCTCAAAACCGATCTGGCGCGCGCTCAACTCTGAAAAACTCTTCTCAAACCAGAGTTCCATTGCCTCAGTTCCATCTCTGATCGCGCACAACTTTGCTCGCGCGCACCTGCTCATTCCACGCTCAACACCAGCTGTGAGCTCGGCTGTTTCTGCGCTCGCGACCTCAAAAACTTTCCACTCCACCAGCCAATCACAGACAAGTTTTTTTCCATCCAATCAGAGTATGGCTTGCAAATACTGCATTCAGATGGATTAAATCAAAATCCTGCAGCCTTTGGCAGAAATTACTAAACATAACCGTGGGATTGAAGGAAAAAAAGAAACAAATAAAAAGTTAATATTTTAGCCTAAAATATTTAGTCTAAAATATTTAGACTAAAATGTTAGAGTTACTAAGAGTTATTAAGTGAGGTGTGAAAAATACTTTTGTCTCTTTTCTTTCCAGCTTCTGGGAGGTGATGCAAACATGTATTTTGATCATAATCATCATCATTGTCATCATTATTTAAAGAGCACTTTAACAAAAGGTAAAACAAAGTGCCAAACATCAGAAATACATCAGATAAGAGATAAGATCTAATAAAATGCTTGGTTGTTAAAATAGCAATAGGTCTAAATTGTGTATAATTAGCCTAAAAAGTAAATCGGAATATCAAATATGTTGACGTCTGTTAAATTCAGGTTTTCTTTTTTATTATTATTATTTCAGTTGACGTCTCCTGTTGACATGAGTTCAGTTTGACATTGGCGTCTGTTTAGTTCAGTTTGTCTGCTGTTGAAAAAAAATCGTTTATGAATTTTCTCTAATAACAGTTCAATTTTAAAACTAAGCCCTCTGTGCGTGATGTTTCAGTAAAAGTAGCATGTAAAATGGAAATATTTGGGTGGATATTTTATGAATTGACCTTTTTTATGAATTTACTTTGTTAAAAGAAATACAATAAAAAAACATGTATTGGGCTATCAGTTGTTTTTGAAACACAGCATTCCAGGAACACAAAAGAAAGATGCATTTACTGCAGGGACTTGTGTGGGGTAGGTTTGTGGTTGGGGGGGGGGGGGGGGGCGTGGTTATCTTTACCTATTCCAAGGGGAGGCTCACATTCAATGAATTTGAAAGCCCCTGCCTTAGATGATCTACATGCATTTCATTGGCACAGACCATTTCAATCTACACATGACAAACACAGAGGAATATTTACAGTTTACATCTGATTGAGGTTGTTTAAATCATTTTGAGGTGTGTTACATTGTTGTATGAGGCTAAATGTGATTCAGTTTCTTTGCAGGTATTTAAACCCTGAAAGCTCAAACTCGTGAAAAAAAACATCGGGGTTGATGCTCCTTGAGTTAAATATAACTGAATGGACTTATATTTCGGCGTATTTGGGTGAGTTTTAGAGCTTTGACGTTTATTATTGTTGATTGAAAAAGGTTTGTGTGGCTAGTGCACATTTTCGTGGCAGGTCAAAAGTTTGCTGCACACTTTCAAGTAACATTAATTTGTGTACATGCCGAGTTGTGCATAAAACGCTGCGCTGCAAGTCTTTTTTTGCGTACGCATGCTTCATACATGACGCCTGTGGTTGCTTAGTGTTGTTTATATTTTCTGTGATTCATGCCAATCCTACATAAATCAAAGTAAGCTACTTTGTGACTCATAATTAAGGTCAGTGGATTCAAAAAGTGTGCACACTGCTATAAAAAGAACAGGGTGTTGTAATGTATAAATCAGTTCAAAACACCTTTATTGTGATGCATATCCTGTGCAATGCAATAAATATCTCCACCAAATCTGTGAAAGAGATGGAAGGTAAAATAAAAGCAAACCAGCAATCGTTTCATGTTGAGTATGTCAAAACAAAAGAGATGATTGTAGATTTCAGGAGAAACTGAAGTATGCTGAACACTATTTCCATCATGGGAGAAGAAGAGGAGGTGGTGGAGGGGTATAAATATCTCAAAATTTAACTGGACAACAGACCAGAGATGTAACGTTCAAGTATTGTAATGTATTGAGTGTCTGCAGCCACTATGTGGCTGTGTGTTATGGAGAGTGCAATCTCCTCTGCCATCATCTGTTGGGGTAGCAACGTCATGGGAGTGACCTAAAAATAAAGACGGCTGGCTCTGTTCGGGCCTTCAGAGATATCTTTAAAAAGAACAATGGTTCAAAAAATGAATAACTTAATGGACAGCCATAAGAATTGTCTTAATGAGACAGTAATGCAACAAAAGTGTCTTCAGTAATGGGCTTCTTGAGATCCACTGGAAATCTTTCTTCCTAACAGCCATAACCATCTATATAACTGTTTGAAGAAACTTTTATTGTTTGAGTGACTGCCACGTTTAATTTCCATTTGTAAATAATAAAGTATTTTTGAACTAAATGAAAGTAAATAACCTAGGTGTGCAGACTTTACTTGACCTCGCAAAATTTGCACACTCTGCTTTGCAGAAGTGCTCCAAGTCTGTCAGGTTGGGAGGATGTCTTTTACCCACAACCCCATTCAGGTAATCTTACAGATTTTTAGTCAGACTTTTTTCCAAATGCTAGACGGCCTATCCAAAACTTACATTTTTCATGGCTTGTTTGTCGACGTGGATTTAGGGTTGGATTAACTGTGAATTAACCAGGTGCTAAAGTGTTGGGTCAAAACTGTCTTGCAATAGGAATTGATCAGAATTTCAACCACATTAAACCCCAGTTAATGCTGAGGATTAACCCCAGAGTATTAAGATGCCAACACTGTGGGTAGGGTGTTCTTTTAGCTTTGGTTTGTGTTTTTGTTTTGTTTTTACATCCCCTTTGGACCTATGGTTGAAATGTTTTGTTACAACAGACCATAACAAGATATTCTGCAAGGGTTTATGACATTTAAGCTAGGACTGGATGCTTTCTTTGGAGCAAAGGGGTTCTGTCTCACAATTCTCCTCAAATCCAGATGTTTTGATAACACAGGAGATCAGAGTCACATGTACAAACGAAGTTGACAGAAATTCTTGCTGTTCCTTCCTTTGTACTGTCAGCTTCTTGGCAGGCTCCGTGACCAGTGTCCTTTGTATCTTATAATCAATTTTAGATAAATGTTTAGTGTCAAGGTTGTATAACATCACAAATTCTTGATGACTATCCACTTAAATGTAGCATGGTTTATACAAATTGATCGGTACGTTTTATAAATCAATACCTTTGTTCCTAAATCGTTTTGGACACGTGTTTTCTTTTTCCAATCTGTGGTCTCAGCAAATAGATGCCAACGAGTGGAAATCCAACACTCAAACCAATATTAAACCATTATGCAACTACTTTATCAAAGCTTTTATTTTCCCCTAACATTATTTTCAGTTTGTTTTTCAATTGTGTTATTAAATGTAAGCTTATTAAGCATTGTAATAGTCTTACAAATACAAGTGAAGTTAACAACTTAGTAAATTAATAATAATAATTGAACTTTATTGATCTCACAATTATATATTAAATTATATATACACCATATTCAACAAGTGAGGAAAACAATAAACCTATATGGTCCCAGACCTTTTCAATATCCGTTACACCGTGACCCCATGAGGGATTAAGCGGGTCAGAAAATGGATGGATGGACTATAATATCCCTGCTTCCACTTACATAAGTATATTAACAGTTTTACACAATTCCCACTTAATCTCTTACATCTCAAGATTTTCACCATGTAGATATATCTATATGTTAAATTAGAAATACATACACACTGGATTATTATTTCTATTAAGGTATGCAATGATACAAGTATGGAAATAATGCTGAAAAAATAATAATGATATTAATTTTCATTGCACATTTATCTATAACCATTGTCTTGTACCCTCTTTTGACTGGTTTCACATTTTGACATTGCTGTAGCCTCACATTCAGAGTTTAACCCAACACAAATACAGAAAGTATTCCTGGTGGTTTACCTGTGTAAATTCTCAGTTATCCGGGTCATCGCAACAGAAAACTGCTCCTGGTGGTCCTGATTTTACAGCTTTAAAACTGACCTGTACCCCTTAAACCTCTTGTAAACCTCTTCCCGTCTCTTGAAATCCCTTTGAATGTGATGTGGCAGGTTGTTATCATTGGCTTTAAACATAATAAGAGCTGTTTGTAGATTAACAATGTCTATTTTAACAAATCCTTTTTTTAAATAATGTATTTCTATTATCCAGATGTCCTACTTTGTCAAATTTTCTTCTCTCTCTTGTTTTCTAATTTGCTTACTGGTTGTATTGTCTTGAAATTGTTACCCCACAATACCTTCAGTAGGGTAAAACTAAGGTGCAGTATAAAATGTGGAGCACTTTGTGATCCAGAACATGCTTCTTGCTTAATACTGAAGGGTTTTTTGACAGTTTATTCATGTCTAATCTGAGGTTTCTGGTTGAGTTTATCATTAATATCGACACAAGGAAATGCATTTTCACACACAACAATCACCCCATATACCTCCATATTTGATGTAAAATTACAAAACTATTCCTGAGATGGTTATAGTTAGCGTTATTAAGGGTACATCTTTCAAAAGAGGTAGAAAAAGTTTAACAATTATTTATTTTGGTCTCACAGATGTAAGATAAAGAAAATCAGACATCATAGAGGAGCAAATTTACATACCTCACAATAACTTGTGGGTTAGAGTTTTTTTTTTTTTTTTTAGTGATTCAAACAAGAAAAACATCTCTAATCGCCATTCAGTAAAAGATTTAACATTGACAGAAAATATAAAAAATATACTTGTATCTTTGACTTAAATTGCCACATATCTATGGTATGACATTCTAATGGCATTCAACATCTTTTTTTAAGTAATAACAAATATAGGATATTTCTGGTAAACAGTTTAGCTGATAGAAATTTGCAGGAAACTGTCTGAAGAAGGCAGTATCTTCTGTTATAGTGGTGAGGGAAAACATTGCAGCAAATGATAAAGTGGGTTTACTTATTTAGAGTTCATTTGACTTTCCTATAACATCATTACAAAGTGAATCATTCTCACAGCAATTATCAAAATTGATCCATCCATATATGTCCTATATATGCGTATTGACCAAAGTCCACACCTCTACTGGGCTTTTCAGCCACATGAGCTGTTTGACTCTCACTTGTTAGCGTCCCAGTCGAGTCCTTGTAAAGAAAAGGTGAGCTTATGCTGGTCTAACGGAATTTGCAGAGGGGCACAAGTAGATTTTAGGGCCATGTTAACTATCTAAGTTCTGTCACCAAAATCCCTCCAGTTAACCATTAGCAGCCACCAGAACATGACCCCTAACTGGGGAGACAGTGTGCTTGTTACAGAGGAAAACATGAAGAGAGTGTTTGGTGGAGGTGGTAATTGGAGCAAAGGGGTAAACTAAATACACTAAAAATACTGTTTCTATGCAGGTCACAGCAGAAAGGTTTTTAGCTTCAGTGGACTCAAACCATCGGCAGCCAAACCCATGTGAGGAAGAATTAGGTTGTCTGTGTTGCCGCTGAAATTAAGCCTTCAGTGAAAAACAATTACAATCCCTGAGGTACCCACTGATTCCTCCGCCAGCTGGCAATAGCACACTGCCCCTGTAAGCCCGACATGGCTTACTGATACAATGGCAAAACAGCGGCAAATAAAACAAAACAATACAATTCTGACAATGTGCTCTATTTTAAGTACTTTCCTACAGGAATTAATAGCAACCTGTTGGTAACTTTAATTGCCAGTAACATTTTTTTTTACATGATTAGTTAACATCAAGCGGAGACACTACCAGACATCATTCTGTTTGGAAAAAGAGCAATGGATTGTTTAGTGTAATGGTTTAGCAAAGATGGAAATTTCATTTAAAAAAAAAAAGCAAAAATGGAATAACATTATTGATCAAATTTTCTGTCTCCTGTGATAGGCAACATTTTACAACCAGATCTCAATCAAAACATGTCATCTCCATAGTGCCAGTGTTATATATTGGACATAAGGACAGTCGCCCAGGGCAGCATAAGAAAGCTGGATGCACTGGCAGTAAAGTAGTTTATATGTCAGTTTCACCATTAACAAGTTTTCTATTGCTTTTCATCTTGTGTGATCAATGAGGAGATGGAACCCCCTATTTGTGGCTGAGAATATAGGGATCATTGTGTGTTGATCATTGATGGATGTGCTGATGTCCCAAAAAAAGCTCCTATGACACGTAAAAAACTGAACAGTTACTAAATAAAATTTCTCATTTGAAGAATACATTGCAGAAGCATTGGGAAAATCCTGCAGAAGCCTGTAGGTAAATCTTGCTCTCAAATGCCACCTGTGGCATTTACGGACATGCACAGGCATAGTCTCAAATGCTGCTCCTCCTCTCAACAGGTGACAAAATCACAATGCCGCTCTGCAAGACTTTATTAACACAAACAGAGCCCCAATTCCCTCCTCAGAGGATTGAGAAAATATAAACATTCCAGGAGGTAAAAACTCTATCTGAAGTGTGTTTTCTCACCACAGCTTGAAGAATGTTGACAAGAAGAGAAGTGCGTTCTCTGTAATTGGATGCTTTGTTTTGTGCTATGTCTCACTCAGTGTGATTACACGTCGTCCCTTGCGTGCAAAAGGTCCGCCTTACCTGGAGTATCTGACAGCGGTCGGAGGTGCAGTCAATGTTCTCGCAGGGCTGGTACATGCCAAGCGTCACACAGTTGAGCAGGATCACCATGATGCTAATTCTCTCGAACCACGTGCTGACAGAACTGGAGTTAAGGAGCATGGCAGGAGAGGAGAAAACACACATCTCTGCATAGCATGAATGTGTACATGCAACATACATTTCAATTAGACACTAATGGGTTAAAATAGAAGGTTGTGGAGACCATGAGTTAGGATCGGGTAAATAAATCTGTAACTTTTACTGGTTAAACGTTGTACATTTTCCATACTCGGCATGAAACTTACCTCTTGATAACACAGGATACAGTTCAACACAAAACTTTTAGTTATTGGCACCATTTTATTAAAATGTCTTTACTTTTGTTCAACAATACATGCACATTTTTTATTGCATTCCACATTTTTATGTATGCTTAACTGAGTCATTCACATCATTTATTGAACCGAATGCATAAACACTGGACATAGGCCAAGCTGAGATTCTTACGGCATGATAAATCTTGGTGTACCTTGGTATTGGCAAACAGGACTTGCTTGATTACGAGTGCTGGGAAATTTTGAACTAGGTGATTTTACTTAACGATGAAACTCGTGGAAATGAATCGTTTTCCTTATGGGGCAAATTCCTTGGGGTGAAGGTGGTTACAAGTCATCCTGTAACCAGCAGGTTGCCAGTTCAAACCCTGGCTTAGACTGTCTTTGTCATTGTGTCCTTGGGCAAGAGACTTCATCTGCATTCCCTGTAGCAGTGGTCAGATGGCCTGGTGGCAGCCTTGCTATCACCATCAGCATTTGAGTGAATGGGTAAATTACTGAATGTAGTATAAAGCGCTTTGGGGTCCTCTGGACTGATCTGATAAAGCTCCATAAAAGTGCGGGCCATTTTACTATGTATGACTTCCTTTTGTTATATAAACACACAGTCAACAAGTTTAAGAGGGCCTAGTCACATATTTTGGCCATTAAGGAAAAACAAAACATATATTCATCTTCAAATAAAACAATATAACCAAGTGTTCATCCTGATAGTGTTTACTTGGTCCTTTTGGAGCCTGAAAAGAAGTTTGTCCCGGCTGCAATCAGCAGACAGAAACATTTTTATGTGCCATCTGCTGGCACTGTGGAACTATCAGAAAGCCAGATGACAACAATTGCTACTGTCAGATCCAGTAGACTGTCCTGCAATGCCTCGCAGTAAAGTTTGCTGTGGTCAAAGATCAGCCCGATCTACAGGGTTAGGGTTACTTAACCTCTTTCTTCTCGCTCCTCCGCTAAACGTTCCTGACTCGCTTGGCTCAGTCACAGACATATATATGCCTCTTTGAGCGCTAAATTGCACCTCAACTTTGCCGCCATGTTGGAGGCGCCATATTGTGGGCCGATTAAAGATGCCTCATTCATGTGCTGCGTGGATTTGTACCAACCAATAGACAGTACAAACCAGATCTACTAGCACTACCTTTCACAGGTAAAAATTAACATATACGTATAATTGTATTTATTCATTATAACGTAATTATACTATCATATACAGTATATGGGCTCCATTGCTTCTCCTTGTTTAACTATTAAATGCATGCACAACATCGTACTTGCGGTCACATGGTCTTATTGTGTTAAATGTACACAAAAATGTATTGTTTACTAACAAATAGAGCAAAAATAAAATGTAAAACATTTATATATATATATATATATATATATATATATATATATATATATATATATATATATATATATATATATATATATATATATATATAAATAAAATGCCAACAGCAGGGTGCTAAAACTTAATCAGCAAAACCTTTGTATGCAACCAGAGTGAGTTACTGGTGTAGAAATTCAAAAAGTATGTGACTAGGCCCCTTTAAGAACTATAATGCATATCAAATTTTGAATGTGAACATGAAAAAAATATTTAAATACTTGAAAAGATTTGTGTTACAATTGTTAGTAAATATACAACTTTATAAATTATTTGTCTTCTTTGTTTTATTCTGTCTGTTTTTCAATGTCTTGTTTAATTGGTTTTTATGATTATATTCCAGTATTTTATGTGAATATGGATGCTTTCATTTGTCTGTCACTTTGCTGATAGTACACCTGGATTTCCGAACTAAGGGACAATAAAGGATATTTTTTTATTCTATTCTATTCTGTTCCTCTTTCAGCTCATCTTCACAAAGCCTCCTTGATACCCTGTTCAACTCTACCAGCAGATGCACAACCTGCAAATGCAGCAAATCATTTCTGGGAGCATAAACACAAATTAATTGGGTTAACTAAATGTAATTAAATGTCTCCATGTGATACATGCATTTATTATGCATACATAAACAGAGAGACAGATGTGTACGAGTCATAATCACCCTGATCCAGTTTAAAACTCTGCCAGGTTTTAGCTTTTATAACTTCCAACAGGCAGGTCATTGCAACATCACCCAAAGCCTTTCCTCAGGCACTGAGGGTGATTTTTATTTTGCAGTCTTTAAATTGGTGTCTATAACATCTGGTTTTACAAAATATTTTTACTTGGATGATATTAAGAAACATTTAGTTGCACTAAGAGTTGGTGGATCAAAGCAAACTAATTACAATTTTCAGGCCATAATGCTTTATTTGTTTTGTAAGTTATAAAATTAAAATATCATAGCATTTTACTCAGCTATCTCTAATATTTCACTGTGTAACATCTTTATGAACCCGTCTGTGCAGAGCCACATTTTAGTCCTAATAGCAGGTTTTGGAGAAAACACACAAAAAAAATAAGTAAGATGAAAAACAAGGATGTTATATCACTTCAGGTCATTAACAGTCACAGACAAAGTAATTATATTTTTGCACTTTGTTGTTACCAACATCCTTATTTTTACAGGGATTTCTCTGAAAGGCACACAGACATACATTAATGTGTCTGTATCGTGGTCTCTCCGTCCTCCTTTCTGCCATTTCAGCTTTCGCTTTGCCAATTTTCTCTCTGGGGTAAAAGAGAAATGAGAGGAAATAATATCCCGACAATATGTTTCAAGAAACGCCTGTCTGCCTTCTCGTCCGTGTTTTCTTATCCTTTAAATAAGTGTCCTTAATTCCCTACAGGTTAGATTTTTCTTTTCTTCTCTCGGTGTGACTTCAATTTTCCCAGCTCAAAGCATTTCATGGTTTTCCTTTTTCATCAAAGAATTTTCCATTCTTTCCAAGGAAATGGTGGACAATTCTAGCTGTTCAGAATACATTATAGCTACTACAACAGGCAGTGAAAAAGACCTAAAAAAGTATGTGCATTTTCAAGACCCTGCCCTGAGGTTTTGTGTCTGTAAAGCCTGAACCAAGTGCAGATGTGAAATCCTACTCCTTTTAAGAATATTGATTCCTCTTGAGCTTCAAATTTGGTTGAAAATACAATCTTCTATGTCGTTCATGTGGATTTTATGTGACAAATAGACAAAAGAAGAGCAAAATTATGAGATTTAAAGTCACACCTGATGGATAGATATTCTCCTTCAGGATCCCCTGGTAGAAAATACAATTTATGGTTCCATCTGTGATAACATCCTGTCATGGGTCCTGGAGCAGCAAAAGTAGCCCATAGATGTTATAATGTTATTTTTCTGACATGCTGTTTTAGTTTTGTTCCAGATTTAAATTGGAGCATGCCTTCTGAAACTGGAACATGACATAACGTGTCTCAAAGATGATTTCATGATGTTTTTTTGGCAAAAGTGAGATGGGTTTTCTATTCTTTTTGGAGTGCAGTGGTTTATACCTTGTAATTCTCCTGGAAACCTTTGAACCTCTCCAAGTCTCATAATTTTCGCCCCTCAGTCTGCTTCTTATTGTTAATTCATGAACACTGTAAGGCAAGTGAGGCCCACTTATCT
This sequence comes from Fundulus diaphanus, assembly GCA_037039145.1. Lineage (NCBI taxonomy): Eukaryota > Metazoa > Chordata > Actinopteri > Cyprinodontiformes > Fundulidae > Fundulus > Fundulus diaphanus. Next base: position 21,761,358 of record CM073140.1, on the reverse strand, counting down.
TTTTATGGTGCTAAAACCGTTCTGGTCTTAATGATTTTCGTGTGACTAAATAAATAAATAAATAATAAAAAAAACAATACACGCATGGCAAATGTGATTAGAGCACCCTTGTTTTCTTTAATTTCTTGTTCATTTTAATGTCCGGTAACACTAAAGGTACATTTGTTGGAACAAATATAATTATAACAACAAAAATAGTACACTAGAGTTCCATTTAAGAGCTGGTATATTTGCCATTTCCTGTGGTTTTCTTGATAATAACCAAAATCACTTAAGTTCTTAGGTATAGCATTGCACTGCCAAATACAGTGTTTTTATGCTTTCCATGTTTTGTGTCTGTTTCAGTTACATGATACAGACAGGAGTTACAACTTGATTGCATACCCATTCTTTTTTGTTGACTGCAGGTGATCTAATCATTTTTTCTCCATGACCGTATAGCTGTAGAAATATATATAAAAAACAAATTTAGGCTCTGTAAATACACCTGTTCTGTGAAGGCTTTCGGAGCTTGATAGAAAACATTAGTGAACAAACAACATCAAAAAACTGCATCAGAGAGTAATGAATAGTTGTGCAGAAGTCTAAAGCAGGGTTAGCTTATGAAACAATGTACCAAACTTTGAACCTCTCACAGAGAAATATTCAGAATATTAACCAAAAATAGAAAAGACATTTATGTCGACTTAAACCGACTGGCCTTGTAAAGAGAGCATTAATCAGAGAAGCAAGAGACCCAGGGTAACTCTGGTGGAGCTGCAGAAATCCACAGATCAGGGAGGAGAATCTGTTGATAAGGACAGGGACACTAATCAAGAGTTGATAGGAGGTTGGATGATGCTAAAATCAGGATAATTGTGAACTTAGACTCACTAGAAGCTGCAAAGACAATGACCTAAAACATCCAGTGAAAGTTACAACACAATGGTTTAGAACATGGATCTTCAATTCCAGTCCTCAAGGTCTGGTGTCCTAACCTGACCCTAGCCAGATAGATTTCGCTCCGCCTAGCTCCACTCATCCATCTGGGACTGATCCATAGGAATGGCATTTCAGAAGGCTGGGCCTTATCAAAAATCCTTGCATATGATTGGATAAGCCACTTGTCTGTCATCTTTATCGACGTGCTATTTCAACCACTCACACCGAAGCCAACCCGTGAAACTGATGAGACCGGCGCAGGAAAAACAACTTTTTTTTTTTAAATGTGTTTGCGGCTCCAGTGGCACGCGTTTTATTGACAGTGAGCTGACAGGAAGAGGGGGGAAGACAGGTCCTGATTGGCTGGACAATAAAATCGGTTGGAGAAATCACTCTATATGGGAGATGTCCCAGATGGATGTGAGTGAAGCTAGGCGGAGCGATATCAATCTGGCTAGGGTCAGGTTACTGGTGTCCTGCAACCTTGACATGTTTCTCTGCTTCAACAAAGCTGAATCACATAATCAGGTCTTTAGCAGGACTGTGGGGAACTTAAATGCATACTGAGGAGGTAATTCAGCCACTTGAGATCGGCGTGTTGGAGCAGGGACACATCTAAACATTCTAGGACCTCGTGGAATGGAGATGAAGACACCTGGTTTAGGTGAAACTATATTTATGTCTTTCAACTGACTAAGTCCAAAATCTAATTGGGAATGTTTAGCAAGACATGAAAACTGATGTTTACATATGATTGTCCTCCAATCTGACTGATTGTTGAGCCTTCTGAGAAGAAAAATGGGGAATAAAGCAGTGGAGCTGTAGCGAGAGGCAGTTTTAAAAAGTAGAGGTAGTGTCTAGCATGTGACATATCACATAAATTAGCACCAGCAGGATCCACCAGAATGCACCTATCTGATTTGACAGCAGGACTTTACGTTTATATCTCACAAGGTGTTCTAATTAAACTCCACCGTCTTACTAATTTTGACATTAATGATAATCGCTAGTTTCCCTTTTTGTCACCTACACCAGAACTGCTGTAATTTTGACTCACTTTTACGTTTAAAAAAAATATGAGTATTAATTATGAAAAGCAATGAAATATATCATTTAAGTTTCTGAAAGTTTCAGCATGGCTGCCAATTATTAATTAGTGAGCCCCCAGTTGAAGGGAGGCTTGCTTTTTTGCGTTAATTTACATGGCATCATCGCTTATTTAAGAGAGATGACAACAAAGGTTTGAAATGGAATTTTTTAACGTTTATGACAGATTTATTACTTATTTTTATATTTTCTTTGAAACCCTGCAGCTATCCCATTCAGGGAGATTAAACACTACACAGTTCAGACATAACATTGCGTTTTGTTTCAATAAGTCTGGAAATCTCATTACTTCCTTTATATCACTTCTAATGTATCGCAAGAAGCATTTCAAATTAACTACATACTGGACATATGTAGCTAATTAAATATAAGATGAAGAAATAAAGCACATCATGAGAAACTCTCTTTGGACTTAACTTTGTCAAGAACAAAACAGGACAGTTTGCCGCGGGGATGTTTAATACTGAGCAGTTTTCAATTTGTACCTGCCAGGGGTACATTTACACTTGATGTCAGCCAATGATTTGAAATTACTTTCTGATCATACTTTGTTGCATTAAAATGTGATTATGTCACTCCAATAAATGTAATCTCTCAGCAACAACTTGTTCAATGTTTTTCAGGTTTTGGTAGTCACAGTCTACCAAATTTGGACTACCAAATTTGGACTTTGGCAAACTGTCATCAGAAACACAATCAGAGGAAATAGGGTATAATTATAAAGTAAATTTGTGAAGATCTGTATAATCATCTCCACTTTTTGTTAAAAAAATACCTGCTCAGAGAAATAAACCCAGATGCAAAGGTTAAACACCTGGGTATGTAAGGTTTTGGGTTTTTCTATAGGCATGAAATGGAGGTAGGTAGGGACTAAATGGGCACACGGACAAAACGGCCGAACTGAACTGGAGCACTTTCATACACAATAAGTGACACAGGTCCTGATTCTCTTCAGCAATCATCCTGAATACAGGTTACTTTGGAGCAGATTGGGTAAAACGCACCTACTTCCTCTCATCTTTCTTGCACCTTTCACACCTGATGTGTTCTCCTCTTCCACCTTATTAAACTGAAGAGTATTGGCTCTGACATGCGAAGTGACTCAGCACTGGTTTGAGTTCACTTTCTTTGTCATAATGACCCCGGACCTTTCCCTCCCCAGGGAGTGAAACAGTAGGCAGTTGACTCACACCCAGCTGATTCCACAGAACTATTGCTGATGTGCCGTCATGTCCCTCCCTTACAGTCCTGGGTGGGTGCTCACCGAGTCTGACATCAATGATTTGCAAAGACAGATTGGGAAAAAAATACAATGTTTTTGGGGTCCAGTTTTTAATTAGTTTGTTCTGTGTAAAGCTACTAAACTAGACTCTTACCATCCCAGAAAGTATCCATGCAAAACTGAAGATGTTATGTGTGTTTCTCTGTCTTTAGCATGACATCTTCTTTCCTCTCTCTATGCCGTCTAATCTTCTTAGGAGGCGAACAGAGCCTCCTCTATGTCTTCATTCCCTTCTCATCTTTTCTCTTCTCTTCTTCTCCACGTCTCTACCTATTTCTATGCCTGTCTCTCTACGTCAGTACACATTTTGTCAGACACTTGCCTTCCTCTTTAAACCTATTTTTTTTCTGTATGGAGCTTTCTGACCTTATCAAGCTCACAATCTCGCTTTTTGACAAAACATTTAAAAATCCTGGCTTTCTGGTCTCCGATTCATTTTGTTTACCGCTGCGATGCACTCGAATGGATTTATTTTCACTGCCCTGAAAACAGGAACGCATTTTAGAGTCAAAAATAAATAAAATGAAATAATTTGAATTTCACACATACACACACACAGGTGAAAATATTGATCTTTCATACAAAACCAGATTAGTGCTTGAGGGAATTTCCTTCATGTTATGTCATCGTGAAAATATTATGTTCCTTACTAACTCCAGCATCACAACCTTTTACCAGATTTGGAGCTAAGAAATTGCGATGACCTGTAAAATTTTTCATGTGCTGAAACATTATGAAACTTCAGGTTGAAAGTTTTTGGAAACCCACTTAATGATTTAAGCTGTTTTCAGATGTTTTCTATAAGTGAAGAATTTAAACAACAATTTATTCAATATCCATCCATCCATCCATTTTCCAAACCGCTTAATCCCTCATGGGGTCGCGGGGGTTGCTGGTGCCTATCTCCAGCATTCACTGGGCGAGAGGCGGGGTACCCCCTGGACAGGTCGCCAGTCTGTCGCAGGGCAACACAGAAAGACAAACAGGACAAACAACCATTCACACCTAAGGACAATTTGGAGAAGCCAATTAACCTAACGGTCATGTTTTTGGACTGTGGGAGGAAGCCGGAGTACCCGGAGAGAACCCATGCATGCACAGGGAGAACATGTAAACTCCATGCAGAAAGACCCAGGGGTGTACTTGAACCCAGGACCTTCTTGCTGCAAGGCAACAGTGCTACCCACTGCGTGTAGTAAAGTGAAAAAGAGCCATCCCTAAAATTATTATGATTTAGGTTAGATTCCTTTGACGTTTTTGGATGATTGAAATAAGTGGTTTTACGACGCATATTTGCTTTCACCTGAGTTTGTCTATATTTGTCACACATTCTCCTCTGCAACTATTATTTTCAGATGTTAAATTAATAAGATATATACTGACAGCTCCATCATATAAACCATGTTTACAATGCTGCAAAAAAGCATTTAGCTTTCTATAAGTTTCTACTGTTTTTGCTTTGTCACTCCACCTACAATGTTTCAGATCGTCAATAAAATGAGTAAATACAAAATTAAGCTTTCAAATAATCGATTTCATGTGTCAAGAGAAAAAGGTATCAAAACCACCCTGAAACTGAATGAAAAAGTGTTACCCCTAACCTAATAAGTCTTTTACATCAATGTGAAGGAATTTTGGACCGCTAATGTTTTCTGAATTATTTTAGCCACACTGGAAGTTTTTCAAGTGGGGAAAACCTTATGTAAAGTCACACATCTCCAACAAATTTAAGTCCAAACTTTAACTAGACCACTTGGAATCCTTCCATTGTTTGCTGAATATGTAAAGAGGAAAATACTTTTTGATAGCCCTGTACACATAGCAAAAAGGCTGAGATGTACACATGAAGGAGAACGGTGTTTCCTATGCTTCCCACCCACTGGCGCTCATGATTCATACGATCACACATTGGATGTGGGGGCATTAGATCAGTGTCACCAGTTCAGCATCTGACCAAGTGAGAAATACCGTCACATTCTCCTGCTCTTTTCTTTTTGTCATATGATGCTGAAGAGTGGTAATCAAAGCTTCTCTGCAGATGATGTCCGAAAACAGTTTTTCTCATGTGAGATTCACTGTTGTAAACTATTGTCAGAAATGTTTGTGCTAGATATAAAGACACTATCTTTTTTGTATGCATAGATTTTAATTTTTATGAATGATTAGAATTTCATCTTCAGTTAACAATAAAAGAAAAGGTTTTGTTTTAATAAGGGGAAAAATTCACCACACAACAGTTTGGTTTCTTATTCACTTAAATTAAAGAATAACTGCTGTATTATTTCCAACCAAAGACTTAAGTTCATTTATCATGGTCTCATTATATTCATCTCATGAATATAAACCTGGCATTTTAGCAAGGGGATAGTCCTTTAAAACCCACCATAGGCTTTATAAGCTGAAAACATTTTCAATATTTAACAAAAGGCAATTTGAAACCTTGACATTTGAGAAACATTCCCAGGGAAAAAGAATACAATTTGCACACTATGTACTCCAATTCCTGTGCTGTTGACTAATAAGGCTTGTGAGTCTGAGCCAGGCCATTTATAACCTACTAAAATGCAGATATTGTTTGCAGTCCTAATGCACCAGTAGATGAAATTTAGTTTGCACAAAAATTAAAATTTCATGTATAGTTGTAATGAATATTTCAAACATATAGTCTGCATCTGTTGCCAAGGAGCTACGTCCAGGACATCCTAATGGGAGCATTTTGATGCATTAAACAAAACTAGAAAAACGTTTGCCTGGTGCCTCTTTCAACAACTCAAAGTTAGGCTTTTAGACAGAGCTCTTTGCTCTAATGTTTGCATCCGCGGCTGTGTACAGTATCAAACTCCTTGCTCGTGTACATGCATTTCCGCGAATCCCCTCGGGATCAGTCCCATTCAAACTGAATCAAAACGACATCTAGCCTCTCACTGTGGCGCTGAAGCCTGTCCCTGCCTCTTCTCCTAATGAGAACTCAGCGTGATGGGTCACACGCTGTTACACATATTCACACACGCTTGCATGTCGTCCCAGCACCCACCAGGACTTGTGGCTTTCTCTTCCTTAAAAAGAACATGCTCAACAACAGACAGGCAGTCATACATGTCTACTCATTTGCCGCCATCTTTTTTTTCTTTGACAGCTGCTGTTCCGTCAAGTTAGGTGCATATTTTTTGTCAACTTAAAGAGCTACAGTGGCTGTGTGTGTGTGTGTGTGTGTGTGTGACAACTGTGTGGCACAGTGAAGAGGGTCCCAGCAGCTGGAGGAAGAATCAGTCACCATGGTTTGCAATGCTGACCGATGTTCACTGATGCAGTCTGTCTGCCCCTCTGTTAACGTCAAATACTTCATAACTACAGTGTTTTGCCCTCGCTTCTCTCATTGCCGCTCACTTTCTGTATTCCTCCTAAGTAATGTTTGAGTAAGGCAAGTTGCTGAGGAGCTCCTCACCTGCCTAACTCAGCTCACGTCTTTTGTTTCGTCCATCTTCATTTCCTGGTAAGTTGTTGCAAAGTTGATTATTGTGTGTTCCTGGGTGGCAGAGCAGCTGCTTCCCTGTCTCTGGGCTTGCTACTGAGGTTGCCCTGTCCATCCTTCTTTAGAGCCTGCCAGCTCTCCCTTTCTGATGTCTTCAGTTTTCCGTTTAGTCCTTGCCCTTCCTCTTGTCTCTGTTTGTAATCACAGGATTTAAACCGTCCAATCATATGCTAATAGCAAGAAAACTTGAAAACCAAAAGAAAATTGCATGCTCGGTGTTAGTGTAGCCGTGCATCCAGCTGTGCAAGGGCTTACATTTAACCTTTAATAATGACAAGAGGCAAAGCTCATACTGTTCTCAACAAAGCCCTTCCCTCTGCATTACAGTGGGATAAAAGCTCCCCTGCTAAACTAGCTCCATCCTAAAAGCTAGAAGCAAAGGTCCTGTAAGTGCTGTTATGCTTGTCTCAGCAAATGCAACTCTCATTCTTTTTCAAAGTTTCCCTAAGAGGACATGCACACATTACCCGCCTGCTACTAAAGCACCATTAGGAATTTGATGGATACAATTTTTGCATACTTCTACGAGCAATAAAATGTATCTTTTCTCTATTACATGTTGGCAGTCGTTAAGAACAGGCCTTATTTTAACTAAGTACTTGAGTAAATCGGTTTGATTTTATTTCCTACATTTGTTGTAGCAAAAGCACTAATTGCCTTAACACAGACAACTGGAGTGTAGTTCAATGGAGACTTTCTGCCTGTTACAAAGGATGAAGTTATCATTATCCAAGACAAAATGTTATCTAAGTCTGAGTACCAACACAAAAACAACATTGAATCATAAGGGTAAAATGAAGGTAAAGGCATAATGAGTTAAATATTTTTTGCCCCAGAAGGTTACAGAAAGCCATGCAAAATATTAAAATGTAATTCGTAACAGCCTCGAAATGCAATGCAAACGGCAATTAGAAAATTAACATTTGGGAGAGTGGCCTCATAACTATATACAAGAAACAAAAATATAATAATTAACCGATAAGTTTACTACTTTCAAAACTGCAACTAAAGTGCAGTATGAAGTGCTAATCCCCAACCTGACTCTCGCCAGATGGGTTTCGTTCTGCAGAGCTCTACACAGCTCCACACGTCCATTTGGACTCCCTGCCATTGGGAGGAATTTCGATACCACATACAATGGATGAGCCAATCAGGATCGCCGGGCGGGATTTTTGTAGATGTGACGTATCAGAGAAACGACTGTTTGGATTCAGACAACAATGGCGTCCAATCTACCGAACATCAATTATTTAAAAGAACACCAGAGAATGGCTTTGAAGGCTTTTGTTAGTGGAAACAATGTTTTTGTCCTTCTCCGCGATCAGGTTTGACAAGAGCTTGATCTTGTAAATAGCTTCGCTGGCGCCACTTGATGATGGACAAGTGGTTTATCCAATCATATGCAAGAATGTTTGATAAGGCCCCTCCTTCTGAAATACATAACCAGTGGAACAATCCCAGATGGATGTGTGTCTGCAGAGTGAAATCTATCTGGCGAGAGTCAGATTAGCCAATCCCTAAACTACCAGGGAAAATTGTACTGAAGAAAAATTCAATTAAATTGCATTTTATTGATATGGCGCCAATTCATAACACACCTCATTTGAAGGCACTTTACAAAGTAAAATTCAATCAAATGATCCAGACAGAAAAGTTTCAAAACGTTTGGTATCTAAGAAAATCCGGCAGATTGCATTGAGTCCTGACAAGCAGCATTCTCTCCTCCTGAAAGAGCGTAGAGCCACAGTGGACAGTCGTCTGCATTGTCGATGCAGCAATCCCTCATACTGAGCATGCATGAAGCGACACTAGAGTATGGAAACAAGGACAAACTCAACCTTTCAGACCAACCTTGCAATTGGAGACTTTGACCAGATTTTAATACAATCCTTTAACCAAACAACGGGTGCAGACTATGTTTTAAAGCTATAGCTGGTAATCATTGGCACAAGTTACCTGCATTAAAACGTTTGTTTTTTCATGCCTTTTCTTAGACATAACCATTAAACATTTAGAGAACATCTGGAAAACTGATTTGTAGTGTGTAGGAATTCCTTACACACTACATGTATCATTCCTTGGAAATGATAAATGAAAATCTATAAGTACTAGTAGTCATTAGTTAGACATGCAAATTGTTTATGGAGGAGTTTTGACCTTTTTTTTTTTCAATATACAAGTGCTTTCGCTCAACGTTAGTCGTGTGTAAACAAATCTCTCATTCCATGATTTTTAAGGCTTCTGGCCTGCTTTGCTTTTTCCAAAAGGCTTTAATGAATCTTTCATGCCTTCAGCTGTTTGCACAGGGGTTGTTTTCCTTTCTCTGCGAGGATTCAGAATTTACCCTTACTCTTCAAGGAAAAGTGGCTACAATAAAAAGCACTTTTGATCTGCAAACAAAATGTAAATTCATGAAAATACTTTGCTCTGGAGACTATTAAAAATAATGTGCCAGATCAATCACGGTTACTTAGAGTGCCTTGTAAAAGTATTCTTATCCCTTGAACCGTTTAAATTTCATCATGTTAGAACCATTAAATGTTTAATATATTTCATTGGGGACTTTTTGAAATAAAACAGCACAGAGATTTCATAGTCCTTTTATCCTTTCAATTCAGTTGATGTTTTTCCTTTATTATCTGCTGGGACTTTCAAATGTAAATAGCATTTTATTAAAATCCAATATTTTGAATATTATTTTTTATACAACACGCCTCATAATTGTGAAGCAAAAGGAAGATAATTGATAGTTGTGTGGATCTTAGGGGTCAGTTAGAGAACATTAGTGAGCAAACAGCATCATGAAGAACAAGACATGACAGGTTAGGGGTAAAGCTGTGGGGCTTTTCAAGGCAAAATTATCTTGTAAAACTATCTCAAGCTTTAAAAATCCCCCAATTATATCCTCCCTACTGTAAAAAATGTTGTGGGGATGCTATTCTTTAGCAGGGACAGGGGAACTAGTAAGAGTAATTAGGAAGTTACATGGAGCGTTGTATCAGCCATACAAAGTATAAATCTGACCTTAATAAGAGAAAAAAATGAAAACATATCTAAAAGAAAGGCATGAGAAGTCTTGGTTGTATTCAGGAGATACAGCAAACATACAGAAGAAGGACGTGAAAGTGGCCATATCTTGCTGCTGGGATGGTTTTTCAGCTGGGACAAGGATATCGGTCAGAGCTGATGGAAAGCTGGATGAAGATAAATAGAGGGCAATCCTGGAAGCGAACCTGTAGAGGCTAACAAACGACTTAAGATTGAGGCTGATTTTCAGCATCCAACAGGACAATGACCCCAAACATACAGTCAAAGATAAAATGGAATGGTTTAGATCTAAATATGTTTCTGTGTTAGAATGATCCAGTCAATAATTCAGACTTAATCCCAATTTAGAAACTGTGGCAAGACTATAAAAATACCTCTTCACAGACACTTTCTATTCAATCTGACTAAGGCTGAGCAACTCTCTGAAGATGAATGGGAACATAATTCAGGCATGTAAGGCCAGAACCACCTGCTGCTGTAATTGCAGCAAAATGTGGTTTTACAAAACATAGAGCTGAACCTTTTTTTTGTAAAAGATTTTGAAAACAATACATCCATTTACTTACACTTCACAATTATGTGCTAGTTTGTGTTGCTGTCGCACATAAAAGTCTAGAAAATACATTAAAGTCTGCGGTTATACAGCTGAAGAGGTATGAATACTTTAACAAGGCAGTGCATGAGATGCAAGCCCAAAATATTTTCAATGCTCAATTAACCTAAATCTTCATTACTTTGTCACTGTTTGAGCTCCAAGTTCCAACTTTTGCTGAGTTATGTTCTGTTAAAATACAATACTTTTGTTTGAGTGACAATTTTTCTTATTGGAATAAAAAAAAAATCTAATACTGCTTGAAAAGAAAATTATGTAAATTCCAAGCGCATTAGTTCCTTTTCCATGCCGCCTGTAATTGTGTTTCGATTTCTAGTTTTGTGCAGCATCTGCATTTACAGACTTGTGGATCACATTTTGAATCCAGTACATAAAAGCTCTTGGTATCTGTATCTGTGTGTGTGTGTCTCTCTCCTCATATCAGCTCAGCACAGCAGGTGCTGTGCTCCACTACATCGCTGCTCGTAGTGAAGCAGAATGTATTGCAGATACCATGGGAAATATAAGCTGATGCGTTCTGTGCCTGTCTGCCTGTGTGTGTGAGAGAGGAAAAGGAAGCCAGATAGAGGAGGAACATGACTCAGGAAGATAGAGAGGAGGTGAGTGAAAGACAGACAGAGGGAGACCAACATAAACCCAGAGCCTACAAGGGGTGAAAAATGTGCCTGTGATAGAAATGAGTTCTGAATTTTAAAAGAGGAAACGGGGGAAGAGGGGAAATGATAAAGACTAAAGCATCTCGAGGGGTGTCACCGAACAGCGCCGCTTGCAACGGGGTCAGACAGTTGGAAACATAAGGAAAGGAGAGTGAGAGGAAGATAAAGAAATGTGATGACAGGACTGCCCTGCCAACATCCACAGGGACCACTCAGACTCTGATCTGACAAGCGGCCATCCTCAGCAACCCTCAACTTCCCTCCTGCCATCTGTCTTTCTGTCTTCATTGGGAAATTTTACTTGATAAAGTTATTTTGTGATTAATAAATCACGAGTTTTCAAAAAAAAAAAAGAATGCAAGTGACAATCCTTTGGCGTCTGTCTCAAAGCTCAAGAGCATTTTGAACCTCTTTAGTTTTTTATAACAACTCAACTGATCTCACGCGGTGGTGCCATCTGCTCTGTGATCTCTCCACCCCTTCCCCACCTCCTTACAGCTGCTATGACATGAAGTGAATGTCAGAGAAGCAGCTCTGGGCATTGTCTGCTTATGCCTCTGAGAGATGCAAGCTCTTTGAGGAAATAAACCCCAGAAATCTCCGCTAATCAGGTCTCATCTTGGCTTTTGAGTCTCCCCTCAAAAAAACCTGCTTTCCCTGTTTCTGTGACTTGCACCTCTTTCTCGTTGGACTCGTTTATCCACTACCTCTGAAAGAACAAAAAAAAGAAAGATCTGAGGAAAGGACCTTAAAGGATGTTTGACTCATGAAATGTGCTTGAAGCCTACTTCTTTATGTGCATTTCTTGAAGCTGGCGGGTGGCACATCATCTCAGAGATCAGGTTTTTCATTCTGAGCTTCCGATTCTGATCCCGCTTTTTTTTCCTAAAGGACTATAGCAGATAAAAGAGGAGAGAAAGACCTGCACGTTTTTTGATTTAAGCAGCAGTTTTGAATCCAGATGAAAATGAATGACTAACAAGAACTTAATTTATGCATCAGAGCATAAATTTAACCTTTATCTGATTTTGAGTATTGTAAAAAAATAAATAAATAAAGTGACTTATAAATAGCTGATCTTTGCTGATTAATTTATAAAGCAAAAATAGACAGTTCTTAGTTTTGATGTGTTAATTACATGTGTGGAAAATTCTGACTTTCATTCTCTATTTGTTTTGCCAATCACCAATCAGTCCTTAGCGGACTGATGTGTGTTTAGCCTACATGATCTCACATTCAAAGGGATTAATCCAAATACACAAACATTATCCTGAACATTATATAAAGTAGTTAAGAAAATTGAGGTAGGTTGAAAAATAAGTATATAGATAATGTGTTACATATGCTAAATATGTAGATATCTTAAAACTGAAACTAAAAGTTCAACATCCTACTGCCTTTTCTTTGGTACATCTGATGTGTCATGCAAGTAAGAGCATATTAGTCAGGAAAAATAATTTGGTATTCCTAGTGTGAAAAGCATGATGAGTTGCATTTTGGTCACTATTGGGTTTTTCTTGTGCACAATTTTGGAGCACATTCAGCAGATGGGGCAGTGAAAATTCAAAAAGCCTCTTTTCATTATAAGGTATTAAATAACCCCATTTATCTGACATATGCAGAAGGTGCCCTTCGACACTGCTGTTCCAGTGCACTAGTTTCTAAGATACTAGACAAAACAGTATCTTATTCTCATGAACAAAGGGAATATTTTTGTATAAATGAGAGGATGAGGTGGATAGTTACAAGACTTGGGCTGAATCCAATTTCACCTCATGCAACCCCAATCTTATCCCTAATCCTTAGAAATTCAAGCAGTGAGGGTGTTTCAAGCTAGGAGAAGGGCAAAGGGGCTCTGCTTTCCAAGACCATAAAAAATGAGAAAAGGCTAATATTTTTTCAGTAAATGCATTTCAGTAGTAAAATAACCACTACTATGTTTAATTTGATGTCTTGCGTTTTACTACATGTGTGATTGGGTCATTATTTTTGTCAATGGCATTAAAAAAAGCAAAAATTAGATTTTTCCACATTCAAATACATTGCAAATGTATTCAGGAGTATTACATAATGTTTGTTGACATCTGCTGCATGTTTTATAATAATGTTTTTAACCACACTTAGAGCCATTTTAAGGCATTTATGCTTACATGCAAAGAATCAGTAAGAACTTATGATCTATCAGCAAGTGTATAGCTGTAAGGTAAGGTTTACGGCTAGCCCTAAGGATGTCAGCTGCCATAAAATCACACAATTCTGAGACTGATGACTGACAAAGATTGGTGATTGGGTCAAAGGAATACAACCCTGAAAAGTAAAGTTTAACCACATAAAAATCCTCCACTGACAACTTCTCAAATTTATTTGTGATCTCAGGTGTCTAGCAAAACTCCAACATATAATATGCAAGGGATTGGAACTGGGAGAAAAATTGCATATAAGAAAACCTATTTGCCATCTTTTCATGTTCATGTCATCAGTCTCTGGCAAACACAGATTACTACACCAAGACATTTTGGGAAGTGAATCTCTTTGCAGAAGTTGTCATCATTTACTGGACACATCATTTTCATAATCACCCTTGCAAAAAGAAAATCTCACTATTTATAATTCTAACCAGATATTTGCTGACAACTCATAAACTGTTTTATTTTATTTCTTGCGTTCTTAAATTTAATCAGACTAAAGTTTACTTGTTCTGAGTAAGATTTCAGAAATTATTTCAAGGAGTAAAAGCCAGAATCTTGTGAAAGAGTTTTTTTTTTTGTTTTTTTTCTTTCGTCATATTCAAGTTTGCATACAATTTTTTAGTATTGGTGGAATTGCCTGTTAAATTTTAGGAGATACATCAAACATTTTGGGTATCCTTTCAAAAGCTTGTAAGGATACACAGTAGCTTTCTGGAAATTTGGCCCATTCCTTCTGACAGAAGTAATGGGAATTTTCTGTGAGATTGAGATCACGGCTCTGTAATGGTTCCTTCAAAACATCGACTCTGTTGTCCGTAATGCCCTTTGTAACTAACTTGGCGATTAGTTATAAAGTTATAAATCTTTAATGTCTCGTCTGATTTCTCGAGATGTTGCTTCAAGATTTTGGCACAATGCTATTTTCTCGTGAAACCATCTGTTTTGTGAAGGCCTTATTTAGTTATTATTGTGAGCTTCAGCCACCATCTTCACAATGTTTTTCACGTTTGTTGTTATTGATGCACACATTCTGCACCGAAACACGTTAATTTCTGAGACACAGAAGCCGTCCCATCCCAAATGATATTGATTGGACATTACCATGCTGTTTCTACTTGCATATAATTGTTTGAACTTATGAACAAGGCACCTTTAGACATTTGAAAATTGTACCTAGCCTGAAACAATTTGAAAGAAACAGACTTGTGGAGGTTCAAAGTTATCTTCCTGATATCTTGGCTAATCAATTTTTTTAATGAACTGGTGTGTTTGACATAATACTTCCACAAGCTGAAATTTGTATTCTGTTGGCTGAAATTATCTTTAGAAGATAATATTGATTTTGTTAAAATTTGGTGTAAAAAACTCACATTTGATAAACAAGGACAACCTTTAGTGATGGAAAATGTGATCATAGGCAGCAACACTTCACAAATAACATCATGTGGTAGTTGGAAATAATGATAAATTTGACATTTTTGATTAAAGGTGGTTATATCTTTTGAAGATTGTAATTAGTTTTTCATTTTAAAAAACAGTTAAAGAAGATATTGATATTTAATCAATAAAAGTTAAAATAGCCTGCGCAACATGAAATATTTAAAGGCCAGGTTAACATCGCTGGGGCTTTGTGGTGAGGGGTGGAAGGTTTTTGTCAGTATTTTTCAGCGTATGATCGATACCATGATATCATCCACTGCCCCAGTAATTGTTTGTGGTAGTGTGGCTGATCTGTACAAGGAACACCGTCCTGACTCTGAACTGACAGAGTACTGACAGAGATCAGAGAGAGGAGATGGGAATGAAGTGGATCGAGTTGAGAGGAGCGCTATAAGCCTCTGTCTCTCTCATCTCTTCATCCATATTTCAACACGGGTCTAATGGGCTGACATGATCTTTATTACAAACACCAAGGGGGGAAAGGATTGAGGGCTAAAGGGAAGGAAACAAGACCAGATGTGCTCTAACAGCAATTAAGGAGGCTGAGTTGTTGAAGTTTTCTTTGTACTTTCAGTGGCAAGAATAGAAACTCCAACAGCTTCATGGTTTGGAGTAGTCAGATGACAAAGTTGGGGGAAATGAGAAATGTAGTGTTTTAAAAAAGAACAAAATAGAGAGACGATGTGAGCAAGTGGTCTAAACAGGATTAAAACAGGAAAAGGAAAAACAGCTTTGGATGATATGGACCGCACTATGACCTGTCACATTTGTTTCCTGCTAGGTTAATTGGTCTCTTTAACTTGTCCTCAGGTATGAGTCTGTGCTTGCATGATTATCTGTCCTGTGTGTCATTATGTTGACCTGTGATAGACTGGTGACCTGTTCAGGGATATGTTGAGAGGGATATGTTGAGAGAGAACAGATGTGATAATTTCTTGTTATTTTGTAATTTATGTTTATTACGGATTTTATTTCTTAATATTTTGATGGGGATGGCACACAAACATCCCCTATTGGCAAGTTGCCACTCTGGATGAACGTATAATATCCATCAACATAAAAAACATATACTTCAGCTATTGCTTAGGCTTCAAAAAGACAACTTTAGAAATGCAATACTTACAGTTCTGATCAGAAGTTTGAATACACCTCTAATGGGCACAGATGTTATGTTTATTTGAGGTTTTTGTGAGAGTGGACTAATAATAAACCTGTTTACCCATTTTTTTCTAAACAGGCTAAGGTGTTGTTCTTTCAATATCGAACTGTACAATGCAAGATCAGCAAATCTTTCCGCAGGTCTGCACTTTGTTTAGACAAGTAAGCAATTAAAAATAAAGACCTCTATCCACAATCAATCCAGAACTGCAATGGTAAAAGTTTCCCCATTCTCATAACCTAGAGACACTTTCCATATTTGCTCATGACAAATGCATTTCTTCCAAATATCTGGAAAATAATCTGCATTGTTGGTCTACAAGAGCTGAGAAGTGATTATAGATTGGAGGAACTAATAGACAGTTCTCACCAGTCGGCTTGTCAACAGGGGGCAAAATTACTGGAATAAAAGTGTAGACACAGTAAATATAAACTACTAAATAAATAAATAAAATGTCTGACTTTTGCTTTTTTAGCATTTCTATCCCATTATGGGTTTATTTGAGGTTATTTTTTCTGCAGTTCTAAATTCATATTTTTATTGGCAAACAACACTGGCCAGATGAGTGTGTACTTTTTAAAACTTTTGGCATACATGTGACTCCATCCTGGTCTCTAATTGGTTACTTAAAGACTCTCCTCAGGGCACAGATCTCTGCACCCTTGGCCAGTTAGTGCTTTCTGTGTCATTATTCCTCCAATCTGATTACTTAATGATACCTTGCAGTCAAAGTCACATCCCTGGGAGCTTGGATGCACGAGCGAAAATGTTGTTTAAACATAGAGAAGCAAACGGAAGAGTCAGACAGCATCAATAATAGTAAGGCAGGAGAAGATGGTACAGCGAAAGAACATTTGGTCATTTATTTACAAAATAATTGATTCCACAAGACTTTCAATAGAGGAAAAAAGCAACAACAAAAAAAGGAATTTAGACCAGACCGACCAGACTTAAAAACCCAGCAGCAGGCAAGAGAGCATGCATGGATTTATTTTTAAGTAGAGTTTATTGTTGTGTTGTTATCCCTGACCTCTAGTGTGCCCCAAACCTCCCCCAGAGTTAAAGGAGCTAAAAGTAAGATATTTACTGTAAAATCAATCTAAATCATTTTCATTTTTCACCCACGATGGAAGTAACATTTCCTATAAACAATCGGTTCTCTCCATCAACAATGTCTTAGTCATGTTTTTCTCCTTTCAAACCCAGAGGTATGGTCCGGAACTACTTCGGTTCAGGGTGTAGCCTGATCATATGAGGGTTCCCAAAACAGAGTGCAGCACTTAGCATTTTATTTTGACAAAAGAGCAACAGCCTGCAGACATGGAAGCCAGTAATAGAAGCGGATCAGAAGTAGAAGAGAATACAACATCATAGACCTATCCTGTGTTAGTAAAAATTCAGTAGCATTTCACAGCAACAACGCACCATTGAGTAAATGGCCGGTCTCCGTGAAAGGCATTGTGCATGTGTTGTTCGGATTTTAACCACTGTTATTAATTATAGCTCCTTTAAATTAAACAATTGTTAAATTGGTTTCATTTTCAGGATGTAAACTGGTGTCAAAAATGGCTTCAATTAATATATAAAAAAGTGATGGCAAGGTTGTTTCTGACACATGAAATAAAAAAATATAGTACTGTTTACATTTAAAATAATATGCTAGAATAATATACCAATGTACATAGCAAAAATAAAAAAGGGGTTAATATTTGTATTGACATATTTATATTTATAAAATTACAATTTCTGGTTTTTAAGATACAATTTGCATAGCTAATGTATACTGTTCCATCAGTACAATCTGTGAGTAACTTAGAACATATAAGTAACAGCGAATTGTTGTGGCAGCTCATTTCATGCTCTTGTCTCTCCAGTACCAAACAAAGATGTTGGGAGTTCCGCCTCCCTCATTAAAATTTAACAGCTTAGAAATGTAGAGCCACTGACAGCTGACATGACTGACAGTTCAGAACCCTGTTTTATGCCTCATACATTTAGAATAAAAGCCTGTACTGTTAAAGAAGCTTTGCTTTGGAGTTTCACAAATTAGATATCCTCTTTTGAGATATAACACAAGTTAACCTCAAATGTTGTTTGGAGTTCTGTTTTGTACATCAGCTATGTACTTCTTATAGTTGAAATACAGTTTTTTCTCATTGTTATAGTTACAAATGCAATCCTACTGCCTATTTCACATTTCATGTTTTCTTTATTAAATATTGCAAGAGAAATAGTGTTATTTCAAATAGAACACAATAATTGAAATACAGATCAAAGGTCCTTTTATAAGATTATTCATTATCTGTTTTATGATCTTTATGGAACTGCTTTGTTAATTCCCTTTAGATTACCCCAAACATAGCTGAACTATACTGTATCTTAATAAGGTCAAAGGTCCTTATAGTTGTAAGTACACTGAAAAGTCACAGACCTCAAAAAACAAGATGTACATTATTTATCCAGTCATCCCTTTCTGTCTCTTAAGGTTTGCATTTTGTAAAACTACAATCTTATCTACTTCAATCTTTTTAGAGGATTTTCTAACTTCTGTGTAAGGAAATAAACTCATGAAAGCTTCAATTTCTTTTATCATTTAATTGGTTTTCAAGTCGCGACCTCAAGCTGACCTCCATCTCCTCTGTCTCAGCATCTGATAAGCAATGGAAATGCTGCTAAAAGTACATTTATGCAAACGTGCCCATCAAGCTTAGCTGATTTTGGTTTGAAGCTGTCTTTATGTTAGGTTGCACTTCTTTTATTACCCCTTTAACACAAACACTACAGTGAAAATGAAAAATAGAAGTGTTTTTTTTATATGATTATTATAGGTGCATATAATATTGAAGTAAAGTGTAAGACAACTGGGTTGAATCATGGTCGGGGTGGGATTTTTAAATAATTACAATGAGGTGATAATTCAACAAAGTAGAGACTTTTAGTGATGCTTCAAAGCTATAGTTGGTAATCCTGTTGAGAAACACATTTTGTTATACTGGGTAAAATGGTCCTTCCCTTTTTAAAAAGGGAGGGGGGAGGCAGAGAGTGTGTTCCAACTATGGGTTCAGGTGATCACACTTCTCAGCCTCCCAAGAAGGTGGGGGGGGGGGGGGGGGGGGGGGGGGTCAAGGTGGGTTTTAAAAGCTATTGTATCCTTTGTCAAGTTACCACAGGCTGTGGTGTGGTGAGCTCGTCCATAGCCCATGTCGTTGACAAATTAGTAAATCATTTGGACATTAAAGGCATTAGAAAGAAGCTAATGACATAAAAGCACTCAAATTGTATGATTTATCGACTGTTTTTATTATTATTAATGGCTCAAGCACTTATGTGTTAAAATTAAATGAAATAATATGAGTATGATTGGTTTAATCAAGTATATGTGTTAGAATTTTGATGCATAGACAGGCTGAAGGGAGAGGCAAGTCTGTACATGTTCAGTGAAGGCTGTTAGGGGAAGGGTCATAGATGTCTCGAGCGGAAACTAAATGAGGACAGGACTATTGACTGGAGTTGGCCACGCCCTATTGCAACATGAACGACTCTGGCTGAAGGAAGAAGTTTTGCAACTCACATCAGTGTTTTAGAAGCACATAAAAAGGAGACGGTTTGCCTCTCCTGAACATTTTAGTAAACAGCCTTAGATGGAGTTAGGAGGTTAGTTAAATTTTAATTTGTGATTTCTGAATATTCTTGATTATGCTGTTACTAATTCCCTGCTAAAGCGTACTAATTAAATAAACATTTAAAGATTGTATTAGAAGTTGTGGATAATCGATTCATTCAGTCACTTTTTATTGAGTCCTTTAATGGTTGTAAAACAGACATGGTGCATGTTTCTAGAAATATTTAGGAGGTCTTTAAAGGTTGCCTATTGCCAAACCTAATAAAAAACACCCTTGGGACTTCTGAGTCACTTAAACTTAACCGGTCCAATAACAATTGCGATTGTTTAAGAGCAGGAGCCGCCGTTTACTAAGGCGATGGACAGGAAATAGGTGGCCTCGGGCTACTAGGTTGCCTAACTTGTCTACTGGAAAAGGTTGTGGCCTTAGGAGGGAGGTGGTTAGTAGATGGGTTGTGTCCTACTTATCTAGCTAAGAAGGTCTCGTAGGAACTCTAAGCAGGGTAATACTCGTTAAGTTCAGAGATCTTTAGAACCCTAGCTAGTTTGAGCTTTAACCCAAAATAGATGAAAGACGAAGGAGGGGGTTATGTTCAAGTCTGACAACAGCACCTTGTATGCCCAAAGCAAGAACTGTGGCTGCATTCTCGGCACAAAGTCGAGTCTATTCCCAGTCCATGTTGGACTCCGCCTAGGCTGTCCTTTGTCCCTGCTCCTGTTTGTCATTTATCATGGACAGGATCTCAAGGCTGGTCATTGAGAGGAGGGTTTCTGACTTGAGAACTTCAGGAACCCATCTTTGCTTTTTGCAGATTCTGTCGACTTCTTCGGGCTATGACCTCCAGGGTGGAATGAAGTGCTTTGCTGCTGATTGTGAATTGGGTGGGATAATTGTTGTCATTTCAGCTTTTAACTTTTGTTCTCTCTCTTTTTTCTTCATAGTAGGTACACCTGGTCTGACGTTCTGTTGACTGTGAAATCATCCAGGGAGGACAGATCACCGACTATTACCATATAATGTAGAACAGATTACTAGATCAATGTGTGCTTCTGTGCTTGTTTGTCTCTCTTGTTGTGTCTCTGCTCTGTCTTCTGTAACCCCCAGTCGGTCGAGGCAGATGACCGTTCATACTGAGCCCGGTTCTGCTGGAGGCTTTTCCTTCCCGCTAATGGGTGGTTTTTCTTTCCACTGCCGCTTCATGCTTGCTCAGTATGAGGGATTGCTGCAAAGCCATGGACAATGCAGACGTCTCTCCCTGTGGCTCTACGCTTCTCCAGGAGTGAATGCTGCTTGTCGGGACTTTGAAGCAATCAACTGGTTCCCTTATATAGGAAATAGGAAATCTGTATAATATGATTGATTTGACTTTGTAAAGTGCCTCGAGATGACATGTTTCATGAATTGGCGCTATATAAATAAAATTGAATTGAATTGAATAAGAATCAGCTCCTCTATGTCCAGATAAATGGTTCTTAAACTGGAAATTGTGGAATGCCCCCTCTGGGTTGGGGGTAGGTCTCTGCCTCAAGCACAGGAGTGTAAATATATTGGTGTCTTGTTCGTGAATTTGCCTAGCTGGATGATTTCACTGGGGAGAGGGAGCCTCTACGCAGCCAGTAGGTGAGTAACAATATCTGTATACGGTTCCGAACGTCGTAGGATGGATCGGATGGTTTGGTGTGATTCAGCCTTAAGTGTCAAAAAGACTCTTAACTTTACCTGCTGACCACTGTGTTGGCCCTGGCATCTGCGCTGACGCCTCAAGGCAGATGGAGCCGGTGGACTGAACAGGTGCCCTGGTACTTCCAACAGGACTGAGGGACATGCAGCTGTTTTTGCCAGATAAACTGTATAAACAGGGCTTAAGAGTGCTACTGTAATGTTACTGTGTAATTTTTCTAATTTTTAAGTGAACTTGTTTAGTTCTGCAATATTTGTCTTAAAACCTTCTTAGTGCTGCCCTCTTATTGTTGAACCTTCTTTTGACCTCATTATAAATATGCAAGGCATTGTAACATTAAATGACCAGAATCTTTCATTATATTTAATTTATTGACATTACTCTACTAATTTCTCACTGATTTCAAACAACTTTACTTGTTAGTACACAAAACCTTCAAAATGAACCACATGCAATTTTGTTCTGTCTTGTCTCAAAAATTAAACAAGCTACCTTTGTTGAGTTCCTGTTTTCAAGTTCTTCAAGTTACCAAGAGCTTTCAAAGCGACAAAGTTTGTTCCCCCATTCTTTCTACTCAAGCCTTTTATTTCTGTCCTTACAAGACTACTGAAATATTAATGCAGAGAAAAGAAAGACTCAATTATGCATAGTGCTACCTTCTGGTAAAACTTTTGTAAAAAATAGGACACAGAAATTTGGGAGAAACTTTAACCTGCAAAAAAAAAGAGGGTTTTTTACTTTCCAAATCTCTTTTAGCCAAATCTCATTTGGTTTAAAGAGATTTGTCTTCCTTTGTAGTTCTTGTGAGGGCTTTAACTGGTGGCAAGTTCCTTGTGGGCTGCTTGAGAGGCTATCTTTATTAATTACCACCTGACATGCATAGACACTTTTACCCAAGGCACACAAACGCTGCTGTACAAAGGCATCCACTTCCACTAAATGGCACCTTAAGACATGTGCAATTCATCTTTAATTCAAACACACAATTGCGTCCAAAATATCTCATAATGCAGTTTTACAGTAACAATCATTTCAGCCTATCCACACACACACACACACACACACACACACACACACACACACACACACACACACACTCGGATACACACAAATTAACAAGAGCAACAGGAGAGCAGCTATTTGTCCTCATATCCCCTCTGAACTTCTCTTTACTCTTGCTTGATTTAGCACACAAAGGGCATTGAAAAGCACATGAAGCAGAATGAAGAGCCAAGCCTCAACTGCAGGCTGACATGGCTTGTAAAAACATTCTGCACCACACAGTATGACATTCCATGACTCACATTACTAGGACTTAGCTCTGTTCCTTTTTTCAGGTAAAACCTCTGAACCAAAAATAAAAAAAGACAAACCAAACTGTTACTCAAACCTGCATTTTTAATGTTTCTCACTTAGCAGTAGCATTTGCTACAGTCAGCAGCTCCCACCTTTCATAACTACCATTTGTTTTAATTTGAAGCTTCTCCCCAGTGCTGACCCTTACACTCATTTTTATTACAGTCATTACAGGAGTCAAACAGCCCTTACCTCATTCTAATGGCTTTCATAATCTGCCTTCTTTTTGAAGGACACTGAGTGGGCATGTCTGCCAAGTCTCCATATCAAGATGCTAAAACAAAATATCTCAAATAAGCGCCACAGGGCTTACCTTCCTAAATGTTACAGAATGATTAAATAACAATGCATTCCTTTTTTCGCCTTCAGCTGGGCAACAAGGCTTTGAAGCAAGTAGGTGCTAAAATGCAAGATGCTCTGACTCTATCAGCAGGTGCACTGAAATAGAGCTATAAATCTCTCATGTTGATCCGTAATTAGCACACAATATTACTGAATAGGATGGTAATATCTAAAATAACACATAAGCCTACATCAAAACTGGTAATCCATTATGACCCAAGGAGCTTTGTTATAATTGGAGTGCTATTCTCATGTTGCAGCTAGTGGGGAGGGATTTTAGATGAATATTCAACAGATATTGCCTTAAGGACACTCTTAGTCAGATATACACTCACTGGCCACTTAATTATGTACAGCATGCTGGTGCCTGGTTGGACACATTTTTTTGTCTTCAGAACTGCCTTCATTTTTCTAGGCACAGATTAAAAAAGATGTCGGAAACACTCCTCAGAGGTTTTGGTTCATTTAGAAATTATATGGCATAATGCAGTTGCTGGAGATTCGTTGGCTATACATCAATAATGCAAATCTGCAATTCCAACACATCTCAAATATGCTTCATTTAATTGCGATCATGTGACTGTGGAGGATGTTGAGGTAAAGTAAATACATTTTTACATTCAAGTAACCAATTTGAGAAGAACTGAGGTTTATGACACCGTATGTTATCCTACAGAGGATATTGTATCACCAGATGGGTACACTTTGCTCATAAAAGGATATCTAAATGATGCTAGTTGGTACTAGTATCATTTACTAGGTGGTATGGTCCCAATAGAATATCCCCCCACATCATTACACCAGCAGCAGCAGCAACTTCCATTGCTGATACAAGACAGGATGGATCCATGCTGTCATGTTGATTATGCTAATTCTAATCTTCCCATCTGAATATCATAACTGCAATCAATATTTGATTGCAATCTTTTCTTGTCTAATTTTTTTTAAAGCCTGTGCAAATTGCAGCCTCATACTGCTGTTTTTTTGCTGACAGAAGTAACACCTGTAGTGGTCTCTGGCTGCTGTAGTCTCTTTCATTCAAGGTTTGAGGTGATGCATTATAGATTTAGAAACTGTATTCTGCATAACTTGGTTGCGAAAAGTGGTTATTTCAACAATTGTTGCCTTTCCATCATTCAAACCCAGTCACTGAATATCATGTCTTCTTCAGACCAGGCTCTGAAAACTTGAGAGCTGGTTGTGTAAGAAAATCCCAGTAGATCAGCAGTTTCTGAAATACTAAGGCTCAGTCTAGCATCATTGACCATACTACTTTCAAAGTCACTTAAAGAGGACATATATTGCTTTTTAGTTATTTTCACATTGAAATTGTTCAGCTGTGGTCTATATAAAGTGGTACTGCAATGCTTTTATATGAATTCGTCATAAATTTACCCCCACATTCCACCTTTTTTACCCCTGTTCTGTGTGCGTCTGAGAGTAACTCGTTTTGGTCTCTTTAAACCTAAAGGACTTCACACCTTGCCCCCTCCAGGTCACAGAGTGTTCCACTCCACCCTATTCAGCCATTTTGTGGTATGCTGGGGGACAATGAACAACCGAACATTGTTATTTATCCACTTGTGGCTTTGGCATCCTTCAGCTTGGACTACAAAAAGTACCCCGAAAAATAAAAATGATGGATTCACAAAATTGTTTAGCTGGAAGTCCATAACCTTCTTTAGCAGCTCCGCAGTAAATATTGTGAAGTAATTGTTAAGAAAACCGAACAGAAAACAGAGAACGGCTTGAAAAATATGACCCAAAAACAATATAAAGACCTCTACTCAGCTCCTGGACTACATTCAAATTCTCTGCAATCCTAGAGACTCCAAGCAGCTATACAACAATATGTATTTAAAGGCTTAAAAAGTGAATTTTGCAAGATGTGTCCCTATTAAATTGCTGCCATGGGATTAGCTGCTTCCCTTTGTTAGAGCACACACTAAACTGAAATAAACCTTAGGACCCTTTTTTTTATCGTTTCTTGACACACATGCACTCATGCTGCCGCTGGTAGGAAGGTTCTTAGTAGATGCATCTCAAACAGATACTCTTCTTTAGCGCATTTTATTTTGGACCGGACAACCCAATTTCCTGACTAACTAATTACCAATTGCTGTGCAGTATACTGACTTCCGGGCCTGTAAAGGATTACTACAAGCAAATGACAATCCAGCAAGTTTACCAATGTTGTATTATTGCATAGTCTTTACATCCCCTTAGTACAAGTTTGCAATGTTGGGGTAAAATAACGTTTTCTGATTTCTTATTTACTCAAAACCAGGATGATTTTGGATAAGAGGATTCATCCACCTGTATCAGGTGGATCCACAGATCTAAATTCCCTAAATGTAGTGAGATTTTACCAAGAGATTCACCACCCCTCAAGCAATACTGCCAAAGAGTTGTTTTTGTTTAATTTTTGGCAATCCCGAAAACACCCACTTTCACCTGAAGATCATTGTTAGTACATGGACTCATCAAAATGTTCTGTCTTTTATTACTCGTTGACCTCTTTTAAAAGAAGAAAAAAAAAAACAAGCTCAAGGACCTTTAAACAGTTCCAGTTGAATAGTGAAAAAGAGGATAACATTTTTTAGCACCTAACATTATTGCACATTCATTGCTAAATGTAGATACTATAACCACATCCGGGGAGCATAACAGTGCAAATGGAAAATTAAAGTCAGGCTTGCTCAAAAGAGCCAAGGATATAGAAAACAAGCAGAACAGCTAGTGTGGCTTAAAAACAAGGCAGTAGTGCTAATGTTAATTATAGCACTAATACAGATTGGATCTTTATTGGTGCTATAATGTCGGTAGTTGAACCGAGGCAACACACACAGCTGTTTGTTAGAAGTATACAGGCAGACAGACAAGACGCAGTATTAAATTGAATAGTCCTAGAAGATTTTATAGAATGTGCAAGCAGTTGGTATCTTTAAGACAGTTTAGCTGTTCATAGTTTGAATTACAATATGGGTTGCACTATGTCAGATTTCCTTCTCTGTGGCTTTTTTGTATGTTTCATTAAAAAGTTTCCAAACCTATATGCTTTCTTATGTAGCTTTCCAACGATGATTGTGACAAAGTGATGCATGCTACATTAGCTCACAGCTTAGCAAAAGCCTACCCAAGGTCAGTTATTGCAGCTCCACATGTTCCCAGTGATTTTAACAAGCAGTGGCAGAAACAGCACCCTGTGGGAGCACATCTCTCCTGGTTACCAAATTCCGGTGCGTGCAAATGTAATATGCACATGCATATGCTCATGTACACACTTGGGCACAAAGAACCTATGCATATATGCAGGTGTATAAATATGTAATAGAAAGAGAGACAGATAGTTCTTACTTTTAATTGCCAAAAAATAATGGTATTATGCAGATCCTAGCCTTTTTTTCTGTTATGTTGTAGCTATGTGAATAATTACCAAATACACCATAATGCTTCTGAACATTAGTAACTTATTAGTAATGTGTACTGAAATCTCCTCCAAATGATAAGTTGTAATTACAATAATAATATGATTGGTAAAAACTTAACCGAACATCAATCTTAGACTCTTATCACATTGGACTAAGACTGCTCCTTGGAGACTTCCATGACCAATTGAAAGCTGCTAAATCTAAGCAAATCTGGAAAACCTAATTTTATTGTGCCACCAATAATGACACTACTCTGCTTGCCAAGCAAATTTTGCACTAATTAGTTTCTCTACGTGTTGAATTTCCCTACATATGAAGGGGATCCCCTTACCTCCATCCCCAGTTTCAGCCTTGCTGTAGAGGAGGAAAAAACACTAACAGGACTTTCATATTATCATCAGCATGAAGAATGTTTGTGTAGAAGGTTTGTGTTTGATCGAAAATGTATCATCCTTTGCAATAATCAAAATCCTGGCACGTGTTCTGTACACATATCCTGCTGAGGGCAGTCAGAACAGTCGTGTACACATTTTGGGGATAGTTTGAGGGGTTCAAGAGGAAAAAAGCACAACCTCACAGCAGCAGCTCACAGGAAGGCAGGTGGATCTTTTGCAGCTTGAGTAGATTGTCCAAATAGTTGGCATGTGCTTCATATATTTTGCAGCTTGTGAGCAAGATCACGTGTGAAGCTGGTTCATAGCTTAAGTGGATATCCTGAACTACAATAGCTTGCAACAGTCACCTCATTACTCCATAGCCAAGTTATCCAAGAGTGTTATATTTAATTATTGATTCCATATCAGCCTTATCATCGCCTGATGAAGCTGTACCCTTGAAATAAAGCCAGTACAGTCATTGCTCTTTAAAAGTGACCAAATTATCAACCCGGACTTATGTGAAGGGGGTACACATACTGGACAGTCAAAAACAGATAATACAAGTCTCCTCCATGTGACACTCTCAACCCAGACGCGCAGTCCCATGTTTATGCATGTTCAAAACAGTCTGGGAACTCTCAAGCTGAGGGGAGTTTTACAGATAATCTGAAATTTACTACTTGCTTCAAATTGACTCTTAATCTGAGCAACCATTAACCCTGAGTACGATGCGACAACCTGTAATTCAGACCTCCGCCTGTCCACAGTAATGGGTACCAGAAGAAAAATGTTTCCACTGCCGTAATTTACCCAACATTTCTGACAGTTTGTCCTCGGCAGGTTGGAAGACCAGAAGTCTGACAAAACTGAGCGAGTAATTAGGTGAGTAAAAGAGAAGCATAAGGATTATCTATTAATGACAGTGACATGGAAGAATATTTAGCAAAACAATTATTTTTTCTCACACAGCAACAGCAACTCTGTCTACATGTCCTGTAGTAATATATGCCTAAAAAGTGGCCACTGAATGTAGTAGATGAATAAAAACATAAATTAATAAATAGTGTCCCGATAAATGTATAAAGTGGCCACTGCAAACCGCTGCAATAACAAGGGCACCCCCTACCACCCTCTTGGTGGCATCACTGTCCATAAAAATATATCACCTGACTTTTTACTGAAACATGCAAAAGAAATAAAAGTACTTGAGCAACCTATCTGAGTGCTTAAAACACTTCCTTTAGGTGTGCAAAGAGACTGTGGTTCATCATTTGATGAGCTGCGAGCTAATGCATTACTTTGTTTTACCAGATTGACTAAACCACAAAGAAGTATAAACAAATGAACATAATCAAAGGAACAACATACAAACATGAAAAAAATATATAATTAATTACTTCAAATTTAGGACACTGTTTTTTCTTGCACTGTAAACATAGATCAACATGAACCAGCAGAATAAGGTTTTTGGAGAATGCTCAAGGACCTGCAGTATTGTCAGCATTTTCTAATCAATAACTTATTGAGCCACAAAATGGCCGATGGCCATGACCTAAAGGATGTTGAAGCAGGTATTTAGTGCCTGTGCTTGTGTGGTATGGTAATTAGATGAAGGATTATAGCATCTGGCATTTAACAGTTGTGTGTAAACGTGTTTGAATTTTTATCACCATGACAAGTAAAAGGAGATGTTAGACCTAAATGGGACTTCTTAATTAATAAATAGCAGCCCCCGACAAGTGCAAGCACAGACAAAATGTGCTTTTTTTGCTTTCTTCACTGCAGTTTTAATTGTAATATATGTAAAGAAAGAAGTAATCAAAGGGGGCGGGATGTGAGGACAGTGAGAGCAAATGCATAAATGAAACAGATGGAGTGAAACAAATGTATTGTGATAAGATTGTTTAAACAGAGCTCAGCTCTACAAAGGCCCCGGTTGCCTTTGCACTCTCTCTCACACTCATTTGACTGGGAAAATGGCCAAAAGGACACATGCATTCTCTTTCTCACCCAACACTCCCTACCCCAAATGTTCCCTGCTTTCTCTTCTCTGCCAACATACTAAATTGTACAGAACTGTGCTGTCAGGTCTCATTTGTGGGAGAAATGGTGCACTGGGTTTTACCTGAAGACAGCAGGTTGTTTGGCGAGTTCTGATGAATCATCTTATTTCAATAATGTGGTTTTAGTTAAGGGACAGAGAAAATGTCCACGCATGTCAAATGTCCACAGAGAGCTGGTATTTAGAACTGGGGTTTGGAAAAATCCTAAAAAAAATACTGAAAATCAACATAAAAGTCCAGTTTCTGGTTATATTCGGTGCCACAAAGAATACTAAAAACAGAATCACAATACTCTTAGAATACATTAATATGTATGTGATAAAAACGTAGTTTGTATTTTACTGATCTCTGTTAAGATTATAACTGTATTTAAAATACAAATGTGACACCTCATGTATGACACATTTTCTTGAAAAAAGTACAATGAAATCACATCAATATCTACAACATGTTATCTCCTAAATTACCCATTTGTAAATTGCAACTGATATGTATATAAATAAACAAAAAAATTGCTCTCTCAACTACCCCTTGTGCATATATGTATATACATGTATATACGTATGTGCATACATATATATATACGTATGTGCATACATATATATACATATGTGCATACATATATATATATATATATATATATATGTATATATATATATATATATATATATATATATATATATATATATAATACACACGTGTGTGTGTGTGTGTGTGTGTGTGTGTGTGTGTGCATGCGTGTATGTATTAGCAACAACAGTAAGAATTGTCAGTCAAGGCATTTTATATTTTGGATTGGCCCCATTTGTTCCCAATGTGCATTGCCGTGTAGAGCAATTTAGAACACATAAACAAGGGAAATATATATTTTCTTCTAGTCTAACATTGCTGATGTTTCGAGAAAATTGCCCAGGCACCACAAAGATCGACCTAACCACGACAGCTATTTCTCTAAATCTCAGTGCAGTCACTTCATTTCTGTCTCTAGCAAGAACAGCTTCATTTCACTTAAGATTTGTGTGTGTGAGTCACTTTAGGGTTAGGAAAATGTACAGACCTCGCAACATATATAAAGATAACTCGCTATGTAAATGCTACATACTCTGTATGTAAATAGAATAAATATTAAATCCCCCAAATATGTTAAGAGTTTGCTTTTCAAGGAGAAAGATTCTGCTTTAGATGACTTCTTCATGTGTATGTGTGTGTAACAGAACATTTAGTTATGACATCCTTGCCACAATTATTCACCCTATATTATATTGTTCAGCCTTTAAGGCTGTTTGACATTTTTTATAGCTTAAATTAGAGCTCCAATTTAATCAAGCATTTGAAAACTCTATAATGATCCTTCTTTTCCTTCACATGTGATCCATACAGAAACCTACCCTTGAAGCCATGAGAAAAGAGGTTCCACAAAAGCGGAACAAAAGATTTCTCAATTCTCCTGGGTATAAGAAGATTTCCAAAAACTATAACACCCTAAGAGACACAATTGGGAGCATTATAAGATAAATTAAAACTCCTTGAATAGCAGTAACTGCCATGTTTCTGGCTCAGCTGTCTGTGTGCTTCCTCCCTCTCCTCCCTCTGCACCTTTCAATCAGTGTGATCTGCTGCACTGGTCATCCTTCCTTCCACAGCAGCACAATTAAGATGATTTCATTCACCTGTTGACCAGCCTTTATATACCGGGTCCCCACAGCATCTTGTTGCCAGATTATTTAAAAGCCATGGGTGAGTAGATGACATAACGTTTTATGCCAGCCTTGCCTTGTTCTTGACCAAGTTCTGGACTTCCTGGATGTCTGTCTTGCCTTGCCATCTCATCGGCTTTCTACTCAATGGACACGACCTGGACTGTTTCCTGACCACGATATTCGCAAAGACCTGTCAGCTATCTTCAGCCTGCCTCACAGTGCATGATCCAAAGCCCAACTCGCAGACCTGCCATCTCCTGCTATCAGCAGTCTGCCCTGCTAGATTCTGCTCCTTTTGCTGTTGATTTGCCTGTCTACGCTCGAATCTGATTATTCATTAATAAACCTCTTGAATACATTACACCATGTGTACTTATACTTTAATAATCCCTAGGGAAATTACAGTTTAGGCCTGTCACGATAACAACATTTTGCTGGATGATAAATCTTCCTAAAATTATTGCGATAAACCACAATACACTCCTGATCAAAATCTTAAGACCAGTCAAAAATTTGCAAGAATTAGCATTTTGCACTATTGGATCTTAAGAAGGTTCTAAGTAGAGCTTCACAATGTTAAAAGGACAAATCAGTGCAAGAGACAAGAACATTTGAGCAGGGAATTGTCTGAAAACTGCATTTACACTCAAACATGATTTTTTCAGCTGATCAAAAGTTTAAGACCATAGTCTTTAAAAGCCAAAAGCTGTGCAAACATCTGGATTCCATGTCATTTTCTGTGAAGTCTTTACACTGTCAAGACCTCCTGATGGCAAAAGCAAAAAAGCTCACTGACTTTGAACGTGGTAGGATTGTTGAGCTGGATAAGCAAGGCCTCTCACAACGTGCCATCGCTGCTGAGGTTGGACGCAGTAAGACAGTCATTTTGCATTTTTTAAATGATCCTGAGGGTTATGGAACAAAAAAGTCAAGTGGTAGACCCCAAAAAATTTCACCAGCTCTGAGCCGCAGGATCCGATTGGCTGTCCGTCAAGACACGGGACGATCCTCTACCCAAATTAAGGCCATTACTGGTGCTGACTGCAACAAAAAACGTCTTCAAAGGCCACGTCTTCTTCAACGCCACAGAATTGCCCGTTTGGACTTTGCAAGGATGCACCAAACATGGGACATTGAAAGGTGGAAGAAAGTTGTCTTCTCTGATGAGAAAAAATTTAACCTTGATGGTCCTGATGGCTTCCAACGTTACTGGCATGACAGGGAGATCCCACCTGAGATGTTTTCTACACGGCACAGTGGTGGGGGTGCCATCATGATTTGGGGTGCGTTTTCCTTCAATGGAACAATGGAGCTTCAGGTTGTGCAGGGGCGTCAAACAGCAGCTGGCTATGTGGAGATGTTGCAGCGGGCATCCCTCATGACTGAGGGCCCTCGTCTGTGTGGTAATGATTGGGTTTTTCAACAGGACAATGCTGCAGTTCACAATGCCCGCCTGACAAAGGAGTTCTTCCAAGAGAATAACATCACTCTTTTGGACCATCCTGCATGTTCCCCGGATCTAAACCCAATTGAGAACATTTGGGGATGGATGGCAAGGGAAGTTTACAAAAATGGACATCAGTTCCAGACAATGGATGCCCTTCGTGAAGCCATCTTCAACACTTGGAGCAACGTTCCCACTAGCCTCCTGGAAACACTGGCATCGAGCATGCCTAAACGATTGTTTGAAGTCATCAACAAGAATGGTGGAGCTACTCATTACTGAGTCCTTTTTTTTGACATTTTGATTTCTGTTTTGGGGGGTTTTCGGGTTTTTTTGAGCTATGGTCTTAAACTTTTGATGAGCTGAAAAAATCATGTTTGAGTATAAATGCAGTTTTCAGACAATTCCCTGCTCAAATGTTCTTGTCTCTTGCACTGATTTGTCCTTTTAACATTGTGAAGCTCTACTTAGAACCTTCTTAAGATCCAATAGTGCAAAATGCTAATTCTTGCAATTTTTTGACTGGTCTTAAGATTTTGATCAGGAGTGTATTGTTATTTGGAGACCTTTTTCAACTAATATGACAATGGCATAATAACGCAAGTATATCCTCTTGACATAACGGCTCAGATAGATTAACTGGTTGGCCGTCGTCATTTGACTTATATCCAAAAAAACTCCCACCCTTCTTAGTTTTAAAGTAGCATTTAAACTGCCGTTTCTCTGGCTCTCTCACAAGGCTCTGAAGCTAAACCTTGAGCATGTGCTGAGACAAGATTTAACTCCTCCTACACTGAGGAAATGAGAAGGTAGGGTTGAATAGACACCAATGCCGTACTGAAGCCTTTTGTTATCCACTCTCAGAGAGAGGAGAGGGAGACACAGGGGGGGAAAAAGCAAGCATGCACACGCAGATTATCAAGTTTATTTTAATTAATCATGTGATTAAAGTTTATAGTGCGATTCATTGATTTACTGATCATCGTGACAGCTCTAATCCATCTTAAATATCGGTTTCTCTGATTGTCTGAGCATTAGCTGTGTGACTGTCAACTTAACCAGGACCACCAAGAGTTTCTTTGTGACCACACAATTCAGTAGCCACTATAACACATGTGCTGACCAAACAAGGACATCATGGTCGCATCACAAGACACACTGCACTCAGACGTCTGGAAAAGCAGCTTCTTGGACTTATGAAGTCAAACTGGAACTGGCTGAACCAGCAGCATGTCTGGCCTGTGAAAAGCCAGACTCAGAACCCAAAGAATACCATCTCCACGGTCAAGCATGGCGGCAGATAACTGATCACGTGGGAATGCTTTTTAGGCGCCATACTGATTGTGTTCCTTGCATTACCAGGAATTTCATGACATTTTCAGATCATACGATGATTCTGTTGACCTCCTATTAACATGTTAAATCTTGATCAGTGGATTTTCAGAGGTCCTGGGAAGGAGGCACTGAAGCAATCAAACATGACTGAGCTAGAGCTTTTCACAGGTGAAGAATGGTCAAAGATTCTGATTGGGAGGTGTCAAAACCTTTTCAGCACATAACCAACAATTTTTAGAAGTAATAAAAGCTATGTGGATGATCCACAAAGTACTACAGCTGGGAATTTAAACTACACTGCACATGATGCCATATATAATACTTTGTGAAGCGCACCATTCCCCCATCAAGCCAAACAATCACACAACATGAAGCTATCACCCCTACACTTAACCAGCATCTTTACAAGGTCTACTTTTGTTTTAGGGCTCTCACTCACATTTCACACCAAATCAAGTTGATCTCTTAGCCAGAGTGCCAAGAGATTAACTTGATTAACTTACATCCACAGTGAGGCCTCCATCAAACCCAGTTGCTGCTAATGAACCCATCAGAATCTCTCAAAGCCATTAAATACCACTTGGACATTCCAATATTGTTTAAAAGCATAGCAATCTGAGTGTATGTAAATGTCTGAATTTGAAGGAAGCAGTTACAGATATTCAAAAATGATCTCTCTCATTGTTTTTGCATCTAGCAAAAAATAAATAAGTAAATATTTGCGTATTCCTTCTAGACCTATTAGAGGAAACATCTAATTTCATATCTGTATATCGTAGGACTTGTAATTCAGTATTTCTTAGCTGTTTTTGTGGATGCATGTGTAATTGTGTGGTTATGCCAGCTCCAATGTGCATAAATTGTAGAAAATTAACAATTAACAAGGCCAGATTTTAATCAAAGTGCTTTTAAAATGCTATCCCGCTCTCTTAGCCTGCCATTTCCTATCCCGTGTCACAACAAAACGAGAGTTGTCAGACTGTGAAAATAACACCCAGGGATGACTACTATTTTCTCAGGACAGTCTGGATCCAAATACAAGTGGAATGTTATCAAAACCCAGATAGGTTATAAGACTGGAATATTTTCAATGTAACCTCCACATGTTTTCTTGCATCCCAAGCGTCACATCCTTTCCAGGTTCTTCATCTGTCACTGTGAGGGAATTGCTATGAACGATTGTGGGGTTCTTTTGGCAAACCTCATCAGTGCGAGTTAGAAGAGGAGATCTGCATGGTCTAAAATGATCTCTAAAATCCAAAACAATGAGGGGACAGATAGAGCTTTTGGCCAAAGCGGATGGACGGATATATGTTTATTCTTCCTATGGAAACATAAAGCCCCTTTCTTGCATACATTCAGAGATATTCATGATCATATTAAGAGGCCATTTTTGAGCATTCAAAACATTATTGCTATTTTCACAACCCAATTCAAAACAAAATGATTCAACAGAATCAAAATAAAATCATTCACCAAACCCAAGGAAGGGAAGGGGGTGTTAGACTGCAGAGTAACTACATTTCCTTCGTCGATTTGGTTCTGCTGTCCATTTCCCCTCTTTCCAATAAAAACCTTTGTAAGCTAATGACATCGACACTTGTTGCCGGTCGGCCAGTGACGCAGGCACTGATTCTGTTTCACCAGAGTCTGCAGAGATTTACAAGAAACTTACCAACTCAGCTGCTTGGGGGAGAACATCAAAAAGCTGTGTGAATACATGTATGTGTGTGCAAGTAAGTTTAAAGCTGTTCTTTAATGACCTAAGCCCCCAAGGCTCATTTGAGCTGCAGATACCAGCAGTCAGCTAATGTACAAACATCTGGGTTGTCTTTCTCTCTTTTCCACACACACACACACACACACACACACACACACACACACACACACACACACACACACACACACACACACACACACACACACTGGGGCTGAGCTTTTATCATTGGCCAGAGGAAGGGTTTTAGCATCCGACCTGACAGATGCCACCCACACATCAACTCATAGCACCATTGCGGCTGGGAAAGGGATTTGGGCTGAGTATGATCCATATATATGTAACGCATATCTGACAGCATGGATTATGTGTATATATGAGAGTGTGAGGAGACAGAAAGGGAGAGTAGTTTGTGTTTGTGTGAGAGACAGTGACAGAGCAGGGTTATTTTATCAAGTCCCCCAGTGGCAACTCACCCCTTTTGTTTTCATCTCTGTTTCTCACCTTACTGTTTTTGTTGTTTTCCCCCCTCTCGCTTTGATATCCCATCTAACCACAGAGCCCCCGTCTTTGTTTTTACTCTGTGTCAGACCCTCCCCACTGTCCTGCCTGTCCTGCTTTTGTTTCAATTTCCATCCGGAGCCTACAGAGCAATAAGGGAATACGTCCAGGAGAGAGTAAGGGTCACTAAACAGAACTTAGGGAAATGTCGGAGGTGAGCTTGGGAGGTGCGTGTCGTGGTTAGATTGTGTGTCTGCCAGGTCAGGATGTGCAGATTGAATCGCTAAATCACTAAACCGTGAAGCAAATCTGCCCTACTGATCTAACATTTCTGTACACCGAGTTCTACATCCAGTTGAACTCTCCATGAAACACACACCGGAAAAAAAAGAGACAGGTCAAGATAGGGTAGAGGTAATTCACAGTTGAAGCTTCCAGGTTTAACTGTAGTCTGTGGTTTTGCAACCGTGCTGCACCTTCCACACATTTTCTCATCATCAAGGCAGAACAGCAAAGTAATAAAAAAAAAACATTATTGTAATGTATTCTAAAAGAAAGTGTCTGAAAAAATAATGGATTTACATATGTATTGTCTTAAATAACTACATTTACAAAAAGTGCCTGCTGAAGCTTATTTTGATGTAGAAAATCTGCCTTTTTTTATGTATTCACCAAATTTGGTAATACAGCCTAAAGCTGCTGAGTGAAAATACAAACCCGATTATACAAATAAACAACATTACAAGACTGCAGATGCAAATATCTAAATAATTTAATTCAATTAATTATCGTTGTCCTTTTTTTCTTTTTAAGTGAGGACAAATGTATAAACAGAAAACCTCAGCAAAACATATTGTTCCAGCACTACATGCATCTTTAACTAAAATATAATACAGACCCGCAGAAAACAGCAAAGAAAGTAGTTTATAAGAAGTATTCTCTCCTTTCTTGCATTATTCTTATTTTGTTTGGAAAAATTATTCTAATTTATTCTGTCTACAAAAGCCAAGAAGACATAGTTAAGTACATTTTAACCATTTTCCCAACAAAGTTATTATCTAAGAATTAAAAGCTAATTTTGCTGTCATGTTGATATTAAAAGCTTATTTTTTAAATTCAACATCTTATGATAGCAAAACTCCATGTAAATATCTCACACAAACGCTAATGATTACACCGACTTTTTATAATAAATCATTACTTATGACATTGTATCAAGAAAACAAAGTTTATTTCTCAATTTAATGAGACATTTCTTTCATTACCATGATAATGAAGATCGTAATGCCATAGTTAGCCATATATATACGTATGTTATACTCCAGAAAAAAATGAAGGTTGCTTTATGAAGACATCAGGTTGTTTATCTTATTATGTTGAGATTACATAGCTTGGTTTCTAAAGTTAGGAAGGCATATAGCACAATTACAATACACATTTTTCTAAATCAACAGTGTTTATCCTGTACGTTATTATCTTCAATTAATAATGCTTGTTTTATGGAGGTGTACTTATCAAATTAAAGACAAAGCTTGAATTGCCACAATTACAGTTAAAATATCTTAGTATCACAAAATAAAATAGTCCTTAGGATAGTGAGAATATTAATCTCATCATCAAATGATAATGAAGTCATTATATCACACAGTTACCAAATAATAAAGCCTGTTTTATCAAGATAAGTGTCTTAAATCCTTTATCTTGTGATTACAAAGCTCAATTTGCAACGGCAAAAGTTTTAATAACTCAATGTGATGAGATAAAAAGACACAGATGCCGAATTGCGCTCCTCAAGGACCGGCATCCTTTCTCTGCTTCAAAACACCTGAATCAAATATGCTCTACATAGTCATTAGCAGGACTCTGCAGAACTTGATTACATGCTTAAGAAGCAATCGAGCTATTTGATTCAAGTGTGTTGGCCCAACGACACATCTGTAAGTTGCAGGATACTTGAGAAGTTTGACACCACTGGATAAAAAGCTTGCCTTCCTATGTTATTGACATATTTATCCCAAGATCTATTGCCTGCAAAGCTGGGTCTTTTGTAAAGCCAGTTTGAACACATGATTAACACGCGATAACAAAGCTAGTTTCTCAAGAGATGACAGTGTTTATCTCATTATGTTCTGATAACAAATGCTGTATAGTCACATGTAACAGCTTAGATAATTCAACATAACCTGATAAAGTTTGTTTTCTCGAAGCTGGTTATCTTGTCTTATTATCGCATTTACATGAAATTTGTTTGGTGAAAT
Source organism: Fundulus diaphanus (assembly GCA_037039145.1). Lineage (NCBI taxonomy): Eukaryota > Metazoa > Chordata > Actinopteri > Cyprinodontiformes > Fundulidae > Fundulus > Fundulus diaphanus. The sequence goes on along the minus strand of CM073140.1, from coordinate 21,723,583 downwards.
AAGCTGTTAAATATAAAAAATTTAACTCAAGATAACAGCTTAATTCCTGAGATAATTTATGACTGTATTATATTGTTTCAACCTGGAAGGCATGGGTTTTCATCACAGACCTTTCGAAAACACACAAAAATGTCTTTTTGTTTATCAGAGCTAGGAACAGCCATGCTACAGGGATTTGACTTAAAGAAACGTCTGGTAAACTTGACTTCAATTACTGTTAAAGATAATTCTTAAGAGTCATGAGAGTGATACAGAATAACAAATCTGTGTACCACAAGGGTCGCCTGTTTTCAAGCCACAATTATTTGATAATTTTGATAATAGAAGAAATACAAATGTAAGCCCTAAAAGTGAGAATTTATATGGTTTATTAATGGTATGAAATGATTAATAAGATTATTTATTGTGGAAAAAAAGAAATAGATGAGTCTCTCTTTGTTTTACTAAGACCTTCTGTCTTTTTTTTGTCCTGATCTCAGTGTTCCCCTGCTCTCTCTCCTTTTCTCTCTTTCACTAAAGAAGAGGTCTGGAGTTACAGTCACCAGAGCAATTAGTGACTTCATGTTCCTCTTCACTGTCAAGAAAAAGCAAGGATACACACATGCACACATGTGGTGGGACACACACACACCGACTGTTCTCTGTCAGCCTCTGTACTGACAGGCACTGGGCAAAAGTTCACTTTGTCTCTCTGCTAACTATCTCCCTTTCTCCTCCTCGCTGTGTCCTCTTCTCATGACTTTTCAAGTAAACTCCTAACTAGCAATCTTTTATTCTTCATATCATTCTCTTTTTAAGCACCTTTCTAAGGGCATCAATTTCTGTTTTTTATCATTTCAGCCTGCATGAAAAGTAACGGACTTGTTTGTTCAGTGTTTTGTGCGTGTTTTTTTTTGCTAATTCTTTCGCCTTCCCAATAAATTTGCACAATCGTCAACTTACCTTTTCTGCAAGCAATTTGCTCCTTTACAGTTTTTCTTTATCCAATCTTTTTTTCTTCTCATAACCTTTATTTTTTATTAATTTTGCAGACTGTGATCTGTTATAGAGGTGTACTAATACAAAAGACACACAACATATCATACTTGTGCTTCTTTGGTCTCATTTTCCTTGATACAGCAGAATCAAATTAATTAAAAATGCTGCTGTTAAATATTATGGAAATTCAGTACACAGCTGCATCTCAAATTAAAATTTCATTGAAAAGTTAATTAAACACTGCATTGAAGTAGGACAATTTGAAACTCATGATATATGCAATCATAACACACAGCGTTAAAGCATTTATTTGAGTTTTTATTGTAGAATTTTTAGGTTATGGATGTAGTTATTCATACAAATAAACATACTGAGAGAATATTCTGTGCAGAACATTTCTGCATTGAAGCAAAATTATGTAAGACTTGAAATATTTTACTTTATGTAAAATGAATCTTGATAAAATGCAAGTTTCACTTTTTTGACTAAAATACTAAAAGTAATTTCTGAATTACAGAGATGCACCTATCTGAGCATCTTCTCTCATGTTTAATCAAATTTTGGATTTTTAAAATCCAAACTATCAGGCTATCCGATCTAGAAGTGAGGACTCATTGTATCATCTTAGTGGCATAAAAGCTGAATTTCTCCATCTGCTAAACCCCTGAATCTTACTTTGATCCGACCTGATCTTTGATCCTAGTCTAATTGCAGCTTGGACCTCTGGTTACATCGCACCAAATGAAACTGTTCAAACAGCCTGCTTATGACACATCCATTGTAGCCCAGTGCACAGTCTAATGCTTTTCATTCTTTGTGTGAAAAGGGAAAAGGATTCATGTCTTATTAAAACACAAATGACTTTTATAAGCCTCGCCCACTGAAGCTGTAGCTAAAGAAAATTAAAAAGAAGATGGTCTGCAACCAGTGGCTCTTTGGACCTTCCACAATGGCTCGTAAAAACTTTGGCTAAAAATGCAGAAGAACCAACTAATGTTTTTATTTATAAAAATGATAAATGCTGGTTTTGGCTGTTTTTTCCCCCATAAAATTATTACATTGAATTTCCACAACAGAATGGCACCAAAAGTGCCAGTGTTGTTTTTTTAAATGCATTTTTCTTGCGTTTAGATTGGAAACAATGGGCTTTTTTACTACAGAATTTTCCACAAATATCACAATGCCATTGTATCCATCGTCTTTTTTGCAATCATTTTATATATATATATTTTTTTCTATTTAAAAAAAACTGAAATAAAATGGTGGTTCTTTAAATATGAGAACGCGTTTTGTATAGTAGATATTTATCAAAATGTATACGTTTTCTTTTTTTTCCCAAAGGTCATGCTACATCTGCGGCACTAAACACGTTTTCTTCGGTTGGACTAAGGTAAAAATGGCTCTTTGCATTGTACAGGTTGTACACCCCTGATCTAGAAGGTGAGTGACTCCTATGATTAGTTGCTTAATTATGATCCCGTAGATTTGTTACATTAGGATCCAGCATTAGCGCTAAAAAGAAGCCGGTTACTAATGACTCTTATTGGCCCACTAATGTCCTTATAAGTATTTATAACCAAAGGATCTTAGGAGCGCATGCAGCAAGTGGGCGAATGATTCAGGAGTGAATCTATGTGAATCTGATGATCAATGAAAATGCTGAACATTCATAAACATCAGTAGGTGACTCACAACATCTTCGCACTTCCTAAAACGTTTGAAGTGTTCACAAGGTTCATAGTGGTTATTAGTACTCTATCATCGATAGTCGTGGACACAAACTACTCCTCTTCACTCCCAGTCAGTGACAGTATAACAAGATACATTTAAGGACAACCCAAAGACCACGTAAAATTGAATTTTTACAAAAATGAATAAATGTGTTCAATCTAGATTATGAGACTCGTTTAAGCAAAAACTGCTTTACAGTTCCTGAATTCAAGATGAGCGAAACGCCGCAGAACACGTTTGGCAGATAAAATTTTTTTTCTTTACAAATGACAGACTGTGAGCTGTTATGTTTCATTTATTGGTAATTCTGTCTGCTGGCAGCTTAGCTTGAGAGTATAAACAGACAATAATGTTTTGAGATAAATAATTACCGCCTTGCTTATCTGAAGCTGTTTTAACAGACGCCTCTCGTAATTACCATGACGCTAATATCCAAAAGAAAAACATGGAAACTTTGGAGACTGTAGTTCTAATCTGTTTGTTGGGGAACTGATGTGACTTGAGACTCCTGTTTTCTATAGGACTTAAAGGTGAACAAGTTATCAATAGGTACTATTTTCCCTTTTAAGTGTGAGATATAAAAAAAATCTCAATTTAAAGAGTAAAAATCTGTTCTATTTCAACAGAATAGTCAGAAAGTGCTTTTGTTATTTTCACAAAATATTTAGACTGACTTTACAAGCAGTTTCTCATTGCGTTTGCCTACAGTTCTGCACAAGCTATAAATATGCTGTGTCTGACATATAACCAGTGGAATAAGGAAAACCTAATTTCCTGCAAAAATATTCAACAATAAAAAGTCTGCCTATTTTCAAGCTGAGCCTGCACCTTCAATCATAAAACACATATTTTCCATAAAAAATTTAAATCCTTTTAATGTGTTTTAGTTGTCAGGTTTTGTGATTGGATTTACAAAACGGGAGGAAAAAAGAAGTGAGAATAGCAATGCTGAGAAAGGTAAAATTGCAGGTTTGGTCACTATTTTCCATCCACATTGTAATTCCGGAATGACAGACATGTATGCCCCATAATTGCATCACTTTTTTGGCCGCAGTGTAGCAAATGTCTGTTGAGCAGAAATAAGGATGCAGATACGTTGATTCAGCAGTAGCAGGGACCAGTTGGACACTGAAATGTGAGATGTGCTGCAGAATAAACTTTCTCAGAATCCTCTCCTACGCAGTGGTTTTCATATCAAGCCTTTTACTGATTAAACTGGCTAGTCAATTTCTCTCCAAAAACGTAGAGTCATTATGAACTAGCAAGGCCATCAATCAGTTTCTTGTCCTCCATGTTGTTCACTGAAATCCCATTAGTTTCCTCAATATTTTTCGTGCAATTGCATGAAAAACAAAGACTCTAGAAATCAAACCTTTCTGCATGCTTAATGGTTTTCTTTATATGGACTCTTGATGTTGAGTTCTTTCGCTTACATTCAAGAAGTCCACTGTCTTTTACCCATTATCAGATTCCAGCCCAATGTTTCTCTATGATATGAAGTAGGGAGAAATGAAAGAAAGAAAAAAAAAATTCAGATCTGTTCCAGAGATTTTTTTTAAGGGGGGTCGTGGGCAATGAACAGACTCACTGCAGAATGAGTCATGCAATTTATATAGCACTTTGTGGATAATAGCTGACAAATAGCAAACTACAAAGCACTCAAATGGATAAAATATACCCTGTAGTTAGTGATGATAGAGCCATAAAATGACTTATTAAATACTCTCAAGAGCTTGAGTTTGAGCAAAGCATTACTTCTGAGTTGAGCTGGCAGAGGTAAAAAAGGAGGATATGAGTCTTATATAAATAGAAAATGAAGCAGCAAGAATGTAAAGATGACAGGTGGAAGGAAAAATTGCTTGTGTGGGTGCGAGCATGCCACTGAAAAGAAATTTCCAAGAAATTTAAAGTCATGGATCATAAGGAAACTAATAGAAAATAAATTAAGCTTTAATTGCCTTATCACATAAATGTACACACCCTTATAAGGAACTTTGCTGAAGCACCATTTGAATCATCTTGAATCATTGATCCAAGATGGCGCCGCGGACGGCAGCCACGGTGTGTTGGTGCGCACTTTTTTGTTTTGTCTTACTATTTAACTCTGGTTTTTGCGATGATACCCGGAGCTCTTTCACCAGAGAAGAACTCGTGAACATCAGGGCTACATCACCAGAGGATTTATTCCCTACTTTTCTTCTCCCTACGCTGGAAATTTTGGACATTCTGGTGCGCTCACATTTGCTCACGTAGCGAAACGCCAGAGGAGAGGGAAACGCGCTGGTGCGTCACCGCCAGCGCGGACTCCGCTCACCGCTACCGGGCATAATCCTGTCCAACGTGCGTTCCCTGTCCAATAAACTACACAAACTGAAACTAATGCTGGGCAAAAACAGGGACTTCTCTTCATCTGCTGTTTTTTGCTTCACGGAGATGTGGCTGTGTGGATTAATTCCGGAGTCCGCGCTGCAGCTGGACGGCTTCCAACTTCTCAGAGCTGACCACGACACACATCTTTCCAGCAAAGCGAAAGGTGGAGGGATCTGTTTTTACATATACAGCGGCTGGTGCAACGATGTGACAGTGATCCAGCAGCACTGTTCTCCTGACCTGGAATCCTTCATCATAAACTGTAAGCCTTTTTATTCACCCCGCGAGTTTGCTTCATTCATTCTGGTCGGTGTTTACATTGCGCCGCATGCAAACGTGCAGGCCGCACAGCGCACGCTCGCAGACCATATACTGAGCATGGAGAAGAGAAATCCGGACTCCTTAGTTATTGTTCTTGGCGACTTTAACAAAGGAAACCTCACTCATGAACTTCCGAAATATAGACAGTTTATTAAATGCCCGACCAGAGAAGAGAGCATTCTGGATCACTGTTACACCACAGTCAGAGATGCTTATCACGCCGTCCCCCGTGCTGCACTGGGCCAATCTGACCACGTCATTGGTTCACCTGATTCCTGCTTACAGGCAGAAACTAAAACTCTGCAAACCTTTAGTGAGGACATCAAAGAAGTGGACCAGTGAGGCTGTGGAGGATCTTCAGGCGTGTTTGGATTCTACTGACTGGGATGTATTCAGGGCTGCTACCAACAGTCTGGATGAGTTCACAGAGGCTGTGACATCATATATCAGCTTCTGTGAGGACTACTGTGTTCCATCACAAACCAGGGTGTGTTACAATAATGACAAACCCTGGTTCACAGCCAAACTCAGAAGGCTAAGGTTGGACAAAGAAGATGCCTTCAGAAGTGGGGACAAATGCAGATTCAAAAATGCAAAATACATGTTTAGCAAGGCGGTGAAAGAGGCTACACGACTGTACTCTGAGAAGCTGCAAAACCAGTTTTCAGCCAACGACACTGCTTCTGTCCGGAAAGGGTTTAGGCAGATAACAAATTACAAGCCTAAAGCCCCCCACTCCATGAACGACCGACAGTTAGCAAACGACCTGAACAACTTCTACTGTCGTTTCGACAGACAAAGGGACAGTCCTGCAACCACCCCCCACGACACCACCCAACAGATCACCTCCACCTCCTCCTCAGTGACAACTCTTTCCATACATGAGAGAGATGTTAACAAACTCTTCAGAAGACAGAACCCCCGGAAAGCTGCTGGACCAGACTCTGTCTCTCCTTCCACCTTGAAGAACTGTGCTGATCAGCTGTCTCCAGTGTTCACAGACATTTGTAACACCTCACTGGTGACATGTCACGTGCCAGCCTGCTTCAAATCCTCCACCATCATCCCTGTTCCCAAGAAGCCAAGGACCACAGGACTTAATGACTTTAGACCCGTCGCTCTGACCTCTGTGGTTATGAAGTCCTTTGAGCGCCTTGTGCTTTCACACCTAAAAGAAATCACCGACCCCTCCTGGACCCCCTACAGTTTGCCTACAGAGCCAACAGGTCTGCAGACGACGCTGTCAACCTGGCCCTTCACCACATCCTCCAGCACCTGGACTCTGCAGGAACCTACGCCAGGATCCTGTTTGTGGATTTCAGCTCTGCCTTCAACACAATCATCCCAGCTCTGCTTCAAGAGAAGCTCTCCCAGCTGAACGTGCCCGACTCCACCTGCAGGTGGATCTCAGACTTCCTGTCTGACAGGAAGCAGCACGTGAAGCTGGGAAAACATTACTCTGACTCACAGCTCATCAGCACTGGTTCCCCCCAGGCTGTGTTCTTTCTCCTCTGCTCTTCTCCCTGTACACCAACAGCTGCACCTCCAATCATCAGTCTGTCAAGCTCCTGAAGTTCGTGGACGACACCACTCTCATCGGACTTATCTCTGATGGTGACGAGTCCGCCTACAGGTGGGAGGCTGACCATCTGGTGACCTGGTGCAGGGAGAACAACCTGGAGCTCAACGCTGTAAAAACAGTGGAGATGGTTGTGGACTTCAGGAAGAACTCAGCCCCAGCTACCCCCATCACCCTCTGTGACTCTACAATCGACACTGTGGAGTCTTTCCGCTTCCTGGGAATTATCATCTCCCAGGACCTAAAGTGGGAGCTGAACATCAACTCCCTCACCAAGAAAGCCCAGCGGAGGATGTACTATGGCAGCTGAAGAAATTCAACCTGCCAAGGACAATGATGGTGCAGTTCTACTCCTCCATCATTGAGTCCATCCTCACCTCCTCCATCACCATCTGGTACGCTGGTGCCACCGCTAAGGACAAGGGCAGACTGCAGCGTGTCATCCGGTCTGCAGAGAAGGTGATTGGCTGCAATCTTCCATCTCTCCAGGACCTGTACGCCTCCAGGACTCTGAGCCGTGCAAGGAAGATTGTGGCTGATCCCTCGCACCCCAGTCATAGACTATTTCAGTCACTTCCCTCTGGCAGGAGGCTGCGGTCCATCAGGACCAAAACCTCACGCCACAAGAACAGTTTCTTCCCAACTGCTACCGGCCTTATGAACAAGGCCAAGAGCTGCCCGTGAAACTGGACACTGCCTCTCTCCCCCGTTCAGGACTTACAAGTTTCTGCGTTACATTAACGCACAGTTTACTGAGTGTATATAGCTTCTGTATATATATCCATTTTATTTTATCTTATTTTATTTTTTGTCTGCACCATCAACGCCAAGTCAAATTCCTTGTAAGTGCAAACCTACTTGGCAATAAACTTGATTCTGATTCTGATTCTGAAATTGTGTTTCCTGGGTAAACGCCTGTCATTAATTATGCAGAATCACGTGATTCACCACCATGGTGTTAAACTTGCCTTGTGTGGTGTGTTTATTTTGAATCTTATGACTTATCTAAACTGAGCTGAATTGAACCTGAGATAATGTTCAGCTTTCCAAGTAGGACTTTCCTGACATTTAAAAATTTTCTCCTCTAGCTAAGGGCATATTATGCCAAAAGGTTACACAGGTTCAAATGAAGAAGGTACACAAAACTCCACCGCATTATATTCAATCTGTTGTACCATGAAGACAACTATTTGAGAAAATATGAGGCCACATGTAGATTAGAAAAACTGGATGTTTCTCCAAACTAATGACAACACAAGACTGAAAATAGTCAGGAAGGCTACAAAGATGGTCAACATGGAAGGAGCTGCAAGAATTTTGAACAAGTACTGGTTAAGTTCTCCATATTTCCTGTATTCCCTAGACAGTACAGAATGTCTTGACTAAGAAGCAGGGTAAAGAGACAGAATGTTTCTGAAGCAGGAGTTTATTTTCAAGCAACACGGTTATTCCCCAGATCAACAAAAGAATGGCTTTCTGAGAGAAAACTTGTTTTGCAGCATCCTATCAAGTGTCCTGACCCAAATCCAACAGAAAATCTGTGGGGGGGCTGCGGCCAACAGAAATGCACAGAACATTTTGCGATGTAGAGTGGGCAGCTATCATGAAATCAAAATGAGGTATCTTGATTGACTATTCCAAAGCAGACCAATCCCTAAAATTTAATCGAAAAGTCCTCCAACAATGTATTAATGTTATGGCGAGCACATTTATGCAACCAGGCTAATGTATCTTTTTTCTGCCTTACAGATTTCCCAGTTTTCAGTTGAATTGAACAGGATGAATTTTACATTATATGTGTACAAAGAAATTAATTAACATAAACCTGCAATTTTCACAGGGTTGTGGACACTGTTGAGAGTCACTGTATACAAAAAAGAGCAGTGAGATCATGTAGCGAGTTGCTGTCATTGTAGCTGAGACCCAAAAAAAAGTACATAGGGTATTCACATCATGAACACATTGTAGTCAGAGGGATTTTGTTGAAAAAATGGTTAAACATTGTAAGTGGGAAAATATGATTCAGAGACATGTTAAACTGAATGTTTAATGTCTTTCGCAAAACTTAAAAGGAGTCTAGAGAAAGGTAAAGGATGGATAAAGGTATGCAGCTGACAACCTCATGAGCAGCTGAATACAACAGTGATTGAGGGGAAACTACCACATGTTCGTCTCTACTAAGGTAACTCAATTTTAGTTCATAAACATTGTATACTTCGTGGTTAAATTGAGGGGTAATGCTAGTTCTGCTGTTTTGGATATTAAAGTACTTCATGACTCTGAGATCATACAAGTTGCTATATATTAGAAAGTTCATATATTATTATGACCCGAGTAAAAAAAAATAAAAAATTCTATGACAAAGTGGATTTTTAAGGCTTTTTAGCGCAAGGCTCATAAAAAATGTTGCGCCGGGTGTCACGTGACCGATGATGTCATTCGTTGACAAGCATTGATCTGTTGACATTGCAACAAGTTACTCCCTGGTTGCAAACTCGCTTTCTCAAACACAAATAGATGGATTAAACATGGCTAAAAAGTGTGTGGCTTATGGTTGGTCAAATACCAACAAGGATAATGTCTCCTTACACACATTTCCGAACCCGAAAAGTCCCGGAGGTGAGAAAATCCTCGCTGAATGCAATCGGCAAGTAGACGGTAGCCTCTAAACATTCGTTTCAGACGCAGCGTTTAGAGGGTCCTGAGCGGAGTGTTTCTCCCACTCCAGCCGTGACAATCCCTGAGCGGCCTGAGCCCAGAGAAGCTCACTGACGCTGCAGCTCCTCTTCCTCACTCCTCACACCGTGGGAGCAGAGGAAACTCGGCGCAGCGGCAGCCAGCTGGTAAAAGACGTTTTACCCACGCTGAAGTCTCTGGTGGTGTTACGTCAGGTGGAGCTGCTCCATTTGAGTGGCCTGAGCCCAGAGAAGCTCTCTGCGCCTTAATCAGAGCCCACCGAGCTCTCTGTTGATGTCTCCTTCTCTCCTCATCACGCAGTGGGAGCGGAGAAATCTCGCTGTCATCACAGCAGCCTGCTGTGAAGCGACGTGCTATCCACACTACCTCTCAGCACGGCCCTGATACCCCGGAGAACCCGGAGGTGTTTAAAGCCGTGGTGGGGATAGACCCACAGACCTTTCGTTTCGGAACCCCCATGCCCCCACCGGAGAATATGAGCGCCACGGCGCAACAGGTAAATGCGCGTCCGCTCTCAGAGCACTCACGTCTAGATTATTAAGTAAAATTCCGGGAACAAATAATGCTGAGACACTGTGGTTTGTGCTGAATGTACATCTTTTTCTTTTATGTGCTGTTTTGGCGGATTTCAGCCATCATAAACGATGCCAGGCAATCGGGCTTCGACGAGTTGTTTCCGTGTTTACATCCGAACTGTCAGCCAGAACCGCGATTATAAGCCCCGATTCCAATTATACACTAGCAACCCATTTTGTTTATTCTCCTAAAATGTTTTTCTCAGACTTACCCGAATCGTAACAGATGCTTGCGCTGTCTTTCGTGTTAAAATCATCACTTTGTGAATCCGCATTTGAACTTGTCGTTGTGTACTCCCTTGTATTCTCTGTAGCGTAGCCTGAGCTACATCAACAAACTACGTCATCATACCACGTGACCCAAATTGTGGATTTTCAGCCTAGCGGTCGCCGAGGGACAATTTTTAGTCCTTAAAAAAACCTTTAACAGCGCAATCACGATCTTAATGCCACATTTTTTGAAAATATGGTCACTAATGCATGTATTTCCGAGTTGGTCGATCTCAGAATCAAGAAGTACTTTAAGTATGTTGCACTCCTAATATATAATGTAAATTATTTCCATGGATAGATCAATGGCAGCATGAAAACATCTACTGCAGTCTGCGGTAACTATTTTAAGTTAATAATATTTTTATGTTGGGTATAAGATAGGTATTTATATCTGGGCTTTATCATCAATGTGTCTGCTGTTACCTTGAAATAACTTAACTGACAATTCAGAACTCGTTTGGACATTTTTTTCCCTGTCTTTTTTGCCTTAATGTTGGTAGGTAAGGCTAAAATGCTTATGTTAACGTTGTAAGCTTGACTATCGCGACCATTACCCTTTTTTTTACATGTCCTGTCTGGCAGTGTAGCATTAATTATCATGGCCATTACAATGTCTTTGTTGTTGGGGGTTAGCTCGGCCTGGGGCACACTTCCGCGTGGGTGGAGCGATCTTAGTCGGCGTCACGTCAATGCGGTACCGCGCGCGAGCTATTTTTAGAAACACAACGTCACGATGACGTCACATCACGTGGTACGCAGTAGGGCAAACTCCCAAACGCGCCGCTGTTTTGGTGTGGAAGAGACGTGCGTTAGCCTAGGTTTTACTCGGTAAACGACTGCTTTTTCCAACATCTAAGACCATGGTTTATAAACATTGTTGCTATGGGACGTGCAACAGCGACTCGAGGTACGCTGATCGGCCGCATATGAAGGATGTTTTCTTCATTAATTTCCCGAAACTCAAGAGTGCCAAGGAGAAATGTGTGCGTTGGGTACACTTATGCGGGCGGCCTACACAACATTTCAACCCGGAAAAAGTTACCAAATTCACCTACATATGTAGCAAGCATTTTGTCGGTGGAAAGGGTGATGATAGCATATAGGCTAGCATGTTAGCAGGCGCTAACATGGTACCCTGCTACCGGGATAGTTTACTCAAAAACAAACGCCCTGAATCTCTTAAGCGAAAGATTCTGAGATGTGAACAATCGTTTTGTAGCTACCTATTGGCTAGATATACAGATTCCTGGACGTTGATTGCAAACAAACAAAAAAGGCCGACGTGAACGGAGCACGGTGGAAATCATAACAAAGGCATGAACGCCGAGCAGGGAAAAAAACAAAGCTTACCGTTGAATCAACTCGGCCCGTCTTCCGGTTTTTTTGAGCCCTCGACACTCAAGCCACCGTTTCAGCTGAAGGTTGGTGTGTTCTTCCACAGTGCGACCAGTAAACCGTGCGCCTGGGACATCGTCTTGGGTAAGTTTAATGGCTGCAAAGTCGGTCATATCGCTGGTTCTGTTGCGCTTGTAATGGCTGGTTTGTATGTGCGTTCTACGACTGTTTGCCCTACCGGTGCGGCAAAAGGGGCGTTACTCTCAAGGCCGTGACGTCACGTGCGCGGTACCGCATTGCATGACCTGTCCTCGAAATCTCATCAAGGTCTCCTATTAAGCTTTTTAGGGCATTGCCTGGATTGCAGATCATTTCTGCCTTTAGGAGAGGCTAGGCAATGCAAATTTCTTATTAATACTTTAATTTCTAATGCTGAGTTCAGGTTCTCATCAGTCACAAGCCCCTTTCGCAAAGCTGCACTCTGTAAATTAAAATTAGGTTTGTACAGCAGAGGTGCTTTCAGGCAGCTGAAAACCTGTGTGTGGTATGATCGAGAAATAGTAGGAGGAAAAAGTTAATTCAGGGCTGAGGTCTAGAATACCAAGAAATATTCAAATGAACTGCTCATGAAGCTGAAAGAAAATATTATCAGCAACTTCTGTGACAGGCAGAAGGAAGAACTGATCTATTCTTCCTGCTGACGCTTATTACATAATGTTTTCAAAAAATAATTAGAACACTAAAAAATATGAGAAACATAACATTGCTGAAACAGGAACAATCCAAATCACAATGAAAATTCCACATTGGACAATCAGAGGAAGGTCCAGCTTGCCCCTCAATGTGTTGCTGTGTTTGCATTCATATACCTGCTTGTGCTTTTTGTTACATTAATATCTGGTTAAAATAAAAGCAAGCTCCCCCTAATAATATTTAGTTGGGAAAAATAGACAATTGAGCTTAAAGTATTACTGTTGTAAACAACATATATTCCTAAACAGCAAGCAGGTAATGTCAGTAAAGTCATGTGAATTAAATTCTCCTCTGAGAGTATGACATTGAATGTACCTATAACCCAATAATGGCTACACCTCAAAAACAAAATCTCCTTCTAATCCATAATTCAACAGCAGGAAAAACAGAATCCACAAAAACACACATTAAAGCATGCCTGTGCAACTGGTGGGTGAATTCAGCAAAGTACTTTGACTGCTCTTTCACTCAGTGCCAGAAAGCAAGCTGTCAAAAACATTTTTAGTCGCAGTCTAATTTTACACTTATTTTTACTCATTTGTAGTTACAATAAAGGAGTGTTTCTACTTCAGGTATTTTTTCTAAAAACTAGAATAGATTTCTATTTTCTACATTCTTTCACCACATTTCCACTGTGTCTACCAGCGTAAAAACGGATTATCCAGGAAATTTGCTACAGAAAATGGAACCGCTAGGAAAATGCGTTTAATATTATTCTAAACCCCCATGTTGAAGCTTTTTTTGAGGACAGGTGTGAAGCATTTTGAATTGGTTCAATATTTTCGCCATCCTGTTTCAATTATCAATGTTTAAATTCAATGTGGAATTCTCTGAAATGGAGGGAGTGAATGGTGACTCAGAGTTGAGACTTTCTGGAAGAAAAAGCAGCCAGTTATCCAGGATGGGTGAGTTTCTGATCGAACCTGTCACCAACCATTTTTGATCATTTTTTATCTATCTCTCCTACAGGTTGGTCCTCTATCTTTTTCCTGGAGGTGTTTTTTTCCCCCATCCCTGATCTTTGCAGTAGTTTCTGGTTAGCTCTCAGCTCCTCTGTTTCCTTATCTAAAGGCTGTCTTGCCCTTTGAAAATATTTTTTTTCACAGTTTATTCAGGGCTTGTTATTTGAGAGACATCACACCTTCATGAGGGGTGCATTGCTGCCCACACATAAATTAAGGTAATCTGCAATACAATCTGTGATGCTGTCAATGTCTTCACAATGAGGAGCATATAGGTCATCATACACAGTAGACTTGAAACAGACCCTTCAGAGCTTCTTCAGCCTCCTCAGACCATCTCTTAACTGAGTCTTACAGCTGGTTGTATGTGTACAAGGGGTTTATACACAGGCTTGGCATGAACCAGGTTGGGATCCGAGCCTCCCAGGGGAGGGAGGAAATGCACTGGGTAAAGGTGGGGGGAATGGAGGACAGGGAGACATGATCAAAGTCCCGAGAGATCAGAAATAGGGCCTGGGGAGGCTGTGTCGGGAGTCTGCTGGTCACAGTGTGGGGAACATTACATGCTGGTATAGCATTGGCCAGATGCTTCTTCCCGCTCTCCTTGTTTATGTTGGTCTGGCGTAAATGAAAACCATCAAAGTTCATATTTGTGCCACATCTCAGTTAGCATGACCAATCTGCTCTCTCAATAAGCTTGCTTATGCTAGGTTAGGGCTGCTAATTCATCCGCTTTGTTAGGAAGGGACCTCATATTTTCTATGACGGTGGACGGGATAACGAGTCTGTACCTTCTCATCTGGTTGCAGCATTTGATGCTAGTATGGAAACTCTCGTCATTTCCTTCTCAGGTCACGGGAAGATTGTGCCGCTGGGTGGGAGGTGCCACAGTGGAGCTACCAAGAGCTAACAACTGAGCTCTGATGTAAACAATGGAAGTGTGGCTTGTCAGACGTTCTCTTGTATAATGAGGAAATCAAAAGTTAAGTTGTTCACAAATCGGTCACCTCTGTGATGTGCACAAGTAAGAAGAAACAAATAGAAACACACAACACATGAAAAAAATAGATTTAAAAGGGAAACCCCAGGGGTGAGTGGGGAGCTGCTGGAACAGACTGTATGCTCATGCGGCCTCAGACTATTTAGTTTCTATGTGTCTATATGTGCCTATACATGTAAGGTAATATGCCATTGAATATCACTGCTGAAATGTAAATGTTTTTAAATAAAGTTAGCTTTTTTTAACTTTTTCTCTCACATACCTCTCACAGCATCAGCAATTTACATAAAAAGGCATGGGTTTGAAACCCCCTTCTTACACCAAAGGAATTGAGGAAGGGAATTTTATTATTCACCACAGACCTTGATAAAATTACCAGTAATTTAAATCTTCACTTTCCTTGAACCTGGACTGTGAGTGTCATTCCGGGGTCAGTGCTGTATTATGTCATTACATAAAATTCAATGGACCTCTTCTCAGCTGTAGCAATTTAAAGCTTGATGTGTTGACTGCGCAAGAATAATCCATTAGTTATAGAAAAACAGGTGGTTGCATTATAGCACAGGACAACTATAGTGTCTTATAGAATAGGAACCCCTCTGTTACTACAGAAACATGTTGCACAAAGTTACATAAGCATTTGTTAACAAATATGTAATAAGAAAAATATAGGGGTTGTTAAAGGTTCACTGTAGCAAAATAAAAACATGCATACAGTTTCTATTATTCTTATTAATCCAAATTTAGCACTGCTTGCAATTTTTATTCATGATATCAAAGCATAAAACGTAAATTTTAAGCTGAAGCTGGTGACCATGGGGGAATAATGTGTGGGGCCGTACATATACAGAATACGTGCATTCTGCAATTGTCATTAGAGTCGCTTTAAGCTCTTCGTCATTTCTCCACTCTTTCCCATTTATCTCCTTCAGACCACAGAGAACTAATGGAGTTTGTGCAAAACCTGAGGGAGTGGAACGAGGAACGGCAGGAAGAAGCAGTGGAAGAGACTGAAGAGGGAAAGGAGATCATTAGAATTAGTTTTAGAACAAGTGCTAACATTAGCAGTGGGATTTATTTTCCAAGCACAAGCTTTAGTATTCTAATGAGTTGTATTTATTTTAAGTGAGGTTTGCCTCATTAATGTTTACACCTTTTTTAAAGAAAGATGTTCCCTGAGGTAAAGGGACAACAGTTCATTTTCTGCTTGAAGCACTCATTAAAATAAGTGGAACACTTGCATTATTGCACAACATGAAGGCGTAGCTAAAAATGGCGAACTAGGCATAATCATATGTGAGAAGGAAAGATATTTGTTCAAAAGAAGACATGACTACATTTTTGAGTGATGCAAAATCGAAGGACAAAGTGCCAAAAAGCTGACACGAAAACAAGCACAAGATTAAAGAAGAGAAGACTCTTGCTGTGAAATAAAGACAGACGTTTGATGTTCTTTAATAAAACATCTGTCAAAACAAGTCAAACAGTCATTCCGCGTCTACACACATGCCTATCGAGTGCAAACACCTTGCATAAAGTGTTAGAGTAAAAGAAGACACTGTGAATGCATCATACGGCCAAAGAGCAGTTTTTTCAAAAGGACACAAAAGAAGGATGCCGAAGGACAGAATGGGGAACTTCAGATGAATTAAATAAGAAAGAACTGGAAGAAGGCAGCAACCACAAGGATTTGAGAAGGTCGGTGATGTGTCCCAGGTGTCAGCTCTATCCCCAGCGGTTGTTAAGAGCAAGCCATGACAACGCTTCAGTCATCAGTCACCAAGCAGATAATAAGCTTTCAGGGCAGGGAGGATCATGGGCCACTGACATCAGTCCCTATGCTTGAACATCATGAGAGCCAATCAAAGGAGGAGAAAAAAGGGCTTAGATGATGCTGAGAGAAGCAGGGTTTAGTAATATGGTGGAAAAGTGGCATGAAAAGAAATCTCAAGTAAAGCACTGAGTAAAGGAGAACAGGGCTTACGGGCAAGGCAACTGTGTGTGGTCAAACGATACTAATTATTGGGAGGAAAATGGGGGGAAACAAGCCCATTGGGAGGAAAAAGGAACTGGGTGCACAACTTTGATGATGTTTGGAAGAGGTAGGAAAAAGTGCCCTGAGCCATATATCAATCAACACTCTCCTTCAGTACAACTCGTTCAAACATCCCAAATCTTTCTCCATCTCAACTGTGCCACACTGCAAATCATTTTCTGCAATAAAGTCTAAAATGTCAGAAAAAATGGAACCCCTTTCCAGTTATTCCTATAACAGGGGAGCTTTGAAGAAGTAAACCACAATGTAAGAGGTCGACAAAATGCAATGGCCATTTGGATGAAAAATTCGGCTCGTACTGCTTGTTTAAAGCATATGCAAGTTTCTTGGAGACCAATCCACAAAACTGTACATTTAAAATGCATAATCAATATCACAAGCATGACCCAAGAGCTGAGGCTTTAATTTTTCTTCACATTTTTAGCAGGAGTAACTAAAAAAGTTGAGTTAATCTGGAAGCATTGAGTTAGCTCAAGCATCCCATAGCATGAGTGACACACAGGACTGACAAGGCAGCACAAAACAATTTCTGTGAACAAAAAGGTATGATCACTGTTATATTTTAAGTCGCTGTGGATGGAGAGCGAGTATTTATGTGAACACAAGTAAAATAAATTGGAAAATTCTTGGAGCTCTCAAATGTTGCATGGGTTATTTATCTAATTCTGCTACTGACAAGGTATGATCTTTTCATCCTGTTAGTTTCTAATAAATGTATTAACAGAAACAAGACTAAAACTTACGTTTTTTGTCAGATTTGTGCTAGAACAGGTTACTTTGAAAGAATCAAGCTTAGAGAAGTGATCAGAAATGATCAGAAAACTGTTGTTCCATGTATTTTTTTTATCTTGCATGGTGATTTTAGAGTTCCTTCATGGTTGGGACTGTGAGAACTTTGGCAAAGCTTTCAGCTGTTAAACTGTAAAACATGGGTCAAAATTATTTGTTTGTTGTTTTATAAGCTTCTCACAATTATTTGTCAACATTTTGGCCCATTTCTCCTTTACATTTTTTGGATAAGTGCATACTGAAAGGGTTGCGATCAGGGCTTTTACATAAGACAAGAAAATAAAATAATACAGAAATGTGGGCTTGGTGAAAGTATGTCAATACCAGCCTGAAAAGGTCATTTTAACGTGACAAATGAGCCTCCTTGGAAACCATATTAATATTTATAGAATATGACTGTCTGTATGTGGTCTAAACTGTATATCCTGGTCACACCCATTTGGGATTGGAACCGACAAGCTGCCAGTCCTTCACAGACCACATCCTCGCAGACAGAGAACATATAAACTCCATGCAACTGAAGTTCAAACCTCTAAAGTATCATATAGTCATAAAGGGGCTTTTGTAAAGTTTTGAATTTCTTGCTCCTTTTGTTCTCCACAAATAGATAAGCAGATACTGCAATAAAAAGAGGGGCCCAACTATTTCTGCACAACATTAGCTCCATACATCTTTTAGTTTGTACTTCCACTGTGTTTTTGTACAATACACAGTGCGCAAATGAAAGCCTTATTGTGCTTTCTTATACCAGACACATTGAGAAGAACATTACCAGATAATAGGTCTTACTTGGCAACAATCAACAGCAGTTAATAAATGTAAAGAACGTGAGATAATGTGTCAAAATTGGGTATATTCCCACTGTGTGATATGTAAAGAGTGTTAGAATCGAGAGACGGAAAGGATGTGAGTGGGGTGCAGAAAGGTGCTCCAGGTGTTGTGCTGCAAGCAAGTGTGGGGGAAACAATGATGTGTGTGTAGTTGTATGTCGCCATGTGTATGACTAATGGCCTCTCAGGGCTGCTGAGTGGTGGACACAATTATTGATCTCCAAAGAGATGGTGAAATAACCACTTATTGCTGTCCTTCACGCACAATTGGATGCACTGCACCAAGCACAACCAAAACAGTATTTGATGACTGTGAAATGAGGCTTATCTGTAATCATATCATAGCTTCAATGTTAATCAAAGTATTTCAAGTAAACAAAAATGGCTTGCATTGAGATTTTGTTAGTACATAAGCAAAACCAATCATCTATATATACACCATTGCCTGTTTTTAAACATGAGTAAAGTGCCTCCGTACAAACAGACCTATAGAGTGGAAAACTGCTTCTTTAAGAAAACAAAACAACAGCATCTTCCACATTTGACATCAGAATCCCTGATAACAAAATGCAAAACATCTTGAAATAAAGGCATCTTTTCCTGGAGGAGCAAAATGTCACATTGAAATATTAAGAAATATCCAACCTTCAACTTGTGTTCATTTATTGCATGGGGAACAATTTTCAAGTTGTTAGATAATTGCTTTGAAAAGAAACACCGGTGACTTATTGGCACAACAAAACAATTCACACAAAAAGCAGACATTTAAAGCCAGAGTAAGCTTCAAATGTAATGAGAAGGGTGTACAGTTGAAACAAAATGTTTATTTGCACCATATAAACAACACACGGTCCCTGATATTAACTCAGACTAAACTTCCACTGTTTTAGGTCTGTTAGTTTTACCAAAAAACTTTTTATTCACTTAATCTCAGGAAACGATGGGCAGAATTCGCTAAAGCTGGTGAGTGTCATTATCCACAGTGTAAAGACGGCTGTACTGACATGGCCTAAGGAGGGACTGGTGCAGTTTACAAAATTGGCAGCAACATGGCAAAATAATAATAATAATCTTATGGGTACATATTAAACAACTTCTCAAGTCACCTGGGGAGATGTTAAAACTTGGGCACATATAGATGTTTCAAATGGACAACATTTAACAACAATCCAGCAAATGTTTTGGAGTGGCCATTACACAACTCTGATCTTAGGCCCTGTTTACACGAGAATGATCCAGTGAAAACTGGAGCACAAACTAGTTTGATAGTATCTGATAGCTATCCACCATTGTTGATATTTTCTTCTTCTGTGGTTTTAAGATGGTAGGCAGCTTTTATGTTGAACAAATATGCATTAGCGTCTACTGATTTCTGTAAAACCAGAACATTTTTCAATCATTACACTCTGGGACCCCTATTGAAATTGTATTTTTGTTGGAGAAAACTTTCACCATTATCCTGTAAATAAGGGATTCCCAAAGTGTGGTGGGGGTGCGCGAGATGAAAAATGTAATGGCGGTCTGACTGTTTTTTCCGCACCATAAAGACGTGTAAATAAACATTTCCTTTGTACAAATTAAAATCAAAAACTGTAAATTAAATAAATAAATAAAAATGTATTCACATGAAAATCTATTTACTTAGAAGAAGTCTTCTTCTACGCTTCATTTCAAGATGAAATATAGAGGAAGTTATCATCTTCTATGAATTGAGCTGTATATGCGCACCTAGCTTGTGGCTTCATTCATTTTGGCAAATATGCTCAATTGGCTGAAATCAGGGAAACAGTCATGCAGCTGAGACATCTGAGGTCAAAGTTAGTGATGAAGGAGGAGAGGAACCAAGAGAGATGAATCGGAGGCGGAAAGAAAACGAGCGGTAATCAGAAAATGTCTTTCTCTCTCCACACTTTACGTTGTTTACGTCAGTAAAGGGAAAATTGAGTTTGGGCTGAAAGTTTTATTTACAAGATTAAATTGAATAACTCGGTCTCTCTATCGATCGTGCAGCGCCTACAAACAGCGCTGCTCATGGTGCTGTGAATCTGAACTGGCTACAAGCACTGATGTTATGATGGTTGTGTTTTTGTAACTGCAACTACAATTTATTTATTTGGAAGATTGAGGTGCGTCAACCCGGTTGGAACACAGAAGGGGGTGTGCGGCTAAAAAAGTTTGGGAACCGCTGCTGTAAATGAACAGTTCGAATCTAACCACACTTTTCTGTTTTCATCTGAAAAGGTTGTTGTGTAACCAGGGCTTCAGCCTCATAGAGCAGAGCAGCAAAAGTGTGTGAGAGCAAGCTGACCTACGAACTTGACTGAGTTCTGTCAGAAAGAACTTTCATGATCTGGCCTGTCTGCTGTCTTCATCCTGCTAATTCTCTAGAACTCAGTTGTTAACCAAGCCTTATAGACCACGCCTGGGAGCCTGCCTCTCCACTGCTTGTATGAAGCTCAATACACTTATTTCTTCCCCTTTATAAGCTCTCATCAGAAATGTCGACAGATGGTGCCAGATTATTGAAAACCTTAGGAAGTAGATGTCCAGCATTTTCATGCCTGTTATTATGTTTTTGACCATGACTACATTTGCTGGATTTCCCTGCCTTGTTAAGACCCTGTGGACCATAACTTGGACTGTCAACAGGACAACGGTTATAATGTCTGACAAATATAAGGATTTTAAAGGACTTATTAATTAATACTCATACTGTTCCTAGATTTTGCATTGCTTGTTGTTATTTCAACTGTTAACTTTTTGTTCTCGTTGTCTTTTTTCTCTTCATAGTAGGTACACATTGTCTGGCGTTATGTTAACTATGACATCATCGGGGGTGGGGGTGGGGGTCAGATCATCGGCCATATACATATAATACCATATAACATAGAAAGGAAATGTGTGCTTCTGTGCTTTTTTTCTGTCTGTTCACACTGAGCCTGGTTCTGCTGGAGGTTTTCCTTCCTGTTAAAAGGGAGTTTTCCTCTCCACTGTCGCTCGATGCATGCTCAGTATAAGGGAATTGCTGCAAAGCCATGGACAATGCAGATGAGTGTCCACAGTGGTTCCATGAGCTTTCTTTTGATAGGAAACTTTTTGACCAATCTGTCTGTATGATTTGATTGAATTTGACTTTGTAAAGTGCCTTGAGATATGAATTAGTGCTATATAAATAAAGTTAAGTTAATTAAATTAAATTTAATTGAATTATTTACTTTATGTCTTAAACCAGAGTTTCCCAAACCTTTTCGCCGCACACCCCCTTCCGTGTCCCAACCAGGTTGACGCACCCCCAATCTTAAAAAAAATAAAATAAATTGCAGTTACAACTCAACCGTCATAACAAAGGTTATGTAAATAAAATTAAAACATAATTTGAATTAAATTGCAATAAAGTTACACACAACATCCACAACGGAATCCTGAGGATTTTCAGGTGCATCGGTGGCTCAGCGTGGATCCAGAGAAAGATCGGTCACACCTCCACAACCTGAAACGTCTACGAAGCAGAGATCATCCAGGTGGATTCACGGACTAAACTCTGATGATCTACCTGTGCGTGTTCTCACTTTATGTATTTTATATACCAGCTTCTTAATCTGAGTTTGTGTCCGATGAGGAGCGAGAGAGAGAGAGAGACACTTTGGTAGAGCAGTAAAGAGTAACAATAACAGAACGCTAGATAAATTAATCAGAGAAATAAAACATCATATCCTGGTTGTTTCACCAAGGTTACATTCAGCAGGTAAACACGCAGCAGCAAACCTCAACCCCCCGCAGCCCCACCGCCGGTTTGCCTGTTCTGAATATGCGTTAAAACAGCATCTTTAAAATGAACTGCAGCTGTCTGAATCACAATGAAAAGTATTACAGCTCTGTGCGTGAACATAGTCAAGAAATCGCATCTACACCAATTTCCCCCCAGCAGCAACGGAGTCTGCAGCGGTGTGGGCGTGACTGCGCATCAGTGCTTGTCGCGGTTCAGAGTCACAGCAGCATGGGCAGCGCTGTTTGTAGGTGCTGCGCGGTCGATAGAGAGACAGAGTCACTCAATTTAATCTCATAAATAAAACTTTCGGCCTGAATTAATTTTTTCCTCTGCTGACGTAAACGACGTAAAGTCAGGAGAGAGAAAGAGACATTTTCTGATTCTGGCTCGATTTCTTCTTCCGGATCCGTTGCAATTCTCTCCTCTGTTGCCTCCAATTCCTCTCTCTCTCCCTCTCCTCCTTCATCACTAACTTTGACCTTAGATGTCTAACCTGCATGACAGTTTCCCCGATTTCAGCCAATTGAGCATATTTGCCAAAATTAATGAAGCAGAGGCCACAAGCCAGGTGCGCATATACAACACAATGCAGATATTTCATCTTAAAATCAAGCGTAGAAGATTTCTTCTAAATAAATACATTTCCGTGTGAATACTGTATCGTTCCGTTATGAAACCCAAGCACCAGACCAATGTTTTGCTGCTAATACTTTATTTTAGGATGAACAGAATGGTACAGCTTTCACCCTGCCAGTCCCCGAACCACCACTCCTCCCCCGGAAGCCACACATTTCTTCCGGTATAAACCCAAAACAACCTAATTTAAAGAAGTGTGCAACAGCACTTAGCAATAAAGTCGAAAACAGATCATTACAATACATTTTATTTATTGATTAAATTTACAGTTTTTGATTTAATCTTAATAAAGGAAATGTTTATTTACACGTCTTTATGATGTGGGGAAAAAAACACTGTTAGACCGCCATTACAGTTTTCATCTCGCACACCCCCTAGTGGCAGCTCGCGTTTGGGAATCTCTGTCTTAGACAAAGCTGATTTAGTAATTTATTTATTTTGTTAAGACTAACAATGGTTGTAGTAAATATAGCTCTGATATTTGTACTCAAACACCGAAAAAATATGGAAATGTCTGCTGAAATCAAATATATATATATATATATATATATATATATATATATATATATATATATATATATATATATATATATATATATATATATATATATATATATATATGTACATATATGTACATATATGTATTTAAATAGTACTACTACTTCCCCCTTAGTTTCAAATATATATTTAAAAAACCCAGGATAAATATATTTCCAATACTTAAATACCCCCAAAAAGAAACAATCAGCAGATGAGCTGGGTAAACTGACTCATGCCAAAGCTTTTAGACATTTATAGTCAACAACTCAAACAGAAAGATGCTACTGCAGGGTTCTTTTTTTACCTCTACAATGAGGAGAATCATCATTATCCAACTGGCACTGTTAATGTCGGCAAAGAGGCAACTGCCTATTCTTATCTGCAAGCTAAAAGCCCAAACACACACACACACACACACATACAGAAAAAAAACTGCACACACCTAAATGTGCACTTTCCATTGCGTAATCAGTGCAAAACTGACTGCTGCAGTCAAGCTTGTATGAGGATTTCAAACATACTTACTTTGAGCAGATTCAGGCCTGACAGCTGAAACGTTGTTGCATTGCACAAGATGAAACTGGGATTTGATTGGTTAACTCTGGCAAAGTTAAAATGGATGATATCCAGCACACCAAAGTAGACAAAAGAGATACAGAAAAATCCCGAAATTAAAGACAAAAATGATACACATTGAGTGAGATAGAGATGGTTGGTTATATAAATGAAATTTTAAATGAAAGGTGTTTCACACAGGCTGGAGGACATGAATTTTGAATAAGTGATATGGAGAGGCTATGTTTAAGATTACTAGGGCCCTTTCAAAGAAGGAAAGGATATGGGCTGGACACCATGCGAATACACCAGTTGCGAGGACAGGTGGTCTGCTTGAGGCAGAAGAAGACCACGGGCGCCAGCTCAGGGAAGGGCAACACGAGAGTGCTCAAGTCACTGCCGATGCTGATGTCGTCATCGCCAGGACCTACTTCCTCGATGATGTCGTCAGGGTGCGCCGAGCAGTATTCCTCGCTCTGCCCTGGCCCTGCTGAGGAGATTCTCCTCAGGGGCACAGGACACTCCTCACTCGTCATGGTACCCCAGCTGAAGTCTGAAACCCAAAGAGAAATTGTAAAGAGATCTCAGGATTCGCAACAAATGAGCATACAAAATAACAACAAAAGGCAGTGTTCTGAAATAGTTTTAAACCACATCCAGCTTCTTTACATAGTAGTTTCCTTATAAGGTGGGTACACACTCTATTAAAGTGATGTTGCTCAACAGTCTTTGTGGCTTTGATAAAAGTAATTCCTCTGGAAATAGGGTGCTTTCTGCTCATTGTTCTGTCTAATCTTCGTGACTGAACATGACACCATATAGTGATGTGTGTGCTTCAAAATAAAGAAAGTGGACATGCAACAAGAGAAGACATGTCAGGCTGAAAAAACATAACTTTCTACAGCAGATGAATGATATCTACAAGCCAGGACTTTAAGAAACAGAAGAAAAGGGATCCAGCAAACACCTAACAAAAGAATTGAGGTATGTAACATACATCACATGATCTTCTCCTGCAACCAAATTTATGGCTAACAATGCCCTAGGATTTAACGTGCTAGTATGAAAATATAATTCCATGTGTATCAGTATGTGGTTCAAATAAAGTCATGGGGACAAACTGTGTGCATTTATAAATCAATATGTAAGAGTCAATTAAAGTCACCAAGTTGCACAGTTTTTTGTTCAGGGTAAAAAATAACACAAGCTCATCCATTGAATTCATAAATCTCTATATGTTTGACTTTACTTTATTGGCTGAAAATGGTACAAAACTCAACAAGATACAAGACAAGCAACCAAAGTTCGAAGGTGTAGTTTGAAAAGGGCTGTGGAAAACCAGGGCGGCAGATTAGAGGACTTTTCTCCAAGTGTGAGGCCATGGTTCTTATCGAGAAAAAAGGCGTGTCAGCTCCGTCTGGGCGGGTGTTCAGTCTTTTCCTCAAGTGAAAGAATTTAAATATCTTGGTCTATTCTGCACTAAGTCATAGTGGGGAATGGTGATGTGGACTTGGACCTCCTCCGTAGTAATGCTGGACCAGCTATTGCCAGGTCTAATCTCTTAATTTACCGGGCCATCTTTCACATTCCAGTTCTGGAAATAGAATAGGATATTATCAAAAGAATCAGATCCTGGATTCAAGGGACTGAAATGAGCTTTCTCCATAGTGTGGCTTGGCTCTGCATTAAAGAAAAGGAGAGGCAGCCTGTCTCCCAAGCTTTGAGTCGCTGTTCCTCTGCATTGAAAGGAGTCAGGTGAAGTGGTTCAAGCTTCTCATCGGAATGTCTCCTGGGCGTCACTCTTTGGAGGTTTCCCAGGCAGGTCCATCTGTAAGAAGACTCTGCCAGACCAAGAATCTCTGGAGCTTTTTCCTGGAGCAAATTGAGGTTCCCCCCGAATGAACAGGAGAGAGTTGCCAGTTAAAGTGGTGTCCTGTTTTAATCCTGGACCTATTACCACCCCCACCTGATTCGTAACATGAGTAAGAGAATGGAGAGAAGGAAAAGCCTTAAGAAAGATCAAGAGCAATTTTAAAGATAGCAAGTATGGCTGCGTAGAAGCAAAATAGAGGCAAATAATGTATGACCTAAGACCTCTCCACTGTACTGCATATGGTATACTTTAAATGCATATCATTACAGTTAAATCACAATACCAAGACACACAGTTATTGATGACTACGTCTGGGTCCTGTGGCAGAAAATGGACTTAAAGTGAAGCAACTACTCTGCATAAAAGCCCTTGATCAGAACCCCCTCACATACATAGGGAGGTAAAACAGCCGAGTAAATCAGTTTCATCAGTCATTGTACATTCATTGACAATTCATTTAACCTCACAACAGTGTTGTGCATCTGAAACAGCTTTCCCTCTCCGACCCCTTAGCTCACGAATGGATTCTGATGTATCCAAAAAGACAACACGCTTACACATGGTTGAGTTTAAGTGTACAAATCAAAACAACGTCATCAGGAAGAACTGTTTGCAACAAAATCAGCATATTTGAAAGACATTATGGAGGCAAACAGAAGGAGATTAATGACGGAAGTAAAACGGACAAACACAGAAGGAGTGGAAGAAATTTTATTTTGCCTCAGTAATCCATCACATGCATCAGATTTGAAGGCCAAACACTGCAGCCTATGTGAATCCATGATAACACACTGGACTTAATTCTTTTGTTTTTAGGTTTAACCCACAGCCAAAGGAAGGAAGCTGACACAAGGCAGGCAGCCAAGTAAAGGCTGGAAATGTTCAGAGCTACAAATATGGATACGTTTTATGCATAACCACATGTGCAAACACACACGTTCTTGCTTCCTTACCCTCGTTCACAGGCAACATATTACTTTCTGGCAATAATTCATGTATGCAACATTAAGATTCTCTTTGAGGCCACAGCATTATTATTTTACAGTGACTTGGGAAAGTGTTCATACCCCTTGAACTTCTTGCATTTCATGTTATAGCAAAGAAAATTCATGTGATAAACCAACATAAAGTAGTACATAATCCTGAAACAAAAGGATTGTTTCCCCACGGGGGGGGGTCGTGGCCTAGTGGTTAGAGCAGCGCGCTTGCATTCAGAGAAGGATGCATGTACCCGGTTCGATCCCCAGCGCCGGCACTCTGGGTCCCTGAGCAAGACCCTTAACCCCAGATTGCTCCCCGGGCGCCGCACATGGCAGCCCACTGCTCCCTTAGGGTGATGGGTTAAAATGCAGAACGCAAATTTCATTGTAATGTATGTTTCAATGACAATAAAGGTGATATTACTATTATATATTACTATTACTATACATTTATTTTACAAATAAAAAATCTGAAATGTCTGTCCATTGGTTTGCAATCCCTCTGGGTCAATATGCTACAAAACCATCTTTTGGTACAATTACAGCTGCAAGTCTTTTGATGTATGCATCTACCAGATTTGCTTATCCAAAAAGTGAAATTTTTCCCAATTCTTCTTTACAATACAGCTCAAGTTCAATCAAATTGAATGGACAGCATCTATAAGGGTCAGTTTGCTGGTATTAGCATATATTGTACACTTTATTTAGATCTGGACTTTTACTGGGTCATTCCAACACATGAACGTACTTCATCCCATATCATTGAAGTTCTGCCTGTATGTTTGGCTTTGTCATTGCTTTTTGCATTTTGCCACCATGTTTTTCAGAGAGGATGGTGTGTGCAGGGTGATGTGCAGTGTTAGTTATTCACCACATGTAGCGTTTTACCATGTAGGTCAGAAAGGTTCAGTTTTGGTCTCATCTAACCGGAGCGTCTTCCACCACTTGTTTGTTGTGCCACCAACAAGGCTTGTGGCAAACACCAAATGGGGCCTTTTATGCCTTTCTTCAACAACTGCTGATGTCTTACCACTCTTCCTTAAAGGTCAGAACTGTGTGGAAAACAACAAATACTTTTCCTGTCAACAAATCCTCCCACCTGAGTTGTAGATCTCAGAACCTCCTCCAGAGTTAGTTTGACTGCTTTTCTGATTAGTTTAAGTGGATGGCCTTGGTAGGTTTGCTGCTCTGTCATAATGTTTTCATTTTTGCATGATGGACTGAACGGTGTTTGATGAGCTTGCGATATTGTTTTATAGTTTAAGGCTGCTTCACATTTCTTCATAATCCATCATTAACCTGTACGGTGTGTTCCTTCATTTTCACTAATGTTCTCAAAATGTATAGCCTTCTGGAAAGAGCGTAATTTATATTGAGAATAAATTACACATGAATTAGATTACTTGAATACAAATTTTCCATAGGATTTTATTTAGAGGTATCGAAGTGGTTAGGCATGAATGTATAAAACATGCGAGACTTTTCATATTTTTATGCGTACAAAGTTTTGAAACTCATGTATAATTTTCCATCCACTTCATATCAACACACTTCTTTGAGGTGGTCTATCACATATAATCCAACTAGAATATATGGAAGGTTATGGTTGTTGTTGTTATGTGATCTCGGCACATATTACTACTTTGTTTGTTTTCAAGATTGTTTTGTGGTAAAAAAAAAAAAATTCCCTTCATTTGGTCTGAATATTTTGGGGTTTGTTTTTCTTAATTAAATTTTTTGTACCGTATTTTTCACAATATAATGCGCACTTAAAATCCTTAAATTTTCTCACAAATTGATGGTGCACCCTAAAAACCGCTGCAGTTTACATATGATTATCGTTGTGCTTACTGACCGATTTTATGTGGTACAATGCGCTCAAAACTTTTAAAATGTGTATGTATGACTTTGGTTAGCAATGTAGCCACTCCACTCAATCGATATCTACAAGACTGCCTTACTGTAATGTCGAAACTAGAAGTGCATTCATGTAAGGAATCCGGTGCCTGGGGTACACACTAGCAACAATAAACCAAGTAAGTTAATTGAATATAAAAGTTAATTTTATTTTGTCCTTATGTTAGAAACAGGGCAGTGTCGTCCTACTACTATGTCCTCCCGATGGATAGCTCTCCCTCTCAGGAGAGAGCTGTGTACGTGGAGGGGCGCACTGCAAAAAGGGAACTACAAATAAGAAAAATGTTCTTGATATTAGTATATATTTCCTGGAGTTGAGCAGCTAAATAAGACTATTTGCCTATGGAATGAGAATTTTTACCCCTAAAACAAGATAACTAGATATCCTGCACTTAAAATAAGACAAAGTCAGCTGCTGTTGTGGGAGGCCGTAGCAGCATGCCTCAGACTACCTGGAGTTTTAGTTTTTGTTAGTTTTAGCTTTTTTGTTTCGATTTTGGCCTGGTGGGACCAGCTGTCCTGTTTTAGGTTTCTGTTCTTTATCAGGTTTAGGTCCCCTTTTGGATTTTTCCTTAGGTTGGTGCTTCGATGGCCCTGTATAGGGCTGGCCCGTTGCCACACCTGTTGCTTCTGTTCGGCTGGCTTACCATGTCCACCTTTCTGTTTCTACTTTGGTTTTTGTTCGGCATGGAGAGGAAAGGATTCTTTGTTTTGCTTTTTTCAAAGGAAGTAACGGAGGTTAAAGAAGATCCAAGAAGAAAGAAAATCAATAATAAAATAAAGTGTTTGAACCTTGAGTCCTGTAACTGTCTCCTCTCTAAATGTGTTGGGACCTTTTTGGGGCCATAACATATGTAATACAGCAAAATGGCAAAAGTTCAAGAGCTATGAAAATATTTGTAAGACACTGTATAAATAGCCTAATTATGAATAAATGTTCAGATTTAAATATCGCAAATTGTACCCCAGATATATACTGTATAGCCTTTTTGGGGGTGACTTTTTGTGGGTGCATGCAGCACAGCAGGATTTAGAATTGGCAGGAGAGATGGCTTTTATAGGGTAATGCTATTAAAGGCTATTCATTACAAGCTAAGAAAATAGGACAGCAGTGATTTAGTGGCCTGCACCTCTTGGAGTTTCCAAGATAGTCCTCTGAAGAGACGCTGAGCTAGGGGAGCATGGTGAAACTGAGAAAGTCCCCCAACTCACACAGTAACACACTGATACATTAACTGCCTACAAAGCTCTGTCTAGTAAAACTGTGTATCCATTCATTATCTCATGAGTGCTGTTTGTGCTAATAAATGTAGCCTCTCAAATCGGGTTAGTGTTTTGTCTTTTTCAAACTGGTATTTTTAATTAGCTTTGCCATGACAACAGCGGTTTCCTTTGGAGGCAGGAAGTTTGTTCTTCCTCAGTTGTGCTTTATTTCCCTTGACAAACCTCTTAGGGAGACCCCGCAGCTATTACAAACATCTACAATTAAGTAGAAGACAGCTCTGCAGAAATGCTTGAAAGGAGTATGCTCCTGTGTGTGCATTCACTGTCATGCATTTTTATAAGCATTCATGGTAAAAACAGCAGATAAAGCAAATGTATCTGTAATAGGTTAAAATTAGAGCATAACATTTGTCTTCTTGATTCTTTCAAAAACATTTGTTCCGTGTTTAGTGACGATAACTGATGAATGTGTGTGGCACTGAGTTTTGAAGATAGACAAAGCAGAAGGCTCCAAATTATGTCTCAATACTGACACATGAACACATTCACACCTTCCCAATGTACACGCTCTCGCACATTAGCACCCTTAATTGGGGTAGCAGCTATACAGTCACCCATTTAGCTGCACTATGAGCTAAGGCCTGCAATGATGCCACAAAAAAACTCGCTTCCCCCCTCCCACACACATCCACTGCGACAGTCTGAGACAGATGCAGGAAGAGAATGGATGTACAACAACAGCAAAACCATAAAAGTGATGGTTTGAGGCACACGACACCATCTTACAGTGATTTTGCACTGCTAGTATGAATATAAAATCAAACAAGAAAAATGTGAAATAATGGGTCTCTGGTCCTGACTCAATGCTTACTGAAAGATCGAAATTCTCATTTACAAGGCTCAAAGAATGTAACTCATTTTAACAATCTCAAAGAGATGTGAAATGTGTTAAAACATACATTTGAAGGTAGGGCTGGGCGATAATTCAATAACAATATCTATCGATCGATAGACGTGTGGCGCGATAGGAAAAAATAGGGTCGATAAAAACTTCGATAGACAGTTTTACTTCCTTGCTACAGTCGGCACACCGTCACTAAGCGCCGCCCTCTCAAACCACAACACACAACATGTGAATATGTCGCAGCAAGTAGCGGCGGAGGAAATTGTCCCAAAACGGGGTTTTACTAGTTCGCCAGCCTGATAGAAATAAACCACAGTGATTTGTAAAACTTGCAAGGAACCGGTAAAAGCAGAGTCTGGTAACGCAACCCACCAGTATTCATCACGTAAGCCGCTCACACCCGCAGCAGCACGGCCCCGCGAGCTGAGCTGTGCGGCCCCGCGAGCTGAGCTGTGCGGCCCCGCGTCGTCGTCGTCTGGAACTTCTTCCAAAACAAAGAAGGTACAGCAGCTAAACTGGGCTCCCTTCTTTGTGATAAAATGACAAATCGTCCAAGCGGCATAAGGACATAACGCATGCAGTAACATGCTTCATAGTGATGGATATGTCTGCTGTTCTCTGCAGCTGAAAAACCTGCCACTCTTTATTTAACCAACCAAAGTTGGTTAAATAAAGATTTAATTGGAATTCTGTGTTTGTGTTCTTTATTTAAATCAAATCATTTAGCAGTATCATAAAATGTCCAGGCAGAGCTGCACATAAAATATGGTTTTAAATATTTTCAATAATTATCGATATCGATCAATATGCATTTTTTTTTATCGATAAGCTTTTTTTCTATATCGCCCAGCCCTATTTGAAGGTAAATAATAAAGGACTGTCAACCAAAATGTGAGATCTTGTTACTTACAGCTGTTGCAGTCATGTTTCACAGATTTATTTGTTTGTGACTCTTGTTTTATGTTGCAGACCATGTGTACCACACAAAAGTCAGAACAACACAGTATGGTAAAGAAGTCACGCCCATCTTAACCACAGTCGGGACACTAGTGCTATTTGCAAATTCTTGTGTGAATCCAAAAGACTGTTGGTAATGCCACTCAAAAACAATGTATTTCTTTGGCTTTTTTACTCTCAGGGTCAAACACAGGCATTCAGCACAATGTGTGTGAGAGACTTAAAGTGGCACAAACCATCAGGGATTCAAATAAACTGTTTACTAGTTTAACTTTCAATATGTGTTATAATCATAGCCACCACACTGAATATAAATCACGTGGGGCAATCATTGTCACACGTTCACGTAACGGCAGTTGTGCACTTCTAGTGTTTATGTATCCAGTGAACTTCAGTTTCAACCGTTCATTGTAGCTCCACTGCGCTCATCGTATACTTTTAAAATGGCTGAGAGTCACAAGAAGCAAATTATCTCCCAAATTTATGAGAAGAAGAGGAAGGCCTCAGAAGACAGAAATAAGACCAGAGTGTATTTGGGAGATTCTTCCACGTGATACCCCTGAGAATCTGAAGTGCAGGTAAGATGGTCTTACATATGCACAATTATTGAAAAAGATACTTGGGCGTTTCTTACCTACATTTCCAGAAAAAACATTCACTCTACCTTTAAGGAAGGGTTGTTTGAGTTTCTTTGGATAATTCAGACCCACCTTTGAAGATACTTCATTTTTTGGACTTGCAAGCTGGACATTCCTATCTCCAAGTACAAATGAGCACCATCATTTCTGCACACAAGTGAGCTACAGTTAAAGTGTAACTCACCCAAAAATTATTTGCAGATAAACTGTATAAAATGGGCCAAAGGGTGCTACTTTAAAGTTTCTGTGTAATGTTTTTAGATATTCATGTGGACTTGTTTAGTTCTATAATATTTGTCTCGAAACCATCTTTGTGCTGTCCTTGAAATGTAGATATTCCAGTTGAGTTTTCCTGTTAGTTCAAACGGTACATGCTTTTATCACCTTAGCCCCGTGTTTGAGTTTAAAAGTATCTCAGTCAGACACTTCCCCCATCGCCCCGTTAGTCCCGCTCAGGAGTTGGAATCATGAGCATTGAGAGCATTTATTGATAATGTTTAGCCTTTGTTACTGCTTTGAACATTAGCCCAAGTCAGTAATGATACTACTGACATCACTTTACAACTTAGACACTGCACCCATTCTGCCCTCCACTGTCTCGGCAGTTCTGGCTCCGGGTATCGCTGAGTCAGCGTCTTGAGCCAGTGGCTCAAACTGATAAGACTCAGTCCCGTTGGGTTCTTTCAACCTCCAGTGACAAGGGGAGTGAAAAATATGCCACCTCAAAAGACCAATCCGTGGCATGACCAACAGATGTCGTCCTTATCACTCCATGTTTCAACATGCCACTTTCCCTCGTCCTGACTGCAGCACAGAACCCGCTTAATCCCCACCGATCATACCCACAACTAGCAGTGTCCCTTGGAACTGTCCACTTTGGTGGCATTTTTTCAAAATGTGTCTGGAGGCAGGGTTATGCCTTTACACGCGAGTGAGTTACATCTTAAAGTAAACTTGCAAAGAAATCTGGTCTTCCAACAAAGTTTAGAAATCCCAATGCCATGTCTGTTTCCTGAATTAAATTGCACATCAAATGGCTTGTTACCATGCACACCTGCCACTGTGTTTGGTTTATTGCTTATTGTTTAAAGATCCCCATTAGCATCAGCAGCATGCGGCATCTGCTATTCTCCCTGGGGTCAGTTTGCATGTATAAAGAAATCATATCAAAAAATACATTTTAAAATAACCCATTCCATTTTCTCCACTTTTAAATAAAAATACAGACGTAGTTGTAAAATAGAGAAATATTTTAGATTTCTCTTACATTAAAAAAATAAATCTATACCTTCATATAATATGTAGTATATTTGGTCTTATAATGTGATACTCTCATACATACAGCACAAACATGTGTAATGACATATCTACTTTCACAAATGCATAAACTTGACATGTATCTATTAAATTAATAATACATTGTTTTTATGGTATAGTTTCAGTTACTTCTTAAGAGTGTAAGCAGTATTTTGTCTGATGTTTTGTGGCAGTGAGTTTCTGCATTACTCTAACCATCACTGTACTCTGGCTAAAACTTGTTTTACATTTTGACGGAAGGAAACATAGTCTAACCGTGTGCCTTGTTGAGTAATCATGGATATTTTTGCTAAATGGTCATGTTTGGTAAAACATATACAGTGTTTTTGCAGTAATTATGTTATTTAGAAAGTTTATTAGTACATATAACCCTCTATCCTTCACCCACAACCAGGGAAACTGATTATGCATTTTAGCAACATTTGTCCTAATACCACAATTTAGAGCCACACATGCTGCTTTATTTTGCGCCAGCTGTAATTTATTAATATTGCTTAATGATGTATTGAACCAAACAACAGAGCAATAATCCAAATGTGACAATGCTAGAGTTTGAAAGAGCTATGGGATGGTTTGTTTGGTTAGATATTCTGAACATCTAGACAATCTACTACTGGATATGTTTATCCCAAGAGAGTTTACTGTCCATGAGAATTCCTAAGAGCTTCACTTCCTCCACTTGTTTAACAGATACATTCTTTACAGATATCCAGTTATGGTTTGGCTCTCAGAAAATGATTTGTGCCAGTGACATTGCTGATTGTTTTTGAAATATTTAAAATGAGTTTGTTACTATTCACCCAGTCAATTATACATTCAATCTGTCGTTCAAGGTCAGTTTTAATTACACTAATATATTTTTGCTGCTAAATATACTGTAGTGTCATCAGCAAACATTGAGATCCCTGCTTTTCTAAGCACTAATGGTAAGTCATTTGTAAATATTGTATGCCTTGTGGGACTCCATGTTTTACAGTTTTACTGTCTGAATAGCAGCTTTTATAACAGACCAGTTCTCTCCTGTCACTAATATAACTACTGACAAACTGTAATGCTGATTCTACAAAGCCATAGGATTCAGGTTTCTTCCACAAAATCTAATGATCAACAATGGCTGCTGAGAAATCAAGTAACACAATTATAGTATGTTCCATTTCCCATAATCAGTCATCTTTCATTTGAGTTAGAGTTGCAGTAGAATAATTTTCTCTGTAAGCATGTTGATAACTTGTAAAGAGGTCATCGAGTTTAAAATTAGTGTGGATTTGTTCATGTATAATTTTTTTTCCATTATTTTACACAAAATTGGCAGTAAAATGATGGGTCGACAATTTGTTTCTCTAAATATATCTTTTCAAATTTTTGATGGAGGTATTACTTTTGATATATTCCAAATTGACAGGAACTTATTTTTATTAAAACACTGATTAATTATATAAGTTACAACCGGTGCAGTAACTGAGGCTCTAAGTTTTGATAGTCCCTCGTCTAGTTCATCCTCCCCAGTAGGTTTTTTTATTAATCAATAGTAATTTAACTTTTGATATGCTTACATTTTTTTTAAATAAAATTGCATTTTTGTTATTTATCATTTATTAATGAATATGATATATTTTCTTTATTCAAGGTGTTTCTGAAGGAATCAATCTGGTTTAGAAAACTGTTTAAATTATGATTTAGTTAGAAATCCACTGTTTGTCTCCAAGTAGGAAGAAGTAAATGTGTTGCCTTTCAATAAAGAATTTAAGGTTGTCCATAATTGTTTAGTGTCTTTACTTTTTTGTATTATATCTTCATAGTATTTTTCTTTTTTAAATAACCAGTCAAAGCAGCAAACGTATAGGGAATAACATTCCTGCATGCCCAAAATTTCAAACCTTGATGCAAATGGGCTTCCGCAGCAAAAGAACACACCAGATGTCACTACTTCTGGCTAAGAAAAGGAAACTGAGGCTACAGTTTGCACAGACTCACCAAAATTGGACTTTAACAAATTTCAGAAATTGTTTTATCATTCTCTCCCTTTTATCTCCTCTTTCTTTTACCTTTTCTCCTTTTTTTGTTTTTCTTTTCCTCTTCTACTTTCTCATTGTAGTGTCAATATAATATGAAATACTCCCTGCATGAATTATAATAAAATTATTTACATGCATAAATCAAGCGGAGCACTATGGCGAAAGCCGTACTGCTCCACTTGTGAAAGTAAAATCTGTTGGGCTCTTTTTGGCATTAAGACAACAATTGCCACATTTCCAGACAGGACACTGCTAAAAAAAAAAAGGAAATAGTTTTTTTGTTGGGCTGCACAGTGGAGAAGTGGGTAGTACTGTTGCCTTGCAGCAAGAAGGGTGTTCTCCAGGTACTCCAGCACAGTCCAAAAACATGACTGTTAGGTTAATTGGCCTCTCTGAATTCTCCTTAGATCTGAGTGTGTGTGTGAATGGTTGTCCTATTTGTCTCTGTGTTGCCCTGCGATAGACTGGCAACTTGTCCAGGGTGTACCCTGCCTCTCGCCCACGGACAGTTGGAGATAGGCACCAGCACCCCTGGCGACCCAAATAGGGATAAGCGTGTTAGATAATGCATGGATGTTTTCTTGTTAAATGAATAGATTTCAGCTGCAGCATCCCGCGGGTAGTTTCAGAAATTGGTGTTAACAAGCTTGACAGCACTATTTAATCCCGTGTTGCACCAAACTTTGGTGGTGATGGTCCATGGATGTACATGATACTTTCCTAGCACGCCTTTGACCCTTCAGTACCAACTGTGTGTTGTTTTAATACCACAGAACACCTGAGAATTGTTGTTGACCATGTACACCCCTTTATGAAGGGTACCCAGCTTATGAGGGCTATTTGCAGCAGGATAATGTCCCAAGGCATGAAGCTCAAAGCACTTGAGGGACTTCCTGCTTCAAGTGTTGAAGTTTAAATATCTCGCGCTCTTGTTCATGAGTGAGGAGAGAATGGTGCAGGAGATTTCCAGACGGATTGGTGCAGGAGCAATGCATATGCTGCCCCAATCCTTTGAGAGGGATTAGCCAAAAGGCAAAGCTGTCAATATAACAATCAGTCTATGTTCCTACCCTCAATCATGAAATTTGGGTCATAACTGAAAGAATGAGATGTTGGATACAGGAAGCTGGTATGAGCGTCCACCACAGATGGCCAGGCATTCCCTTAGAGATATGGTGAGAAGCTAGGCCATCCGGGAGGGGCTCAGAGAAGTGCCATTGCTCCTCCACATTGAGGAAAAACTCAATGCTGAGGGGTCTTGGGCATCTGTTCCGAATGCCCTCTGGACATCTCCCTAGGGGAGGTGTTCAAGGCACATCCCATAGGAAGGAGGCCAAGGACACATGAGAGAGACTATGTCTCATGCTTCCCACAGAGGAGCTTGAGGAGGTGTCTGGAAAGAAGAAAATCTGGGTGTCCCTCCTGAGTCTTCTGCCTCTATGAGCTGGTTCCGGAAAAGCAGAAGAAATTATTTCAAACATTACCAATTGTATTGATTAATGCTGGTGAACCCAATATTCAGACGGACACAGAGTTACGTTTTTTTAAAAGGTGTATTGTGAAGATGAGTAATGGCAGGTGAGGCAGGCAAGCAAACTAGACAGATGAGCAGGAGAACAGAAGATGCAGGTAGTGTCAGATCAGAACAGGCATTGTGGACCGGGGAACCACCAGAACGGCCAGAACAAGCAGCTGGAACTTATGGGGAAACAGGCAGACTCGTGCAGCACGCAGATACAGGCAACTTTTATCAGAAGAGTGCAGCTAGCTAAGCACATAGGAACTGGTAGAGGCAGAGCACATCATATTAGGCAGATCAGATGAGACGTTCTGGTAGTGAGTGGTAGACAGGTTAACAGGTAAGCCAAGTTGATTGTAATTAATAACAACAGATGGAGCTGATCATGCTGCAACCCATTCAGTATCATGCTGAACTGAATGGGTTGTTTGAGGGTTTGCACAATTTAATTTACAGCACATACCTACTATTTTAGATTAGACTATTGAAGATGTTTTACTCTTTTTATTGTGAATCAAACAACAAACAGGGCAAAATAACCGAAAGCTTTAGCA
Source organism: Fundulus diaphanus (assembly GCA_037039145.1). NCBI lineage: Eukaryota > Metazoa > Chordata > Actinopteri > Cyprinodontiformes > Fundulidae > Fundulus > Fundulus diaphanus. Next base: position 21,685,936 of record CM073140.1, on the reverse strand, counting down.
TGTATAAATGTTCACCCCCTCTCTAAAGACAGTACTTTGTAGAGCCACCTATTACAGCAGTTCCAGCTGCAAGTGGCTATGATAAGTGTTTATGAGCTTGCAACATGTTGTCACTGGGAATTTTGCCATTCCTGCTTGAATTTGTTGCTTGTGAACAGTGATCTTAAAGCCTAACCACAGTTTACCAATTGGATTATGGTCTGGACTTTGACTAGGCCACTCAAAGTCCAGACCATAATCAGTAACCTGAGCACCTTCTCCCATACATTTGGGGAGTTACCCACATGCCTTTTTGCAAACTCACCAAACTCACCAAGTAATTACTTTTTTCTGGCCATTCTTCCATAAGGCTCAGCTGTATGGAGTGTATGGCTTCAAACAAAAGCATATAAACATTTCTAATAGACCATTAAATTAAACATTGCTCAAATAATTCATAAAAGGATGCCAAAAAAGCTGTTCTTAAATTGTACCATTTCATCCTTGCAGCAATGTTGACTTTCACTAAAGTGAAAAAAGCCCCCTATTATAGAAAATTTGTGTAGCCCAAATGCAAGTTCACTTTATAACACTAAAACCACCATGTTTTACAGTTGCATTTGCTCTATTATTCTCCAATATAGTGTTTTCCTCTCTTCAAATCCATATATTCAAGTAAAGCAACAACAGCAAAACACTTTCTGTCCTTCAAGTACATAATGTGCTTTGCATGTGATTGTCATGAAGGTGATCTTTTTTACAGAAAAGGATTTTTAAAAGTAACATTCTATGAAGAAGTATCAAAAGTATCAAAAAGAGTTTTGAAAGTTGTGAAAGAAGATTTTGAAGTTGAAAATGAAATATAGAAGTTATCATCTTCTATGAATTGAGCTGTATATGCACACCTAGCTTGTGGCTTCATTCATTTTGGCAAATATGCTCAATTGGCTGAAATCGGGGAAACTGTCATGCAGCTGAGACATCTGAGGTCAAAGTTAGTGATGAAGGAGGAGAGGAACCAAGAGAGATGAAAGGGGTATAACAGCACACGTACTTAGTGCATAACATTTTTTTTATAATCAGGGGCAACGTTAGACTTGGGCCTCTTGAGCTGGAGCCCCGGATATTTTCTGAACAGCCCCAGATCTCACAAAATAAGACATTTAGAAGTACATGTATGTTAAAAAGAGGAATCCCCAAAATTACATTAGATACAATATTTGTATTTAAAAACAATAAGATCTGTTTCAATTTAATCCCGCATAATCACTACCCGCTCCACCATTGCATAACAATGACTCAAAAGAAAAAAGAAGACTGAAAAAAAATGATTATTTGTGAATACGTGGCATGGTGACTGTGCAACTATGTGCACAGGCAGGGACAGACTTGCAGACCAGGACCGCTGCCCTGCCTCATTTATTACTCAAACAAGAAAACTGTGGTGTGTATGGCTCATTTCAGAGCAGTTGCTTGGGCAAAAGAACAGGTGGACGCAGAGCGGCATAACTCAGGCTGAAGTTATCAGAAAAACCTGAAAGCTGACACAGAATGGGCTAAATGGAAGTTACAGCTAATTCGCCCAGCAAGACACGAGGAGACAGTTTACTCTAATAAGCATCATCAGGGTCATCATGAGAAGACTTAGATTTAAAAGCCCTGGGTATGATAGAAAACAGTAGGAAGCTCTTCCTTGAGCTTTCAGCTGGATTTGCATCATGATATAAAAAAATATCTGGTAATTAGTTCAGTGAAAATCAAAAGACGTATTTCTAAAGTGTCAAAACACATTAAACAGGTCCTTCAGATCACCAAATTGCTTCTCATTCCTGCAGCCGGTCCAATTCTACATGTAGACAGAAAAATGTGTTGCTCAATGAACCAGGAAAATATAAAGCGTCTACTGGGGCCAGCAGGACATAATGGTAAGTGCAAACATAACCCTCCCTCGTCTCTTCCATATTTTCCGTGCTGATTCTAAACATACAGCTCTGGGTTGCTTAAAGATGCAGTATTAATAAGAAATAATTCATAGCAATAAGTCACAAATGTACCATTAATTGGTTAACTAAATGGCAAAAGGACTGAATTTATATAACACATTTCTAGTCGCACTAAACACTCAAAGCTCTTTAAAATATCACCACATTTACCCAATTGCACTCTCATATTCACACACATCCAATTTACCGGTCGATCTACGTTCCAACCCTCATCTATGGTCACAAGCTTTGGGTCGTGACCGAAAGAACGAGATCCCGCATACAAGCGGCCGAAATGAGTTTTCTCCGTAGTGTGGCTGGGCTCTCCCTTAGAGATAGGGTGAGGAGCTCAGTCATCCGGGGAGGACTCAGAGTAGAGCCGCTGCTCCTCCACGTCGAGAGGAGCCAGTTGAGGTGGCTCGGGCATCTGGTTAGGATGCCTCCTGGACGCCTCCCTGGTGAGGTGTTCCGGGCACGTCCCACCGGGAGGAAGCCCAGGGGAAGACCCAGGACACGCTGGAGGGACTATGTCTCTCGGCTGGCCTGGGAACGCCTTGGGATTCCCCCGGGGCTGGCCCAAGTGGCTGGGGAGAGGAACGTCTGGGCCTCCCTACTGAAGCTGCTACCCCCGCGACCCGACCCCGGATAAATGGAAGAAAACGGACGGACGGATGGACGGACAATTGATTGCATCAAAGTCCCGACAAGCAGCATTCACTCCTGGAGAAGCGTAGAGCCAAAGGGAGAGTCGTCTGCATTGTCCATGGCTTTGCAGCAATCCCTCATACTGAGCAAGCATGAAGCGACAGCGGAAAGAAAAACTCCCCATTAACGGGAAAGAAAAACCTCCAGCAGAACCGGGCTCAGTATGAACGGTCATCTGCCTCGACCGACTGGGGGTTACAGAAGACAGAGCAGAGACACAACAAGAGAGACAAAAAAGCACAGAAGCACACATTGATCCAGTAATCTGTTCTACATTAGATGATAATAGCGGGTGATCTGTCTTCCCTAGATGATGTCACAGTTAACAGAACGTCAGACCAGGTGTACCTACTATAAAGAAAAAAGAGAGAGAGCAAAAAGTTAAAAGCTGAAATGACAACAGTCATTTCAATGCAATGCAAAACTGGAGAACAGATTATACAGATTGGGTCAGATTATACAGATTGGTCAAAATGTTTCCTATCTAAGGAAACCCAGCAGATTGCATCAAGTCTTGACAAGCAGCATTCACTCCTCATGAAAGAGTGTAGAGCCACAGGGACAGTTGTCGGCATTGTCCATGTCTTTGCAACAATCCCTCATGCTGAGCAAGCATGAAGCGACAGTGGAGAGGAAAACTCCCCTTTAACAGGAAGAAAACGGGAATCATACCAGGATACAGTTTTACTCAAAGTAAAATATGCATACCATTTAATTTATACAGTTAGACTTAGACTTAGACTTAGACAACTTTATTTGTCATTTTGTATGCACAGAGTGCGTACAGAACGAAATTTTGTTTCGCATACAGCTTGAAAAGTTAAAGTAAATAGCAGTGAATTACAGTGCAGCAATGATTTCCTAGTAAACAATTGAAATGTAAACAATGTAAACAGTGCAGGAGAAAAACGACAGTGGTAACTGAGAGTTCGGCAGCATTTGTAGTGCTAGATAAGGATGCAATGATGGAATGTGCAAATATACGAATATTGTACAGAGGCCATTTTGTGGCTGTTCAACAGTCTGATGGCATATGTGCAAATGTGTAAATGTGCAATTATGCAAATGTGCAAATGTGCAAGTATAAGAATGTGGTACAGAGTCCATTTTTGTGGCTTCAGCAGTTCAACAGTCTGATGGCTGTTGAAGTTGTTAATAACTGAAATATTACTACTGATAACAGGACAACAGATGAGATTCCAAGACAGCTCCACAGAGGCTCTGTGTCAAATTTAGAACCCCAGAAGAACACCTTTTTCTCTAGAGAATGTGCTTAATAGGAAAGACTGCACTAATGGCAGATGCTCAGTGGAGAACAGCAGTCTGTGTTGCAAAATGTTTCATTTTTGGCCAGCGAAATGAACATTGTTTCTTCATAAGTGGAACAAAATTTTGTGCCACATTAAAGCCATGATGAAATAATTGATGTCAGATAGAATTCTGAACATGTACAATGGAGGAGGGACCAAAAGGGTATTTTAAACAAAGCAGGACAGGCCTCACAGGAGGATTCCCTGCTGTGAACCCAGACCACTCCCCCAGACAAAAGGTCAGAGCACTTCTGACCAGACACTCAGACCACTTTTTCCTGGAGCCCTCGAGGAGAGGGGGCTGCCACCCAGTCTTCACCTTCTTCCTGCCTGACAAAAAGGAGGAGGGAGGCTGGCCTGAACCATGAGGCCTCACGAGGCCGAAAGACAGAAGCCAGAACAGGGGAGAAATCCCTCTTCACCTGGAGGATATAACTGGGCAAATCAGAGTTAAGTCTGCTGTCTTAACTTCAGCGTAAAACGCCAGAGGAAAGGATCCCTCCATGCCAAAAACAGCTTTGTTTATTTCTTCTCAGCCTTTACAGGAAAGCGGACTCCAGACGGAGCTGAAAAGCCAGACCCACCTTCCCATGCTGAGGGGAAAAATCTGCTGAAATTGTGGCTGCAACCGGGTCAGAGGACCCCGCAGAGCCCAAGTTGCCAATCCCGACCACGTGTCCGCACATGGCCACATGTTGCTGCTGCTATGCTGCAGAGCTGCGGGCTAGCCCGCTGGTGGAAGGACCAACGGTTCCCTGTTCTATTCCTTGGATGGCCAAAATGAACCGAACTCAGACGAGGCGCCGACAGGTCGGGCAGGATTGAGTCAGGGAAAGGTTACACGGTCATTTGGAAGTGTTTGTGTAATGCCTTCACATGGTGTTTTTTTTAACAAAGAGTTAGCGGAATTAGCTCATGCTAGCACTCGGTTCCATGGCATTGCTGATATGATTCGAGTGTATTTTTGTGGTTATAACAAGCGTTATCTCCACAAGGGTTTCATACATTGATGGGATATTAATGTTTATGTTATCCGGCCCACTCATTATGGCTGAAATTAAAGCTGATGTATTCAAAGTTAGCGCTGAAAGTCTGCTAGCCAAAATGCTATTAGCCGGTAACTTCCGATTTCCGGTTATTCAACACAAGCCGTTTTAAAGCATAAGGCTTGTTCGTTTCGCTCCGCCATCGTTCAATAGTGCTATGAGCCTTATTCCCACATTAATATGGAATATTAATTTGTTTTAAAGGCGTTTTGGTTAACTTTAAGAGTAACCGATTTTAGCGACCGATCGCTGCAGCGACCCCTATCTCCCGGAGGTATAATCGCATTAATAAAATCGAGCGTCCCTAAAGTAATCATTTTAGTGAGCAAATCATTCTTTAAGATGTTATTTTCTCAAATAACGCTTTGTGTAACTCGGGATTTGCACTGTGAATGGCTTGAAACATACCAAATGTTCTGAATTAGTGAAGCAACCTTAAGCTCATTCCATGTTCTTTATGGTGAACCTTGGTTTTTTAACTCAAACAAAATGTTATTTCATCAAATAACGTTTTGTTTACTCAGGATTTGCATTGTGAATGAATTGAAAACATGCCAAATGTTGTTCTAAATTAGTTAAGCTAATTTAACTCCATTCCATGCTCTTTAAATAAGATCTGCAGTGAACATGATTCACTGAATTATTCTGATTATGATCAACCACTTTTGTTTTGTCTTAAACTAGTTCCTTAGCTTAGCTTCTTTTTATCTTCATTTTGCTTAGTAGTTTAGTTAAGTTTCACTAGCTTAGTAGAGAGGATTTATTGATTGAAATATAGTGTTAATTCAGATAAACAGCATTATATAGTGATGTTCTCTGGATGTTCATTTAATTTTTGTTAATAAATTTTTGAACTTGAAGAAGTTGTCTCTCCTTTATTCTGTGTGTGCAGAGTTTGCTGTTAAAAGACCGCTAGTGCTCAAATTCATCCCTTTCAACCATTGTCCTGTAATCAGCTTAAGAGCTGATTCTCACCAGACAATACTTAACAGACAGAGAGTTATTTATTAAACATTAAATAACTTTAAACAGTGTATAATTGCACAAGATAAAACAGAACAGTTTATGGAAGAAGCAACATATTGCTAGAATAAATTTTAATCAAATGTTTCAAAAGTTCTGATTTGATGAAGACAGTATTTTGACAGAGAAAGTAATTTATGTTAATGAAAAAAGAAGCAGATTTTATTGACCCACAGTAAACGTAGTTTCTCTTAGTTTAAGTACAACTTTTGTCAGATGGAACCAGCCGGAATTGAGATTAAGGTTTTTCTAAATGTTGCAAAAGTTTTCATTATCTCTTTCAGAGAAATGTTGTTTTTTCATTAATCGTACAACTCTTTGTCTCTTTATCCTTCACTTCAACTACTAATAAAACATGAAAACTAATGAAAAAATATTGTAATCCTTTCTTTTTTGAGACAGTGATTTACATTCAATCAAAACTCAGCCAAGACAGGAAACTGGTACATGTCCTATATTATTTAAATATAAATTACTTATAAACAAAGTACTGTCTCATAAATGTGTAACTATTTAGAGCCTGGGCAAAATCCCCAGATGTTTCAAGACCCTAAAAACGCCTCTGGATACAGCCCTGTCAGTTTGGGACTCGGCGTTGTTTTCTACCTGAATGCATGCAGAATGCTTGTGCGCAGAACCAAGTGGGCAATGTAATGCTCTGTAGCGCAAAGTGGCACCAAAACAATACAGAGAGGTCTCGCAGCTCCAAACTCTGCTGTTTGGGAACATTGGGGTTTCTCATGCATGCAGCTCCAGAGGAGAAAGAAAGGTGGACCGAACCAAAACTTCATGTCACGCATTTATCAACAGCAATAGGGCTCAATAGCTCAATCTGCATTTAACTGAATTACTCACCTGAAACAACTTAAAGCCGAATGTAAAACATCACACATACAGGAGAAAAATCAACCAATGTCCAAATAGCCACCTGTAGCATCCAACCAGCCCAAACTCCATCCACCCTATAAAATGCATATGGAGGAATCTCTGTTGATGAGAGCGGACTTTCCAAACAGCTGTTCATGCAGCATTAAGGTAAAGCTGGGACACAAAGAAATGTCATGCTATATTCTCAAATATGGCCACAGTCCTATTTACATCTTTTTTTTTTTTTTTTAAACATCAACATTGACCGATTTAAAGTGTTTGTTATTGTAGAGTTTATCTATCCAGGAATTTTCTCTACTTGCTTAAACTATTTCTTTTTAAATAAATCCAACCAAAGCTCCAGTCATAGTTGTAAACGTTCTACTTTTTTAAGTTTTAGAACAAATTGAAATTTTGTTTCAGATATTGAAGATTCTTTGTTTAACTCAGACCAAGATATTTTATAATTCATATATACCCCTCTCCCTGGGCTGCCACCTTACCGTGGTGGAGGGGTTTGAGTGTCCCAATGATCCTAGGAGCTATGCTGTCAGGGGCTTTATGCCCCTAGTAGGGTCACCCAAGGCAGACAGGTCCTAGGTGAGGGACCAGACAAAGAGCAGCCCAAAACCCCCCTTATGATGAATACGAACAATGTACGTTGTGTTCCCTCGCCCGGACGCGGGTCACCGGGGCCCCACCTGGAGGTGGGGCACGTTGGCGAGCACCTGGTGGCCGGGCTTTTGCCCATGGAGCCCGGCCGGGCTCAGCCCGAAGAGGAAACATGGGTCCCCCTTCCAATGGGCTCACCACCTGTCGGAGGGGCCAAAGAGGTCGGGTGCATTGTATAACGGGTGGCAGTAGAGGGCGGGGATCTTGGTGTTCTGATCCTCGGCTGCAGAAGCTGGCTCTTGGGATGTGGAATGTCACCTCTCTGGTGGGGAAGGAGCCGGAGCTTGTGCGCGAGGTTGAGAGGTTCCGACTAGAGATAGTCGGACTCACCTCGACGCACCGCTCTGGCTCTGGAACCAGTCTCCTTGAGAGAGGCTGGACATTCTTCCACTCTGGAGTTGCCCCTGGTGAGAGCCGCCGAGCTGGGGTGGGCATACTTGTTGCCCCTCATCTCGGTGCCTGCACGTTGGGGTTCACCCCGGTGAACGAGAGGGTGGCCTCCCTCCACATACGTGTGGGGGGACGGGTTCTGACTTTTGTTTATGCTTATGCACCAAACAGCAGTTCAGATTACCCACCCTTTTTGGAGTCCTTAGAAGGGGTACTGGAGAGTGCCCCTCCTGGGGACTCACTCGTTTTGCTGGGGGACTTCAACGCTCACGTGGGCAATGACAGTGAGACCTGGAGAGGCGTGGTTGGGAGGAATGGCCCACCTGATCTGAACGCGAGTGGTGTTCTGTTGTTGGACTTCTGTGCTCGTCACGGATTGTCCATCACAAACACCATGTTCAAGCATAAGGGTGTCCACATGTGCTCTTGGCACCAGGACACCCTAGGCCGCAGTTCGATGATCGACTTTGTTGTCGTTTCATCTGGCCGCATGTCTTGGACACTCGGGTGAAGAGAGGGGCGGAGCTCTCCACCGACCACTACCTGGTGGTGAGTTGGCTCCGATGGTGGGGGAGGAAGCCGGTCAGACCTGGCAGGCCGAAACGTACTGTGAGGGTTTGCTGGGAACGTCTGGCAGAGTCCCCCACTAGACGGAGCTTTAACTCCCACCTCCGGAAGAGCTCTGAAAAAGTCCCGAGGGAGGCGGGGGACATTGAGTCCGAGTGGACCATGTTCCACGCCTCTATTGTTGAGGCGGCTGGTCTGAGCTGTGGCCGCAAGATTGTCGGTGCATGTCGCGGCGGCAACCCTCGAACACGCTGGTGGACACCAGCGGTGAGGGAAGCCGTCAAGCTGAAGAAGGAGTCCTACCGGGCTTTATTGACCTGTGGGACTCCGGAAGCAGCTGATGTGTACCGGCAGTCGAAGCGGCGGGCGGCTCGGCTGGTCGCCGAGGCAACCAGCCGAAGAGTTCGGAAAGGCCATGGAGAAAGACTTCCGTACGGCTTCGAAGTGATTCTGGTCTACCATCCGGCGTCTCATGAGGGGGAAGCAGTGCAGTACCAACACTGTTTACAGTGGGGGTGGTGTGCTGCTGACCTCGACACGGGACGTCGTGCAACGGTGGGCGGAATACTTCGAAGACCTCCTTAATCCCACCAATACGTCTTCCATTGCGGAAGCAGAGCCTGGGGACTCTGGGTCGGGTTCTCCCATCTCTGGTGCTGAGGTCGCCGAGGTGGTTAAAAAGCTCCTCAGTGGCAAGGCCCCGGGGGTGAATGAGATTCGCCCTGAGTACCTTAAGGCTCTGGATGTTGTGGGGCTGCGTTGGTTAACGCGGCTCTGCAGCATCACGTGGACATCGGGGGCAGTTCCCCTGGATTGGCAGACTGGGGTGGTGGTCCCCCTATTTAAAAAGGGGGACCGGAGGGTGTGTTCCAACTACAGAGGAATCACTCTCTTAAGCCTCCCTGGTAAGGTCTATTCAGGGGTTCTGGAAAGGAGGGTCCGTCGGATAGTCGAATCTCGGATTCAGGACGAGCAGTGTGGTTTTCGTCCTGGCCATGGAACACTGGATCAGCTCTACACCCTCAGCAGGATCCTGGAGGGGACATGGGAGTTTGCCCAACCAGTCTACATGTGTTTTGTGGATCTGGAGAAGGCATTCGACCGTGTCCCTCGAGGGATCCTGTGGGGGGTACTCCAGGAGTATGGAGTACCGGGCCCTTTAATAAGGGCTGTCAGGTCTCTGTACGACCGGTGTCTGAGTCTGGTCCACATTGCCGGCAGTAAGTTGAACTCGTTTCCGGTGAGAGTTGGACTCTGCCAAGGTTGCCCTTTGTCACCAATTCTGTTCATAACTTTTATGGACAGAATTTCTAGGCGCAGCCAAGGTGTTGAGGGGATCCGTTTTGGTGGCTTTAGGATTGCGTCTCTGCTATTTGCGGATGACGTGGTCCTATTGGCTTCATCAGGGCGTGATCTACAGCTCTCACTAGAGCGGTTCGCAGCCGAGTGCGAAGCGGCCGAGATGAAAATCAGTGCCTCCAAATCCGAGACCATGGTCTTGAACCGGAAAAGGGTAGAGATCCTTCTCCGGGTTGGGGAGGATGTGCTGCCCCTAGTGGAAGAGTTCAAGTATCTTGGGGTCTTGTTCACGAATGAGGGGAAGATGGAGCGGGAGATCGACAGGCGGATTGGTGCGGCGTCTGCTGTGAAGCGGGCGCTGTACTGATCCGTTGTGGTGAAGAGAGAGCTGAGCCAAAAGGCGAAGCTCTCGATTTACCGGTCGATCTACGTTCCTACCCTCATCTATGGTCACGAGCTTTGGGCCGAAAGAACAAGATCCCGGATACAAGCGGCCGAAATGAGTTTTCTCTGTAGTGTGTCTGGGCTCTCCCTTAGAGATAGGGTGAGGAGCTCAGTCATCCGGGGAGGACTCAGAGTAGAGCCGCTGCTCCTCCACGTCGAGAGGAGCCAGTTGAGGTGGCTCGGGCATCTGGTTAGGATGCCTCCTGGACGCCTCCCTGGTGAGGTATTCCGGGCACGTCCCACCGGGAGGCGGCCCGGGGGAAGACCCAGAACACGCTTGAGGGACTATGTCTCCTGGCTGGCCTGGGAATGCCTTGGGATTCCTCCGGAGGAGCTGGCCCAAGTGGCTGGGGAGAGGGACGTCTGGGCCTCCCTACTGAAGCTGCTACCCCCGCGACCCGACCCCGGATAAGCGGAAGAAGATGGATGGATGGATATATATTTTTTCAGATATTCATAATTCAGACCAACATATTTTAAAATTCATATATTTTTATTTATTTTTTGTGATTGAAGCATGCCGTAATCATGCCAAAGCGTGTTTTTGTATGCTGTTACACCTCCAGTAGATGGAGAAGATGCAGCTTTCACTTATTGGTTTACAAAAGTCAATCCGTTACATAGTTGGGTGTAACCTAATGATTTGGGTAAATCCATGCCCCAGCATACCCTGAAACCCTCGTTCACTAAATACTCAGCATGACCCTTGCTTTGATTCAATTTCACACTTTATCAGAGCGCAGTAAAGGTGACACTGTGTTATCAGCTGTGAATCCACATGCGTTATTTACAAAAGAGCACACGTTTCTGTGTGCCTGCACAAAAAAAAAAAATACATTCAGTATTTGAGAAAGCGTGAGTGCATCCCTGAGGATTGGTGCCCTCCCAGAGGTGTTTTTCTCCCTTTTTTACATGTTTGCGTCAGAAGAAACATAATGTTCTAGAGGTTCTTTCAGAATGCAGACATTGGTTAATGTAATTAGAGTCTCTTCAGGACACATAACATGAATATAACCAAACGTTGCTCAAGTGGCAAACACACACACACACACACACACACACACATACAGTCAGAGCTAATCATTCCTATAGTTGGGTGATCAGAACAGCAAATTGCTGTCTTAGTGAGACTACCACTACATAATCAATGATAAAGTAAAATGCATTCAAATAACAGCCACCGATGCGGAAGCCAACACTAAACATTAGAGCTGGCTTTTTGACAGCACCATAAAATTGCCCTCTAAATATGATAAATGTGCTTTTCACATAACCGATGAGACCATAATCTTCACTCTGCATCTTTGCCTTGCCAAGTAAATCTTACTATGTATAGTTAAGACCTTTTATTATGTTTAAATTTGTCTGTCTAAAATTACATTTTGAGAGTCATGAAACACCTTTTGTGCTGCAGTGTTGACATTCCATGATAAACTTGACTGGGCAGCTCAAAACAATTGCTGCCTTTTTATTCTAGTCTGAATCATTTAGACAGCTTTTTCCTGTTAGTTGAGGTACGTCTATAAATTATAAATCCAAGCACCATGTTCTCGCAGAACAACAAAACAAATTCGGTCCTGTCACAACAGTTTATGTGCAAAGGCCCATATTCAAATGCACCGATCTATCAACTGTACAGTGCTCTGAAAAACTGTTTGCCCCCTTACATATATATTTAGTCTGTGCTTTTTTTGTCACACTTAAATGATTGAAATTGTAAGACAATCAATAAAATTTTAATAGCAGACAACCCCTGAAACTATTAACTAATTGTTACATCATTGACAACAGTATCTGTTATGAAGCATTTGCAGCCTTAAACATAACTGAGAAGACATTTTGGCCAAGCATCAAAACATCAAAAATACATTTAAAGTTATTCCACAGCATCTCAACCAGATTCAAATCCAGACTTTCTCTAGATCACTTCTATTATGCTTTGGATCATTGCCCACCTGCATAACCAAACTGTGCTCATGCTCATCTTTTTTTTCCATAAAAAGACAACGTCAAGGTTCCATCAGTTACGGCAATCCAGTTCCTAAAGCAGCAAAGCAGTCCCAGACCGTCATTCTCTCACCACTATGTTGGTATTTTATGATATTTCATATTATAAAAAATATTGCATTGCTGTAGTCCAAGAAAATAAATCTGCATCTCCCTATCTTAATTCTGCAGGCTTAAGTTTTTTTATTTGCTAAATGTAGTTTCCTATGATTGAGTCTGATTAAGGAACTTGGATTTCTGCAGTGGAGAAAAATAATGTGGATTTTATTGAAAATGCTTGTTATTCCCATAGCCAGACACTTTAAGGTATTTCCATTAATTAGTGACATATGGGTGTCAAAACCATCGTTTGCCTCCAGAAAAGAATTATACAAACTCTGCAGCACAGCCATATTGGCCCAGCCATTTGTTATGGATCACAGACTGGCCAGTTGGGCAGATTTATCATCCACAACCATATGGTCTGTGTAAGAAACACTTTACTAGACCATTTGGAAATAGCAGGAGATAAAAATAAACATGCAAAAAAAATTTTACCAAATAAAACATGATAAACAAGTGAATTGAGTTTATTAATTAACAATATCTCACATCAACATGTTATTAAGGGACATGATTGGTTTTGCATACTTAGGAATGCATCTGCTGACTTGGCATGGTTATGAGCTTCTCTTTTGAGCTGACCACATTATTCAAAATTTTAGAATATGTGTTCTGATGAGGCTCATTTGTCAGGATTAAAGTACCTGTAAAAAATAACTAATTTTAAACAGATAATAAACATAAAGCCCATATTGCTGCACCATTTTTTTTTAATTGGACTGATGTAATATTCTAATCCTAAATTCCATGTTTCATCATTATTAACAGAAATAAAGGCTTGAAAAAATTTGTCTTTATATAATGTGTTTCAAATTGTGAATTTAGTTACTTAAATAAATGAACTTTTTAATAATACTCATATTTATTGAATGACTATATTAACATCTACAGCATTTTGAGATACATTAGGTTGTGACTTGCGTTGGACTTGACGGGCCAGCCTTTGTCACCCAGGTGTATCAGTGAACCTTCACTACCCATGACCCTGTTGCCAGTTGACCACCGTTCGTTCTTTTGACCCCTATTGATAGATACTGATCACTGCAGGATGGAGCACCCCACTAAAGCTGCAGTGCTAGTGATGATGTGACTCATCTAGCTATAGCAATTAGTTGGGTTTTGAAATTGTTAAAATAATTATGCTGATCGTTTTTTCTCTTTTCTAACACCTCAGCTTTGAACTAAACAATATTTACTGCCTAATATATCCCACCCACTATCAGTTGTCATGTATTTCATCTGTCAGTGATCATATTGTCATGCCTTGTCAATCTATTTCCCAGACAAGCCAATTAGACCCTTGTTGCAGCCTCTGCAGCTATTCTCTTGAATATCATTTTTAGTCTTGTGGCAAACATTTTTAATTTCCGAAGAGAATACAAGATTACCTTTCATTTCTCTTCTTTTGGAAAATTTATTTTATCTGTTTGAGTTTCTCATCTTGATACCCTCTTCTATAACCTTTCCTTTCTTCCCTCCTTCGCTATTACCCTCTGCAGCTCCCGCCTGCTCTGAACTTCTCTCCCTCTCACAGCGTCTCTCCTTTTATGATGAAGAACAGGACACTGCGCTGTGTGTCAAAAATCATCTTTAGAGACTCGCTGCCAGTGGATTACACTGAACCAGAGGCCCCATCAGTTTAATCTGTTTTAACAGTCTCGGCTCTAACCAAGCGTATGAATACTGAGCGTGTCTTTGTGTCTTTAAGCCAGCATGACTGCTCTGTTTTGAAAATCCTCACCAACACAGTGACAAGCAATTGCTGACGCTAATTCAATGGTTGTGCAGCATGAACGAGCTGAAACGCTTAGCTTTAGCATCATGCTAAAAGACTGCAGAGTTTTGGCCAGAGTAAATTTCAGTTGTAATACCATAAATTAATTGGTTGGAAGGAGGCCTGACAGGTTGGCAAATGAGCGAGAGAGAAGCGAGAAGAGGCTGTAGCCTATAAATTGGATCGGGGCTTGTTTCACAGTGCATTAAAAGCTGAGCATGTATAACTGTATTTACTGGTGCTGAAAGAAAGGGGAAGCTCAAATGTGTAAACTAAGTGGAAATTGTAGCTATCAACTATCCCAAAAAGTAGATTGCTATGTCAAATTTAAACACAATATATTCCAGTGAGTTAATGTTTATGCGTTGTTGAAAACTATTTAGGGTTGATAAAATGGGTTAACCAAGAGTAACTATCAATGTCTTTATTTAGGTTAAATCTGGAAGAGAGGCAACAAAAAAGTCAAATTTTCAGGGATAAATAAAAACAAACTGGCCAAACCTGAATAGCCATAAGAAGATACCTCCCCATTTGAGTGAAAGCGTAAATCAAAGAGAATATGCTTTATTTTTGGTTTTTGACTATGCTTTGTCCTGAGATGCAGTGTATGAATGAGGTAATATTGACAAATGTGACTTGGGGGTTCATACCATCCCTTAATTTAAAGAATTATTATATTTGAAACTTTAAATAAACTTTAAACATAAACTTTAAATACACTTTAAACATATCACATGTCTTTCTACTTGGTCTCTCCAAACTCCTCCAATACCTGGGTTTTTGCCTCAGCGACCATCTGAGCCCCACATCGCTTGGACTGCTGGTACACATCAGTTGCTTCTGGGGTCCCACAGGCCAAGAAAACCCAATAGGACTCCTTCTTCAGCCTGACAGCATCCCTAACTGCCAGTTTCCATCGGTGAGTTTGAGGGTTGCCACCGCGACATGCACCGACAACTTTGATGCCACAGCTCCGACTAGCTGCCTCAGCGATGGAGGCACGGAACATGGCTCACTCTGACTCAATGTCCCCCACCTCCCTCAGAGCTTGTTCAGAGTTCTCCCAGAGGATGTAGTTAAAGCTCCGTCTCACTGGAGACTCTGCAAGACGTTCCCAGCAAACCCTCACAATCCGTTTGAGCCTGCCAGGTCTGACCAGCATCCTCCCCCACCATCGGAACCAACTCACCACCAAGTAGTGGTCGGTGGACAGCTCTGCCCATCTCTTCATCCGAGTGTCCATGACAAGCGGCTGCAGGTCAGATGAAACGACAACTAAGTCTATCATTGAACTACGGCCTAGGGTGTCCTGGTGCCAAGAGCACATATGGACACCCTTATGCTTGAACATGGTGTTTGTTATGGACAATTCATGGCAAAAGAAGCAGTTTTCTAAATATTTTTTTTTTCAATATGAAGCCAATACTTATGGCAGTAAATGTGCATACAGTATGTTAGAAACGTGCTTCAAATAATAATTGCTACGGTTTACCATATGTTCATTTGACCTCCAGATGGCTCAATGAGATCAGCAGATAGATTGTTGTGTCCAAAGAAGAAGTCTCACTTTAACATACAGTAAATGTAGATGTTGTCTCTCTGGTTCATTTAGTCAAAACAAGTTGGTTCTTTATTCAATTTCAGTTTCTCATGGTGGGTACAGTAGCTAGAAATTTGACTCAAGTTAGAGTAGCAATACCTCATAATAATATTACTCAAGTAAAAATAAAAAGTACAGTGCAGTGAAACTACTCCTAGCAGTACATTTTGTTCAAAAAGTTACTCAACTAAATATAACTGAGTAAATGTAACTAGTCATTAACCACCTCTGGGAATTAGTGGTGTCAACCCATAAGTAAAATCCTTTAAAGAGCCAGAACAGGTGCAGGACAGGGATCAGGAGGGGAGGTCAATATCAGCAAGACACCTGAGACGTTTGTTAAACTGTAACTATGAATTCTTGTGATGGATTGAAATTTTAATTGTCTTTAAAACCCATTAACTATGTAAAAGATTGGATAAAGAGAGGGGAGGGATTTTTCTTCACCAAAACACGTCTTGCTATAACTGAGTTTGCAGTAATGCACTAATAAAGAAAACGTCCTCGTAGGATAATCATTTTCAAACATGCATCAGTTTTCTCTCAGGTTTAACTAAGATAAGTGAGAGCATAGAAAAGGTAACACTAAACTAAACTTTTCAGGCACAAATTTGAATGGATAATTACATAGTAATTAGAGAGTAATGAAAAAATGGCCAGTTATCAAATAACTGAGATGCTACACTGGATGTTTTTGCTGCATCTTGAGTGAGCTCTGTATTATGAGAATATGTATGCATTGCTTGATATTTTTGTTTGAAGCAGAAAAGAATGCATATGTGGAACAAATCGTCCTTCATTTATGTGCAAATAAAGAGTGTGGTCATGGGTTGTCTTTCTTGTTCTCGTCCATAAAAAATCTAATTCCCTATCCTAGCGACTGAGAGGAAGGATGCATTTTATTTTCTGTTTTATTTTCTTACCAACACAATCTGCAGGGTATTATATTGGCAAAACAACTAAAACTCAAAACCTCACTTGAGTTGGTCAAGCATTTGAGTCACATGTCTTGAAGAACACACACACATGCACAATCGCTAACCTATTTTGTCATACAACAACCTCAGGCTTTTATATATTTTGTGGGTTTTAAGTGATAGACATAAAGTAGGGCATTCAGATGTTTTTTTCTTTTTTTTGTCAAGTATGGCCCACATTTATTGAGCCCTCTTTACACAAATACACATAAATGAGTGCAACCTATTTTCCCCCCAGATGTCTTCTAAGTTAGGAATGTAATGTGTGTGATTTAATATTAATATAAATCCAGCTGTTCTTTGAAGGACAAAGAGGTTTGTTAGAGAACATTTGTGATCAAAATCCAAAAGAAGTCCTGTTTGCTACAAACAATGCATGGGACACAGTAAAAATGTGAAGGAAGGTGTCCTGCATGTGAAACAATATGTGGGAAGAGAACTAACAATGCTCATCACCCTGAAAACACTGTGAGGACATGCTGGAGGCAGCATCATGAAGTGGAGATGCCTTTCTTCAGCAGGCTTAGCAAAGCTGATCAGAGCTCATAGGGAAATGGATGGAGATAAAAACGCGGAAATCCTGGAAGAAAAACTGCTTGACGGCTGCAAAAGACTTGAGATAAGACCAGAGGATCACTTTTGAGCAGGACAATGGCCCTATTAGAGCTACCATGGATGGTTTAGGTCAACGTAAATTTGACGCAGGGTCAAAGCTAGTACCTAAATCCAAGTAAGAATTTCTGATAAGACCAGAAAATTGATGTTCACGGAAGTTATTCATAAAGTTTGTACTGACTGAAGACGTGTGTCACATCAGTTATAGGTTTATTTGTAAGAACTATGTATCCTTTTCCTTTCACTTGATTTTATGTACATAAAGTCTTAAGAATATAAATAATACATTGACCTCTGAAGGTTGTAACATGACAAAATGTAACATAAAAAAAGATCAAGGGGTATTAATATGCCTGTGCAAATTCTCAGTTATCCACGTCAGGCTTAAATCAGAGGAAACTGGACTTTCGTTCGGTTCTTTCTGAAAATGTTTTAACACCTATCCAGGAGTCTTGACATGGGGGCCCATCCTCCTAAGCGCATTCTAAGTCAGATGCACGGGGTATGAATAGTTTTACAAGTTACCATACATGTTGGGCAAAAATAGAATAGGGGATTTTGGGCTTATACAATACCCTGAGTAGAGAATGTTTATCAGTCAAAGTAAGGGTTTGGAAGTTTTTTTCTGCTCTAAGGTTTTGTTATCAAGAAAACAGAACATTTAAAAAACAAGGTAGAAAGAAGGCCTTACAAAGAAATCTCAAATGCAACTTCACTTCCCACAGGCAACTTATCAGCACATCCATTATCTTTGCTGATGTATATAAATGAGTGTGAATAACGTGGGAAAGTGGGGTTCTGCCCTTAGCTTTCCATGTGCATAGTGGAAATATGAACACTCTTCTGCGTGTTATTGACTGATTTATCAAACACTCCTCCAGTTTCCCAACGCAAATCCATATTGGCGAGGGAACGGTGGTCCAATAATGCTTCCAATGATTTACTATTAGAGCTCTCACTGTCATTCTCTCATCCTGATAAATGACAAGCAATTTCTCATGGCTGCCGGTGTGCTAGGCAGAGTGCGTTTATGGTAGGTGAGCCAAATAAAACAAATGGTCAATCTTATAGGTTTACATGCCAAAGCTTCCAGCGTGCTTTGCCGACTGTGTGTGTCCTCGTGTTTCCAATCCAGGCCGGGCAGTTATCTGATCCTTGCCGTGTACTCAAACAGTGATCGAGTGACTGACGATAATCAATCCAAATTAGGAGCAGAACAGTGAACTTACTGCAGGTGCATATACATTTTGTGAGTTGCCTGAATGTCAGTTTGAGAGGCTGTCATCCGTCACAATTTTTCTCTCTGCCTTCCCTTGCTAACACATAGCGGAAACCGAGTAAAACGAATAAGAACAATAGGTGTTCTCGTTGTCACACGTGTTGCTTAAATGGCTAAAAGAACTATTACGGGGGCCAATTTTAAAACAAAATGTGGCAGTGTCACTCTATTTGGGGAGAGATTCACCAGTTGTAATGACTGATACATTCCTTTTTCCCCTCAGAAGGCGAAAAGCTTTTAGTCGAACATCTGTTGACACCCTTTATCTTTTCTCCCCACTGTCTCTCTTACTCCTTTCAGAAACCACTTTTTCCGCAGCTTTCATGCCCTGACAGGAAGCTGCCATCCAAAGTTTGAAAACTCCAACGGAAAGGGCGGGAGGTGATGTGTGTGTGGGAAAGAGTATGTGTTTGCGTGTGGTTCTTTCATGACTGTGTGAGTGAGAGGGCGCAAACGACACAAAGAGAAAAAAGACAAAGCCTTGATATGAAGCCTGAGGTGGCAAGTTGAGAAACGGAACCTTGCTTGACAGAGCTCGCATCCAATTGTGCGTTTGTGTGCGCTTGTGGGATTTCAAAAGTTGTTGCTCATTACGATATATTTATGGTGTGTTTTCTCTAAGTACAGCATTACCATGCTTGCATCTTATGTTGCCTGGACAGTGGGAGATGGGTATGACAAGATGCAGATCAAAGGCATGTTGAAGACTTTACCGTCCTTTAAAGGGGACATATCATAGAAAATCCACTTTTTTAGCACTTAAATACATTTAATTTGTAGCCTGTCCAGGTGCTGCATAGACATCTTTATATTCTGTTCGGGTGATATTTTTCAAGCCATTCAGTTTTGTCTGTCCTCTATTAGGTTTTATGTCACAGTACTTGCTGCAGAGCTGCTAAATAAGGTCATGGATTTCCAGTTTACCAATTTTTTTTTATCTTTTTATTTTTTGCTGCAATTTTCTACTCCAAGCTATAGGATGCCAACGCTACAAGTGGATAAGTCCAAATG
Organism: Fundulus diaphanus; assembly: GCA_037039145.1. Taxonomy (NCBI): domain Eukaryota; kingdom Metazoa; phylum Chordata; class Actinopteri; order Cyprinodontiformes; family Fundulidae; genus Fundulus; species Fundulus diaphanus. The sequence goes on along the minus strand of CM073140.1, from coordinate 21,666,287 downwards.
TTTGGTTGTTGGGTGTATTTACCCACACAATTCATTAAACTGTTCACGGAGGGCGACTGGGAGTGAAGTGCCTCCTTTGCATTTAAAGAGACAGTACCAAAATGAGTTGCTCTCAGACACACCTCAGAACAGGGGCAAAAGAGGGGCTGTGGAGCAACAATAACGGGGACTTCAGATGAAAGCATTGACATTCCACTTCCTAAACCACGACTGAATGATTTAAATGTGAAAAGGAAGACATTAAAAGGATAATATGCACCCTTTAACAATGAGAAAGATGTTTATTGGATCATAATTTAGCATCAGCTGAATTAGATACTTTGTTTTTAAACAATCATCAGCCAACAATATTGGGTTTGGAAAGAGATAACTTGCTTGGAAATAGACTGGTACAGAGAAAAGAAAAAACATGAAATCAGCATATCTTCTTGAATGCCTTTGCTATGTAAGCTGAAACCATGCAATGTCCTTAAATCTGGGGAATTTACACATGGCTAATCTGCACTATTACCACTACAACTTTTGCACAAAAAAGATAAACAAAAATGAAATATAAGGGCTTTATTTATTTAGATGTAACCACAGCATGACAACACACAGGTTTGAGGAAATAGAGAAGCCAAGAACTTGAAAGGCAGGGCTTTAAACGTTAGAATGACGAGACAGAGTCAAGTGAAACAGAAGAGACAGAAACAGAGAAAAACAAAACAGCAAGAAAATGTACCGTAAGTGACTGTGACAGAGAGAAGGTAGCGGTTGAGAGAAGACGGTAGCTGAAGGGGATGAGAGGCAGAAATACAAGGCTGGAGACAGAAAACAAGAAAGAGTTTCAAGACAGCTGTGGATATGTGGAAAAAATGCAGTTTAAATTAAAGCAATATGGTGAATCACAGGATCGTACAGTTTGATAAAGGGAATATGTAATCATATAGGCATGATTAATACTGACGTGCAGACCAACTCCTAAGCCTGAGTGCTCATCCTTCCACTTCCTCGTTCCTTTTTGTCTTTACACCTCTCCTCAAGCCTTAGAGCTCAAATGAAGCCATGCAGCTTCCTAATTACTTCATTTGCATAAACATACACACTGTGCAAGACAGAAGGATGTGGGCTGTGAACAGAGGAAGAAAAGGAGTTTAGGGGAAAGAGGGGCAGAGCTTCAATTGGAGAAAAGAGTGAGTTCTGCAGCGAAGTTAAAAACAGAAGTTTTGAAGCTTGAGAGATAACAAATATGCATTTCTTTTTATAATGATGTTTTTTGTGTCGCTCATTCCTTTTCTTCTTTCCGTACAGCCTGTGTGGTATTCATTTCTTTGCATCTTGTCTCTCTCTCCTAATGTTGCACACTTCCTGTAGGTAGCTTAATGCCAACAGCTACTATTCTGCTCCTCCCCCACGTCATGTCCCTCACTCTCCTCTGTTTTCAGCGCTGTCTCCGGCATCCTTTCCATCCCTTCGCTCAGATTCCTCCCTTTCCTACGTCTCTCGATCTCATCCTCTCTTCTCCTGTGCCTGCCTTCCTTCTCTTGCAGAGTGCTGCGTCAGGTCTTTTCACCCTCAGCAGTGTGAAATGAGATTTGAATATGGCTCTTGGAGCATTTGTGGCTCGCCTCAGCCTCCCACCCACTCGTCCACGCACACACATACTGTACAAACTTCCATACACACTCATTGTAAAAGAAAGCCTCTCGTAAAAATAAAAGATCGTGATGCCACATGAGCCCGTGCCAGGCAAAGGGAAGGAGGGAGGGGGAGGTAAGCACAGGAAGCTTGAGGAGACAGGGAGGACAGGAAGGTGAGGAGTGGAAAGGACAGGAAAGCCGAGGAGGGAGACGTGAGAAGCAGAGGAGGCTACAGTAGTCATGAATATAAAGAGGGGATCAGCAAGAGGGAAAGAGGGCAGAATGGGTGAAAATAAAACACAGATACAGGATTAAGTAAAGTGGGCAGAAGGAAGGGAGCGACACATTTTTATTTTGAATGTTTATAGCTTACTTTATATTATGAGTTGAGGTCTTCCGGTATGAAATCTTGGTTTTATATGTTGTACCTTTGTCTGAACCTCTAGGCATGCCTTTTTTTGCCTTTTACTTTGGTGCTGGTACACCTGAATTTCCCCACTGGGGGACTGTAAAAATATTTATATTCTATTCTATATGTGAAACATTCTCTTGATCTCTTGATCTCTCGGTATGGAGTACCTACATAGAACAGAATAGCTGTCATGATTAAAAACTAGAGCAAATATGATATGCTGCATGTTCAAAAAGAAAATGTCCTCATGTAAATGTAGTACTTTCCAAACTCATCCACCATATCCTGTGTAAATACTAATTGCTAGATTCACCAAGCACCAAACAGGTTCACCTAATGTTTACTGATCTGAACTCCTCCTTTTCTTTTTTTTTTCAAACTTTTGAGGAAACATTGGTCAGAAATGTTGGTCTATACTGACTTGATAACTACCATTGCTGCAGATTTTGTCAGCTGCTGACCCATGATGCAAAGATGTTCCATCAGGTCTTAAAGGTTCTCTATAGGACTGAGATCTGGTGTCTGTGGACAGCATTGGAGAACTCCAGGTCATGTTCACAAAACCAGTTTGAGAGGATTGGGAGTGTATGGCATGGTGATGCGAGAAGCAGCAATCAGAGGACCAATCCTGTGGCCATGAACAATACACAGGTAGGCTGTGGCACTTAAACTATACTCAGCCCTTGATGCTAAAGGATCCAACATGTGCCAATAAATCAATCCCAATGCCACCTCCACAATCCTGAACCACTGACACAAGCTAAGATGGATCCCTGCTTTCCTATTTTTGTGCCAGATTCTGACCATATATTCTGAATTTTGAATCGGAAACTGAGAAACACTGAACCAGAAAAGGTTTTTTCTAATCTGTTATTGTCCAAATCTGGTTAGCAAATGTGAATTGTATCCGGTTCTCCAGTTTTTAGCTGACAGGATGCTGCTTGGAGTCGTCAGCTGCTGTAGCCCATCTGCTTCAAGGTTCAACATGTTGTGCCTCAGAGAGTACCTCACGTCAAACCAATCTGCCTACTCAACTCAGACTTTTATCATCAATAAAGGCACCATAACAATAGCCACTCACTGGAAACTGTGTCTCATTTTGGATCCTTCTCTGTAAACTTGAGAGATGGTTGCGCAGGAAAATCCCAGGAGATCAGCACTTTTTGAATCACTCAGAGCAGCCGGTCTGGCACATACAACCATGCCCCACATGGTTGTTTGTGAAGAACATAGCACTAATCCCCCCTATACAGACCCTATTACACATGTGCAAATTCTGCACTACTTTTCCACCCTTCTCCATTTCCCAATTATATTGATGATTATACAGCTGTATTGAATAAAGTCAAAATGAGGTTGACTCTGTTGCAATAAATCCTTCAGACTTAAATTATATTTGCATTAAGCATACATTTAACAAGAACACAAGGTAAATCACTGTCAGTCTAAAATAGCTGGTATTTATGTCTTTGTTCAGAACTCCCCTGTGTTTGTTAGTGTGACTGGGTGAATGTAGCTATATTGTTTAACATTGACCATTTTTCTAACACAAATTGCCTAAATTGAGATTCCATTATCATGGAAATCACGATCACATATCTTCATACATTCTGCGACTGCTCACAAGTCCTCCCCAGGAACCAGTCTGTAGCCCCATTTACACTACCGTTGTTAAACCGATCCAGGCCGAGACCAGTCCGAGCTTGGATCAGTTAACCAAGCCCAGGCTCGTTCTGATGACCGTTTACACACCACGCTAACTCGGTTCCTTGGTTGCTCCTCGCCTCCTAGTGGCGATCTGCGGTACTACTGCTCTCTGGGATTGAAGGCGGGACCAGTGTTGCCAACTCAGCGACTTTGTCGCCATATTTAGCGACTTTTCAGACCCCTCCAGCGACTCTTTTTCAAAAAAGCGACTAGCGACAAATCTAGCGACTTTTGGAGACTCTTACATGAAAGCACGTATCGTTCCTACTCTTGTCCTCCAGCGGCAGGTGCTGCCGTGGGGCACCTCCCCCGTCCCAACTCTGTTCTCCCGCTAACCGCAGGAGTCCCTCTCAGCGCTGCAGTCAGAGCCACAGCATGTTTACCCTCAGCGTCCAGACTGCAAATAAAGCGCACATGCGCCGGGATTGACGGCGCAGGTTGATCATAAATAACTGAATTTGAAATATTTTATCTTAAATAAATAACGGCGTTTGATTCACACAGCCACATGTTCATGTTTTACCGTGATTTGTAGGCTCCTTGGTGGACCACAAGGGAAAAAAGAAAACGTTAAAAAAAGTAAAAAAAAAATTGTAACTCCGCCAGAGTGTCTCTTTATGGTTCATTTTGCCGGTCTCAAACCCGGGTAAAGGAGGAGGGTTAGTATTGTAATAAATTAAACATTAATAAAAAATAAATAAAAATAAAAAATAAAAATACTAAATAAACATTAATGGACAGAAAAAAGTAGCTCTATATATATTCTGAGTGTTTTTACTCACTTTTTGTCTCTCTCTAACAACGTTATTTCTCCCACAGCGTCAATAACTTGCACATCACATCATGTGGCAGATTATGCAAATTAGGTGATGACGTCATTCAGCGACTTCTAGCTACTTTTAGCACAGCCAATAGCTACTTTCCTTACTGAGGAGTTGGCAACACTGGGCGGGACAGAGCAAATCAAAACGGCGGCGCCGGTAACATTCAGGAAGTTATGGTTGGACAGACTCGGCTTTTGGGACGTGGATAAGACAAACAAACGTCTAATAAGGATTTACAGACGCAGGAAACGAAAGGTTCATCACACTGCTAAGCAGAATCATCACTGGAAACTGTGTGTCACGGTAAGGAAGCTAGTATTTTTATGAATGTCTGAAATTTGTCTGAATGGAGTGTGAATCAGGACGTGCAGCCAGACTGCCGAAAAAAACACGGACAGTCAGCTGACTGTAAGGGGATGACGCGGTTTTCTCATGCGCTCTTCGTTATCAGTGTTGGGCAAGCTACTTGTCCAGTGTAGTGAGCTAAGCTATCAGTTACTCAACAATAAATTAAGCTTCACTACACAAAAATCTACCACCTATAGAAATATAGCAAGCTAAGTTACACAAATGTGTTAAAAGTAGCTTAACTACATCAGAAGCTACTTAACGTTGTACCAACCTAATGTCAGATCAATTCAAAATGAGTCTGATACACTGGTTAAAACATTTATTAAAGATCAGCCAATGACCTAACACAGTGTAGACATTGCTTTATGAGCAGCATAATAAAATACAAACTGAAGTAATTACTGCTAGAAATAAAACAAAAAGGTTATTGGCCTAGTACGTGCGGTGGCGTTAATAACGTTTGGTGGCGTTTTTTGCATATTATATTATCAGGAGGTTGTCTTTTATGTGCTCAGCCACTAGATTTAAAGGTGTTTTACCCAATAAGAACACTGCAGCACCACACACAACCAGGAGGTCCCTGATCGTTGGGGAAAGGCAGAAAGAAGATGCACCATAAGCTTTTTCATATTTCTTTTGTCATTTTAAACATGAAACTACCAAAGCACAAGCCAAGTAGTAGAACTAAATGTTGAAAAGAAATTAAAAGCTAAATAAAATAAACCAGGTCACTTAATAAAGCTGCATTTCCTGTATGCTTTGTATTTATATTCACATGATAATATTTTCAGAATTAATAATAACATTTCTGTTAAAGATTTCATTTATCTTCTGCACCAAGGGCATAAGTAGGGAGAACAAGCAGAGTGAGTTTTGTGTAATATCAGACTTTATTATTGAACTAAGCAGGATTTAGACAGGATCAGAAAGGAAGGTGCATCTTCTTTCTGCCTTTCCCCAACGATCGGGGACCTCCTAGTTGTGTCTGGTGGTGCAGTGTTCTTATTGGGTAAAACACCTTTAAATCTAGTGGCTGAGCACATAAAAGACAACCTCCTGATAATATAATATGCAAAAAACGCCACCAAACGTTATTAACGCCACCGCACGTATTTTACGCGAGCGCGCGTTTTTTACGTCACCGCGCGTTCTGGCTGGAAACGCGCGGTGACTAAAAAACGCGCGCTCGCGTAAAATACGGGTTGGAACTGCACGTTATTGTAAGGGCGAGTATTTGCCTAATCGGCTTGCCATAAGTTCCACTGCCGTATGCATGCGCATGTTTCGATAGATACAGACAGGAGAGGCAAAGTAGAAGCTCGCGCATAAACATGTCCAACCAACAACTCAGATGGATTGTTCACTCTGAATGTTGTTTCAAAATAGCAAACCTGGTTTCATTTCTTAGTTATGTCCTGGATTTTGTAGCGTTTGCGGACGCTACGTCGCTACTTGATCAAAAAAATAACGTCACTACAGGAAAGTTACTTGATTCATAAAGCAGCGACGCTACGGTCAAGCTCCTGGAAAATGTAGTTTAACTAATAGCTTCGCTACATGTAGCGGCGCTACTGCCCATCACTGTTCGTTATCAGATAACCGGGATAGAAAGAAAACAGGCCAAGACCTCCCCAAGAACTGGTCTGCATTTAGCGCGGTCCGGTTATGTCTAGCGCGGTTCAGTTCAGTCTGCTTACCATTTACACTCGAGAGTTATCTCGGTTACCGAGCTCGGACTGGTCTCGGCTCGGTTAAAAAAGAGTAGTGTAAACGGGGTAAGTGTCTTCTTAACCGCGCAATACACAAGATATCAACGATGTCTTGATTATTAATCTAATTAAACTTTGCTGTATTTTGTTAAAAATACTGCCATTTGTGAAAAACATATTTGTAATAACAGTCAAAGACATAAACAATCTGAAAGTAGAGTCAAGTACTTTAAAAAATCTATATGCTTACAAATGCTATTTAATACTCATACCTTGAGGCTTTTATGTCAGGATTTGGGTTTTTGTTTCAGCTGTTTGTTAATTTTGATGTATTAGTTAACTCTCCGGTCTTTAAAATCAGTTTTGGTTTTGGGCTCTTTCTTTATTGGTTTCTATTATAGCTTGTGTGTGTTGTGTTTAGTCTTTGGTTTAGGTTCTGTATTAGTTTTGGTTTATGGAATAGGTTAGATTTTATTGTAGTTTGATTTTATTTATGTTTCCAGTTCAGTTCTGTCTCTTCCCAGCAATCTGCCAGCTCACTCAATCTGTTTATCTGTCACTCCCCAAGACACCAGTTACCAGCCAATCAGATCTGCTCACCTGTCAACCTCCAGTCACTAGCCAATCAGTTCAGTTCAGTTTCCACCTGTCACTTGTAATTAGTTTTCACTCCATTTCACCTGTGTACTCCACTATATAGTTCTGCCTCGGTCTTCAGTTCTCTGCCAGATCATTAACAAGCCCACGGTGAGTTTTGTTCCAGCGTTCCTTTATTGATTGACCTGTTGATGCTAACCCGAGAGCCTTTTTGATTCTGAGCCAGCCTGTTCCCTGATCTGTTTTTCCTGCCCTGTCTGACTGATTTACCGGTTTACCGACCTGAGTCTGTCCCATGGTTATCCGAGCTTGCTTTGCCCTGTCTGTACCTCTGCCTATTTTGGACTGCCTTTTGTGTACCGGATTTTGGACTGCCATTTTGACCATTGAGCCTTGCCTGTCCCTGTTTTATTATTAAATACTGTTTTTTGCCTTCACCTCACTTGTTTGGTTTGAATACTGGGTTTGCCTGATTCTAGTTCATAACATTTTATTTATGGATTATGTTTAAATGATGGTAGTAAAGATAAAATCATTAATGCTGCATGCGAGAGTCAAATCAAACACTCCAATACATTTAATAGCTTGACCAGGCTTGTTTATTAATCCCTGCAAACCTAAAATTATACCTTGGTTTTTGCATTAATTCAATTCAATTTTATTTATATAGCCCCAATTCATGAAACATGTCATCTCAAGGCACTTTCCAAACTCAAATTCAACCAGATTATACAGATTGGGTCAGATTATACAGATTGGTCAAAAAATGTCCTGTCTAAGGGAACCCAGTTGATTGCATCACGTCTAGACAAGAAGCATAGAGCTACAGGGAGAGTCGTCTGCATTGTCCATGGCTTTGCAGCAATCCCTCATACTGAGCAAGCATGAAGCGACAGTGGAAAGAAAAACTCCCCATTAACGGGAACGAAAAACCTCCAGCAGAACCAGGCTCAGTATGAACGGTCATCTGCCTCGACCGACTGGGGGTTACAGAAGACAGAGCAGAGACACAATAAGAGAGACAAAAAAGCACAAAAGCACACATTGATCCAGTAATCTGTTCTACATTATATGGTAATAGCGGGTGATCTGTCTTCCCTGGATGATGTCACAGCTAACAGAACGCCAGATCAGGTGCACCTACTATGAAGAACAAAAAAAAAATGACAGAGAACAAATAGTTAAAAGCTGAAATAACAACAAGCAATGCAAATTGGAGAACAGTAGGATAACTCAGCAGAGTGAGAGAAATAGACCCTGATGTCCTCCCAAAGCATTACAACGGTAAATGCAATTGTAAAATATATGCATATGAAAAAAATTAATTTGCAAGTGTATTTACTAAGACATAACACCTTTATGTGAAGCCTGTCAATCAAAACCTTTAATCTGAGGGGTCCGATGCTCTTACCTTGTTCTACACCACATCACAAAGAGACAGCGTACATTGAGCTTGCCATGTTCCATCTATATATCATATACAGATTACGATACATCACACCACAAGACCAAAAACCCAGATATTAGCACTCATTTAAACATTTATATTGTTATTTACTACTACAATTATCTTTTACTATTCTATTAAAGCTTACAGGGTGAAGTATCTCATCCACTAGGAACAGCCAATTGAACTCAAAATCAGCTTCCCGATCTTTATTAAGGAAAATAGATAGTAAAAAGACAAAAGCCAGATGCGATCAGACAGTATTCAAGCAAGGCAAATTATTTTAGTGTGCCTTAGAAGTCATTATAAAATAAGAGATGTACTTGCAATCATGCATCAGCTGGTATAGCTGTTAGTTATAGTCATTATATCTTTGGCCTTAGAGTTTCTTTGATTTTATCTCAGCTTTGATATTTTGTTCGGTACCTTTGGTAGGATGCTAAAATCCATCGTCACTCAAAATGTTGCCTCTGCCACTAGAAAAACAAGGAGCTCCGAATTTGCTCAGCTGTTCTAATTTAAGTAGATGTAATGTGGTTGACCCTTGGTGGTGAGAGAAGGCTGCTCTGTACGCAAACGGATTGATTTTAATGATCCCATCAGCACCTAAATCCCTTCCTGACTTCTGAACACTCATTGACATGCACTAAATAATTTACATTAGCTCTTGCCAATTCCCTCTCCGTTTTCAAGGTATTTACTTTACCTATCTAGCTCATCCCCCTAACCCCTCCCCCTGCCACACACACACACACACACACACACACACACACACACACACACACACACACACACACACACACACACACACACACACACACACACACACACACACACACACACACAGTGTTTAGCTCATGCAGTATCATCCTCTTGAACTACTTTTGTCCTCTTTCATTAAAGCTCGTTTTAATTTTATCTGTCCAGTGCTGCTTTTCGATTAAGAGTCTACTGAAAAGAAATGGAATCCATTCTCTATGATTGTATGACTAAATAATTGTCATTTAACTTTGGAAAATTACAAAATTAATTATGATTCATTCATTTGATAAGAATGCTGTAGGAGTTTATATCTTTATATAATTCTCAGCTTTATGCTGTCTCTCCTGTAATTTTTAAATCAAGACAGAAACTACAATAATCTGAGACACATGAAGTAATTTGGCAAATCTCAAACCCACTGAGTTCTTCGTAATAAATTATTTATAGCCAGCCTTTTCATCATTTTATTTTGTAAAAAATGATGCATTTATATAATAACAAAACAATAAATTAATTATTTTAGACTTAATTAGAACAATAGGAGGTTTTAAACATTATGATCCAAACCTAAAGTCAGCATGCATGTGGATTACTACCCTATAATTCAGTATATCCCTTGAAGAATGATTGCGTTGTTAATTTAGCCCATCTGCAACAGATGCAAACACACCTGAATACATTCATCCTTCTGTTCAGATCATGTTATCTTGCTTTATACAAAACACCAACACCTGCTGCAAACCAAAGCTTTCATATGCAAATGTTTATTAAGAAAAAATCTTAAATTCTAAACTCTGCAAAAATTCAAACTCTCGTTTTGTGCTTTAGCGTCTTGTGATACTACGTAGAAGGAGGCTGCAGCCCTCCAGGTTCAGACTAAAGATCACAGACAGGTGGAAAGTGAAAGAAATGGAGAAAAATAAAGATAAACAAGTCCAGGTATTTAGGATAGACCAGGAGCAAAGGTAGGGTGCCACATCCTGGAGTATGAAAAGGGAAACTGTGAAAGCTCCAGATGCAGAGTGATGGCAGATTACTTAAATGAAACTGAAACTAAGACCAGTTTGATAAGCTATCACAGACACTTAAACTTTGAGAGAAGTTTGTCTTGCTCCCTACAAGTGGTGTTATTATCAATGTGGCAAAAGATCAAGTAATATTAATATTCCACAATACATGTGCAAAATAATCTCTCATTGCTTTCAACACATTGCATGCTTTCAATTAAGTGTAATTTTTAAGTTTGTGCTAATAATATGACCCCAGATTTCAATGTGTGAATTTGAGCTTGACATATAGGTGGAGGCTCTTATTTTGAAGTTATAGAGTAAGTTCTGGTTGAGTTGCCCTAATGTGTTGACATAGTTGTCAAATAATAACGTAAGCATCGAAGACGCTTGCCCTGCTTTTAAATAGGTTGTTGAACAGCTTGATAGGATCACGCTTTAGAATTTTTTTTTAATGTCAGACGAGATCCAAAGATTTGTGAAAACTGTAAGATGTGCTAATTTTGGACTCTGCTTCAAAGTAACACAAAGGTGCTGATATTGCAACTGAGAGTGTTTTCTTTGCTGTCAATGAAGAAAACATTTTGGAGTCACGTAATTATTCCAGCTGATCAAAGTCAAATTGACCATAAGACAGCTCCACTCAAGAGTCCATGGAGCTTAAATTACTAAGGTCCTGTGGTTAATGAACTGCATTTTACTCCAACCAGCAGGGAGAAAGAAAAAAAAGAAATAAGAAAGACAGTTTGACTAGTTAGATGCAGTAGCAGCAAAACCTTTTTTGAGGAGAATTCAAAACTAAACACAGAAACCGACTCGTTAATCGGATTCTTCTGGTTTGATCTATAAGAAAAAAATATTCATGATCCGGAGAAAATGCAGTGCTTTTTTTTTTGCAAAAAAATGACACTTTCTATCTCTTAGTAACGTTCACTTATTTGAAACTGTTATGCTTTGAGAACAGATGGCAGAAAAAAAGACTGACGGGGTATAAATTAAGCTGGGAGGTTGGAGGAAAAGAAAAGGTCCCGTAAGAGGAAAAAAAACAAAAGCGCACCGATATTGTGACAGCGGGCAGAGAGGCCGTTCTACGCTGTCAAGCATCAGATCCCTCAGGACTGCTTAAGCACATTAGCCCCATCCACTGGGAAGCAGTGAAGTGATTAGCTTTGCTTCAGCTTTGGGACGGGGGATGTGGGAAAGACATCCAAAAATACACTCACAGATAAACATCTAATAACACAAATTTGATGTACAGGGTACTGAATAAACAAGAATAAATTAATCAATAAACTGAAAAGACAGCACTTGAGGCTGCCCACAATTAGGTTCTAATGTACCAGAATAAACACATTGAAGCAAGGATAATAAAGTGAAAAGGATTGCTTTACTTGCATTAAAGAAACTTCAACTGGAAATAATGTTCTTCAGTCAAATGTAACCCCAGTAACATAAGTTATACCAATCTTAAGATTTTAATTTCAGATACAGAATTATGGATGCACTGTTTTAACCTGTTTTGAAAGGATCAATAAAATCACCAATGTTAGGAGTAATAAGCTCTAATGTACATGAATACGTAAAAAATGAAATCCCCTATGATCTTCCAAACAGGGCCAACCCCCATAAGTTTGTGCAATTTCTGAACAATGACAACTGTTTTGTTGTTAAATAGCATCTTTAGGACTTTGTCTTTATGTTTTAGATCATTTTCTTGCAGCAGCAGAATTAACATGAGCACAATGAAACCCTATGAGGTTGCACCAAGAAAGAAATCTGAAGAATCTAAACTCTTTGGATGGCACTCCTATCATAGGATCTAGCCAAGCACTCAGGGGCACACTGGTAGTCTAAGTGTGCCTTTGCAGGCTCTGTCAGTAATCATTTAACTGTTGTGGCTAAAACAACATTCAAAATTCAATTTCTATAGACTTGGCAGAAAAAAAACAACTGTACAGTGACCTTAGAAAAAGAATGTCAAACCTAATGTATTCAGTTAAATTTTACATAATGTTAAAATCTCCCAGAAGACCACATTTATTATGCAGTCTATTTGTCAGCTGCACCACCTAAGTGGATAATAAATACTTTACATGTAATGTTGGCATGTTCCTATTTTGTCACAATTTACAGAGCGTCCTTAAAGCTCACTGTTCTGCATGTTGTTCTGGTGAAATGATTAATTTATGACATTTACAGTCTATTATATGCAACCTGTTGGAGCAGGAAATGTACTGGCTATGTTATTACTAATTTTAAAATTGTGCACAAAATGTGCTCAAAACTTATTTGGGATTAACACCACATTTATCGGATTTAAATACTGCTGCTCTTTGATGGTGTCTGAGGTTTACTAAAAAAACAAATTTAAACAGTATGATGAACACTAATTAACACGCCACAAAACTCAAGCAAAGAGTTAAAGATTGAAGGATAATGCATTATCCTAAGATTAGAACATTTTACTGACAATCATACATTGTAAATGAAAAGGAGATGGCAGATCTGCAAACCTAGCAAGACATGGTTGCCCACCTAACTTGATAGGCAAGGAAAGGAGAGCAATCGTGAAGCAGCCAAGAGGCTCATGGTAACACTGGAGTAGTTACAGAGATCCACAGCTAAGCTGGGAGAATCTGTTGACAAGACAGCTAGTTTTGTCTGCACAAATCTGGGAAGACAAGTGCTAAGAAAGAAGCCCCAAAAAAGTCCACCCTGAGATAGAGAGGTTTGGCCTCTAGCAGGGCAATGACTCGAAGCATACAGCCAGCACTGGATAGTTTAGATCAAAGAATATAAGAGTGACCAAGTCAAAGCCAAGACATAAATCTGAAGGAAGACTTGATATCTGATGTTCACGTATGCTTTCCAACAAATCTGACTGAGCTTGAGCTTTCTCACATAAAAAATCCCAATAAAATACACTGCCATTTATGATTGTAACATGATGAAATATGGAAAAGTTCAAGAGTTTTGGAACATAAGTGTGCTGACCCAAAATATATTTTCAAAGATGAAAACATATTTTACTCATTAATTCTTCAGCAATCAATAGGCAAGAATGAGCCCACACTCTTAAAAGATCACCAATTCACACGGTAACCAACACAGTCCCGTTCATGTGAATGCTTTTTCATATAGGAGAATAAAAACAACATCATCAGGATGGCCATTTTATTACATTTTCCATGCAAATTTTAAAGATTTATACGCTCAGATGCATAATTTAGTGCGATTGTGTTAAATCATTCACAAACACCAGAGCCAAAACACCCTTTGAATTTTGCCAAAGGCCCCCATTAGTCCTGTACAGAATATGTCACATTGCTACTTGGCATATAAAAAGTCAGCAGCAAATGCAAAGCAACAGGAACATATGAGAGAAGGTCATCAAAAAAATTGCAACCTTTTGCTAACATTTGGAAAAATCTTAAGATTTTACATAATATAATGTAAAATATTTGCACTTGCTTACCGACTGAAGGGCTCACATACTGCTTGGAAAACTCTTGTTTCCTGACGTAAAGCATTATAATGCTGGAAGTACTTATGAGAATGTGATCAGTTTAATACCACGGCATAATGGTTTGACAGAAGAAATACTTTCCAGCATGAACCCATGAGTTTAGGGACCAAAGTGTGCCTACCCCTTACATCCTGCCAGTTAGCCTATTGTACAAAAAAAAATAATCTTACTGCTACCAACAGCCAGCTGGACCATGGACACATGGTAGGTGCTGTCTGTGGGTTGAAGCTGTTTACGCCAAATTCTGCATGAACCATCTGTGAAGCTCAACAAATCAGGTCAGGCTTACCAGTCCTCAACTTTACCATTTCTGCCATCGCTGCATCCTCAGACCTCTGGTTTTTGCAAACATAAGCGTAATTTGATGCAGACCCCTGCATGTCTAACTAATTGAAAGTTGGACAACCATTCCATTTTGGGACTTTTTTTTCTTGTCCCAAACACATCAAAGATGTACAATTACTACTTTAAATTACATGGTTGTACTATTAGTAACATTCTTTCCTTTTATCAATAAGCTAGGTTATTCTTGCAGGGAGTCAACAGTGCAAATAACAGTAATCGTACTATAGGACTTGAAGGATCTGCATTTACCATCTTCTAATATAAAACCACAACAGGGCTCTATGGAAGTGCATGCTGTGACGAGTCAGGACGGTTTTCACAGGGAAAGGGGGAGCAACACACTAACATGCAGGTCATAATGTAATGCCTGATCAGTATGCCCTGTAGGATCACAAATGTAAGTAGATTATTGATAAACGAAGAATAATCGTTTATTCTCTCCATTAAGGCAGGAAACCTATTTTAAGTTGCTTTTCAAAGGGATGAGGTGGAACGTATGGATGTTTTGTTTCGTCACTTTCTTTGCTCTAGCATTTGATAACACAATTAGGCACACATGATTATGAGCATACATTTCTTGGAGCTTAGAGTGGCAAACATATTATGTTTCACATTGCTGTGGTTGAATGAAGCACACATACACATGAGTGTTTATGTATGAAAACTCACATTCAAAACCACTGCTGAGCAGCATGGTGAAAAGCTGATGCAATTACCAAAGTCAATGTGAATGATTCACATGCTGATCTTCAAAGGTCTACCCACATTCAGTACATCTTTTATTTTTACCTGATACATCTCCACCTCCCCCTTTTTGTGTCGGATTTGGATGTTGCTCTCTATTTTCTCTCCAACTATAGTTTCTATTATTTTTTTTTTCTTTTTTGAATCCTTTGTCTTTTTGCCTGACACTCTTGGTGTGAGAGCTGTTTGCATCTCAGAAGGTTGGATTTTTAGAGTGGTGCACTTGGCGACATCAATAATGCTACCAGTGATTGCTTATTGAATAGAAAATACGCATTTGGGGGCAAAAAGTGATTTCACTTCTTTTAGTCTCTCTATGCTCTCTTCCTTCTCTCTTTCACTAGTCATTAGGGTTAAAGTTAGAGACACCTCCTACTGAAATATCCCACTGCAGCACTCTGCACAACACTTTTTATTTCCTTCTGCAGTATATGCTTCCCATTAGTTTGTTACTTTTTATCTTTAATTTAAGGCCTTGCACGCACGTAGCCGGCTCTTTAAGAAAACAAATATCTTCTCTACATCGTTTTTAAAAATAATATTGTACACACGGGATCGTTTTTAGAAACGTTTTCATCCACACAAACCCACACAAATAGACCACTGGGCATTGTTATAAGCGTGCCAAATTTCATAGGGGGGCAGTGTGCCATAAAGCTAAAGCCTATGTCAGCCAGTCAGAATCCTTCAAAACATTGGCGACATTTCCTATGTATTGGGAGGGAGAGTTGATGTAAAGCAGCTGACTTCCAAGAGCTCTTTCTCCTTTTAACCTCAACATATTGGAGCAGCTGGGCTTGTAAAAACAAACAAGCAAAAGTGGCTGAACCAATTGTAGTGTTTATAATGTTCCATGTATGCTTTTACTTTGAAGCATCGATTCTGAGGTGAAAACCGGAAATGCTGTGTAGTTGGCGGGATAAGGTCAGTTGTAAATAATCGATAAGAGATGAAGCTGATTTTGCAGCAGTGACTTTGTGCAGTTTAACTGTGATTAGACACATATTGGAAACAGTCAATGCCCACACCAACGGAGAAATCAGCACCTCTCTATTAGCATTATTTTTTTCCTCCTCTGCATGGCCAAGTCTATAACAATTGTCACACCTGTGATGTCACCGCTGCATTATTTGTCACAGACTATGGTGCTTTAGACCATAAAACTTTGTTTTGTCACGTATACATGTACACACAAAAATGGGGTTTTCATAAATCTCCACTTTGGTTGTAGTTCTCGGAAGTAATCGTTTTTTAGTGATAGAAAGTTTCCGTGTGGATGAAAGGCCAAAACGCACAAGAAGTTTTTCATTTTCCCAGATGTACGTGTAGACTAGGCCTCAGACCTCAGCTTTTGTTTCTTGCATGAACCCACTCTGGGATGTATGATTGCCAAAAATTAATTGTTCAATTTAAACAAAAACATTGATTTGTTCTGCAGTTTTTTTCAATATGTATATCTGTGAACAAGGAGAGGCATCCACTAATTAGCATTCCCAAAATGTATCCTGTATATTTAAAGTTCTCAATAGTTGACAATGAAAATGTTTTTGATGTGACAACCGACTTCACAGCCCACATGATCCATTTGCCATGGCCAATCTCGACAGTACACTCTCTAAAAACTTGAGTGCGTTGCTGTTTTATTGCAACACTGCTACAACAATCTTGAGGCAAGACTTCATGGTGATGTTAATAATTCCCAAAAGAAACAACGAAAGGCAACCAGTGCACTTCATATCCATCTTGTTTTCTCCTTATCGTTTTGGGATGTGCATGTCAGGGTATTCACACTCATCTTCAACTTCTTTCTCCTTGCCTCAAAAAGTTTCCCTTTCTTCTTGTCATCGCTGTCTGCCTCACCTCTCCTTAAGATACCCTTAACAAGCAGCACAGACCAAAAGGCAGAGAGAACTTAACATTCACAAAAAAGTGTTTTCTGCGGGGCTAGCAGGTCTAAAAATACTAATGATTGTCTGCTCTGTCTTGTTACTCAGGTATAGAGCTATAAATCCCTTTCCTCATATACAATGCCTAGCAAAAGTTTTCAAACCACTTCATTTTCGTATAAAATGAAGTGGTATAAAAGGACGTGGCACCCAGGGCTACAATCACAAATGAAAATCTGAAAAGTGGTGCTTCTAAAGTCATGTATTAAACATAGTCCACCTGTATATAATTTAATCTAAGTATATGTATTACAGTCTTTAGGCTGCAAACAAGCATCAAGACCAAGAAGCACACACAATAGGTCAGCATAAAGTTGTGGTGAAGTTTTAATCAGTGAGCTTTCAGCATTTCACTGAGCACTGTTCAATCCTTCATCCAACAATGGAGGGTAAAACAACCCTAAACCTTCTAATACATGGCTGTCCACCTAAACTGACAGACCAGAGAAGGTGAGTTTTAACCTGAGAAGCAGCCATGAGGCCCATTGGGATCTCTGTGGGAGCTGCGGGAATCCAAAGCTCAGGCCAGAGAATATGTCAAAAGGATAGCCACGTGTCATACACTTTATAAATTTGGCCTTTGGGTTAAAAAAGGTGAAGAAAAAAAACATTGCTGAAATAAAGACAAGCAAAGCTCCTGTTTAAAGTTTTCTACAAGCCATAAGTGGTACTCAAGAAAAAACAAAACAAAAGAAGCCAAACAAGGCTTAAAGTAAAAGAAAAATGACCTATGTACAACATGCTATGTGAGGCTGAAAACTGAGACCACATACCATCCCAACCATGAAACACTGTGCTGGCAGCATCATGCTGTTCGGATTGCTTTCTTCACTAAAGACAGATGTGGTAATGGTTGATGGTACGATGGCTGAAGTTAGGTACAGGATAATCCTGAAACAAAAACTTTTAGAGGCTGAAAAGAGTTGGGATTGTGTTGGAGGTTCACCTTCCAGCGGGAAATTGACCCTAAACTCACAGCCAGAGGCATCGATCAAAGCCTAATGGTATGTTACAATAGCCCAGCTAAATCCTAATCCAAAAGGGATTCTGTGGCAAATCTGACTAATCGACCTATTTTGCATAAATGTCCTTCTCTATATTTATAAGGCTGGTAGAGACCTACCCAAACTTTCCTGTGACTGCGATCGCAGCAACATGTGGTTCTACAACATATTGACTTATTTCCTTTTCACTTTACATTTATATACTACTTTGGGTAGACCTTTTGCACAAAATGTATTGAAGGGTTCAAAATGCAACAAAAAAAAGGTTCAAAGTGTATGGATGTGTTTGCAAGGTTTTGAATTCACTTGCCACATTCACTTTCACAAGAGACAAAGCTTGGGTTTAGAATCCAGAAAGAGGGTTACTGTCTGAAGTC
The DNA here is from genome assembly GCA_037039145.1 of Fundulus diaphanus. Classification (NCBI taxonomy): domain Eukaryota; kingdom Metazoa; phylum Chordata; class Actinopteri; order Cyprinodontiformes; family Fundulidae; genus Fundulus; species Fundulus diaphanus. The sequence continues at coordinate 21,647,907 of CM073140.1, read as the reverse complement.
TAGACTTGGAGCCAGTCCCAAAGGTGAAAAGCCTGATTACTGAAAGTTCATCTTCTCATTCTAGCATCAGGATTTCAGGTAATCTTCAGTAAGTTTATGCTATGAGAACAACTGCTTATAAGATATTTCATATATGACTTTTTATTATTTATGTTATTTTATTCTTGATGAAATACAATGTTGACTTGATTAGATGAAGCCCATGCAATTCTAGACATATTATCAATATATAAAAATGCCTTCAAACATCTGCCTACTGCGTGTCTGAAATAACAATTGGACTGCCCCAGGATGCTGGGTACATCTCCAGGGAAGAGGAGTGCTGTCAAAAATAGAGAGGTTTCATGGTCCAGTTCACTGCATGGGTCTGCATCCATAACAGTTTAGACTACCTTTGTTAATTGCTTGCTCCAATTATTTACTAAGGAGATTAATTTGGGAATATTTTAAGACACACTCTTGATAATGACGTTGTGACCCAATGAGATTTACCTGTATAAAGAAAGATTAAATAAATAAAAAAAATATTAGGGTACCGCAATGGGACAAGTTAAATCAATCACATGTCCTATTTAGCATCCATCTGCCTGTCCATTCATTCATGCATTCATCCATCCATCCATCCATCCGTCCATCCGTCCCTCCAACCTATCAGCTGTGTTGTTTATTCAGTAAATGTTTGGTTATTTGTCTAAGAATGAGGGGAAATGAGAAAGAGGGAGCCTGCGACAGATGGTCTTTGGTCAAAATCCCAGAGGAGTGTGAACTCCACAGATGCTGCAAGATGAGGCAAGCAAGGTGTCAGCAGTTGTTTAGTCTCTTGTGTTTTTATTTTCTCAATGCAAAAGAAAATACAAGAGAAATTTGATTGTGTTGTTCTGACATTTTCAAAATGAAGTGTTCCTTTTGGATTTGATATAAATTCTTACCTTCTGACTAGCTGATGCACTTTTGTCTTGTCATAGTCATATTGAAACAGTCCTAAAATGTAGCATTATTTGAAAAACATATATATATATTATTTGGCTTAAAATTGTTTCAAAATGCACCTTTTGGAGATAACTACTGTTTTTTTTTCTTAGCTAAAATGATATCTCAATACTGGTTTGCTGAATTCCGGTGCATCAGAGCTTTTAACCCTGCAGAAAGCCCTGGGCTGATGTGTCAGTGTCAATCAGTCTCATATCATTCAAAGAGCAGTGTGTGGCTTTCCATGCATTTGTCTCCCCCCCACCCCCCACCCCCCCCCCACACCTCAGGGTGAGCACCTACGTGAAGACCTTCTTAAACAGTTGTGCAGCCATCAACACTTAATATGCATCTTATTGCTGGCCGTCCAACAAGTAAAGAGACTCATAGACCAAACCTTCCCTTGCTCATGCCCTGATAGAGCAAGATACAACTTGATAGAATTAAAAAGGCAAAGAAGGACTTCATCGGTAAATGAGGCATGAGAAGGGGGCCAGGAAGGAAATTATTAATTTGAGTCAGTAGCACACACCTCGGCTTGTGATCAACAAACCCGGACCTGTGGAGTCTTTCCCTTTTGAGTGTGCACGTGTTCTTGTGCTTTTGTGTGTGTTTCCAATTAAATGCATTGAAATTGAGAAGCTCGGCCAGTAGGAATCTAATTACAAGAGTCCTTGGAGGGAAGGGGGAACAGAGTGCCTTTAATGTGTCAGCATATCTTGCAAATATGCGTGTGTTGAGATGAAGCCTGTCAAGGTATTTATGCAGGTGTGAATGTGAAAGCATTTGTTAAGATGTTGCTGCATCAGTAAATATTTCGGAAAATTCTCTGTTTGAATTTCATATTCCCTCAAATATATGTCTGTATCTGCATGAACCAGTATACCACTACTACTACCACCACAATTATTATTATTATTATTATTGTATACATGCGTATATAGTTTATTTGTATATTCCAGTTTTATGCCTTTGTGGTAGTTTGTTAAATCCTTATGCTATTACTTGGATGGGGTCGTTGTATTTATAAGCGGCTGAATCAATGAATCAGGATAGCACGGAGGTGTTCAGGGGAACCACAACATCATTACCATTATGACCACAATAGCTCCATATGTCTGTCAGCTCCTGCCTGGTCTTTAAAATATGCATCTGGCAATAAAGAGAAGGATCAGACAGTTAGTGTGAAATGAAGAGAATAATAGACAATAAGCTCAGCAATGTCATCGTATGCTTCATGTTTTTTTTTTCAGTCCACAATATAAAGACCTTTTAAGGAATTGGGCCTTATATCAAAAACCAGTGCAGATTTGGGCACAGAAATGATCAGTGGAGAAGTTTGTTGGCTGATTGATAAATGCTGGCAAATCCTTCCAACAATCCAGGTGATGTTTGGAAACAGTTTTCATTTAGGCTCCATTGAATGCCCTTATAGAGTGCGGACTCTTTAGCCAAAGCGGAAGTTCGTCAGCGGTCAGCATAAGTGCTGTCCAAAAAGTGCAAGGAAGGAGGCAGGAGGTAGGAAAAGGAGTCTGTAAGATTCCTCCCGCAGCTCGTTTTGCCTAGAAAACGTCCCTTACCAGCGCCAAAAAGACTCTACTTTAACACTTTTAATATAAACAAGCCAGAGAAATGGTTTACAGATATTCAGCTGAGGCTCTTACAATACCGTCATGGGAAAAAGGAAAGAGAAAAAGCCTCAAATAAGGGTTACATCAGCTTCTTGTAGAGCAGCAGGGACACGCCCCTGCCAGAGCGGTACACCTCCCCCATGTGATCTGTAGAAAACGTGTCGCCACTGGGAAATATCTGTCATAATGTGGAATAGTATGGAGTCAAGGTTATCCAAGTTTACGGACTGCTCCGAGATAATTGACCGTTTGTTTATCTGTCTAATGTACATATCTATGTGTGCCACATCTGTGACGTCCACAATGGCTGTGAATTATTTGCTATTTTCCCAGCAACTGATTTCAGCAGCTCCAACCTGTAGCCTCATTTAATATCTAACAAAAGAAAAACAATAAAAAAGACTAATTCCTCCCAGGTTTTAAAGAGGTTTAAAGTGGTTTACTGATAAGGAAACAGACTACAAAAACAGAAAAGGAGTTTCTAACACAAAGTCCCAACGTGTAATGTCTTGTCATTTTAAAATTTCAGTATAGTGCCTAAGTGCTGAATGAAGTTCTATCTCACACTAACACTCTTCACATCCATGTCAGTCTATCAAACTGCAGAGCACCAAATTTAACTCAACTTCCCAGATCTAACGCTGGAACATTAGACCTACCCCGCTCAGTTATGATTAGTATATCTACTGTATGTCTCTCAGTCAAAGTTCAAAATGCAATATCAACATAAAACAAAGAGACATGCCTCAATAAAAGAGAGCAACATTCTTAATTACAGCTCATGGCAGGAAAATATTACAGCAGCAAATGTCTGGAGAGTAATGTGAGGCTATAACATTTATAGAGTCAAATATTTCTACCCCAAAATGATGGGGCAATGGCATGGTGATTTCATGAGCTACCTCCCTATTCTTTAAACTGTCTAAAATGAAACTGAAACCCATGTGTTGTCTCACTGCTAATCAAATGAGCTGAAAAACAAATAAGATTTTTTTCACCACTGAGTCAATGCTCACTGAGTCACAGAGTCTAGACTATAATAAATTGTAGCAGAGACAAGGGCAAATCTCTGAGGAAATTCAATCTGGAACACTCTACTTAATAAAACCGAATGACAATGAAAAGAAGGAGCAAAAAAAGCAGGTTTTGGCTCTTGATTACTGATGCAAAGTCTTGAATCTAGGCCGTTATTGAATGAAAATAATCATATGTCTCAAAAATGCTGTATGCCGTTTATCTTTTACCATAGGTCAGCAATTGGAAACAAAAGTATGCAGTTTCTTGCAATCCTCACACATTTGAGACTTACTGCCTTTTTCTTAAAACTGTGTTGAACTTTGATCTGCTTGTGATTGAACCGACGGTCTGCAAACGTCTTGTGCATGAAATCTTTACTAAATGTGAAGATAGCAAGAATTTAAGTGGTAGACTACATTTGGCATCTGCCATTGTTGCCCCCAGCATTTATTAAATTAACTGTCATCCTCCTGCTCATTCAGCTCAAGCTCGATTCACATGATACACACAAGTGTATCTAGTGATAATGTGTCATGTTTTATTTTAAGTATCTTTTATGCAAACTCTGGTGAAATTTTACCTCATAGTTTAAGTTTTGTCAATTTGCTAAACATAATAACAGATCAAATCCAAAATCATCTTAATAAATAAAAAAATGCATTTGGTTGATGCAATGCTAATAAAGGCTTTCCATGCATTATCGAGGAGAGTATAAAAAAATGTCATTTTTATGTAAATTAAAAACGTTTTCTTTTTTTCAGAATTATACCCCCTGTATGTTGTTTTATGATTTTTTTAGGAAATGCTTGTCATTTCCTGTTAGGAACAATATTCTTGGTGGAATGAAAACAACTTTATATGTGCCAAGGGTTTGAATAATTTTGGGATCAACTGTACATGTATTTCATATCTTTGTAGCAAAACCTTGTGATTCTAGTTACAAGAATGGCATCACCTAAGTCTTTAACAAGAAAAAAGTGTTGTTTTTTTCACATAGGGACCAACAAATTGTCCAAAGTGAAAGAGTTTAAATATGTTCCAATAAACACACCCACTTCTACCCTCATAAATGGAAGTAGGGGTTGATAGACAGATTGGGGCGGCGTCTGCAAGTAGGATGATCCTGTTATGGGTCTGTTAAGGTGAAGAGCTGAAAGCTTTTCAATGTATCTGATCCATGTTTCAACTCTTATGTACAGTCAGGAGCTGTAAGTAGTGAATGATATCAAGAATACTACTAACTGAAATATACATCCTTCCCAATGGCTGTGTTCCATTTACCTTGGAACTCAAAACTGGTCGATCGGAGATTATGTCATCTCCGCCTTTTTGCATTCCAGTTTCCCTCTTGCCAAAGAGTAAGAAAAAACATGGACGCTCTTACAAAAGCCGTTATTAAATTTGTAAATACAGCCAACCTCAGTCTTACAATTAATTATAAAGTCATGTTTTATTGCAAGATCTTTTTTTTTAAACTGTGCTTAACTGTTCAACTGTACAGGAAACATTAAACAACAATAGGTGGGATTCTTGATTGCTGGTTTAGTTACCATGGCCACTGTTGTTAAAACAATAAAAATAGTCATAACACCGTTCTATGCAGTGTTTTGTGCATATAAACATCTTTAAACATCCCGTCTTATGAGCACAAAAAAGTAGTACGTGTACGACTGACTAAATTTTACATAAATAATAGGAAACTCCTAAAAACAGTCAAAGTATGACAGTCAATGCTGCTGCAAGTAGCAGCAATCATGAATGCAGAAGTTGGTATGATTCTGTTGCACTTTCCGACTAGTAGGTCCGACCTTAGGGGCCGTTCCAGTTGAAATTTCCAATCTGGAGATCAAAAATTCTAACTAGTGAGGACAAATGGAACTCACAATAACAAGGCTCATCCATTACAATAAAAAAACCTCTGAGAGTCCCTTTGCCACATCAAAACAGAACTAAAGGCCCACTCCTCAGGTTAATGGTCAGCCGCAGCCCTTTATTATTGCTAAACATTTTAGTGACCAATTATTTATTGTTAGCTTTAGGGCTTCACAAAAATGTTGCAATTTTTTTGTTATCTCAAAATATTTGAACACAATATGTACTGTATATCATCAAGAACTGCCTTGTCATCAATACTTGTTGGCATTAGGCCATCTTTGCTTTTAATTTGTTTTGGGACATTTGTCCTTTAACCCAGCATAAAAAGCTTTAGAATGTAAAAATGTAGAACAGATTACTAGATCAATGTGTGCTTCTGTGCTTTTTTGTCTCTCTTGTTGTGTCTCTGCTCTGTCTTCTGTAACCCCAGTCGGTCGAGGCAGATGACCGTTCATACTGAGCCCGGTTCTGCCGGAGGTTTTTTTTTCCCCGTTAATGGGTGGTTTTTCTTCCCACTGTCGCTTCATGCTTGCTCAGTATGAGGGATTGCAGCAAAGCCATGTACAATGCAGACGACTCTCCCTGTGGCTCTACGGTTCCCCAGGAGTGAATGCTGCTTGTCGGGACTTTGATGCAATCAACTGGTTTCCTTATATAGGACATTTTGACCAATCTGTATAATCTGACCCAATCTGTATAATATGATTGAACTTGATTTTGTAAAGTGCCTTGAGATGACATGTTTCATGATTTGGCGCTATATAAATAAAATTGAATTGAATTGAATTAAAAAGGTGGGAAGGTGATAAAACTTCAAAGAAACTAAAACCATTTATTATTAGCCAATTGGTTAAATAAAATATAAACTTAAATTCTACACTGAATAAAATCTAATAAAATATGTATAAATAATAAAAGCCTGAAAGAAAGCTCAGTGCGTGCAACAAAAACAAATAACTTTTAAGTGCAAATAACATTTCAAGGTCACTTCAGTTTTTATTTAACTGTCATAGCCAGTCTGGTGCTGCAATATGGTGGAAAAAAGTGAAGTTGGAGGAAAAAAAACAAAAAAACAAACAAAAACAATGCTATCCATTGTCCAGGGGTCCGTTCTTCGTACGTTGCTTAAAACATCCAAGATCAAATGACACATCCAAGATGATTTCATCCGGCTAATCATGATCCAGCTAATTGGGTTCTTCGAACACACCTGTTGTTTAGGATTAGTATCGCTGGATTGAGTTATCTGAGATAACTGTGCGTTCATGCGTTTGTTTAAAAGGGGAAATGTATCGATAGTAGAAACATTGATCAGCAATGCTGCTATTGGCTGTTCAGCATGGCCAAAGAACGCCCACAGTTTTTCTCCCAAGCAGAACAAGAGCTTGGAAGGTTATGCCGAATTTGAGTCATTAATTAAAACACCTCAAAATCTGTTAAAGCCAGGAGAGATGGCTGGCATAAAGCAGCAGACAAATGAATGCGTAAATACTGTCCATGGTAGATGTTTCTATCACTTTCTACAGTATGAATTTTTGCATTTTAATAATCTCATATTTACTTTGTTCATTTATGTCAGAGCCTCCACGGGACCCACTAGAACACGGGGACAAGTAAAAGTGAAATACAAGTATATTCTACAAAATGGTAGCCTTTAATTATTATACTTTATTTTAAAAAAGCACTTGTTATGTCAAGAGATCCAAATTTCAGTGTCATTCCTTAGACACGGGAAGTAAAGGACATGTGCAAACTGGGAATTTAAAAAAAAAAAAAATCTTTATCCATAAAAAATGAAAATTTTCCTTTTCCAAGTCATCCACAGTTTACATGGCAAAACTGTATTGCTCCGTGGCTAGATAATCCATCCATAGTTTTTTCTAATACAATATACGGCTCGACAAGAAGCAAGCCTTTCAAAGTAAACTATACTTCACAATAAAATGGCCCGAAAAAATCTTCTTACTGAATAGGATAAAAATAAAAAGCAAACCATCATACAAATAACTTAAATATTTTAGATTTATGGCTCCAACACCACTTTTTCCTCTTTAAAAGCCACTGTTAAATGATGTGTTTGTCTGTTTATAACAGCCACCAAGAAAATCTCTCTACTGTCGCGCTGCGCTCAAGGATCCTGTCTATTGCGCAATACGCGATTAATTCGAAAAACTCTGCAAATTATTCTTGCACCTTCCGCAACAGGTTGCAGTCGTAAAAATGGACATGGCTACGGCAGACTTCCATATCTCCTCCGCTTATACAGCCGTGATCTAATCTTGTTTACATGAAATAAGCCTGCTCTCGAGCAGGCTTATTTCAGGCTTAAGCTGGCGCACATGTTGCTATGACAACAAGTGCAGGATGTCTTTCGAAGAACCAAACGATCCAAGATCATGCCAAATCGTCAACAATGAAATCCTGCTATCTGAGTTAGCGACGTACGAAGAACGGACCCCAGCTGTGCAAAGTCAAGTCCACAGCTCCAATGTTTAAAAACGTGAACAGTTTGTTTAGTTTTTACTAAAACAATAGTGTAAATAGAATTAACATACAACAGCAAAAACAAATAATAATTAACTGAATTGATGGCGAACTTTCCTACTGCTCCATCTCCACATTCTGCAGTCCAAGCACGATATGGAAATTAATAGTTTTGAGCACGACAGTTTTGTCTACAATGTAGTGGCGTCTCAGCATAATGTACCGAGGCTCGAGGTGCTCAGTTTGGTGTTTAAACAAGACATTACTCACCATGGACGGGCTGGTTTTCAAGCACAATAAACTGGGCTTTCTTTTCTGTTATAGCTAAAGTTTTTTTTTCTGTTTTGTTTCATTGTTTTTTGCTGTCCCGTGAGAGATTTTCACTCTTTGCTAAAGTTTCAGACGTTTGTTCTTTGAAGGAGCCAGAGGTTTGTTTCTTCGCCTCCGTGGTCTTGCGAAAATTCTCATGCTGTTTTTTTGTGATGCTGCTTCAAATGTGCGATGAGGGTGTAATATATATGCCACCACGGGAAACTTAAGCATGATAAGTTTTGCACTCAGCTGTAACGTTTTTTTCGGACTTTAACAAAAATTACAGCTGCACTGCCGACATCACTCCTACTTTAGTACTGTAGCGCCCGCTAGTTAGCCGACTCATCTGTGATTGCATGGGGTGGCTGTGTGGGATACAAGCTCTGCTGGAGGTAAACCCTGGAGCAGATTCAACAACGGAGCAAAACGCTGGAGCAGAGCACTTTTGTAAGTGCGCTTATATCGGAGATTTTAGCTGCAGGCCGAGATACTAGTTTTTTTGCCGATATTGGACTTATTTCCGATATTAATATCAGATCGGGACGATCTCTTTTATGCCATCTAATCCCACTGCAGAAACATCCTTTTTTATTTTGATGTACAATACCCATCCAATAAAAATAAAGATTTATCTTTTAGACTTTATCTTATTTTAGCTAACATCCCTGCAGACCCCACACACCCTGGATTCAAACTGTTAAGACTTTAACCTTAAAAGTCTACAAAGTGCTATTAGCAAAACAGATCATAATTGAACTTAAAGCAACCAAAATTAACATAAAGTGCACTCAGCTATACTGACCTGGTTCTCTGCTCCCTCTTGAACACCTCAAATTTCTCTGCTTAACTACCCTGATTTCCTGCCAGACAAAATGGCAACCAATGGACTCCTCCATAAACAGGTAACCCTAAACAGTTTGCGCTTGAACTCACAAATGTTACTTTCAATCCGCTTTACCAACATCTTTAGAGTATGGCTATAACAATATAAAATTAAATCCACACAGAAAGATTTTACACAATGCCTAAATTTGACTGATCAAATTTAAATACTTATCCTTTCCCCCTCTTCACCTGGTCCCTTCCTGTGACATCAGCTCTAACAGGAAGCTATAATATAATAAGTGAGGTGACACTTCCTCCTGAAACACAGGTAAGTAAGGTAAGTTCACTGATCTCTATTATACACTGGAGTGCTAATAGGCCGCTGTTAGAACGAGTCGCTTTGAAGCCACCAGCCGCCATATTGGTACTCCCTATTTTCCTCCAGTAACTAGGGAATATGTGCGCTACAGCATCGAATAACGAGGATTTTCTCATGTTCAGGGGGGCTTAAAACTTTTAAAATGGCAAATGCCATATACTTTTTTGTTATGTTCTAAAACTATCAAGTACTGAGAAAGTCATGTGCTGAAATATTTTGCATTTTATTTATTTAAATATATATATATAACATTTATAAATATATAAATAACAATATACAAAAACATATATTTACATATATGTATACATATATACATATACACATATTTATATATACATATATATATATTTAATATGAATAACATGTAAAATATTTCAGCACCTAATTTCCTAGTAGTTGATAGTGTTAGTACATCCACTGACTGTAGAATTACCTGTGAAACGTTTTCACACAGCCAGAAAACTGCTTGTTGTTGCAACCAAATCCTACGGGATTCTGTGAGAGTAGGGCGTAGCAAGATGGCGGCCAGTGACTTCAGTTTTTCGGCAAAATCAGCACTCCAGTGTATAATATAGCTCAGTGGGTAAGTTCACCAAAATAAAACACACAAGCTAAATGAACAATAAATACAAACTGGAACTGTTTAAACCAAGATGTTACAGTAAATAATCTGTAAAAATGCAAAACATAAACAAAATAGTATATGTTTGCAGACTACAGAATAAATAAGATATGGCTAAATCAAACAAAAAAGAATGTTACCTGAAAATATATAAACTGAGGCAAACTTTGTCACAGTGCAACCTAAGTCAAATCTCTTGTGTGCACAAACTTGGTGATCAAAGCTATTTCTAACTATGATAAAAATATGTGTGAAAGGGCACCTAAGAACGAATGGATAGAGGGATGGAAAAGGTTATTCTTAAAAAAGTGCATGTGTTCTTGTAATTATGATTGACAATTAAATTAAATTAATATGAGCTGTACTTCCCCACCTGAAAAATTACTCGGTGTGTTTTTTTAACAAATACTGGAGGAATAAAAAACTAAAGGTAATTAAACAAATTTGCAATTACAAATTATACCTTCTGGAAATTTATGTTGAAAGGTCAAACACAAGTCCAATTCATCAGTTTTATGTCTTTGCACTTGCATTTCTCAGGCTTTTTCTTCATGAGCTTTTATTCAAGCACATAAGCGCACACACCCACAGACACATACACATACACGCGCCCCACCCACTATCAATCAAATCTATCAGCAAATAGACAGAGTGAGGGCTGACATTTACAGCGCTGCAGCTCGAAGAGTTTCACGTGGATGTTTTTGTATTCCTGCGTGTGTGTGTTTGCTTTGCATACACACAACACACAACAGAAAGTGACCGCAATGTTCAAGACATAGAAAAAAGTGTTGTAACGTGCAAATAATGTTCTGTACAAAAAACATCTGAATATTATGGATTTTAAAATATGAGGGATTTTAGGAGTTTCCTGTTTGTGGTTTTGGTTCTAGCTGTCACCTCATAGCAAGAAGCGGAGTGGCTCTCAAAAGTGTACAAACCCCTGTTAAAATTTAACCTGACTCATGCCAGACGTATGTTGCTCCGCCTAGCTCCACTCACATACATCTGGGACATCGCCCATAGAGAGTGATTTCTCCAACCAATTTTATGGTCTGGCCAATCAGGACGCAGGGCTGGAATTTCATAGATGTGACGTAGTGGAGACGCGACCATGACGTGAGACTGTTTTGATAGCAATGTCGGCTCATCGAGGAAGCAAGCGTTAACATTGATGCTGCTATTTCTTGCGTGTTGTCCAATCTACCTAATATTGTTTCATTAAAAGAACATCAGAGAACGGCTCTGAAGGCTTTTGTTGGTGGAAACCATGTTTTCGCCCTTCTCCCGACCGGATTTGGCAAGTTTTGTTTTCCGGGGCGCGTCCGCGTCCGCTGCAGACGCGCCCCGGAGCGGTTAGCGCAAACCATATTAGGAGGCCTTTAGTCCTCAACGCGGTTGGCCCGGGATCGACTCCGACCCGCGGCGCTTTGCCGCCTGTCTTTCCCCCTCTTCCTATCAGCTCACTGTCAATAAAACGCGTGCCACTAGAGCCGCAAACACATAAAACTAATTTTTTTCCTGCGTCGCTCTCATCAGCGTCACGGGTTAGCTTCGGTGTGAGTGGTTGAAATAGCACGTCGATAAAGATGACAGACAAGTGGCTTATCCAATCATATGCAAGAATTTTTGATAAGGCCCAGCCTTCAATAAAGGCAATTTCTATGGCGGTGTCCCAGATGTATGTGAGTGGAGCTAGGCGGAGCGACATGCGTCTGGCTTGAGTCAGGTTAGTTAAAATTCCCCATTTTTTTAAGATTTGAAAAATTAAACCATGATAAATCATTTCTCCGCCTTTGGTGTGATGTGTAATCTGTATGATGTAGTGCAAAAGGAAAACAATGGTGAGGGTAAAATTAAAAAAAAGAGTTAAATACTCTTTTTCCATGTTTTTTCACGTTTTTTCACGGATGTGGCAGTGTAGAAACAAAGCGACTCCCATCCCTTTCATTCCAGATTTATTTGTTTTTCATTCGAATTGTACAACATTTCTGTAAAAATATAGGAAGTAATAAGTTTAAATGTACCTATCAAGGTCTCGGTCTCTATGTTTAAAAAATCTGCAATTTTAATAGGGGTACTTAAGTTTAATTAAACTTGCATAGTTGGGTGTGTCTTAGTCAAGCCATTAAGGTTGCATTCTCCCCTGGGATAGGCTCCAGCACCAGAAACCAGTATTTTCAGCAGCTAAATGGGCAAAGGAGGTGCACGGCTTCTAAATGTGCAATATTCAACAACTGGACTGTCCTTAGAAACCAAGTGAAAAAAGGTGTGCTCCAGGCTTTTGTGTGTACAAACCCTTTTCACATGAGGGCCTAGCTACGTAATTTTAGCTTGTTTTGCAACTCGGGGTTTTTGTTAGGTGCAGGTCATTTTAACCCTTTGCCTTTTTGTGCATTTGCAGTTTTTGTGCTTTTGTACTCAACGTTTTCTGGGTTGAGAAATCCTGTAACTTTCTTACTTAACTTTAGGGTTCTTTCATACCCACTTGGCAAATGGTGATTCAAAATATCTTTCTACAACATAAATCAAATCTGCTTATAGTGTACATACAGAAATGTGTTCATATGATTTCAATAAATATCTATAAGCAGCAGATCACTCCTTGTTATTCTGGATTAATCAATGGGCCATAATTTGTCAAATACTATAAGGCTTAACCTGACTCAGAACCAATGTCTAAGGAAGTAATGTGGAAAATAAAGCATTTGCAAAGCATTATATATTAAATGTAACAATACATAATATTTTAACATTTCTATGAACATTTATCTCCATAATATATTTGAATACTAATCTATTAAGAAAATTATAATTATCCAGAAATATGAAGTGCGTCTGCACAAAATAGTTTGTTTATGGGGAACTAGTAAAAATGTGAAAATTAAATTGTAGTGCCAAAAAAACGAAAACTGACCTTGTGATTTTCTTTATTTGAATTTTTAATCCACCATCATTCTCTGCACATTTGAGAAACAAGAAAAGCTGCATGGAAAAGTATCTGAGAACGTTAACTTTATGAAAGGTCCGACCTAACAAATCCCAAAAAGTTATAATTATTGCAAATGTTTGGAAATATTGAAAAATATTCAAAAGCTGTCCTTTAATTTTGACTTTTATTTATATATCCATGACGTCCAACATATGCTGCTGTTGCATGCACTGACAATTTTGTGAAGTGGTGTAAGAGTGCAGAAAGCCCAGTTTGTTTAAATCACCGGTATTAATGTTAATAGCGCCATGCAGACGTCACTGTTTTTGTAAAGACTAATGTGGCTACATTAATCAGCCCATTAGTTTCCAACAGTGGCAGTTTCTGCTGCAAGTGATGATGGAGTGGCTGTGATAATGATGACAAAATAATTTGTTGTGATGAAATGGAAGCTAATGATTAAAATGCCATGTTCATAATGCTGTTTTCAGCCATAATGGTGCAAAAAGTAATTACTCTGTGTAAAGGAGGTAAGCAATATGAGGCTCTCAACTCTTGTTGATGGTTAACATAATCTAATAAATTATACGGGGGGGAGGGGGGGTAGAGACAAGGAGTTAGGTGTAAAAAAGACTGTGATAGTTCAGCGTGAAACATTTTACCTAAATTGAAATTTGCTTTGTGATCTCAGAGTTTCTGATATCTTAGCATCAGCAAATGCAATTTACAGCAATTTATAAGGAAGTGGGACAGACTAAGTTAAAAACACAGGCACAAGAAGTTGTGTATTTGTGTGCGTAAAAAAGGGCCATGACTGAGCCTAAATAGCAGCCAGGTAGTATTTGAAAACAGCCTTTATTTAATTTCACCACAAAATATGGAATCATAAGTTCAGTTTGGCTTCTTTATAAACATTTATTTAAAAAAAAGTGTGTATTTCTGTGTTACAATAGGAGTCATAGCTATTTTCAAAAGACTATAAAATAAGGTATTACAACACAGAAAAAAATATTTTATTATTATTTCATTTACAATTCTTTCTTCTTATTGTTATGAGGAGTATAATTCTAACTACAGAATAAGTGGTTCATGTTTAACAGTAAAACACTGGGATTACTTTACACCTTGCAAGTTGTTACTAAGTTATCATTATCGATGTGTATCTATGTATATCAAGAGGGATTTGTTCTTAATTTTTGTAGCTTAGATTGCTAGCTCTTGAATCCATGATTCAAAGTAAAATCTTGCAGATCAGCAGTGACCATACTAAAATAAATCGACTGATGCACTGTGCAGTTTTTGTAAATTTGAGTTTTGTAAATTTATCTTGGCTTCTCATAACGCCCAAAGCAGTTCTGAACCCCAAATTGGATTGTGATTTGTGAATAATTTCTATCTCGGTTGATATATTATGTTTCTTTCTTATTTCTCAAGCAACGATGGTAAAGGCAAAGATGGAGAATTGGGATCTTCACTTGCAATCTAACTCTAATGACTCGGGAATTACCTCTCAATATCCAGGGCTTGAGTCTCATGAAAAAGGTTTTACCTCATATAATCTAGGATGAGAGTCCACTTTTTATTGTGTAATTAATGACATACCTTAGAACACGATTAATGTTTAGACAGGAGAACAAGGTTCTCTGAAGGAAGGTTCCTCATAATGCTGCAAATTCTCTGACTCAGAATAAGGAGAAGCCTCCAAACCCTTTATAGTGCACTACAGAGTAAACGGTTGATCATTTTAAACACAGGGAGGAATTAACAGACACTAACCACGTCATCACGGAAACCACTTCTGGATATTAAAATTCAAAGAACTTTCTAGATTAATTCTGTAATTTCAACACATGTTTAGACCATTTATCTTGGTACATGAATGCATATTTACATTTCTAGGAAAATATTTTATTCATTTTTTTATTTTGCTCACAAAACAAACCTGTCATGTTATAAAAATAAAAAATACACCTTTTGTATTCATAAATAATTACAGTAACAGCTGTCCATGACCGTCTGTGTACTTAATTAAAATGCTCTGAACAGAAAATTGTTAAATGTTCATGCATTAAATTAACAATAAAGCAGTGCATGACTTGAATTGACAAATGTCTAGCAATGCAATATTACAGACAGATGGTGTAGATGGCTTGCATCCATGAAGATAATGTAAATAGTAGTTATTAAAAACTTGAGACTTTAATAATGGACATTTTTGCTATTAGGTTTAAGCAGGATATGTAATGTCTCTTAAGTACTGTTTAAGCTTTGCACAAACATTGCTCAACCGGTGTACAGTCTTAACCATTTTGGTCTTGTGATGAGGTGACTTTGACCAGGTTCTACACAGAGACATTCCTCCATTTATCTTCACTTAAAATCCCTGAACTCAGCACCTTTCTTCATTAATGTACAAATTACTACCAGCTCTTATTCAGTTAATCAGCCATGAAAGGTGAAACCAGATAGATAGATAGATAGATAGATAGATAGATAGATAGATAGATAGATAGATAGATAGATAGATAGATAGATAGATAGATAGATAGATAGATAGATAGATAGATAGATTTTATTGTCCACATCCGTATAAATTTATCTTTGGTTTATCTTCACAATCACAACCCCATTACATCAAATTAAAACGACAATAAATTAATAATAACACAACTACTTTCGCGTGCTACATGCTAAGACTGCATTTGGCACAAATTACCCTTTATGCACCTTCTTTTCTGCTAGGGGCATTCTGTAGCGACGTCCAGAACGCATCAATCTAAACTCATCGGATAAGGTTATTGATGCAAATGACATTAAACCTTAAACATCAAAATCTAATGCTACTCTGTGTTGGATAGTCGGGATATATAATCTAAAGTATGAATATGTTTTTGTACCAATAGAGAATTTAGGCTTAGACAGACACAATCACAATGTACATTTGACCCGAATTCTGTTGCTAAACTCCGAGTAAAAACAGAAATATAAATGTAATCCAGTAACGCAAGACTTCTCTTTACTAAAACTGGAAAGCTAACCAGCCATATACGTGTTACTGTGGATTGTCACTGTCAGCAAAGTGAGTCAGTACAACCTTAACGGAGACAACCTTGCTTTCTTCAAACATGCGCAAACATGGTGCACAGCGTTCTTTTCCCTCAGTGAGCTGCATCTGAGAATACCAAGTTCTGAAAACGTGACTCCTGTCTTCAAGAAACCACAATATCTGGTGGGGCCCTTTAATTCTGTCTTTAACATCAGTACAGCTGTAAAATTAAATATTAATTTTATGCTCTCTATGTTCTGTCTTTATGGATCAGTTGCACATTTTCTAGCATGTATACAGAGAAACAAGATAGAATTAGATTAGAGCCCAAAACTGTTTTCCAGAGATACATTGAGTTAAATGTCTCGTTGACTTCAGCCAAATATGTCCCAGAGTCTCTAAACTGCTTACTCAAAGCTGCTTCAGCTGCCACTTCAATAGACACCATAAAGCTGTTTGGAATGAGTCTTTGTGGCTTTGTGTTGAGCTACATTAAGTTATAGCACCTTATCACACAAGTTCACTGGTCTGAGCTGCCACAAAAGTGATTATATGCTTCAACAACTACTCAGGGATTCCTTCTTTTTTATTGCCTAGAATTGATGGTTACATATTACATAATTGAAATCAGATAGGAGTTTGATAACTAAATAAGATCAAAATAATAGTTGAGTAAAAGTCCACACCACTGTAAAAATGTTAAGAATTGGTACAGTTGCTGCTGTGAGTCAAAAAATAAATAATTTAGTTTAAACTATATTGAAAAGGTGCGCCTAATAATAATAATTTTAATAGAAGCTGCATTAACTTCTAAAGCAATTACATGAAATGCATCAATTGTAAAGTTCTGATCTATAAATAATGCTAATGTTTGTGTATATCATAAGACATATTACTATAAATACATCAGAGGAGACGTGTGATTCATATTTTTTTCCTTATTGTAACCATCCAAACATGAGGCCATAGCGACATTTAAAAAGTCACACATCTTCAAGGTGGGGTTCTGTTTATTTACCTCACTTAAATATCAAGCAGAGTGGGGCTGAATGGTGTGATGTGTTATCTGTCAAAATGATTTAGTGACGGTAGAGCGGCCCTGAGATGGCCTTCCCTTACTAGTGTCAGTCCTGACAGGTTCCAAAACGGCCGCCAAAGAGGCCCGCCAAAGGACGACTTTTGAGCATCAGAGATTTAGGGCTGTGTCACCACCATCGCCTCAGTTGGTGCAAGACTGATGAAAAATTCAGACCTAACAAACATTTTACAGTGGAGGTTTTACAGAAAAGCTTTTTTTATGTGTTGAAATGCCAGCGTTTAGTGTGAATGCCTGCAAAACCCATAGTCAATGTGGGTAGTGAGGATGTAATAATATTTCTGCAACATCAGTATAAAGTAGCATCAGAGGGGCTCATATCCAAATTATTAAGAACAAGTGTGAGGTGTGTCGCAAATGTTGTGTATAACCCCTGATTGTATGCGTTAGGACGTGAGACTTCCAACGAGTTTGAGGATGCACAAAACCTTCATAAAGATCATGTTGATTCAGTATTGTGTTAGCAGTATACATGGGTTCTGTGTGTAGGAGCCTGGTGGCAGTGTTGGCAGCTTAACGATGACATGTGGCCTGCAGCTACTGTGCACATTATGTTGCTCACCAAACAGAAATCTGCAATTCATGATATAGACACCCATAAACAAAGCACCCACCTCCAAATTGCACACATGCCAGAATTGTTTTAGTTCAAGGATGACGTTTCAATGCAACATAAACCCACAACGCTGTCAAAGAGCTGTCTTGGCTTTATATCTACTGATCGAGAGGTAGAGGAAAGCACAAGCAGGGTCTCAGGGGATTAAATATTCTTATAAACTAGTCACAGCATAACGCATAATAAACAACTTGAGACTTGAGAGACTCGGTAACATCCCCTCAAAGATTTCTGATTTTGTGCGCATGATTCTTGTTTTATGCAGCTGCCTAGATGTGTGCACACAGCAGAGCACCAGTTTGATGTGTGCAGGATGGCACCCCTCTGTATGGAAACCCCCTTCAGCTGCAAACTGTCATGCTGATCAGGAAAGCAGAGGGGAGAACTCTTTTTGGTGATTAGTCAAAGAGATATCCTCCAGTGTCATGGATGCTTTCACAGAGATATGGGATTTGCCACTATTTAGCGCTGTTTGAATGGTCATGAAGGACCTTGAGACCATGAGTGCCTGATATCAGACAAAAATCACAGTACTATATTTGACAATACTCCATATAACATTTGACAAGACATAGTAGGATATGATACAAAATGACATGCCATACAATGTTAATGGATATATATGTACACACACAACTACTGATAATAGTGCAACTATGAGACAATACAGTCAAATCCAGTGGATTCAAAACTATCTGTATATATTATCTTTGGAAGCCCAGCTGCTTTTATTGGGTCATTAACTCTTCTGCAATCCCTTCCCACTGACATCATAGAGACAGTGGAGAAAACCATTCCAGTTTAAGGAGATACTTCCAGAATTTTAATTATATATCCATACTAACAGCAAAACAATGACAAAAATAAGCAATGAGACTGCACAACCTTTATTACAATCTCAAAATATGTATCACCCAAACTATATATACTTTAGAGAACTTTTCTAAAATTCTGACAGAAATTTCAATATTATTCTACTCGAAAATTTTTTTTGACACAACAGAATACATGCTGCTGTCTTAAGCCAAGTTATCACATGGAATATCAAAATATTATTGGTTTAGACAAATTCATGGAAGTATTCTCACAATAAGTTAGGTAAGAAATAGCTATATGCAGTTTTTACCTTTGTCATATACTTGAACCACAATCCCGTCCCTTTTTAGCGCTGAGCAACTTTAAAACTTTACTTTAAGAACAATACTTTTTTCCCACAATAAACTGCAATATTGTAAACAGCTGTCATCTGCCATGTGATTGAAAAAGTCATAATCCAGCCCAGATGCTTGACATTCACCAGAAATCCACTCGTTTAACCGCTGTGCAACATACATTCATTTACAATTGGGATGTTGGGAGACAGAGTGAATGCCGCTTGTCAACAGATTATCTGCTGACAACTGTGCTTACATTTGGGTTTGTCTGCACTGACGCACCTGAGCACACTGAGCACCCTATCTGAAAGCTCCTGGATATGCTGTAAGGACACACAGGGCGCCTCTGCTAGTGTAAACAGAAGTCACCCATAAACATGTAGAAAACACAGAAGGGTTCACTGAAATCTCATCCCTTAGGAGAACTATCTGTAGAAAGGTAGACAAAATGTTGCTCCTCTGAGAGTCGGAAATGAAATGAGCTAATCCCTCCCTTTTTTTCTTGATGTTCTTTCACTTTGAAAGATTTTTGTGTCACAAATATTTGTTCTAAAAGTAGTTATTTGTGTATTTGGCTGTTTCAGACTTAATGTATATTTCAGTATTTTTATGGCTTACCAATCTGTGTACCATAAATGTAAATAAAGAAAAAGAAGGATTATACAGCCCATAAAATGAACTGCAAACAAACAAATAAACATATGCGCAAATTAATGAGCAACCGATGAATTTTGGCCTGAGGACGATTAACTGGGTATAATACTTGGTATAATACGCCAAGTATTTCACGTTACAGTCACTGAAACAACCTGGGATATATTAGTAGGCTTCCATACCATATGCACGATTCAGTATGGAAAGTTTGAGGGACAGTCATAACAAGACGCTGTATGAATGAAATATTTTCTTTGCAGCAACCTTTGTCACTGTTTCTCTAAAATATACTATTATCCATCCATCTTATATACCAGCTTGTCCTTGCAGGGTCGCAGGGTGCCTATCTGTGGTGTCTATCTGCAACAGTCTGATTAATTTGGCAAATCCTCTGACAATTGGGCATTTAGATGACGGGTCCCACTTCCCTACCAAGTTGGATGTCCTAAAATCTTAAGGTTTGTACTACTTTATCAATATCCTCTGAGAAAAAGACTACTTTTTGTTTTCTTAAATTTCTTAACATATATGAAATAAATATGTTAGCTGCCAGAAGGGGAAGATGTTGTTGACTGTTGTGATTAGTACGTGGTGCAAGTGAAGCTTGACCAAACAGGAAGAAAAGAGGAGCAGAAGGTCTAAGCCAATTTTGTTCTTTCAGGAAAAACTTTGTATCATTAAAACTAAACAAGGTATTTTTGTTTCAAATGTTACATAAACTTCAACTCTGTGTTGTCAGGTCTTTGTATGGACAACGTACTTTCCGCTAGAATCCCCTGCTATGTAGCAGTCATTTTTCTCCCTGCTGTTTGAGAGATGAACTTTCTGAGTGTGGCACACCAGAAGTGCCCATATTTTAGAAAATAATTCTACCATGCTGGCATTGCCTTTTATTCATTCTAGAACCATTTAAGAATTATTACAAAATCAATCTATCATTGTCAACAAGTTTTTTCCAACAACTGCAGCTTTTTTGTTGTTGTTGCTGTTTTCAAATTGCAACAACGGAGAATTTTTCTCTTGGATTAATGTCTAGATTAAACATTTTTAGCTATATTCTATGTCTAGATTATAGCTATAATCTGTGTCTATATTATATTTTTAGCTAAATTACCCCCAGAGTCAATGAATGAGCCAAGCTTCTTGAAATGTAACCCCCCTGATTCCTAATCTTTTTTCTTATTTAGTTCACTCTATGTATCCTTCCCTTTAATCTGCCATGTTTATGTCACATTTCCAGACATTTGCATGGTGCCTGTCCTTTGCTGATCCACAAACACCATAATGGTGTCACATACAGTGGCGAGCACCTTTAGTTAAAATCATACTCAGCAAGCCAAGAAAGAAAATGGGAAAAAGAAACAGCCTGTGGGTGAGTTTTCATGAGTCAACGGCCATGCCTGGCAGTGACTCACATTTCCTGGAAGGGAAAAAGAGACACACAGAGAAAGAGATAGGTGGGCCTGAAGTCAGGACCACCTCATTTACTACACTCATTCCTTAAACAGAATGGTTTAAGGTCTATGAATGTAGTTTGAAAGGATTACTCCTGCAGTTATTTCTGGGTGTCAAGAGCTGCTGGATGCAAAGAAAATCATTGAGGTGAATGTAAGTAAAAGCACTTCTTAGCAGAGCAAAAATCCTTTCATAATTTATCTGCACGAACTGCATCTTTAATCGTTTTTTTCTTTGAGATAATTCCACCATGTGTCCTGTCAGTGTCATACACTCTGCTGGTGTTTGTCCCTCCACTCTTTACATTTCTTTGTTCTCCTTAATCGAATATCGACACCCACAGTTACCAAATCTCTTGTCAGATCCACCACCACCCTCCTTCTTCCCTCCTTTTCTCTCCCACTTGTTCTGGCCTTCGGAGGAGACTCTCAAGGCGCAGCATGTGGCTGCCCTCACCGCACAATTGTCAAGCATAAACCGATCGTTTCACCTAACCTAATAATACCAGCATTCGCTGCAGATGAACATGTATCCTACTCTTTCTCTATGTGCTCCGTCCAGCCCATTGTGGTTTCCTTTCTCCCCATCCCTCCACCTCTTTTTCTCATTTTATTTCCCTCGATCTTTTCACCCCCGGCACCTTCTCCTCCCTTTATTCTTACTTGGGCTTCCCATCCTATTTGCTTTGTGCCCATTTTTTTTGTCACATTTCTATTGCTTGTTGCTTGATTTGCTTTGAGGTCATTGTGACCTGCTGCACCAAAAAATAAACCAAAATGCTTAATTTCTAGCTAAAATGCAAAATATCAAATTGTGCCTTCATGTATGCGTTGTGTTTTGTCTTGATGCCATGGATCCCACATGTGTGTTGCACTGCTAAAGATCTTGCTCCAGTGCGGGAAAAGTGTAAACAGGACAACATAGCCACAGTTGCATCCTGCAGTGGTTTAGCAAGGCATTTAAACTTTCTGGTCAATTAACCTATTGAAAAAGAAAGGTTAATAAAAGGTTCAATCTGCAACAAACCAGTTGTTGCACTTGTGAGCATGTCGTGTTTTATAATTAGAATAGCAAAGAAATACCTTTTTTTTTTGTTCCTTTTTTTTCTTTTTCCTCTCCTTTTTTTTTCTTCCCCAGTGTCCTGTCTAGCAATGTGGCAATAAGAATTGATGTCTTAATGCCAAATAGAGCTCGACAGATTTTGCTTTCACAAGTGGAGCAAACAGCTTTCGCCATAATGCTCCGCTTGATTTGTGCATGGAAATAGCTTTATTGTGATTCCTGCAGGGAGAATTTCAAATTATATGGACACTACAATGGGAAAGTGGGAGAGTAAAGGAAGAACAAGAAGAGAAAAAAAAAAAAGAGAAGAGGTGAAAGAAAGAAGAGATAAAAGGAAGAGGATGATAAAACGTCCTCTGTCTGCTCCATCACCTGGAAAGAGATGCAAAAAGAACAGCACAACCAATGGACATAAAGCAACAGATACAATCGAGTAACACCTTGATACCATTGCTAAATGTATTATTATTTAAGCCGACATGTGTAATGTGATACCTTAAAAAAAAAGTGAAAGATAATAAATAAACAAATTATAGGCTTTCCGTATATAAGTGAACATTTAATACCTGGGACCCAGCACCTGTGGGAGTTTGTGAGAGTGCACTAGTTTAGGTGAAAATTATACAGAAGGAAATAGCTCGATAGTGGTTGTGGAGAACCAAAGACCCGCCTTCCCCGAGCACAGAGGCAGGGGTCAGGGGACCCATAACCCCGGACTCCCAAAGGGGCCCCCAAAGCAGTGCGCCCGAGAGGGGCCACCACAGGAAATCAGCAACCCCCCCCCCCAAGGAAAGAGGAGAGACGACCCCGAGGAAATCCCCCAGCCACTGCAATGCCGATGCCCCCAAGAGCCACGGGGACGAGCCCGTGGGCTCCGCCGGCAGCCAGCCGCGCTGAAGTGGCCCCCCCCGCCCCCGCGGCAGGGGCCCCGGCCGCCCCCCGGGGGGCCAGGCCCCGCGAAGCCGCCCCCGGGATTGGGCCGGCGCCCACCCGGGAACCCGCCCCAAACCCGAGGACCGTCAATGCGCCAGAGGACCAAGGCACCCGCCAGCGCAGCGGAGGAGGGCAGGACGTGGGGGGATGGGCTCCGCACCTAGCGGAGACTTGAGATGTTCTTGGGAGAGGGAGCGGACCACACCCATACCTGGGGAAAAACAAAAAAAAGGAAAACTCATTCACACCATCCCTCCCTTGTGCCCCACTCACCACACACAGATTAAAAAAAAAAAGACGCTGTACACACATTCCCACATAACACTCGCATCCAACACTGACCAGAGGGGGGGGTCACCCCAAATCGACTATACGACTGCTTGTGCCCGACCCCCGGCCCCGCCCCCAGACCAGACGCCCCCGGACCGGGCCCCCCAAAGAGGGCGGGCCAACATGACCCGTACGAGCCACCCAGCCAGAACCCCCCCTCACCCCCAAAATACCTAATAAACCCCCTCCCTCCCCCACCTTACCCTAGCCACCCCTGCCCCCCGCCCCTCCTGGGGAGAGCGGAGGCGTCAGCCCCAGACCTGGCAAGCCGCTGACTACCCGTTGCAGCCCCCCGCCAAGACCCCGGACACAGTGGCCCACAACTCCTCCAGGCCCCAGACTCCTTGCCGCCTGTCACTACCCGATCCGTACAGGAAGCACGATCCGTACAATCAGCTCATTTGCGCGTGCGCAAACATATTAACTTCCGGTTGGCAATATTTCGTTTTTCTTACTTTTTTATTCCTTCGTATTTTTTTGAAGCGGGGGTTTCTTTTAGTATATCTTTGTATTTGCGTCAATATTGCAGATTCTAAAAATGAAAAACAGAAAAACATTAAAAAAGTTAAATCGCCGTGGGTACTAATGACGAGGTCTTCTCTTGTTTTTGTACACCAGAGGGCGCTAAAATGTCAACTGATAACTTTAACGTTCTAATAAAACTATTTTATACAGATTAATTGTGTTCAAGTTAATTATACAACTTTATGTAATGTAAAACATTACAATATGGAGTATATATATATATATTAATAATACAGATTAATTGTGTTCAAGTTAATTATACAACTATATATATATATATATATATATATATATATATATATATATATATATATATATATATATACACATACTCCATATTGTAATGTTTTACATTACATAAAGTTGTATAATTAACGTGAACACAATTAATCTTGCATATTAGAATCTTGTATATTAGTTTTATTAGAACATGTATATATATATATATATATATATATATATATATGTTCTCCCCTCCATACCTTTCTGATTTACTTCAAATTTCTATTCCCTCCCGCATTCTTAGATCTTCTTCTACCACTCACTTAGTTGTTCCTTCAGCCCGTCTTAAAACTATGGGGAGCAGAGCTTTTTCACGTTCTGCGCCCATACTCTGGAATTCTCTCCCCCCTGACATCTGCAATACCGAGTCTTTACCCGTGTTCAAATCCAAACTCAAAACCCACATGTTCAAGATTGCCTTTTCATTATGATTTTAAATTACTTTCCTCTGTGTAATTTGTGTTGTTTCTTTTAATTATGACGACTGCTTTTACCATTTATTGTTTTTACATGTACAGTGACCTTGAGTGTTTTGAAAGGCGCTTGAAATAAAATGTATTATTATTATTATTATATATGTGTGTGTGTGTGTGTGTATATGTAAACAAAATTGATCCCATTATTAAGGAATAAAATATGTTTTTTTCTCAAATAAAGCAATAATAGAGTGCATTCAGACAATACGGATAAACGTTACGCAATAACGGACTGCTCTTAGCATGTCTGATGATGACGTCAAGCAATACAATGGATAGAATTTAAAAAGCATCCATTTCTTCCAGAAAAGTCTTCAATATTGACTTTACGATGCAGTTCAGTATTCTTTAATGATTTAAGGATATAAATAAAGGTTTTTCAGTAACATAATTACATTATTTTTTGGCGACCCGGAAGTTATTCTGTTTGCGCACGCGCAAATGAGCTGATTGTACGGATCGTGCTTCCTGTACGGATCGGGTAGTGACACCGCCATCGGAGAACGGGGGTGTGCAGAAGACCCCGATCCTCCCTACGCCCGCTCAGATGTTGTGTTGTTGCATGTTGTTCTCAAGTGCGTTTAAAAACTGGGAGCGCCGAAGGGGGTGCACGGCACAGCCCACCCCTCCTCCGGAAGGAAGCTGGTGCCAGCGCCCCCCCTCCAAGCAACTACCCAGAACCCTCAATGTCTAAATGCGAGAGGGGGTGAAGGGAGCCGTCCGAAGAGAGGCTCACACAACATAAGCCCCCCCCCCCCCAGACGTCTTCCCCCCACCCCCCCATATCTTGGCCTATATGAATGTGCGTTGTGAAAATGTTTGAAGTGAAAGTGTCTAAAATGCATGATAAAATTGGGGAGAGGGACATCACCAGAAAGTGGCAACCTCCAGTAACGCCCCCTCCCCAAGGACCTACATGTGTGGCGGCGTGATGGAGCAGGCAGAGGGAGGAGTCCGGGGATGGGGAGCAAATGACTGGGGAGCCAACCCAGGGAGCCAGCTCCCCTACTGACTCCAATAGGCACCCCCGCTCCCCGAAAGCCCCACCCGGAGAAAGGGGCCCCTCCAGCGGCACCACCGTAGCCCGGGGCCGGGGAGAGGCCGCAGGGCCCGCCAGCCAACCACCCACCAGGACCAACACATCCACCTCCCCCAGCCCACCCACCAAGCCTACTGGCTTTAACCCCCCCCCCAAAAAAAAAATAATAATAATAGTAATAATAATAATAATAATATATATATATATATATATATATATATATATATATATATATATATATATATATATATATATATATATATATATATATATATATAAAAATCAATAAACAAATAAATTAATAAGATGGGGGGACCCTGGCCAGCCAGCCCGCACGAGCCATCCCAAACCCCACCCCCCAGGCGAAACCCGCACCGGGAGACCACACGGACCAGGACAGGGACAGGGGGCCGGACACAAGCCCACCAGAACGTCCACCCCCCACACGTACACTTAAACCCTCCCCAACACTAACATTCAAACATCTCACCATACATACGACAGTAGACATCCAGGCTGGGTAAGTCACTACTCCCCCTCCCTCCCCTCCCCCCACTAGCAGAGTGCCAACCCAAAGAAAGGGAAGAGCATCTGCCCTGAGATGTTAATGACCATGCCCCCCTACCAGCTCAATAGGCCCCGAGGCCCCCCAGCGCACCAGAGGCCCCGTGCAGGGGCAGACACCCGGGCGCACGCCGGCCAAGACCCCAAGCGGCACACCCCCCTGAACCAGAACCCCCGAGGCCCCGCCGGGGCCCCCGTCCGAGGGCGACGCGCCCCAGGGACCCCAGGCCCCCAGACCCAGCCAGGACCCACCCAGCGACAGCAAATCTACCAGGTCAGTAACCCACGTCCGTCACCGTGTAGCTCCCCAAGAACGACGCAAGCGGCGCTGTAGGCCACCCGTAGGCCTCCCAAGCTCCTCCCAGATGGGGGCAACAGACCCTGGAGTCAGACCAACCAAGCGCCCCACTCCGAGTGCCCCCAGAGTCCCAGGAACCCCTCCACCCAGCCACTGCGCCCTGCAGGAAGCAACCCACCGCCCCCCATTCCACTAAGTGATGGTGCTAATCAAAGGAGCCCAAAGAGATCGATCAGATGTGGAAGCAGATGCTGTCTCAAGATTAATATGATCCAACAAAAGATCTCTATACTGATTGATACTGAGATTCTCCTTACTTTTCCAATTCATGAGGATAGTTTTCTTTGCGATACATAGTGCAGTGAAAACCATGTAAACTATTTTATTCCCCAGAGGGCTTTCCTCACAATTACCAAGCAAGCAAACTGATGGGGAAGGTGTAATTTTACAGCTCAAGCACTTTGATTAGTCCTTACATATCTGTGTCCAGAATCTCTGGACTGGTGTGCATAACCATAACGCATGAATATAATTATCAGGATGATTGCCTATGCAGTGTGGACAGATATTAGATTGTGCCAAACCCATCTTGAATAATCTTTGTCCTGTGTAGTGTACTCTGTGAAGGATTTTGTATTGTATTAGTTGTAAGTTGGTGTTTCTAGTCAATTTAAAAGTTCTTAGACATATCTGAGTCCAGAAGTTTTGTTCAAAGCTAACTGATAAATCCTCTTCCCATTTCATAATAGGAAGAGATACTGAATCATCTATTTTTGTCAGTGTCCTGTATGATTTAGACAGTAGTTTGGGGGGGGGGGTTAAATCTAGGAACTCTAATATATTACTTGGAATTTGTAAACCACCTTTAATATGCTTAAATTTTTTTCTAATTATAGATTTAAGTTGTTCATATTCCAAAAAATTATTTTTACTAATGCCATATTGCATATTTAGTTTGGAAAAATTGATGAACTCGTTTCCATCAAGTAAATGTTCCAGATATTCAATACCTTTATTCTTCCAGTATGTAAAGTTTATCATATTATTATTTTGTAGGATGTCAGGGTTGTTCCAGATGGGTGTACGACTGCATGGGATAAGTGATGACTTTGTCATTTTAAGAAACTCCCACCATGCTGTCAGAGTAGAGCTGATATTGATATTGTATGCCGTTTTATATTTGAGCTAATAAACGGCAAATCTGAAATCGTGAAGAAATACCTTAATGAAGGTCGGTTAATTATAGGTGTTACAGATTAGCAAGTAGCAATGCTCTCCCACATTACTTCATGCTCACGCTTGACCATGCCTTTTGTTCTTTCTGCATCAGAAGCATACACCAACAGTTGCACTACAAGTTCTTTATACTGCCAGTAGTGATAATGTACAGACAACAGCCTTTCACGTCTGCAAAGTGCTACACAACGCCAACTTAAAGTTGACTAGTTTTGTAATATGAGCATGTTTTCACTTTCATTAGAATCATTTGCTAAGTTTAAATGCAGCACTTATTTGACTGTAGCAAAACTGAATGTATCCAGGTCAATTCCACTGCAAAAGCAAATGTCAGTAGAAGGGGAGTTGAATAAACATGCACAACCTTTCTTTTCAATGCTATGTTCACAAGGGCAGAGTTCATTTCATTGCAATTGAATCTTTTTGTCTGCAGGGCTGGATTGAGGAGAGTTTGAGCTGAACCCCAAACGCTCTGTCTTGCCTACAGTTTCTTTGCAAATTAGAATTGATAGCTAGATACACATCAGCATCAAATTTTATAAGCCCAGTAAACAGGAAAATCTAACATAATTTGCACGTTCTAAAAAGCATCTTATAAAATGTATAATTTCCAGAAATATCTACCATCAATAAAAAACCTTGTTATAGAGTCTGTGTAGGCTGTATGTGGTGCTGTAACCCAGCCACTAAAATAGAAAAGAATATATAGTTTATCAACACAAAAACCCAAGAACTTGAAATACCAAATTGGACTTGCCAACACCCCATAATAGAAAATTAATAAATTAAAATATATTTTGGTGTCTCCAAATTCCAAGTCTGATGCCCCTGTAAGCCCTTTATAAAGTCAAGCCAAGACTGTCTGACTGAAGGGCATTTCACTGCTGCAACTGGAGAAACCCAGTATTGACTGCAGTTCCATTTCAGCCAGCCAGGACATTATGTTTCATTTCATTGTGGCCTATTGCGGGTCATTTCAATTTCAGAAGGGACAAATACAGCAGTATTTTCCTCTGTGTGCGTAAAACAGAACATCCATCCATTTTCGAAAACTGCAGGTTACTGGGCAAGAGGCAGGGCACACCCTGGACAGGTTGTCAGTTCATCACAGGGCAACACAGAGACACACAGAACAACCATGCACACGCATACACACCTAAGGGCAGTTGAGAGTAACCAACTAACCTAACAGTCATGTTTTAGGAAGAGTACCCACATATCCACAGGAAGAACATGCAGACACCATGCTGAAAAACCCCAGGCTGGGATTCAAACCCAGGACAATCTTGCTGCAAGGCAACAGTGCTACCAACTGTGCCATAGTCCAGCCCTACAAAATAAAATAAAACAAAACAAATTGCAGGTACAGGAAGGATGGGCACTACGACAAATGACACCGTGTGTGCAACACAAAAGAGTAATTTGTGCATCACCTGAATGGTACAAGGAACTTGATAAAAGCTGATCTTTTCTTAATAAAAGAAGCTTCATGCAGGTTGAACAAAGAGGGTTCTGGTAACACCATTTATTGTCATCTTGGTTCAATAGCAGCAGCATTTTTTTTTACCCATATTAATTTGGATATGTTATAAAACGAGCCTGAAATATATCACAATTAAATATAATATTTAATTGTGATCCCTATGTCTCTCCAATTGCCCTGCAGACATTCAATTTACTTTAAGAGATGCAACAATTGTGCCAGATGATTTTTCAACGGCTAAAAAAAGAAATGTGCATGGGAGAAGATGTCCCCTTAGTTGTGATTTTAATGGAGAGACTCATGGCATTCTGGGTTCTGTGAAAACTGTATTTGGGTTCTGGTCATACAGTTATAGTTTTCTTACTAGGATTTCAAAAAATCATCTGTTTGCTGAATGTTTTTCATGGCAACAGAAAGTACACACTCAGAGGTAAGCTGAAAAAAAATGCATCACTTGTCGGAGCACAATGGCTGCAAATTTAAACAGCAAGCAAGACTTATGCCTCACCCGTGCGCTCTATTCAGTTTTTTCAAACATGTTCCATAACAACCCCCAGAGTCCCTCGCAGCAACATGAGATGAGTATTTGCATTTGGCAGTATAGGTAACTTACCTTGACGGACATTCAAAAAGGTGTGTCCAGCATTTACTGCTCAAAATAGCGCAGATATTGCCTGCCCCGGTGCACCTGGCTGTTGAACACCATGAAGGAGCAGTATCCAATCGCTTCTTTACGGAATCGGTGCACCCAGAAGCATTTCGGCGAGGAGAACAGTAAGGACGTCGCTGCGGTACAAAGCCCGGTTCCCCCCGGTGGAAAATGTGGGTTCTGCGTTGAAGCCTTTGGCGACTGTCTGGTGCGCGCTGAAACTCAAATTCTCATTGAGCCGATCCAAAAAAAAAAAAAAAAAAAATTAAGTCAGCCAACTTTTTATTTGAAATCACCTAGACGGAGCCACTGAATTTGAGATAAAAACAATAATCAGAGTTGCACTTTAAGCCGTATGCGCAGAGGAATTTGGGAACACTTCTTTCCATCATGATCACGTTGACTGGGCACGCTGCGAAAAAAAAACTGTGTAGAAGAAGAGGGAAATATTAAACCCGGCATTCTCTGACAAAGGGCAAAAACCTTTGTAGTTCGTTGATCCCCAAAGAATGTTGCACATTTTTCTCCTTTTCTATCCCATTTCGTTCTGACATCTATCTCGCTGGTCAACTTGGCATTTCCAGACGCTCTATCCCCCAAAAAACAAGGCGTGTCAGTTAACAAAAACAAAATGTATAAAAACAGCAACAGTTAATTCCCCCGCTGGCTGAAGAATTACAATTTCCGAGAGAGTATCGCCGTCACTCCATCATGCCTCCAGACTCCCTCCCAGTGGAGCAAGCGTCGGAGGGGAGCACCGGCACCGCACGCAGCCGAAATATCTCGGTAAAGACTCGGTGAACATCTGGTTGCATAAAACTCATTTCCACTGACAAGTGTGTAATATGAGAGAACTTCGTGTTTACATGTTATGTCACGCTCCATTGATGTGTTGGTTTGTCTTCGACGCATCAGAGATCCCCTTTTCATTTAATTCTCGTTGAAAGTGTGTGTGCGTGCGCGTACACGCATCTGCGCGCGTGTGGGAGAGAGGGAGAGAGAGAGAGAGAAAGCGAGAGAGAGAGAGAGACGTGTGAGAGAATGGAGGGCTACATTTTATGTTGCAGTAATAAATCACTCGGTAATCAAATAAGCTGAGCTAAATATATTTGAACCCAAGACTGAACCTTTGTTACACCAGACCAGGCCTCAGTGGAGAGGGAAGAGCTAGACTGCTATTCTTCCTGCCTTTGCTCATCTTCGAATTTATGTTGCATGTTTTTTTTTTTTTTTTTTGCCACAGACTGCACCATTTTAAACAAGTCAAAACCGAGTCACCAAATTAATGTGGCACTGGGCAGGAACAAAAAGAAGCAGGCGCATAGTAAGGGATGGATAACCAAGTTCAGCGGTTTATGTTTTCATGAGATCACGACCCGGCACAGTGAACGCGGCCGCCTTGCGCCTCAGCAGGTTTGCAAACGGGGGGATGAGTTTGTGAAAAGTGCGCACAGGATCTTGGAGGAGGGGGAGAAAAGGTGGCCATACCTTACTGCGATCGAAAAAAAACAACCCGCACTACATGTGTAGAGAAAGCAGCGAGTTCCGAGTCTCAAACATGGAAAGAGAGGGGCAATCGCCTAGAGGGGTTGTTTAATGGCTGTTGAAAAGCATCTGCGGAAGTTTAGGTTTTTGAAAATCCCACACACATTCTTCTTCTTCTGTTCTTAAGGTGTCTTGATTTCCTTTTTTTAAGCACCATGTATAGATAAAAAGCCGACAACCCCCGCCCCATCCCACCACTCCTTGGAGCTGTCTAAAGTGCTGAAA
This sequence comes from Fundulus diaphanus, assembly GCA_037039145.1. Classification (NCBI taxonomy): domain Eukaryota; kingdom Metazoa; phylum Chordata; class Actinopteri; order Cyprinodontiformes; family Fundulidae; genus Fundulus; species Fundulus diaphanus. Next base: position 21,616,193 of record CM073140.1, on the reverse strand, counting down.
GTGTCTTAATGAAGACAATCTTTTATTGACTTCATTAGTTTGCCTTAACGTCCTCCTTGTTGATGAGTTCACTGGTCTTAGGCGATATATCAAAATGAAGGGCACTACAGAGTCGTTATTCTAACCAGACTTGACCAGATGCAGACTGAACCGGACTTGAACAGATCCAGGCAAAACAGCAGAGCACCAGCAGTGCATGACAAGATGAGACGTTCTGGCAAGGAGTGGATGAGCGAGGCAGGTATATGTAGGCAGGGGATCAGGTGAAATGACCTGAGGGTAATTAGTGGCAGCAGGTGGATCTGGTAATGGTGTTGAGTGGTGGCTGGGAGGTGACTGAACATAGTGAGGAATGAATGAAAAGTCCAAAAACAAAACCTTAATCATGACAAACTGTTGTTCTCTTGATAGACTTTCCCACCTGAGATAGGAATTTCTGGATCTCCTCCAGAGTTACCACTGGGCTCATGCTTGCTTCTCTCAATGTTACTTTCCTGGTCTGGCCTATCACTTTAGGTAGGCATCTCTCATTAGATCTGATGATTGTACCCTGCTCTTTTCATTTTCCCGTAATAGACTAAACATTGTTCTCTGAGATGTTCAGAGCTTTGGATGTTGTTTTAACCTTGCTTTAAACTTTTTTTTCTTGATTGTTCTGGTTTGTGTTAGGGTCTCCGTAAAGCTTTTTGTTCACTGAAATGCTGTATTTATCCTAAGATTGATAACACACGTGAATCCTATTTACTAATTTAGTGACTGTTGAAGGTAACTGGTTGCATTGGATTTTAGATTTAGGGGGAAATGAATTGCAGAATCCCAATATATTTTCCCAGAACACCTTAAAAATGATATTGGTAAAAATGTTGACATCATATATCCTTTATCTCCTACTTTACAGTTATGCTCTATTTTGTGTTGAGTTAAAGGGTATTTAGATTTGACAGGTACTGTAGTTGGTGATATGTCTCCTCGGTAGGATCAAAAAGATAAACATGATGAATTAAGAGGAGTAGCAATAGCTTAATGGCACATGACCAAATAATGTACAACATGCTGCACTATCTAAAGATGATTCACCTAATGCTGTTGCCTAATGCAGATGAAAAACCATCTGGGCTTGGAAATATTTTGAAGTTTGGGCTATGGAAACGCTCTTGGGCTGTCTCTTTATTCTGCAGCTTCTTAACTTAGATGTTTTTTCAGCTCCAGGGACAGCTAAAAAACCAGCAGGGCCACTCTTTGGAGCTGTCCAATGTGCTGAAAATGTCTCATCAATGCAGAGAACCTGTTGTTGCCTTCAACAGTCTCACTTAATATTGTCTTTATTGATGTGTTCCCAAGACTGGGTCAATTTATTTTAAAATGCATTTAAGTGCAGCCTATTCTCATCTTATAATTATTCACATTTCAATAAGAAATATCTGATTAAACTCGTGGTATTTATTATGATTATATTTCTTCATTAACCCCCCCCCCCAAAACCATGTGTATTTGACAGACACCACCAACACCAATATAGACTTTCCTATTTCCAGTGGGCTTATTTTGGTCGTCTCATTTTTTTAAGGTGTATCTCCATCGTCTATGCAAAATAAACCATGTTCAGTCACATTGGATGGCGAGAGTCTGAAGATCACCTTAGGTCTTTTTACAGATTATAAAATGAATGACTAGGCCATTCTAACACATTAATATCCTTTGAGCTAAATCTTTATGTTTTAGCTCTAGGTTGTACTGTATGTTTAGGATGTTTTATTGCTGGGAAGTGAGCTTCTACCCCACACTCAATATTTGTTCAGCCTCTAAAAGGTTATCTTATATCTAGCTTATCTCATATGTAGCTTTGTCCATTTTTTAATCAAGTCTGATCAAATTACCTGACCCTGCTGGGAAAAATAAATACATTTAAAAAATCCCCCAGCATTCTGCTGCAACCACTATGTTTCACGATAAGCATGGTGTAATAAGGGTGATGTATAGTGTCAGTGTTCCACCACACGTAGCACTTTGCTTGCAAGTCAAAAATGTTTAGTTTTGTTCACCTCAGGTTTACTCTGTTCCATCCAGGATTTGTGACAAACCTTTGACAGCAGTTCTTATGACTTTTAATAATGGTTTTATGTTTGCCACTCTTACAAAAAGACAAAATTTGTGGCATCCACAACAGAACAGAAGTAGCGCTATGAATTGACAGATTTCAGAGTTAACATACATCACTTGGCTGCTTGTGTAAATAATGCAATCCTTGCCCAACCTGTCTGGTGTACCGGTGTTTCCTGTTGAGGTGGACAGCCATTTCCTGGTAGGTTTGCAGTTGCTTCCTATTATTTTGGTTTTTGAGTGATTGGTTTAACTACTCTGTTAAGTACTCTGCTAGATGTTCATAGCTTGCAATATTATTTTATTATCTTGTCCTGCTTTCAATTTCTCAGAAGTGTTATGCCTTAACAGTTCACTTCCCTAACTAATTATCTCTAACAAACCTCTGAGGCCTTCAGGGCAGAATTATTGATAAGGACAATGAATAATATACAGGTGGACTATCAGAGCAAAGGAAGGCAGTTTTAAAACCACGTTTCCCTTCCACTTCACTATTATGGGCTTCTTTTTGTGCTGGTCAATCACATGACAGTCCGTGAAAATACATTGAAGTTTGTGGATTTTAATACAACACAATGTGATGAATCTGTTATATTTCTGCAAAGCATTGTAAGCAAAGTAACTAACTTCAGAAAATGAGTAAATTTTGAAGCTTCGCAGTATGACACAGTAAAGAATGAAAAATAAAATAAAATGAAGGCATGAAAATTGCATGTTTTCCCCATTCTGGAGTTATAACTAATTCAAGCCACTACGTGCAAAAATACCCCCAGTTGCCAGCTTGAGGTAAAGTCTGTTATTCATAAGTGGTGAATAATTAAGGTCTCAGGAGCACAGTTGAAAGCGGGAATATCTGCTGACTTGTGTGCTTTGTCTAGGTTTGTACTTATGGGGAACTACAATACTTAAATCGGGTCATAAGCAGGCAGCAAAGGAACATGGAAAAAAAAAGCATCTGTTGGTTTAATAGTGAAGTATTTTACATAGCTACCCTTTTTATATCCACATTGGATGGTTTTTAAGGAAACACTTCAATTAATTTGGTTTTAGCAACTTTGTTGAAATGATTAGTAACTCATATAAGGTAAAGCAATGAAAACTACATTAGAAAAAATGGAAAAAACACAACGATCAGCTGAAAATACAGACAGCAGTGCATCGATGGAGGCTCTATGGTGACAGGCATTTTTATAGCTTTGACTGGTCTATATGAAAAGAATAAGACATGTACATTGCTTCACATCACGTTGCCTAGTGCCAAAGCACATCCATCACATCAGGGTCATTTTATGTCACACTGCGTGGCATCAAAACAAAACAACCCAGTAACACAGAAGCATCATGAGTCATATAAGGTTTAGGTGTGTTTTTTTATCCTAGGCAGTAAAGCCATAATTCATTCAGCTAACTGCCCATTTCCAGAATTACATAATATAAATATTAATGATAGTACTGAGTTAAATTCTTTTTATGCACTCTGCATGTTAATAAATGCATGAATGTGAAAAAGGTAAAACATTCTGTATTTGATTCCAAATATCTCGGTAAAGGGAAGAAAATCTTTCAACAGAAAACTATTTTGTAAGAAAGCAAACATCCCCTGCTTTACTGAGGTAGTCAGTTGTATACAATGAAACAATCATGAGAAACTTTGTTTTAATCTTTCATGTCAGTTTGAATAACTGTGCTGACGGAGGCAGGTTTCTACCGAGATGCTTGTTGTACACAGCTTCCAGCTGTTAAGAAACGCTGTTGCATTAACTTGGCTTTGTCCTGGACCAACTCTCCTTTTATCCATTGCTTCTTGCTCAGCAAAAGGTTGTTGTTGTTGCTTCTCTTTTCATCTGCTCTCTGTCACCATTGACTAAATTAAAACTAACCCCTTTATGCTTTTAATAGTAGATTTAGGCAGCCTCACCATTATGTTGATTCAAATATTAATTTTTGATCCCTTGCTGAGCTGCAGATGGTGAGATGGACATGGAAAAAAGTTGGCCCATGTGGCCAGCAGATTGATACAAGAAAAAAAAAATAAGTTGTGTCCGAGGCCTTACAGATATTTTTACTAATTTAAATATGCTAGAAAATGTCAGGCACAAATACTTTGCCTTTTATTAACAACATATTTTGCTTCATCTTAATTTAACAGAAAACAGGACCACAAAGAAGCAGAATGAGTACAACCAATGAAAGTAGAAAGCAATCGACCCACAAAATAAAGAACACAATAGCTTCTGCCTTTCTTTTAGTAAGGCAAATGTGTTAGACACCTTTGCGTATCAGAGCTCCAAAGATTTGAAGACTCCGGTGTTTATTTCATTATAATGTTATGTGGTCAGCTCATTGTTGAGCAGACAAAATTTCACAATAAAATTGACATTTGTGCAGCTTGTACTTTCAACTCGATGATTTTGGCTTATGAGGCAGAAAAGGTTGGACAACAATAGATTGAGCAAATTCTCAATCTTTAGATCTGTAGATAAAGCAGAGCTCGCAGTATCAATCAGAGAACAGATGAATCTTGGGAAGGTTTACTAATGATGTAGACACAAGCCACAAACCCACTACCCCTAATAAAATAACAAGGATTTGCCAAAGCACCTCTTTCATGTTGAAATGACAGGTTGTTACAAACAGACGTCAGTTACTAAAAACATATAGTTTAAAATGTTGTTGCATAAATATTTGGTCTCCTTCAAGTAACTGACCTAACTCAACAGTGATCAAATGATCAGATTTTTGTATTTAAAACAGTCTAAACAATTATTTCTGCTGCTGCATATATTGATTACATGTTATACCAATGTTATATAACATGTATTTATTATTTAGCAGTATAGTCAGCCTATCTTCTCCAGTCTCCAGCATGCAGTCATTTGCTGAACTGAAGTGAGTGGCGCTTTAGTTTCCCACGTCTATATTTCCCATTGTTTATATCTTTCTTGTAAGAGAAAAATGTGACAGATTAATTTCAGCCAGCTGAACAGCAGTGCACAGCAATAGGTGTGGTGGAGGCAGTGCTGCGCAACTCCATTGGAGAAAACTCTGGTTATTCGGACACTCTTAAAAAAAGGACTTAAGATTTTAGAGGTTTTGAGACTTGAACTGTTTAACACCTTGGTACACCTTGATGCTTGTAAACACTATACTTGGGTCTCTGGTGACAGCTTCGAAGAGATAAAGTGGAAACTTATCATTTATGAAAATATATAAATAACAGAAGAATTTAAAGTGGATATATTACAAATAAGAAAAAAACCCAAATACATATTGCATTTGTTTTAATTTTAAACACAAAATTTGGAAAGAAATCAGTTTGTTCAGACAGCATTATTATATATTTCCATACTGATTGTCTGTTCTTCAGAACATAGTGAACCGAGAACCTATGACTCTAGGAAATGGGTTTATTTTTGGCAGTCCTGAGGACATTTCACATATCAAGGATCTCACTGGTGAAGAGTTCACCTAATTAACTCCTCATAAGGTCATTAACACCTTAAGAGTCATCAAGATGACATTTGTGCTGGAACTCATTGAGCCATCATTTGGCTCACTAGTTTCATTGCATTAGTGAGGAGTGCACACAGTATACAGCACAGATTGATCAACTAATCCACAGGACATAGAACAACACCAAAGATCCTGAAGCAAACACTTAGCACGCCCTACTATATTAAGGCCCTCCAACACCAATATGTTGTGTTTCAGGGGAAACTGTTCATTTTCATGAAGCTTCTTTGATTAATTTACACTCATATGCAAGAGGTCACATGCATAGGAGTGTAAATTACAACTCAGAATCACTACTTTTTTTCACCCACATCACTTACTCCTTGTTTTTCTCCCATATTCTTTATCTTTAAAAAACAAAAGACTTCCCGTTAAGCTGTCATTAAAAAACAGCTTTCCTTTACCCACCATTGTGACAATGCAACATAAAAAACACAAAAAACCTCCGTCTCATTTCGCAATCATGCTCTTTACTTATCCTGAATCTCCCCGAAGGGATTGAGTAAATAGAAAGCTAGTTTGTACTTTCCATTAGAGCCTAATTCTATTACACAGTTGCCTCTTATTGATCCAAACACTCAGGATGACATGCAAGAAAAGTAGCAAAGTGGAGCCCAACGGAGGCTGCCGTACCTTGAGGATGAGGTTAAGGAAAGGTGGTGATGTGAGAGGTTGCATTTACTACTCCTCTAAAACGAAAGAAAGAAGAAATAGATAAAAAAAAAAATTACACCAGTGTCTACATAACTCCACAAGGTTGAAATATTTGATTTCAGTGTGAAAAGCAGATTACAGATAGATTTAGTTTGTGGGGGAAAAAGAATTATGAAACATTTTATCACAAAATTACATAAAGCATGACCATAATGCTCCAATGGGGATCTTTTAAGCTTTTTCTGGGTGGACACACACTCACTGTGAGGTTGCATGGTGCTGTAGATACAAACACTGATTTAAACTGACAGCTTGCATGTGGTTTGAATATATTGCATGCTGAAAAAATACATCACAAATAAACAGATAAGACTCGGTAAACTCCCTCAGTTGTATGAGTGAAGCCCTAGACCTGTGACAGAATGGTGTGCAAAGCCTGTCTGCACCACTTAAATACAAAAAAAGAAAAAACCCACAAAAACAAATTTATATATGAAAGAATGTCAGACTGCACTTCTGAGCTGCCAGAGAGGTGGTCAGTCCTGACTCATCCTACCTGAGGGGCCAAATGTAAGCAAACCTGAAAATAAGGGAGAGATTATGAAGCTCATATCTCCAGAGAGACAAGAAAGTGGACAGTGGGGGAGAAAAATTATAGCAAGAGGGACCAGAGCAGAAACAAGAGAAAGGAGGAAGAACAGGGTGTAGAAGTTGAGAGACAAAGAACACAAGAAAGAAGGATTTATGGGAAACACACAAAATCCAAAAGTCATTACTTCCTGAACCTAAGAAGGGAAGAAAGGAGCGATTTTCCCTGAGCTGTGTATGTTCACTCTGTCAGAAGTAAAACTCAGGGACAGGCCCTGAAGAATATAGATCCATGGACTGCAAACAGGCTTCTGGTAACAAGATTTAATAATAATAATAATAATAATAATAATAATACAGCACAATGTTGCTGAGAAATGAATGAAATGTGATCTGGATTTTGATCTGGATATAAAAATGCAGAGTCTCTGTTAAGTAAAAGAGTGAAACACTGCAATCATATTTACAGGGCAGCAGGGCTCTATTATACTCTTAAGAGAAAGAAACAGAGAGATAATTAGATTCTGCAAAGTGACAAACAGACTGAAACTCAGGACGCTGCCAGATGAAATTAATATAAAGGCATATTTTATTACCAGCACTTACAGGGAATAAATTGGCAAAGGCTAAAACAATGGAAGCAAACAAAAGCAAGATATAAAGGAGAGAAAAAAAGAAACTGAGGTCCTAAACTGGTCAAACATCACAAGAAACTACCAGGAAAGCTAGTAGTAAGGTTTGAGTTTTCCAGAAGACTAACAAAAACTAAGTAGTGTATAAAGTAGAACGGCATCTAAGCTACTCTGGATATTTTTTAAATGGATAGCAGGAGGTAATAATGTAAATGTTACCTACACCAAAATTTAACAGATTACTATCCTGAGCACGGCTGAAACAGTGCCAGACTAAAGATTCTCCCAAAACAAATTTTATTCTTGTTTTCTTTTACATCATTTATTTTTTTTGTCAGTCATTAACTTATTCAGCTTACATTTGATGTCTGACGGAAGCAAACTCAAGGTAAAGTGAAACGCACATGGAAAAGCCTCGGAACGAGGGCTTTGGTAATGTGCAAAGTGAGCCTCTGTGTCATTGTTTCTGATGATGACTTAGTATCCTGTCCACACTTGTACACACAGACTTCACTTTAAAAAGCATTTTTTAAATCGTTGAGAGTGCAAACAAAGCAGCAAAATATCCATTTTGAAATAGATCCAGGTAAGTGTTGACAGGGCCTGATCTGTTTGGTGAGAAATTAAAACGGTTGCAAACAGGCGTGTCTGTGGTTGACAACAAGGCGAGGCAATAAACAAAATGCAGTACAGCTGTGGAGCATCTGCAAAAGGGATATAGTGTAACATGTGCTTTTAAGGGGAACTTTCATGACATTTTAGTCCCCAAAAATCAAAACATTAAAACATAAGACACATATAAAACACTATCTGCATTTTCATTACTTCTTAAAACACAGAAGTTATTTTAAAGCAATTGTTCCGACGTGTGTACCCATAATCATTGGCTGTGGCTCCGGGTCATTACTGATCAGTGTATTGACCAGTAGTTTGACCCTTCCAACCATTACATGCCTAGCATTAACTTGCTGTGACTTTTTATGGTGAGATGAGATGATTTTGAGGGAAACGAATTGTAGATGGACTAATAAGAGTTTGAGTGGCATTGTCCTAGCGATATTGCTGTAGCATAGTCATACTCTCACATGTGAGACATGTTAAAATTGAGGGGAAAGTAAGACTTTCAGCAGCTTTCATTCACTGTTGCAAGAATTCACACCATCACTGCAGGGCTCCCCAAAATAATATTTATTTATTACAGTTTTTGTGTACACACTAAGATCACAATACTAGTCATGCTAGAGCAGAAATGATAGTAAATTAGAGGAAGACTGGGCAAGCCACATAGGGCTTTTGAATCTGTGGGTATGGTATCTGTTACCTTTCCAAGTCATACAAAAGAAGGTAACTATAGTTAAATCCCTGAATGCTAATAAAAATTAAAAGTTGCAAAAAAAATGTTTTATGCTCTTCGAAATAAAACAATTCAAAAACAACTATCTGATTAAATTATATAGAGCATAACCCAAACCATAATATGTAAAAGCTGTGAGACAAAACAAGTCAGCAATGGAACATTTACACTGAAATCCTTTCCTTGTGTTTATAAGTGCTGTCTGGATTAAATCTAATGGCTTCATCTGCTGATTCTTTGTCAGCGACGCACACCCACAATCACACTGTGCTTGTTGTCATCTCCTCCAGTGTAGTTTTGACATTTGGAACAATGTTTCATTTGACAGCTTTGTATTCAGAAGAAATAAAGGAAAACAGCTCTCGAAGCATGTTATTTTCTGATTATTAGAATAGGAAGAACATGTCTGTTTTCTCCCATGAATACATTGTTCCTATATAGACAAACATAAAGCATGAATCATCCTCTCCCACTGCTGGGTCCCCATCTTATTTGTTATTTGGTGTGTTTTTAAAAGACATCAACATTGTGGCTTGTTTTTGACAGTTTGAAATAAGGGCTATATTTAATTCTTTGTATCAAACTTGTGGTTCCCTGTTGGTTTATAAAACAGTGGACCAATTAAGGATTTGACACTACTGCTCAAACTCGTAAGTAAGTATTCATAATTTTTTCAGCTATTATCATATTTTAATCTCAATGTGTTTGGTTTGAATCTTTTATAATAGACCAACATGGACTTGCAGATAATGAGGAATTGAAAGGAAAAGGTTACAATATGTTCTGATTTTTAAAAATTATTATTATTATTATTATTATTATTACAAAAATATACTAGCATCTTCATGACCATAACAATGTCACAGAGCAATATGGTGGTTGCAGCATCATGCTATGGTGACAATTTTCTTCAAAAGGGATATCAAAATAGAGTTGATAGACGATGTACAGAGCTAAATACAAGTCAATCCTGGAACAAAACCCTCTTAAGTCTAGGGTTGGCATCCACATTCCAGCTCGCTAATGACCCTGATTACATACACATAGATAACTTTTAATGAATTCAAAGCATTTTCAAGTCAGAGAACGGCCTACTAAGTTCACATTTAAATACTATTTTAAATTGTGATTGAACAAAACTTCCCACAAGTTTGAGGAGCTTGAGCAAAGAACACTTTCCTTTCACTTCACAGTAATACGTTGATTTGTGTGGCTCTATCACATAAAATTCTAGCAGGATATGCAACAAGGTTTTTGTTTGTAACTTTTTTTTTCTTTTTTTTTTTTTTTTTCCCCAGTGTCCTGTCTAGCAATGTGGCAATAAGAATTGATATCTTAATGCCAAATAGAGCTTGACAGATTTTACTTTCACAAGTGGAGCAAACAGCTTTCGCCATAATGCTCCGCTTGATTTGTGCGTGTAAATAGCTTTATTGTGATTCCTGCAGGGAGAATTTCAAATTATATGGACACTACAATGGGAAAGTAGGAGAGTAAAAGAAAAACAAGAGAAAAAAAAGAAAGAAGAGGTGAAAGAAAGAAGAGATAAAAGGAAGAGAATGATAAAACATCCTCTGTCTGCTCCATCACCTGGAAAGAGACTCAAAAAGAACAGCACAACCAACAGACATAAAGCAACAGATACAATCGTGTAACCCTTGATACCATTGCTAAATCATATGTATTATTATTTAAGTTGACATGTGTAATGTGATACCTAAAAAAGAAAGTAAAAGAAAATAAATAAATAAATTATAGCCTTTCTGTATATAAGTGAACATTTAATAACTGGGACCCAGCACCTGTGGGAGTTTGTGAAAGTGCACTAGTTTAGGTGAAAATTATCCAGAAGGAAATAGTTCGATAGTGATTGTGGAGAACTGAAGACCCACCTTCCCCGAGCACAGAGGCAGGAGTCAGGGGACCCGTAACCCCGGACTCCCAAAAGGGCCCCCAAAGCAATGCGCCCGAGAGGGCCCTCACAGGAAATCCGCAACCCCCCCCCCCCCGAGGAAAGAGGAGAAACGACCCCGAGGAAATCCCCCAGCCACCGCAATGCCGACGCCCCCAAGAGCCGCGGGGCCGAGCCCGTGGGCTCCGCCGGCAGCCGGCCGCGCTGACGTGGTCCTGGCCATGGGCTCTGGGGGCCAGAGGCCCCAGGGGCGCCCCGCCCCCGCGGCAGGGGCCCCGGCCGCCCCCCGGGGGGCCAGGCCCCGCGAAGCCACCGCCGGGAATGGGCCGGCGCCCACCCGGGAACCCGCCCCAAACCCGAGGACCGTCAACGCACCAGAGGGCCAAGGCGCCTGCCAACGCAGCGGAGGAGAGCAGGACGTGGGGGGATGGGCTCCACACCTTTCGGAGACTTGAGATGTTTTTGGGAGAGGGAGCGGACTGGACCCGAACCTGGGAGGGAAAAAAAAAAAAAAAAAAAAAAAAAAAAAAAAAAAAACTCATTCACACCATCCCTCCCTTGTGCCCCACTCGCCACACACAGACACAAAAAAAAAAAAAAAGGACGCTGTACACACATTCCCACATAGCATTCACATCCAAAAATCCCAAGTGGGGGGGGGTCACCACAATTCAACAATACGACTGCCTGTGCCCGACCCCCGGCCCCGCCCCCGGACCAGACGCCCCCCGGATCAGGCCCTCCAAAGAGGGGGGGGCCGACACGACCCGTACGGGCCACCCGACCAGAGCCCCCCCTCACCCACTAAATACCTAATAAACCCCCTCCCACCCCGACCTTACCCTAGCCACCCCTGCCCCCCATTCCCTTCCTGGGGAGAGCATAGGCGTCAGCCCCAGACCCGGTAAGCCGCTGGCTACCCGCAGCAGCCCCCCGCCAAGACCCCGGACCCTGTGGCCCGCACCTCCTCCCGCACCTCCTCCAGGCCCCAGACTCCTCGGATATCGAGGGTGTGCAAAAGACCCCCGATCCTCCCTACGCCTGCTCAGATGTTGTGTTGTTGCATGTTGATCTCAGGTGTGTTTAAAACTGGGAGCACCAAAGGGGGTGCACGGCACAGCCCACCCCCCCTCCGGAAGGAAGCTGGTGCCAGTGCACCCCCTCCAAGCAACTACCCAGAACCCTCAATGTCTAAATGCGAGAGGGGGTGAAGGGAGCCGTCCGAAGAGAGGCCCACACAACATAAGCCCCCCCCCAGACATCTTCCCCCCACCCCCCCATATCTTGGCCTACATGAATGTGCGTTGTGAAAATGTTTGGAGTGAAAGTGTCTAAAATGCATGATAAAATTGGGGAGAGGGATGTCGCCAAAAGGTGGCAACCTCCAGTAACGCCCCCTCCCCAAGGACCTACATGTGTGGCGGCGTGATGGAGCAGGCAGAGGGAGGAGTCCGGGGATGGGAGCAAATGACTGGGGAGCCAACCCAGGGAGCCAGCTCCCCTACTGACTCCAATAGGCACCCCCGCTCCCCGAAAGCTCCACCCGGAGAAAGGGGCCCCTCCAGCGGCACCACCATAGCCCGGGGACCGGGGAGAGGCCGCAGGGCCCGCCAGCCAACCACCCACCAGGACCAACACCTCTACCTCCCCCAGCCCACCCCCCAAGCCTACTGGCTTTAGCCCCCCCCCCCAAAAAAATGTATAATAATAATAATAATAATAAATAAATAAATAAACAAATAAATTAATAAGATGGGGGACCCTGGCCAGCCAGCCCGCACGAGCCATCCCAAACCCCACCCCCCAGGCGAAACCCGCACCCGGGGGACTACACGGACCAGGACCGGGACAGGGGGCCGGACACAAGCCCACCAGAACGTCCACCAAACACCCCCCACCCCACCCGTAGATTTAACCCCTCCCCAACACTAACATTCAAACATCTCACCATACATTCAACACTAGACATCCAGGCTGGGTAAGTCACTACTCCCCATCCCTCCCCTCCCCCCACTAGCAGAGTGCCAACCCAAAGAAAGGGAAGAGCATCTGCCCTGAGATGTTAATGACCATGCCCCCCTACCAGCTCAACAAGCCCCGAGGCCCCCCAGCGCACCAGAGGCCCCGTGCAGGGGCAGACACCCGGGCGCACGCCGGCCCAGACCCCAAGCGGCACACCCCCCGGAACCGGAACCCCCGAGGCCCCGCAGAGGCCCCCGCCCGAGGGCGAGGCGCCCCAGGGACCCCAGGCCCCCAGACCCACCCAGGACCCACCCAGCGACAGCACAGCTACCAGGTCAGTAACCCAAGTTTGTAACTTGACAAAATTTGCCAAAGTTCAGTACGGTCATTCGCCAGGTCCCAGCACTATGCATCTTTCCCTCAATGCAAATGTGCATACATTTAGCCCTGTACATTATAGAGCAGGTAGCATTTATGAATGCATTACTTGCATGCCATGGTCTCTGAACCATAAGAAAAATTACAATTCAGGCTTTTGGAAACTGCATCTTTCCAATAAGACGTGAAGGGTAAAAGAAGTGAATGTTTTCAAGGCATGAGCAGCAGATGAAGCCAGATGATTCTAAGTGCTTGGAAGTGCATTAACTGAAGAGAAATCATCAGAGGTGAAAGAACAAATGGGAGCATTCAGCAGAGCCTGAAAGACTTTAACTGTGTTAACAGGATGAGCCTGCGGTGATTTGGCTGAGGAGAGAGAACACAGCCTGAAGGTCTACTTCCTGCAGGATGATAGCAGATTGGGAGGATAACCTCTGCTTACCACATGGTAGCAAATGCAAACACTTGCATCTAGTCTACAACTTAATCAAAAGACATATTGCTCCCATTGATACAAAAATCGTGACATTTAAAAAAAAATCTAAACATACAAATTCACAAAATCCCCAGATTTTTGGAATACAGTAAACATAAATGCTACTTCAGCTATGAACATAGCCCAGTACATTTGACGTTCATTTCAAATCTGTCTCAGAGTTACAGGTGGTTAAGTTAAACACCCACATGCACTTAGGCAATCATTACTTAACATAGAAAATCATATTTAATACAGAATGATGGTAGAGGACTTGTCTAACTTTGCTCAGATCATTTGTTCAGCAAAAAGATAAAGGAAGAGTGCTCTCGACTGTTCTTGTGACAGCCAGCATGATTTGAACAACGGTTTTCTAGTATAGCCGACTAAAACAGCTAAAGACAAATACGTGATGTTTCACTTTACTGGAAAAGGCCACCTGTGCTGTCATGCATGCATACACATGACTACACTTCACACACACGCACACACACGTTGTCACTAGGGGGCAGGTCAATGACACTGTACTCTCCAAGCTGTCACGGTTAGTCTTCAGCTTGGCTGGGACAAAACAGCCAAATTCCCCTGGGTTCCCACTTTTTGCAGCTTGGCTTTAATGTGGAGCAGTGCAATATGAGAATGGGGGGGGGGGGGACAACAACACCTAGAAAGGTCAACATGGCAAAGTCATATAGACAAAAACACATGTTTGTTTTGTATGTCTGCAGTAGCACAAAACTTAGCAACTTGGTATGTTCGTAAAGCCAAAGAGTCTGAGACAGAAAAAGTAATTTTCTCTCTAAATTTGATTTATATTGATGGAAATGTTATTAAATTTCTACCTCAAAATGCAGCAGTGTTCTAAGGTCTTAAACCTTTTAAACAAACCTTAATATATGCAAAAAAAATCAGTTTCTATCTAGAGTGGAATAAGGATCTGGCTAGATGCTTGTATGCAGCATTGAGACTTGGAGAGCAGAACCAAAGACTGAGAGAGTACTACAGAGAAGTCATGACAGACATGCTCGATGCAAGTCAGATGGAGTTTGAAGATGAGGTGCTTGGGGAGAAGAAGTGTGTTGAAAAGCTACCTGCAGAGAACTTCCAACATAAAAATCAGAGCAGAGATAACTCATTGATTCACTAACAGGGTGATGTGTGTAGAGCTTGACTCTGTGGCCTCCATGAGAACAATGCTTCACTAAAATAATTTTCCTGTGAGACAAGCTAGGCGTTCTCGGTTGCAGACAGATTTGCAAGCCACCAAATATTGATTGATTACTATAGGTACTTTCGTTTTTAGTGAAGTCTGGTGTAGATTACCACGAAACTAGATGGTGCCAACCTAGAGTAAATTCTCGGTTCGAAAACAAGAACTACAAGCTTTATTAAAGCGTTCTATAGATAATAAAACTATTGAGTCTGTTGATGAAGACTTTAACAGTAAAATCACAATGTGCCCAAATGGTTGTCAGCAATGCACAGAGGTATGTTGGGTGAAGTAAAAAGGAGAACATTTGAGCCTTAACAGTACAAAGAATCCATAGATCAAATTGTATCAACTAATAAGCATGGCGTTGTTAGTATCATGAGGTAGACCTGCAGCAAATAAATGAAAACTCTTAATTGTTGCTTACTGATCACATGAAGTACTTTTATACTGCAACTCCCCTTGACCCCTATGCATACATTCATAAACTGGTTCGCAGTCTGGTGGGCCACTTTGAGTCTGGCATCTTGCCCAAGGGCGCATTGACATGCAGAGGCGGAGCCGGAGTAAAGCTCACAATCCTTCAGTTGGCAAACGGCTTCCCTCTAAACTACAGATGCAGAAAGAGATAGACTGCACAGAAATAATGGGAAATGTCAAAGGAGCACCTTAAAAATACTTCAGCCTAAACTGGGATAAGCTGCAAAGCTGAAACGTCGACAGAGTTTGGTGTTCCAGCAGAACAGCAATCCTTCCCAAATACAGAACTCAGTGATGTTGATCAGATACAAATGGTGCTCTGTACCAGGAGTCGGCAACCTTTCTGATGACAAGTGCCATCTAATATTTCCTCAGAAGTCAATGTGCCACATCAGCTGTAGTATGAACAATAGATTTAATAATATTGCATATTGACAGTTATACAGCATTGAGACCAACTTTCTAGAACTATATTTATTGTTGGAAACGTGTAGATCATCTGTACAATCATGACAGCAAAAGAACAACAGTAAATAGGAATGGTATTTATGCGCTCCTCAAAGCAATGATGAGGTTGGTGGCTTCTCATATTTTGACACGGTACGTGTAGTTGATTAACCCTCCTCAGCCTCATCCTTGAAAGTTTTTTGATGTGTAGTTTCGGAAAACTGTTTAACACCGGAGGTCTGCCAAAAACAACACTCTCAAGGCAGAGGGCACACACTGCACAATTATTCTGAAGCACAAACCCCAGTCTTCTGTCCACATTGTCATAAAAAAACGGGTATTATATGTATTGCTCGCTTCAACACCATATTTTGCAAGACTGATGAGCTAGCAACATCCTCAAAATGGTCAGCGATTTCCAGCCAATCACAAGTCGAACCCAGTAGATGAGATGTAAGCTGAGAAACCTTTAAGCGCAACTAATTTGTCTGTGCTACATAACTTGGAATGTGCATTGGTGGCGCCATAACCTGGCTTGCCAGTTCTCGCAGTAGTTGTGTGTTCACAAACACATGGGAATCCATCTTATCACGGTCTCTTCTCAATTGTCTTGGCCCGAACCAAAAACAGTCCGGGCCATTCACGTTGCAGTATTGTGTTTTAAGGCAGGACATACCAGCTGTGACGAAAGCAAGAGCTGCCAAGCCCACAGTCGTGCAGGAGGACGCGTAGCTGCTGCTATCGCATCTGTTGTGTCAGAATCCACAATCTTTGAAATAACTGCCTTGACCAGCGTAACTTGTGGTTTCTCATGGCGCCTGCTGATTACATTTTCATTCGATACTGTGATTGGCTAAAACCAACCTTTGGCAGGTGGGCACTAGGTGTCGCTTCTTCCAATCAGCTCAGGAAAAGTTCTGCTGAATATCCCTCCTTTACCCGAACAGATTCGATGGGAGCAGGCCCAGATTGATAATGTGCAGAACGAAGAGTGCTACACATTATCAATCTGGCTTGTTAGGTTAGAGTGTGTATCTATTTTTAAAAAATTTTCTAAAATCAGTGCACTGCGTGCCATCAGGTAACCACTCACTTGCCCGTGTGTGACCAGGGTTGCCGGGTCCTGCGTTGTAGGATCTGTTACTGAATACCAACATTTACCTGAACACAGTATCACCTGACCACACTAAAAAAAGAATACTGTAATTAGAAGAATTCTAATATCCAACCATTAATTAGGTTTGACATGGCATGTTTTTGGAAACAGTCCAAAAATGCTGTGGTAAAGCTTTTACGTTCACAGCTTCGATTTCACAACACCAACAGCAAACCAATACTGAGCAACTGATTTATTTTCATTAGAGATGTAGGAAATGAAGTCCCTCGACCCCAGAGGGAGGGAGGGGATAAAAACCCCAAGAGCTAATTCAAACCTCAATAACTCCTTAACATTGATGTCCATGTAGGCTTCCACCCGGAAGCTTCTCCCAATATTCCCCCGCCACTGCACACAGAACAAACTGTATACAATCATGCATCATTTATTTGTTATTTTTGCAGAGCGTGAATCCAGCACTGCAGTCAGTTCATGGCAGGCCCACGCACATCTTAGTGTGTGGCTGATAGCTTTGGTGCAGAAATCTGGAGTCATGCTGGTGCTAAATATAGACAGAGGTTTTATGTAAGCTGAGGTGAATCATTCTGTTCCACACGTTTCAGCGCGTTTACTTACACACGCTGAATAAGTGATATCGTGCAGGTAAGAAAATAATGTTGATGTGTTAAAAGCTATTCAGACTACTTCAATGAAAAAAATAAAAATAAACGGGACGGCTGACTGTTAAGCATATGCTTTTTGTCCGCTGAGTGAAAATAGTTGCATGTACATTCCTTTCTGCGTCTATTCATAGATTTGCGTGTGCCTGTGTGTCCCTGCCAGGCTTACGATGAGCAGAGAGATTCTGATGTGCTAATGAGAGGCGAGAAATGAGCGACTGCATGTGGGTTGATGAGTGGAAACCGTCGCCCTTCCTCTCGAGCGTCACCTTTAACATTTGCGAGAAGCGGAAAACGCACGGATTATCCCCCCAAACCTCTGATGAAGCACGTCGGTCTGTTTGGCTCATAGACGTCAGCTTGGAGCCAAGCTGAAATTATCTGTGTGGATCCAGAGAAAACACAACACTGCTTATTTATATTGTCTGACACACAATAATGAGGCCAGGAGATTTTAAAGAGAGTTACTTCCAATTACGACTGCGGGATGAGACAGGGCTAAGGAAGTGCAGACCTCAGCAAAAACAATTCATCAAGAAAAGACAAATAGGAGTAAGTAAGGGAGAATGGTCTTAAATGGGTGTTTAAATGTTATGCAAAACTGCAATTTTCATGCCATATTGCCAAAAAAAAATTCCCCACCAACTGGATTACCTTTGCAGCTGACAGTTTCCGGCACTTCTCAAAGCCTAAACAAGGAGAAAGCAGTGAGCATCCGGTTTGATCGCATCAGCCTTTAATGTTATGGCTCACAGAACCTCTTCTGATGTATAAACTTTGTTCGTTATCTTCTACTGTCTGTTGCTGTCTTTTAAATTCTGTTCTACACACATTTCACCACATTTCCTCCTGTTACATCACATTAAGGTTTTTTTTTTTTCTTCTTCAATCCCCACGAGTCAGATACACATGTACAGGCATAACAATGATGTCTGGTATTATTTGTGTTTCATTTTGGATTTCTTTCATCTCTGTGTCACTTGCAGACTGGGCACATGATTGCCAGCTCATGAGTCGAATGGTGTCGACTTAAATGTATCATTGTCTTGAGTTTAGAAGACAAACAGTGTCCTGGAAAAGTGCATCGCTTGGCCATTTTGTCACGTCACAAGTTTGATTATATTTTATAGGGAGTGTCTGTGGTGGACCGATACAGAGTAACAAATAATTGTGAAGAGGAAGAAAAATGCTAAATGCTTTTCAGATTTTTATTGCAAAACGTTTTTTGAAAAGTATGGTGTGCCTTTATATTCAGCCCACCCGAGTCAATGCCTTGTAGAACTATCTTTTGCTGCAATTAAAGCCGGAGTTCCTTTAGGGGCTGTCGATACCAGCTCTGTGCATTTAGAGTCATAAACACGGCTGCCCATGTTTGCCTGGTTTTAAGATCCATCCCTTCTATAAACTCAGCAACTTTCTCATATCTGTCAAGGTTCTCTGTGTCTGGCTGCTCTAACTCTACTCCTCAGGTGTGTCTAGTTGGCTGAGGAGGCGTGGCCCACACCTGCAGCTCGTTGCAGGCGGCTTCCTCTGGCTTCTTAAGCAGAGCTCTGACAGATGGAAGACGCCAGAGCCTTAACCAGTCGTGATTTTGGTGCTTGGATGCACTCACCTGTCTTGACGTCTCGTCCGAAGAAACAGACCAGCAGAACCTGTCTGCTCAGATTTTGCTCTGGCGCTCCCCTCATACTTCCTGGATGTTACCCAGCGAGGCCTGAGATCCCCTTTCCCGGGTTCTGTTGGTTCTGTGTTCACTCTGGTCAATCCATCTGTCAACCGTTGCCGATGAGGCTCGCTCAGGATCCCTCGCCAGTTACATCAGCCGTCCTCAGCCACTAGCCGCCTATCTCCAGCAGTGTAAAGTCATAGAGTCCTCCCGACGCTACTTCTTCCCGGTTAGGTCCGCCCAGCCCAATGACTCTCCAACCGTGACGTTCTGACCCAGCCGAAGCGCCTGTAGTTCCGTCCGTAGATCTGCCTGTTTCCAAAATAAACATCTTAAAACTGTGCATTGCCTCCCGTTCGTATCTGCATGTGGACTCGTCACCTGAAAACCATGACAATATCAGCATCTTCACACATGCTGGTGGTGCGTTGATAGTGATGCAAAGGCTATTTCTTTCTTTTCATATTTTCCTGCTACACATACAAAATTTTGCACAAAGGTCAGAAAGTTTAGATTTGGTCTCATCTGACCATCTTCAGCATGTTTCCCATGTCACTAGATGGTTTAAATAGACTTTTAATGACTCGTTTTTAGCCATGGGTGTCTTGGTCCGCCTCTTCCACAGAGTCCAGAGTTCTGGTTTGGAATACCAAAGGTTATCTTGTCAACAGATTGCCTCTTGGCTGCTTCTCTGATTAATGCTCTCCCCACATTAATCGCCCCTCCCCATCAGTATAGATGGATTGCCATGGGTTGGGAAAAAGGTTCAAAGAGTATGAACACTTTGCAAGACGCTAAGCTATTGCTGCCAACTGCACCACAAGCAGAATTTGAAAAACTTCATAAAAAAAGCTTTATTTAAGATTTAAATCCTGGATGTAGACAGACAATATCGATCAACAATTCATGAGCAGCCAATTTTGAGAGATTAAAGGTAGATGTGATATAAAAGTGGTTGATGTTACATTGTTGTTGATATTGGTTGACCGCCAAGCTCACAACCAAGTAAAAAAAAAAAAAAAAAAAATTTCACTTTGTTTTTGGCACACAAGCTTTAGAAATACATCACATCAACACATGCGGCTCAGAGTACAAAAAATGTGCTCTCCGTCTTTTTCTTCAAGAAAAATACATTTAAATCTTTGGAAATTGGCTGTGTCATGAAAGTAAGCAGTAAATAAACAAAAAAGTTAAAATATGGGAAAGAAATTAATGCTAGTAGCATAAACTATCATCACAACTCATGTATTTTACCTAGCATTAGAGAGGACTTAGCAAATAATGTCCTGCAAGAAATGAGGCGGAAATAAAGATAGACAATAAGTGTGGGCCAGTTTAATAACCCACCAATAACCATTATATTGCTTCATGATGATGATGATGATGCATTTGAGTGTTTTGGCAGCATGATCTGAAATGGCACTGCTCATAAAAGATGGATTCAACAATCCCTGTGTGAACAGCAGCTGAGACAAATATGAAGAATTTTAGAGTAAAATTGTGTTCCTGTGTGTACTGAGTATGAATATACTTAAAACTAATGGTTTTAAGTATCGCACTTTTCTACAAAAATCAGCTGCATTTAAAGTAGCTCTAAAAGCATGATAATTAAGAGTGTTTTGGTGCTTCAATTCTGTTGCAGCTGGACTGAAGCATACTACAGATGCCCTCTTAGAACCTAGCTGAACTGCAGAGCTTGTCTCATTTTAAAATAAAGCAATGCTGACACCTACTGGATAAGATGGCTAACTACTGCATCTTGTTTTTTTTAACTAAACCATCTAATGACGGAACAATGTCATTTGATTATCCTGTTCAATTAACTAGAATAGAACATGAGCTTAGCTTATAAACACGTCTCTATGACGGTATGCTCTGATCGTTAGACGACAAAGTCTCAGATCAGGTGAATTAAGCCAAACATCTGTTCAACATGCCATGGTAAGTTATTCATCCTCTATATAAATACATTTTTTTTAATGGTTGGTACAGTCCATGTTGTGATCATGAAAAAAAATACAGCACATTTAAAGAAAACCAGGCAATTCAAGTTTGTTTTATCCCCTTTGAAATTGATTACAGATCACATCGGCTCCTGTGAAGCTTGCATTACTGATGGAAGAGTCAGAGGAGTGTGTAAAAGACTTCAACACATTCAATTTATTCTTCTGTGAAACATTAACTCAGAATTCGCTCCCTTTACCTGTTGTGAAGCTTGTCACTTCTTTTAGCTTATAGAAGAACGTGCAGCATCATTTCATGTGAATGTCTTGACTGCAGACAAGCTCCAGGCCCAGAAAAAAAAAAATTAACGCTAATGCGAAACAAACGCAGTGCGGAGTATTGACCTTGCCTGATTCAAAATGACGTTTTAAAATAATGTATTTCTCATGACTGCTGTGAAAGAAAGGCCACGTTAAAGCCAACTGAGAGGGAAAAAGAAGTAAGAAAGTGAGAAAAAAGAAATATTGAGTGGGATATAGTGCAGTGGAAAGCTGATAAAGGTCAGACATTTAGATGAAGAAGCAGATGACAGAAGAGCTCCTTGATCCAGAGTGATATGAAGCAGAGGGGTTGAACACAGTTATACAAACATGAAGCAAAAATGTGAACTTGTGGAATCTTAAAAAGGATTACGAAATAGATCAGAAAAAGATCCTAGAACAACGTTTTCTTTAAGCATTGACCCCTCACATCCATATAAATACAGACTGTGGAAGGACCACCGTGCTGGTTCTATTGGACCTCAGTGCAGCATTTGATACTGTCGATCACTCCATTCTGTTAGACCGTCTGGAAAACTGGGTCGGCCTCTCTGGTATAGCTCTCAACTGGTTTAAATCCTACTTAAAGGACAGGGACTTTTTTGTATCAGTAGGTAACTTTACATCCCAGACGACAAAAATCACATGTGGGGTTCCCCAAGGGTCCATCCTGGGTCCCCTCCTCTTCAATATCTACATGCTCCCCCTAGCTCAGATAATAAAAAACAACAACATCAGCTACCATAACTATGCAGACGACACACAGCTCTACATCACCATGTCACCAGGTGACTATAAACCAGTTCAAGCACTGAGTAGATGCTTAGAAGAAATCAATGCCTGGATGTGCCAAAATTTTCTTCAGTTGAATAAAAACAAAACAGAAGTAATAATTTTTGGACCAATAGAGGAGAGATCAAAGGTTAGCACACAGCTTCAGCTGCTTCAGCTAAAAACCACTAATCAGGCCCGAAATCTGGGAGTAGTGATGGACTCAGACCTGAACCTCCAAAAGCACCTAAAGACAGTTACAAGGTCGGCTTTCTATCACCTGAAGAACATTTCTAGGATTAAAGGACTGATGTCTCAGCAGGATCTGGAAAAACTAATCCATGCGTTTATTTTTAGTCGAATAGATTACTGCAACGGTGTTTTCACAGGTCTGCCTAAAAAGTGGATCAGACAGCTGCAGCTGATCCAGAACGCTGCTGCCCGCGTCCTCACTAAGACTAAGAAAGTAGAGCACATAACCCCAGTTCTAAAGTCCTTACACTGGCTCCCTATATCTCAGAGAATAGACTTTAAAATACTTCTGTTAGTCTATAAATCCCTAAATGGCTTAGCACCTAATTACATCACAGACTTGTTATCGGTGTATCAACCATCCAGACCACTCAGGTCTTCTGGCTCCAGCCTACTCTGCATACCTAGAACTAGAACTAAACAAGGAGAAGCAGCATTTAGTTCCTATGCTCCACTGATCTGGAACAAACTTCCAGAAAATTGTAAAGGTGCGGAAAGCCTGAGTTCCTTTAAATCAAGATTAAAAACACATTTGTTTAGGATTGCCTTCAACTGTTCTAGTTAACTGAATCACCACTTTTTTGCTCTAATTTCTATCTACATTTTATTCTTACTTGCTTTTATTCTGTTTTAATTTGCTATATTTTAATCATGTAAAGCACTTTGCATTGTCCATGTACTGAATTGTGCTATATAAATAAATTTGCCTTGCCTTGCCTTGCCTCACCCCTTCTAATCCTATACAAAAACTTGCAGTGATTATTAAAAAAAATTTCCCCCACAAATTTTTTCTCTGTCTTTGTTTTTTTGTGACATGAATGCTTAAGACAAAATGAAATAATACAATATCAAAAATAACTTTTAAATGCAAGACATAAGCCGTTTTCAAGTGATTATTTTATCATTTAAGGGATAAAAAACGTTGCTATCCAAAAGAACTTGCAACAGGAGCAAACAAGTAATTGTCGGAGAGCGAGAAGGCAGAGAACTCAGGGATGGAAGGAGCTTCAAGTGACGACCTGTAGCTGTAGGTTTTGGAGGTCATGCTTGGATTTTGCTCGGTGGACACTGGGGAGCAGAGAGGAGGTGTATTCAGACCAGAGATCTTCACGTGAATGAGGGCTGGAGGAATCATAAGTAAGAACTTTTAAGAAATTCTCCAGGACTGAGAAGACAGGGGCAGGAAATCATGAGGCCTTACAAAGCAAAAACAGGAGACTAATGCTCCATCTGTAGACCCTTAATAAGAGCTTCTAGCTCCGGTTCCTTGACCTTTCATGGGGTCAACAGTAAGAACCCTTTTGTGTGAACAAAAGGAGCTTACAGACTGCACTGTTCGGACAGCTCGTATCATGGCGATTGGTGACGCATTTCTGCTTTGGCTAAAGAGTCCTTACCCAATAGAGGTATTTGGATGGAGATCTGGCTTAACTCTACTGGTAAGGAAAATAGTCATCATATAGGGGCAATATTATGGGGTGACAGTGGTGCAGGAGCTAGGGAGTGCTGGTTCAATCCCCCACTCCGACTGTCTCAGTCGGGCAAGACACTTCACCCGAATTGCTGTTGCGGGTCAGAGGGCCTGGTGGTTGCCAATGTATGGCAGCCTCGCTTCTGTCAATCTGCCCTAGGACAGCAGTGGCTACTAACATAGCCCACCATCAGGGTGTGCGTGGATGGGTGTGTGTAAAGCACTTTGGGGTCATTGCACTAGTTAAAATGGAGCTTCTTGTAAACCCAGGCATGGTGATGAGATGTGAAAGCGACTGCTGGATATCTGTCAACAAAGGTAAGCAGGCCCACCCGCCCAATTCAGTACGACACCTAATAGTATGAGTTTGAGCTCAAAAGTTAAACATTAGTCTTTCTAAACCTATACAAGGTACAGTGCATGTTTGAAGGAGAGCTTCCAACCCCTACCCAACACATCTGGCATCTGCATAAAAAAGCCTGCCAAGACTTTGTTCTCTGCCCAGTCTGAACACGGTGTTTTTATTGCACAGGTTCTGCAATGACTCGAGCCTAACTTCTTGTATTGCATCATGGTACGGTAACCTTACAGCGTAGAGCAAAAACTGAATGTCAGACATTCTCAAAGCAGCCAGTAAAATAATTGGCATACAGCAGCTCTCTCTGTCTGACATCCATGATGGTCGAGTCTCGAAAAAGGCACAGGCAATTTCGGTCAGCCCTGATCACCCACTCTCAGTTTGTGCTGAATCGCTCCCCGCTGGGAAGCAATTCAGCCTCCAGTGGGCCAAAAGTAACTGGTATACATTTTTCTTTATACCTACAGCAATTCAAATGATGAATCTGCTCTAGGACTTAATTGATGATAATAAGTCATAGCTCCGTTGATCCATCCATTCCCTTAGCTCTTAGCAGTAATGATTTTATGGGATTCTTCATAAATAAAATTGATTCCATTAAAAATAAAATAATTGGCAGTGAGGCAGTGAAGCAGCATTGGAGGAATCTTTAGAACCTGCGCAGTGTCTGAACTGTTTAGAAGCAGTAGAGCTTTCTGAGTTATCTAAAATTCTAGCTTCATCTAAACCTTCTACCTGTATGTTAGACCCGATTCCAACCAAGTTGTTTAAAGAGATATTCCCTCTCATCAGTGACACTATTTTAGACATGATTAATCTATCCTTGGTAAATGGATATGTACCACAGGCTTTTAAAGTAGCTGTTATTAAACCTTTACTTAAGAAACCATCAATTGATCAAGATGAGTTAGTAAATTACAGACCTATATCTAATCTTCTTTTCTTATCTAAAATTCTTGAGAAAGTAGTTGCTAATCAACTTTGTGAACATTTATAAAGTAATGACCTACTTGAGGAGTTTCAGTCAGGCTTCAGAGCTCATTATAGCACTGAAACGGCTCTGGTGAAGGTCACCAATGATATTCTCATGGCCTCAGATAATGGACTTGTGTCTATACTTGTCCTGCTAGATCTCAGTGCTGCATTTGATACAGTTGATCACAATATTCTCCTACAAAGATTTGGGCATACTGTGGGGATTAAGGGGAAAGCATTAGGCTGGTTTAAATCTTATCTGTTGGACAGATTCCAGTTTCTTCATGTTAATAATAAATCTTGTTCAAACTCTAGGGTCACTTGTGGAGTACCACAGGGTTCAGTCCTTGGACCAATTCTCTTTACTATATATATGCTTCCGATTGGCAAAATTATCAGACAGCATGGGATTAATTAGGTGCCTGCCAAGCATTTGCATGGGAGGCAGTGCTGTGCGAAGCACAGCACTGCCTCCCATGCAAATGCATGGAGGCACCTACTATTATTCACCTCTAAAGGCGTCTCTATCTTATTAGGTGCCTGCCAAGCATTTGCATGGGAGGCAGTGCTGTGCGAAGCACAGCACTGCCTCCCATGCAAATGCATGGAGGCACTTCATTCACCTCTAAAGGCGTCTCTATCTTATTATTATTCTTAATTGTTTGACAATTAATGCGGCCCAAACCGTAGCGTGCACCCCCACAATATAGGTATCAAAACGTGCGGCTCGGTCGGGAATAGTGTGCTATTACTTTTATCGGGGTTTCGAGTTACCATGGCGACAAAATTAGCGAAAAACCACCCCCAAAAATCCCATAGGAATCAATGGAATCGGCTAGAAAGAAAGCTTCAAAAAAGCCTCCAAATGGCCATTTTCAACGCTGTACTGTGTCGTCATGCTTTCACCTACGAACACCGTTTAACTTCCAGTTTGTAGACATATCTGTGAACTACTCAGAAGTGAAAACGGGATGGGGATATTTTTTATCGTCTCTTCACAGTTACTCCTCAAAGCTCATGTCCAAAAATCAGCGAAATCATCGTTTATAATGAAAGTCAATGACAGAATTCTCAGACTCTTAGAGTGGCCCACTCTAGCGTTTTCAAAGATTTCAAAACTCCAAACAACTTCAGCCTGCTCGCTCAATTTTCACTCTACGTAGACAAATTACACATCAAAACGTAGGTATTTTTGTCTGGATTCAGGAAATGTAACCCTCATTGCTGTAGCATTTATAGATTTTTCGCAAATCACCTCAGAGCGACACAAACCCGAAATCCTCCCCATTCATTTCCTATGGAGCAGTTTTGAAAAATGACGTCTGAAAAACCAAAACATCACATGTTTTCGTATCGTCGCTACTCCTAAACCGTTTCATGTACAAGCATGAGACTTTCACACATGAATGTCCCGACCCTTCTGGCACTCATAAAAAAGGAATTGTTTGGATAACTGTTACGGTTTTACCGAAGGAACAATTTGTTCGGGAGTAGCGAATGTGCAAATTCCTGAAAACGCTTTTCAGCTGCATTTTCCCACATCATCCACTTTTTTACATCGTCGCTGTGCCTACACCGATTT
This sequence comes from Fundulus diaphanus, assembly GCA_037039145.1. NCBI lineage: Eukaryota > Metazoa > Chordata > Actinopteri > Cyprinodontiformes > Fundulidae > Fundulus > Fundulus diaphanus. Next base: position 21,589,373 of record CM073140.1, on the reverse strand, counting down.
TTGTACAAACATGAAAATGGGCACCATAGTCCTCAAAAGCCTGCTGATACTCATAGTGAAAGAATTATTTTGATATCTCTTATACTTTTTCAGCTACAGCCATTTGTTCGGGACCTTTTTTAGAGGATTTCAAAAAATCCATAAAAATCACCTTTATATCATAATTTTTCACGCCTTTATTAAACTTTTTCCAGCAAAAACCGATAGCCTGTCTTCTTCCCCTATCCGTTACGAAATAAACGCAGAAAAAATTACGTCTCTACCGTTTACGGATCAGGAGATATGGAGCGTTGTTCGGGGCAAAGTTCTCCATTATAATCCAATGGGACTTATTGTGAGCAAAGTCTCTGCACTTCGTTAGACTGGCCTGCAGCAGAGGTGTGAGTGAGTTTCCATGACGACGCAACTCTGAGGGCCAGAGAGAGAAGCTCCAATGGGATAGAATGGCAACTTTCGACGCTCACTGCAGTGGCTGTGATTAATGTAGGAATCTGAAATTCGCACAGTCACTTCCTCTTAACATTTTTAAATTTTCAAGTGACTTTCAGCCATGTGTCACTTTTCTGTCCCATTTTGGATTTCACATGCTTTCCTATTGGGCCTTTGCTTCCAAGAGGACCTGGCATGAGGCCCAGAGACGACCCAATTGGCCAATACAGCACCACCCACCTGTGGGAAATGGCGCTACACACCACTTTGGTCAAATGTTGAGTTCTGGGCCCAGATAGGGTGAGGCTGAGTTGCTAAAGGAGGCCGATCTGACTCATTACCTTTGGTGACATTAAGTATTGGCACCCTATTTGAGGCACTTTCCAGTACAGGATTTGGACCAAACTCACAGAGTATCATCACCCAGAGATACTGAACACAACCTTGTTAGCGGAGGCCGATCTGACACATGACCTTTGGTGACATTAAGTATTGGCACCCTATTTGAGGCACTTTCCAGTACAGGATTTGGACCAAACTCACAGAGTATCATCACCCAGGGATACTGAACACAACCTTGTTAGCGGAGGCCGATCTGACCCATGACCTTTGGTGACATTAAGTATTGGCACCCTATTTGAGGCACTTTCCAGTACAGGATTTGGACCAAACTCACAGAGTACCATCAACTGGTGATACTGAACACAACCTTGTTAGCAGAGGCCGATCTGACCCATGACCCTTGGTGACATTAAGTATTGGCACCCTATTTGAGGCACTTTCCAGTACAGCATGTGGACCAAACTCACAGAGTACCATCAACTGGTGATACTGAACACAACCTTCTTAGCGGAGGCCGATCTGACCCATGACCCTTGGTGAAATTAAGTATTGGCACCCTATTTGACGCACTTTCCAGTACAGGATTTGGACCAAACTCACAGAGTATCATCACCCAGGGATACTGAACACAACCTTGTTAGCGAGGCCGATCTGGCCCATGACCCTTTTTGACATTAAGTATTGGCACCCTATTTGGCGCACTTTCCAGTACAGGATTTGGACCAAACTCACAGAGTACATTCACCTGGTGATACTGAACACATCCTTGTTAGCGGAGGCCGATCTGACCCATGACCTTTGGTGACATTAAGTATTGGCACCCTATTTGAGGCACTTTCCAGTACAGGATTTGGACCAAACTCACAGAGTACCATCACCTGGTGATACTGAACACAACCTTGTTAGCGGAGGCCGATCTCACCCATGACCTTTGGTGACATTAAGTATTGGCACCCTATTTGAGGCACTTTCCAGTACAGGATTTGGACCAAACTCACAGAGTATCATCACCCAGGGATACTGAACACAACCTTGTTAGCGGAGGCCGATCTGACCCATGACCTTTGGTGACATTAAGTATTGGCACCCTATTTGAGGCACTTTCCAGTACAGGATTTGGACCAAACTCACAGAGTACCATCAACTGGTGAGACTGACCACAACCACGTTGGCGGCTAATGGTTAGCATGTTGCTAACAGGAAGTAGCTGTAGGAAGGTCCTACCTACTTCTGCTTAGCCAGGGTTGTTCTGCCTTTACAGACAAAGAGAGGGCTGCAGCTGTGAGGGAGTCTCCATGACAACGCTGCTAGCTAGAGGCTCCTAGGGAGATGCTCCATTGACTTAACATGGCACCTTTCGACGGCCGCTGCGGGGGCTGTGAAGACCATAGGAACCTGAAATTCGCGGTGTTACTTCCTGTTGCTATTTTACACAGTACGGTACGCACCACGAGGCAGGCGCCTTGCTAAATTTCTTCAGAAATTTTCTAGTTAGGTGCCTGCCAAGCATTTGCAATGAGGAGGCAGTGCTGTGCGAAGCACAGCACTGCCTCCCATGCAAATGCATGGAGGCACCTACTACTATTCACCTCTAAACGGACTTCTTTATTATTAATTAGGTGCCTGCCAAGCATTTGCAATGAGGAGGCAGTGCTGTGCGAAGCACAGCACTGCCTCCCATGCAAATGCATGGAGGCACCTACTACTATTCACCTCTAAACGGACTTCTTTATTATTAATATTATTAATATTCTTTATTTTTCTTCCTTCACGATTAATGCGGCCCGAACCGTAGCGTGCACCCCCACAATATATACATCAAAACGTCCGGCTCGGTCTCAAGATGTGTGCTATTACTTCTGTTGGGGTTTCGAGTTACCATGGCAACGCAATTAGCGAAAAACCACCCCCCAAAATCCCATAGGAATGAATGGAGTCGGGTAGAAAGAACGCCTCAAAAAAGCCTCAAAATGGCCATTTTCAACGCTGTACTGTATCGTCATGCTTTCACCTACGAACACCGTTTAACTTCCAGTTTGTAGACATATCTGTGAAATACTCAGAAGTGAAAACGGGATGTGGATATCTTTTATCGTCTCTTCACAGTTACTCCTCAAAGCTCATGTCCCAAAATCAGCGAAATCATCGTTTATAATGAAAGTCAATGACGGAATTCTCCAACCGCTAGAGTGGGCCACTCTAGCGTTTTCAAAGATTTCAAAACTCCGAACAACTTCAGCCTACTCGCTCAATTTTCACTCTACGTAGACAAATTATACATCAAAACGTAGGTATTTTTGTCTGGATTCAGGAAATGTAACCCTCATTGGTGTAGCATTTATAGATTTTTCGCAAATCACCTCAGACCGACACAAACCCGAAATCCTCCCCATTCATTTCCTATGGAGCGGTTTTGAAAAATGACGTCTGAAAATCCAAAACGTCACATGTTTTCGCATCGTCGCTACTCCTAAACCGTTTTATGTACAAGCATGAGACTTTCACACATAAATGTCCCGACCCTTCTGGCACTCATAAAAAAGGAATTGCTTGGATAACTGTTACGGTTTTGCCGCAGGAACAATTTGTTCGGGAGTAGCGAATGTGCAAATTCCTGAAAACGCTTTTCAGTTGCATTTTCCCACATCATCCACTTTTTTACATCGTCGCTGTGCCTACACCGATTTTTGTACAAACATGAAAATGGGCACCATAGTCCTCAAAAGCCTGCTGATACTCATAGTGAAAGAATTATTTTGATATCTCTTATACTTTTTCAGCTACAGCGATTTGTTCGGGATCGGTTTTAGAGGATTTCTAAAATTCCATAAAAATCACCTTTATATCATAATTTTTCACGTCTTTATTAAACTTTTTCCAGCAAAAACCGATAGCCTGTCTTCTTCCCCTATCCGTTACGAAATAAACGCAGAAAAAATTACGTCTCTACCATTTACGGATCAGGAGATATGGAGCGTTGTTCGGGGCAAAGTTCTCCATTATAATCCAATGGGACTTATTGTGAGCAAAGTCTCTGCACTTCGGTAGACTGGCCTGCAGCAGAGGTGTGAGTTTCCATGACGACGGAACTCTGAGGGCCAGAGGGGGAAGCTCCATTGGGATACAATGGCAACTTTCGACGCCCGCTGCAGCGGCTGTGATTAATGTAGGAATCTGAAATTCGCACAGTCACTTCCTCTTAACATTTTTAAATTTTCAAGCCTGCAGCAGAGGTGTGAGTGAGTTTCCATGACGACAGAACTCTGAGGGCCAGAGGGAGAAGCTCCATTGGGATACAATGGCAACTTTCGACGCCCGCTGCAGCGGCTGTGATTAATGTAGGAATCTGAAATTCGCACAGTCACTTCCTCTTAACATTTTTAAATTTTCATGTGACTTTCAGCCATGTGTCACTTTTCTGTCCCATTTTGGATTTCACATGCTTTCTTATTGGGCCTTTGCTTCCAACAGGACCTGGCATGAGGCCCAGAGACGACCCAATTGGCCAATACAGCACCACCCACCTGTGGGAAATGGTGCTACTGACCATTTTGGTCAAATGTTGAGTTCTGGGCCCAGATGTGGTGAGGCTGAGTTGCTAAAGGAGGCCAATCTGACTCACGACCTTTGGTGACCTTTGGTCACATTAAGTATTGGCACCCTGTTTGAGGCCCTTCCCAGTACAGGATTTGGACCAAACTGACAGAGTACACTCACCTGGTGATACTGAGCACAACCCTGTTAGCGGCTAACTGTTAGCATGTTGCTAACCGGAAGTAGCTCTAGGAAGGTCTCACCAACTTCTGCTTCAAAGAGTCTGTTCTTACTCTAGAGAGAAAGCTCCACAAGAAATTTGGGCTACGTCGCATAAAGCATCTCCAAGCTATGAGGTGTCAAACATCCAATGCTTTTCAATGGGGTATCAAACCCCTTATGGTCCCAATACTGCATGCCCATATATGGCGCTACAGTATAGCTCAGATGGAAAGTGCAGGCTTTGCATGCAAGAGGTCATAGGATCGAATCCCGATGTGGCACACTTAGAGTTTTATATTATAATCCCCACAGTATGTATAACAAAACATGTGTGCTGATCCTATGAAGTATTTTTTTGTACCACCCGCCATTTTGAGTTACCATGGCAACGTTATAAAAAACGTATTTTCTCCCTATTTGAAGCACACCCCAGTACAGGATTTGGACCAAACTGACAGAGTACCATCACCTGGTCATCCTGAACACAACCTTGTTAGCGGCTAACGGTTAGCATGTTGCTAACAGGAAGTAGCTCTAGGAAGGTCTCACCAACTTCTGCTTCACAGAGTCTGTTCTTACTGTAGAGAGAAAGCTCCACAACAAATTTTGGCCATGTCGGATAAAGCATCTCCATGTTAGGAGGTGTCAAATATTCAATGCTTTTCAATGGGCCAAGACCACCCGCCATTTTGAGTTACCATGGCGACGTAATAAACTACGTATTTTCTCCCTCTTTGAGGCACTTCCCAGCACAGGTTATGGACCAAACTAACAGAGTACCATCACCTGGTCATCCTGAACACAACCTTGTTAGCGGCTAACGGTTAGCATGTTGCTAACAGGAAGTAGCTCTAGGAAGCTCGCACAAACTTTTGCTTCACAGAGTCTGTTCTTACTGTAGAGAGAAGGCTCTACAACAAATTTGGGCCATGTCAGATAAAGCATGTCTATTTTATGAGGTGTCAAACATCCATTTTTGACCCCTCTTTGCCTCTGTTACATGCTGCAGAAATGCTCCAAAGACACTGAAATCACACATTCACCTCAGTACCTCACATGATAAAGGTAATGATAATTAAGACAGAGGGCTACAGCTATGAGGGAGTCTCCATGACAACGCTGCTAGCCAGAGGCTCCTAGGAGGTCCATTGACTTAACATGGCAGCTTTGGACGGCCGCTGCGGGGGCTGTGAACACCGTAGCAACCTGAAATTTGCGGTGTTACTTCCTGTTGCTATTTTACACCATACGGTACGCACCACGAGGCAGGCGCCTTGCTAAATTTCTTCAGAAATTTTCTAGTTAGGTGCCTGCCAAGCATTTGCAATGAGGAGGCAGTGCTGTGCGAAGCACAGCACTGCCTCCCATGCAAATGCATGGAGGCACCTACTACTATTCACCTCTAAACGGACTTCTTTATTATTAATATTATTAATATTCTTTATTTTTCTTCCTTCACGATTAATGCGGCCCGAACCGTAGCGTGCACCCCCACAATATATACATCAAAACGTCCGGCTCGGTCTCGAGATGTGTGCTATTACTTCTGTTGGGGTTTCGAGTTACCATGGCAACGCAATTAGCGAAAAACCACCCCCCAAAATCCCATAGGAATGAATGGAGTCGGGTAGAAAGAACGCCTCAAAAAAGCCTCAAAATGGCCATTTTCAACGCTGTACTGTATCGTCATGCTTTCACCTACGAACACCGTTTAACTTCCAGTTTGTAGACATATCTGTGAAATACTCAGAAGTGAAAACGGGATGTGGATATCTTTTATCGTCTCTTCACAGTTACTCCTCAAAGCTCATGTCCCAAAATCAGCGAAATCATCGTTTATAATGAAAGTCAATGACGGAATTCTCCAACCGCTAGAGTGGGCCACTCTAGCGTTTTCAAAGATTTCAAAACTCCGAACAACTTCAGCCTACTCGCTCAATTTTCACTCTACGTAGACAAATTATACATCAAAACGTAGGTATTTTTGTCTGGATTCAGGAAATGTAACCCTCATTGGTGTAGCATTTATAGATTTTTCGCAAATCACCTCAGACCGACACAAACCCGAAATCCTCCCCATTCATTTCCTATGGAGCGGTTTTGAAAAATGACGTCTGAAAATCCAAAACGTCACATGTTTTCGCATCGTCGCTACTCCTAAACCGTTTTATGTACAAGCATGAGACTTTCACACATAAATGTCCCGACCCTTCTGGCACTCATAAAAAAGGAATTGCTTGGATAACTGTTACGGTTTTGCCGCAGGAACAATTTGTTCGGGAGTAGCGAATGTGCAAATTCCTGAAAACGCTTTTCAGTTGCATTTTCCCACATCATCCACTTTTTTACATCGTCGCTGTGCCTACACCGATTTTTGTACAAACATGAAAATGGGCACCATAGTCCTCAAAAGCCTGCTGATACTCATAGTGAAAGAATTATTTTGATATCTCTTATACTTTTTCAGCTACAGCGATTTGTTCGGGATCGGTTTTAGAGGATTTCTAAAATTCCATAAAAATCACCTTTATATCATAATTTTTCACGTCTTTATTAAACTTTTTCCAGCAAAAACCGATAGCCTGTCTTCTTCCCCTATCCGTTACGAAATAAACGCAGAAAAAATTACGTCTCTACCATTTACGGATCAGGAGATATGGAGCGTTGTTCGGGGCAAAGTTCTCCATTATAATCCAATGGGACTTATTGTGAGCAAAGTCTCTGCACTTCGGTAGACTGGCCTGCAGCAGAGGTGTGAGTTTCCATGACGACGGAACTCTGAGGGCCAGAGGGGGAAGCTCCATTGGGATACAATGGCAACTTTCGACGCCCGCTGCAGCGGCTGTGATTAATGTAGGAATCTGAAATTCGCACAGTCACTTCCTCTTAACATTTTTAAATTTTCAAGCCTGCAGCAGAGGTGTGAGTGAGTTTCCATGACGACAGAACTCTGAGGGCCAGAGGGAGAAGCTCCATTGGGATACAATGGCAACTTTCGACGCCCGCTGCAGCGGCTGTGATTAATGTAGGAATCTGAAATTCGCACAGTCACTTCCTCTTAACATTTTTAAATTTTCATGTGACTTTCAGCCATGTGTCACTTTTCTGTCCCATTTTGGATTTCACATGCTTTCTTATTGGGCCTTTGCTTCCAACAGGACCTGGCATGAGGCCCAGAGACGACCCAATTGGCCAATACAGCACCACCCACCTGTGGGAAATGGTGCTACTGACCATTTTGGTCAAATGTTGAGTTCTGGGCCCAGATGTGGTGAGGCTGAGTTGCTAAAGGAGGCCAATCTGACTCACGACCTTTGGTGACCTTTGGTCACATTAAGTATTGGCACCCTGTTTGAGGCCCTTCCCAGTACAGGATTTGGACCAAACTGACAGAGTACACTCACCTGGTGATACTGAGCACAACCCTGTTAGCGGCTAACTGTTAGCATGTTGCTAACCGGAAGTAGCTCTAGGAAGGTCTCACCAACTTCTGCTTCAAAGAGTCTGTTCTTACTCTAGAGAGAAAGCTCCACAAGAAATTTGGGCTACGTCGCATAAAGCATCTCCAAGCTATGAGGTGTCAAACATCCAATGCTTTTCAATGGGGTATCAAACCCCTTATGGTCCCAATACTGCATGCCCATATATGGCGCTACAGTATAGCTCAGATGGAAAGTGCAGGCTTTGCATGCAAGAGGTCATAGGATCGAATCCCGATGTGGCACACTTAGAGTTTTATATTATAATCCCCACAGTATGTATAACAAAACATGTGTGCTGATCCTATGAAGTATTTTTTTGTACCACCCGCCATTTTGAGTTACCATGGCAACGTTATAAAAAACGTATTTTCTCCCTATTTGAAGCACACCCCAGTACAGGATTTGGACCAAACTGACAGAGTACCATCACCTGGTCATCCTGAACACAACCTTGTTAGCGGCTAACGGTTAGCATGTTGCTAACAGGAAGTAGCTCTAGGAAGGTCTCACCAACTTCTGCTTCACAGAGTCTGTTCTTACTGTAGAGAGAAAGCTCCACAACAAATTTTGGCCATGTCGGATAAAGCATCTCCATGTTAGGAGGTGTCAAATATTCAATGCTTTTCAATGGGCCAAGACCACCCGCCATTTTGAGTTACCATGGCGACGTAATAAACTACGTATTTTCTCCCTCTTTGAGGCACTTCCCAGCACAGGTTATGGACCAAACTAACAGAGTACCATCACCTGGTCATCCTGAACACAACCTTGTTAGCGGCTAACGGTTAGCATGTTGCTAACAGGAAGTAGCTCTAGGAAGCTCGCACAAACTTTTGCTTCACAGAGTCTGTTCTTACTGTAGAGAGAAGGCTCTACAACAAATTTGGGCCATGTCAGATAAAGCATGTCTATTTTATGAGGTGTCAAACATCCATTTTTGACCCCTCTTTGCCTCTGTTACATGCTGCAGAAATGCTCCAAAGACACTGAAATCACACATTCACCTCAGTACCTCACATGATAAAGGTAATGATAATTAAGACAGAGGGCTACAGCTATGAGGGAGTCTCCATGACAACGCTGCTAGCCAGAGGCTCCTAGGAGGTCCATTGACTTAACATGGCAGCTTTGGACGGCCGCTGCGGGGGCTGTGAACACCGTAGCAACCTTAAATTTGCGGTGTTACTTCCTGTTGCTATTTTACACCATACGGTACGCACCACGAGGCAGGCGCCTTGCTAAATTTCTTCAGAAATTTTCTAGTATTATTATTAATATTCTTTATTTTTCTTCCTTCACGATTAATGCGGCCCGAACCGTAGCGTGCACCCCCACAATATATACATCAAAACGTCCGGCTCGGTCTCGAGATGTGTGCTATTACTTCTGTTGGGGTTTCGAGTTACCATGGCAACGCAATTAGCGAAAAACCACCCCCCAAAATCCCATAGGAATGAATGGAGTCGGGTAGAAAGAACGCCTCAAAAAAGCCTCAAAATGGCCATTTTCAACGCTGTACTGTATCGTCATGCTTTCACCTACGAACACCGTTTAACTTCCAGTTTGTAGACATATCTGTGAAATACTCAGAAGTGAAAACGGGATGTGGATATCTTTTATCGTCTCTTCACAGTTACTCCTCAAAGCTCATGTCCCAAAATCAGCGAAATCATCGTTTATAATGAAAGTCAATGACGGAATTCTCCAACCGCTAGAGTGGGCCACTCTAGCGTTTTCAAAGATTTCAAAACTCCGAACAACTTCAGCCTACTCGCTCAATTTTCACTCTACGTAGACAAATTATACATCAAAACGTAGGTATTTTTGTCTGGATTCAGGAAATGTAACCCTCATTGGTGTAGCATTTATAGATTTTTCGCAAATCACCTCAGACCGACACAAACCCGAAATCCTCCCCATTCATTTCCTATGGAGCGGTTTTGAAAAATGACGTCTGAAAATCCAAAACGTCACATGTTTTCGCATCGTCGCTACTCCTAAACCGTTTTATGTACAAGCATGAGACTTTCACACATAAATGTCCCGACCCTTCTGGCACTCATAAAAAAGGAATTGCTTGGATAACTGTTACGGTTTTGCCGCAGGAACAATTTGTTCGGGAGTAGCGAATGTGCAAATTCCTGAAAACGCTTTTCAGTTGCATTTTCCCACATCATCCACTTTTTTACATCGTCGCTGTGCCTACACCGATTTTTGTACAAACATGAAAATGGGCACCATAGTCCTCAAAAGCCTGCTGATACTCATAGTGAAAGAATTATTTTGATATCTCTTATACTTTTTCAGCTACAGCGATTTGTTCGGGATCGGTTTTAGAGGATTTCTAAAATTCCATAAAAATCACCTTTATATCATAATTTTTCACGTCTTTATTAAACTTTTTCCAGCAAAAACCGATAGCCTGTCTTCTTCCCCTATCCGTTACGAAATAAACGCAGAAAAAATTACGTCTCTACCATTTACGGATCAGGAGATATGGAGCGTTGTTCGGGGCAAAGTTCTCCATTATAATCCAATGGGACTTATTGTGAGCAAAGTCTCTGCACTTCGGTAGACTGGCCTGCAGCAGAGGTGTGAGTTTCCATGACGACGGAACTCTGAGGGCCAGAGGGGGAAGCTCCATTGGGATACAATGGCAACTTTCGACGCCCGCTGCAGCGGCTGTGATTAATGTAGGAATCTGAAATTCGCACAGTCACTTCCTCTTAACATTTTTAAATTTTCAAGCCTGCAGCAGAGGTGTGAGTGAGTTTCCATGACGACAGAACTCTGAGGGCCAGAGGGAGAAGCTCCATTGGGATACAATGGCAACTTTCGACGCCCGCTGCAGCGGCTGTGATTAATGTAGGAATCTGAAATTCGCACAGTCACTTCCTCTTAACATTTTTAAATTTTCATGTGACTTTCAGCCATGTGTCACTTTTCTGTCCCATTTTGGATTTCACATGCTTTCTTATTGGGCCTTTGCTTCCAACAGGACCTGGCATGAGGCCCAGAGACGACCCAATTGGCCAATACAGCACCACCCACCTGTGGGAAATGGTGCTACTGACCATTTTGGTCAAATGTTGAGTTCTGGGCCCAGATGTGGTGAGGCTGAGTTGCTAAAGGAGGCCAATCTGACTCACGACCTTTGGTGACCTTTGGTCACATTAAGTATTGGCACCCTGTTTGAGGCCCTTCCCAGTACAGGATTTGGACCAAACTGACAGAGTACACTCACCTGGTGATACTGAGCACAACCCTGTTAGCGGCTAACTGTTAGCATGTTGCTAACCGGAAGTAGCTCTAGGAAGGTCTCACCAACTTCTGCTTCAAAGAGTCTGTTCTTACTCTAGAGAGAAAGCTCCACAAGAAATTTGGGCTACGTCGCATAAAGCATCTCCAAGCTATGAGGTGTCAAACATCCAATGCTTTTCAATGGGGTATCAAACCCCTTATGGTCCCAATACTGCATGCCCATATATGGCGCTACAGTATAGCTCAGATGGAAAGTGCAGGCTTTGCATGCAAGAGGTCATAGGATCGAATCCCGATGTGGCACACTTAGAGTTTTATATTATAATCCCCACAGTATGTATAACAAAACATGTGTGCTGATCCTATGAAGTATTTTTTTGTACCACCCGCCATTTTGAGTTACCATGGCAACGTTATAAAAAACGTATTTTCTCCCTATTTGAAGCACACCCCAGTACAGGATTTGGACCAAACTGACAGAGTACCATCACCTGGTCATCCTGAACACAACCTTGTTAGCGGCTAACGGTTAGCATGTTGCTAACAGGAAGTAGCTCTAGGAAGGTCTCACCAACTTCTGCTTCACAGAGTCTGTTCTTACTGTAGAGAGAAAGCTCCACAACAAATTTTGGCCATGTCGGATAAAGCATCTCCATGTTAGGAGGTGTCAAATATTCAATGCTTTTCAATGGGCCAAGACCACCCGCCATTTTGAGTTACCATGGCGACGTAATAAACTACGTATTTTCTCCCTCTTTGAGGCACTTCCCAGCACAGGTTATGGACCAAACTAACAGAGTACCATCACCTGGTCATCCTGAACACAACCTTGTTAGCGGCTAACGGTTAGCATGTTGCTAACAGGAAGTAGCTCTAGGAAGCTCGCACAAACTTTTGCTTCACAGAGTCTGTTCTTACTGTAGAGAGAAGGCTCTACAACAAATTTGGGCCATGTCAGATAAAGCATGTCTATTTTATGAGGTGTCAAACATCCATTTTTGACCCCTCTTTGCCTCTGTTACATGCTGCAGAAATGCTCCAAAGACACTGAAATCACACATTCACCTCAGTACCTCACATGATAAAGGTAATGATAATTAAGACAGAGGGCTACAGCTATGAGGGAGTCTCCATGACAACGCTGCTAGCCAGAGGCTCCTAGGAGGTCCATTGACTTAACATGGCAGCTTTGGACGGCCGCTGCGGGGGCTGTGAACACCGTAGCAACCTGAAATTTGCGGTGTTACTTCCTGTTGCTATTTTACACCATACGGTACGCACCACGAGGCAGGCGCCTTGCTAAATTTCTTCAGAAATTTTCTAGTTAGGTGCCTGCCAAGCATTTGCAATGAGGAGGCAGTGCTGTGCGAAGCACAGCACTGCCTCCCATGCAAATGCATGGAGGCACCTACTACTATTCACCTCTAAACGGACTTCTTTATTATTAATATTATTAATATTCTTTATTTTTCTTCCTTCACGATTAATGCGGCCCGAACCGTAGCGTGCACCCCCACAATATATACATCAAAACGTCCGGCTCGGTCTCGAGATGTGTGCTATTACTTCTGTTGGGGTTTCGAGTTACCATGGCAACGCAATTAGCGAAAAACCACCCCCCAAAATCCCATAGGAATGAATGGAGTCGGGTAGAAAGAACGCCTCAAAAAAGCCTCAAAATGGCCATTTTCAACGCTGTACTGTATCGTCATGCTTTCACCTACGAACACCGTTTAACTTCCAGTTTGTAGACATATCTGTGAAATACTCAGAAGTGAAAACGGGATGTGGATATCTTTTATCGTCTCTTCACAGTTACTCCTCAAAGCTCATGTCCCAAAATCAGCGAAATCATCGTTTATAATGAAAGTCAATGACGGAATTCTCCAACCGCTAGAGTGGGCCACTCTAGCGTTTTCAAAGATTTCAAAACTCCGAACAACTTCAGCCTACTCGCTCAATTTTCACTCTACGTAGACAAATTATACATCAAAACGTAGGTATTTTTGTCTGGATTCAGGAAATGTAACCCTCATTGGTGTAGCATTTATAGATTTTTCGCAAATCACCTCAGACCGACACAAACCCGAAATCCTCCCCATTCATTTCCTATGGAGCGGTTTTGAAAAATGACGTCTGAAAATCCAAAACGTCACATGTTTTCGCATCGTCGCTACTCCTAAACCGTTTTATGTACAAGCATGAGACTTTCACACATAAATGTCCCGACCCTTCTGGCACTCATAAAAAAGGAATTGCTTGGATAACTGTTACGGTTTTGCCGCAGGAACAATTTGTTCGGGAGTAGCGAATGTGCAAATTCCTGAAAACGCTTTTCAGTTGCATTTTCCCACATCATCCACTTTTTTACATCGTCGCTGTGCCTACACCGATTTTTGTACAAACATGAAAATGGGCACCATAGTCCTCAAAAGCCTGCTGATACTCATAGTGAAAGAATTATTTTGATATCTCTTATACTTTTTCAGCTACAGCGATTTGTTCGGGATCGGTTTTAGAGGATTTCTAAAATTCCATAAAAATCACCTTTATATCATAATTTTTCACGTCTTTATTAAACTTTTTCCAGCAAAAACCGATAGCCTGTCTTCTTCCCCTATCCGTTACGAAATAAACGCAGAAAAAATTACGTCTCTACCATTTACGGATCAGGAGATATGGAGCGTTGTTCGGGGCAAAGTTCTCCATTATAATCCAATGGGACTTATTGTGAGCAAAGTCTCTGCACTTCGGTAGACTGGCCTGCAGCAGAGGTGTGAGTTTCCATGACGACGGAACTCTGAGGGCCAGAGGGGGAAGCTCCATTGGGATACAATGGCAACTTTCGACGCCCGCTGCAGCGGCTGTGATTAATGTAGGAATCTGAAATTCGCACAGTCACTTCCTCTTAACATTTTTAAATTTTCAAGCCTGCAGCAGAGGTGTGAGTGAGTTTCCATGACGACAGAACTCTGAGGGCCAGAGGGAGAAGCTCCATTGGGATACAATGGCAACTTTCGACGCCCGCTGCAGCGGCTGTGATTAATGTAGGAATCTGAAATTCGCACAGTCACTTCCTCTTAACATTTTTAAATTTTCATGTGACTTTCAGCCATGTGTCACTTTTCTGTCCCATTTTGGATTTCACATGCTTTCTTATTGGGCCTTTGCTTCCAACAGGACCTGGCATGAGGCCCAGAGACGACCCAATTGGCCAATACAGCACCACCCACCTGTGGGAAATGGTGCTACTGACCATTTTGGTCAAATGTTGAGTTCTGGGCCCAGATGTGGTGAGGCTGAGTTGCTAAAGGAGGCCAATCTGACTCACGACCTTTGGTGACCTTTGGTCACATTAAGTATTGGCACCCTGTTTGAGGCCCTTCCCAGTACAGGATTTGGACCAAACTGACAGAGTACACTCACCTGGTGATACTGAGCACAACCCTGTTAGCGGCTAACTGTTAGCATGTTGCTAACCGGAAGTAGCTCTAGGAAGGTCTCACCAACTTCTGCTTCAAAGAGTCTGTTCTTACTCTAGAGAGAAAGCTCCACAAGAAATTTGGGCTACGTCGCATAAAGCATCTCCAAGCTATGAGGTGTCAAACATCCAATGCTTTTCAATGGGGTATCAAACCCCTTATGGTCCCAATACTGCATGCCCATATATGGCGCTACAGTATAGCTCAGATGGAAAGTGCAGGCTTTGCATGCAAGAGGTCATAGGATCGAATCCCGATGTGGCACACTTAGAGTTTTATATTATAATCCCCACAGTATGTATAACAAAACATGTGTGCTGATCCTATGAAGTATTTTTTTGTACCACCCGCCATTTTGAGTTACCATGGCAACGTTATAAAAAACGTATTTTCTCCCTATTTGAAGCACACCCCAGTACAGGATTTGGACCAAACTGACAGAGTACCATCACCTGGTCATCCTGAACACAACCTTGTTAGCGGCTAACGGTTAGCATGTTGCTAACAGGAAGTAGCTCTAGGAAGGTCTCACCAACTTCTGCTTCACAGAGTCTGTTCTTACTGTAGAGAGAAAGCTCCACAACAAATTTTGGCCATGTCGGATAAAGCATCTCCATGTTAGGAGGTGTCAAATATTCAATGCTTTTCAATGGGCCAAGACCACCCGCCATTTTGAGTTACCATGGCGACGTAATAAACTACGTATTTTCTCCCTCTTTGAGGCACTTCCCAGCACAGGTTATGGACCAAACTAACAGAGTACCATCACCTGGTCATCCTGAACACAACCTTGTTAGCGGCTAACGGTTAGCATGTTGCTAACAGGAAGTAGCTCTAGGAAGCTCGCACAAACTTTTGCTTCACAGAGTCTGTTCTTACTGTAGAGAGAAGGCTCTACAACAAATTTGGGCCATGTCAGATAAAGCATGTCTATTTTATGAGGTGTCAAACATCCATTTTTGACCCCTCTTTGCCTCTGTTACATGCTGCAGAAATGCTCCAAAGACACTGAAATCACACATTCACCTCAGTACCTCACATGATAAAGGTAATGATAATTAAGACAGAGGGCTACAGCTATGAGGGAGTCTCCATGACAACGCTGCTAGCCAGAGGCTCCTAGGAGGTCCATTGACTTAACATGGCAGCTTTGGACGGCCGCTGCGGGGGCTGTGAACACCGTAGCAACCTGAAATTTGCGGTGTTACTTCCTGTTGCTATTTTACACCATACGGTACGCACCACGAGGCAGGCGCCTTGCTAAATTTCTTCAGAAATTTTCTAGTATTATTATTAATATTCTTTATTTTTCTTCCTTCACGATTAATGCGGCCCGAACCGTAGCGTGCACCCCCACAATATATACATCAAAACGTCCGGCTCGGTCTCGAGATGTGTGCTATTACTTCTGTTGGGGTTTCGAGTTACCATGGCAACGCAATTAGCGAAAAACCACCCCCAAAAATCCCATAGGAATGAATGGAGTCGGGTAGAAAGAAAACCTCAAAAAAGCCTCCAAATGGCCATTTTCAACGCTGTACTGTATCGTCATGCTTTCACCTACGAACACCGTTTAACTTCCAGTTTGTAGATATATCTGTGAACTACTCAGAAGTGAAAACGGGATGTGGATATCTGTTATCGTCTCCTCACAAGTGCTCCTCAAAGCTCATGTCTGAAAATCAGCGAAATCATCGTTTATAATGAAAGTCAATGACGGAATTCTCCAACCGCTAGAGTGGGCCACTCTAGCATTTTCAAAGATTTCAAAACTCCGAACAACTTCAGCCTACTCGCTCAATTTTCACTCTACGTAGACAAATTATACATCAAAACGTAGGTATTTTTGTCTGGATTCAGGAAATGTAACCCTCATTGGTGTAGCATTTATAGATTTTTCGCAAATCACCTCAGAGCGACACAAACCCGAAATCCTCCCCATTCATTTCCTATGGAGCGGTTTTGAAAAATGACGTCTGAAAATCCAAAACATCACATGTTTTCGCATCGTCGCTACTCCTAAACCGTTTCATGTACAAGCATGAGACTTTCACACATGAATGTCCCGACCCTTCTGGCACTCATAAAAAAGGAATTGTTTGGATAACTGTTACGGTTTTACCGCAGGAACAATTTGTTCGGGAGTAGCGAATGTGCAAATTCCTGAAAACGCTTTTCAGCTGCATTTTCCCACATCATCCACTTTTTTACATCGTCGCTGTGCCTACACCGATTTTTGTACAAACATGAAAATGGGCACCATAGTCCTCAAAAGCCTGGTGATACTCATAGTGAAAGAATTATTTTGATATCTCTTATACTTTTTCAGCTACAGCGATTTGTTCAGGACCTTTTTTTGAGGATTTCTGAAAATCCATAAAAATCACCTTTATATCATAATTTTTCACGCCTTTATTAAACTTTTTCCAGCAAAAACCGATAGCCTGTCTTCTTCCCCTATCCGTTACGAAATAAACGCAGAAAAAATTACGTCTCTACCATTTACGGATCAGGAGATATGGAGCATTGTTCGGGGCAAAGTTCTCCATTATAATCCAATGGGACTTATTGTGAGCAAAGTCTCTGCACTTCGGTAGACTGGCCTGCAGCAGAGGTGTGAGTGAGTTTCCATGACGACGGAACTCTGAGGGCCAGGGGGAGAAGCTCCATTGGGATACAATGGCAACTTTCGACGCCCGCTGCAGCGGCTGTGATTAATGTAGGAATCTGAAATTCGCACAGTCACTTCCTCTTAACATTTTTAAATTTTCAAGCCTGCAGCAGAGGTGTGAGTGAGTTTCCATGACGACGGAACTCTGAGGGCCAGAGGGAGAAGCTCCATTGGGATACAATGGCAACTTTCGACGCCCGCTGCAGCGGCTGTGATTAATGTAGGAATCTGAAATTCGCACAGTCACTTCCTCTTAACATTTTAAAATTTTCAAGTGACTTTCAGCCATGTGTCACTTTTCTGTCCCATTTTGGATTTCACATGCTTTCCTACCGGGCCTTTGCTTCCAACAGGATCTGGCATGATGCCCAGACACGACATAATTGGCCAATACAGCACCACCCACATGTGGGAAATGCCGCTACTGACCATTTTGGTCAAATGTTGAGTTCTGGGCCCATATGTGGTGAGGCTGAGTTGCTAAAGGAGGCCAATCTGACTCATGACCTTTGGTGACCTTTGGTGACATTAAGTATTGGCACCCTTTTTGAGGCACTTCCCAGTACAGGATTTGGACCAAACTGACAGAGTACACTCACCTCGTGATACTGAACACAAACCTGTTAGCGGCTAACTGTTAGCATGTTGCTAACCGGAAGTAGCTCTAGGAAGGTCTCACCAACTTCTGCTTCACAGAGTCTGTTCTTACTGTAGAGAGAAAGCTCCACAACAAATTTTGGCCATGTCGGATAAAGCATCTCCATGTTAGGAGGTGTCAAATATTCAATGCTTTCCAATGGGCCAAGACCACCCGCCATTTTGAGTTACCATGGCGACGTAATAAACAACGTATTTTCTCCCTTTTTGAGGGACTTCCCAGCACAGGTTATGGACCAAACTAACAGAGTACCATCACCCGGTCATACTGAACACAACCTTGTTAGCTGCTAACTGTTAGCATGTTGCTAACCGGAAGTAGCTCTAGGAAGGTCTCACCAACTTCTGCTTCACAGAGTCTGTTCTTACTCTAGAGAGAAAGCTCCACAACAAATTTGGGCTACGTCGCATAAAGCATCTCCAAGCTATGAGGTGTCAAACATCCAATGCTTTTCAATGGGGGATCAAACCCCTTATAGTCCCAATACTGCGTGCCCATATATGGCGCTACAGTATAGCTCAGATGGAAAGTGCAGGCTTTGCATGCAAGAGGTCATGGGATTGAATCCCGGTGTGGGACACTTAAAGTTTTATATTATAATCCCCACAGTATGTATAACAAAACATGTGTGCTGATCCTATGAAGTATTTTTTTGTACCACCCGCCATTTTGAGTTACCATGGCAACGTTATAAAAAATGTATTTTCTCCCTATTTGAAGCACATCCCAGTACAGGATTTGGACCAAACTGACAGAGTACAATCCCCCGGTGATACTGAACACAACCATGTTAGCGGCTAACGGTTAGCATGTTGCTAACAGGAAGTAGCTCTAGGAAGGTCTCACCAACTTCTGCTTCACAGAGTCTGTTCTTACTGTAGAGTGAAAGCTCCACAACAAATTTTGGCCATGTCGGATAAAGCATCTCCATGTTAGGAGGTGTCAAATATTCAATGCTTTTCAATGGGCCGAGACCACCCGCCATTTTGAGTTACCATGGCGACGTAATAAACAACGTATTTTCTCCCTCTTTGAGGCACTTCCCAGCACAGGTTATGGACCAAACTAACAGAGTACCATCACCTGGTCATCCTGAACACAACCTTGTTAGCGGCTAATGGTTAGCATGTTGCTAACCGGAAGTAGCTCTAGGAAGCTCGCACAAACTTTTGCTTCACAGAGTCTGTACTTCCTTTAGAGAGGAAGCTCTACAACAAATTTGGGCCATGTCAGATAAAGTATGTCTATTTTATGAGGTGTCAAACATCCATTTTTGACCCCTCTTTTCCTCTGTTACATGCTGCAGAAATGCTCCAAAGACACTAAAATCACACATTCACCTCAGTACCTCACATGATAAAGGTAATGATAATTAAGACAGAGGGCTACAGCTGTGAGGGAGTCTCCATGACAACGCTGCTAGCCAGAGGCTCCTAGGAGGTCCATTGACTTAACATGGCACCTTTGGACGGCCGTTGCGGGGGCTGTGAAGACCGTAGGAAGCTGAAATTCGCAGTGTTACTTCCCGTTAGTATTTTCAACGGTACGGTACGCACCACGAGGCAGGCACCTTGCTAAATTTCTTCAGAAATTTTCTAGTTAGGTGCCTGCCAAGCATTTGCAATGAGGAGGCAGTGCTGTGCGAAGCACAGCACTGCCTCCCATGCAAATGCATGGAGGCACCTATTACTATTCACCTCTAAAGGCGTCTCTTTATTATTCTTTACTTCCCCTTCCGTCACGATTAATGCGGCCCGAACCGTAGCGTGCACCCCCACAATATAGGTATCAAAACGTGCGGCTCGATTACCCGATGTGTGCTATTACTTTTATTGGGGTTTCGAGTTACCATGGCGACGAAATAAGCGAAAAACCACCCCCAAAAACCCCATAGGAATGAATGGAGTTGGGTAGAAAGAAAGCCTCAAAAAAGCCTCAAAATGGCCATTTTCAACGCTGTACTGTATCGTCATGCTTTCACCTATGAACACCGTTTAACTTCCAGTTTGTAGATATATCTGTGAACTACTCAGAAGTGAAAACGGGATGTGGATATCTTTTATCGTCTCTTCACAGTTACTCCTCAAAGCTCATGTCCAAAAATCAGCGAAATCATCGTTTATAATGAAAGTCAATGACGGAATTCTCAGACTCTTAGAGTGGCCCACTCTAGCGTTTTCAAAGATTTCAAAACTCCGAACAACTTCAGCCTGCTCGCTCAATTTTCACTCTACGTAGACAAATTATACATCAAAACGTAGGTATTTTTGTCTGGATTCAGGAAATGTAAGCCTCATTGCTGTAGCATTTATAGATTTTTCGCAAATCACCTCAGAGCGACACAAACCCGAAATCCTCCCCATTCATTTCCTATGGAGCGGTTTTGAAAAATGACGTCTGAAAAACCAAAACATCACATGTTTTCGCATCGTCGCTACTCCTAAACCGTTTCATGTACAAGCATGAGACTTTCACACATGAATGTCCCGACCCTTCTGGCACTCATAAAAAAGGAATTGTTTGGATAACTGTTACGGTTTTACCGCAGGAACAATTTGTTCGGGAGTAGCGAATGTGCAAATTCCTGAAAACGCTTTTCAGCTGCATTTTCCCACATCATCCACTTTTTTACATCGTCGCTGTGCCTACACCGATTTTTGTACAAACATGAAAATGGGCACCATAGTCCTCAAAAGCCTGCTGATACTCATAGTGAAAGAATTATTTTGATATCTCTTATACTTTTTCAGCTACAGCGATTTGTTCGGGACCGTTTTGAGAGGATTTCTAAAAATCCATAAAAATCACCTTTATATCATAATTTTTCACGCCTTTATTAAACTTTTTCCAGCAAAAACCAATAGCCTGTCTTCTTCCCCTATCCGTTACGAAATAAACGCAGAAAAAATTACGTCTCTACCATTTACGGATCAGGAGATATGGAGCGTTGTTCGGGGCAAAGTTCTCCATTATAATCCAATGGGACTTATTGTGAGCAAAGTCTCTGCACTTCGTTAGACTGGCCTGCAGCAGAGGTGTGAGTGAGTTTCCATGACGACGCAACTCTGAGGCCCAGAGAGAGAGGTTCCAATGGGATAGAATGGCAACTTTCGACGCTCACTGCAGCGGCTGTGATTAATGTAGGAATCTGAAACTCGCACAGTCACTTCCTCTTAACATTTTTAAATTTTCAAGTGACTTTCAGCCATGTGTCACTTTTCTGTCCCATTTTGGATTTCACATGCTTTCCTATTGGGCCTTTGCTTCCAAGAGGACCTGGCATGACGCCCAGAGACGACCCAATTGGCCAATACAGCACCACCCACCTGTGGGAAATGGCGCTACACACCACTTTGGTCAAATGTTGAGTTCTGGGCCCAGATAGGGTGAGGCTGAGTTGCTAAAGGAGGCCGATCTGACTCATGACCTTTGGTGACATTAAGTATTGGCACCCTATTTGAGGCACTTTCCAGTACAGCATTTGGACCAAACTCACAGAGTATCATCACCCAGGGATACTGAACACAACCTTGTTAGCGGAGGCCGATCTGACCCATGACCTTTGGTGACATTAAGTATTGGCACCCTATTTGAGGCACTTTCCAGTACAGGATTTGGACCAAACTCACAGAGTACCATCAACTGGTGATACTGAACACAACCTTGTTAGCAGAGGCCGATCTGACCCATGACCCTTGGTGACATTAAGTATTGGCACCCTATTTGAGGCACTTTCCAGTACAGGATTTGGACCAAACTCACAGAGTACATTCACCTGGTGATACTGAACACATCCTTGTTAGCGGAGGCCGATCTGACCCATGACCTTTGGTGACATTAAGTATTGGCACCCTATTTGAGGCACTTTCCAGTACAGGATTTGGACCAAACTCACAGAGTACCATCAGCTGGTGATACTGAACACAACCTTGTTAGCGGAGGCCGATCTGACCCATGACCCTTGGTGAAATTAAGTATTGGCACCCTATTTGAGGCACTTTCCAGTACAGGATTTGGACCAAACTCACAGAGTACATTCACCTGGTGATACTGAACACATCCTTGTTAGCGGAGGCCAATCTGACCCATGACCTTTGGTGACATTAAGTATTGGCACCCTATTTGAGGCACTTTCCAGTACAGGATTTGGACCAAACTCACAGAGTACCATCAGCTGGTGATACTGAACACAACCTTGTTAGCGGAGGCCGATCTCACCCATGACCTTTGGTGACATTAAGTATTGGCACCCTATTTGAGGCACTTTCCAGTACAGGATTTAGACCAAACTCACAGAGTACCATCACCCGGTGAGACTGACCACAACCACGTTGGCGGCTAATGGTTAGCATGTTGCTAACAGGAAGTAGCTGTAGGAAGGTCCTACCTACTTCTGCTTAGCCAGGGTTGTTCTGCCTTTACAGACAAAGAGAGGGCTGCAGCTGTGAGGGAGTCTCCATGACAACGCTGCTAGCTAGAGGCTCCTAGGGAGATGCTCCATTGACTTAACATGGCACCTTTCGACGGCCGCTGCGGGGGCTGTGAAGACCATAGGAACCTGAAATTCGCGGTGTTACTTCCTGTTGCTATTTTACACAGTACGGTACGCACCACGAGGCAGGCGCCTTGCTAAATTTCTTCAGAAATTTTCTAGTTAGGTGCCTGCCAAGCATTTGCAATGAGGAGGCAGTGCTGTGCGAAGCACAGCACTGCCTCCCATGCAAATGCATGGAGGCACCTATTACTATTCACCTCTAAAGGCGTCTCTTTATTAGGTGCCTGCCAAGCATTTGCAATGAGGAGGCAGTGCTGTGCGAAGCACAGCACTGCCTCCCATGCAAATGCATGGAGGCACCTACTACTATTCACCTCTAAACGGACTTCTTTATTATTAATATTATTAATATTCTTTATTTTTCTTCCTTCACGATTAATGCGGCCCGAACCGTAGCGTGCACCCCCACAATATATACATCAAAACGTCCGGCTCGGTCTCGAGATGTGTGCTATTACTTCTGTTGGGGTTTCGAGTTACCATGGCAACGCAATTAGCGAAAAACCACCCCCCAAAATCCCATAGGAATGAATGGAGTCGGGTAGAAAGAACGCCTCAAAAAAGCCTCAAAATGGCCATTTTCAACGCTGTACTGTATCGTCATGCTTTCACCTACGAACACCGTTTAACTTCCAGTTTGTAGACATATCTGTGAAATACTCAGAAGTGAAAACGGGATGTGGATATCTTTTATCGTCTCTTCACAGTTACTCCTCAAAGCTCATGTCCCAAAATCAGCGAAATCATCGTTTATAATGAAAGTCAATGACGGAATTCTCCAACCGCTAGAGTGGGCCACTCTAGCGTTTTCAAAGATTTCAAAACTCCGAACAACTTCAGCCTACTCGCTCAATTTTCACTCTACGTAGACAAATTATACATCAAAACGTAGGTATTTTTGTCTGGATTCAGGAAATGTAACCCTCATTGGTGTAGCATTTATAGATTTTTCGCAAATCACCTCAGACCGACACAAACCCGAAATCCTCCCCATTCATTTCCTATGGAGCGGTTTTGAAAAATGACGTCTGAAAATCCAAAACGTCACATGTTTTCGCATCGTCGCTACTCCTAAACCGTTTTATGTACAAGCATGAGACTTTCACACATAAATGTCCCGACCCTTCTGGCACTCATAAAAAAGGAATTGCTTGGATAACTGTTACGGTTTTGCCGCAGGAACAATTTGTTCGGGAGTAGCGAATGTGCAAATTCCTGAAAACGCTTTTCAGTTGCATTTTCCCACATCATCCACTTTTTTACATCGTCGCTGTGCCTACACCGATTTTTGTACAAACATGAAAATGGGCACCATAGTCCTCAAAAGCCTGCTGATACTCATAGTGAAAGAATTATTTTGATATCTCTTATACTTTTTCAGCTACAGCGATTTGTTCGGGATCGGTTTTAGAGGATTTCTAAAATTCCATAAAAATCACCTTTATATCATAATTTTTCACGTCTTTATTAAACTTTTTCCAGCAAAAACCGATAGCCTGTCTTCTTCCCCTATCCGTTACGAAATAAACGCAGAAAAAATTACGTCTCTACCATTTACGGATCAGGAGATATGGAGCGTTGTTCGGGGCAAAGTTCTCCATTATAATCCAATGGGACTTATTGTGAGCAAAGTCTCTGCACTTCGGTAGACTGGCCTGCAGCAGAGGTGTGAGTTTCCATGACGACGGAACTCTGAGGGCCAGAGGGGGAAGCTCCATTGGGATACAATGGCAACTTCCGACGCCCGCTGCAGCGGCTGTGATTAATGTAGGAATCTGAAATTCGCACAGTCACTTCCTCTTAACATTTTTAAATTTTCAAGCCTGCAGCAGAGGTGTGAGTGAGTTTCCATGACGACAGAACTCTGAGGGCCAGAGGGAGAAGCTCCATTGGGATACAATGGCAACTTTCGACGCCCGCTGCAGCGGCTGTGATTAATGTAGGAATCTGAAATTCGCACAGTCACTTCCTCTTAACATTTTTAAATTTTCATGTGACTTTCAGCCATGTGTCACTTTTCTGTCCCATTTTGGATTTCACATGCTTTCTTATTGGGCCTTTGCTTCCAACAGGACCTGGCATGAGGCCCAGAGACGACCCAATTGGCCAATACAGCACCACCCACCTGTGGGAAATGGTGCTACTGACCATTTTGGTCAAATGTTGAGTTCTGGGCCCAGATGTGGTGAGGCTGAGTTGCTAAAGGAGGCCAATCTGACTCACGACCTTTGGTGACCTTTGGTCACATTAAGTATTGGCACCCTGTTTGAGGCCCTTCCCAGTACAGGATTTGGACCAAACTGACAGAGTACACTCACCTGGTGATACTGAGCACAACCCTGTTAGCGGCTAACTGTTAGCATGTTGCTAACCGGAAGTAGCTCTAGGAAGGTCTCACCAACTTCTGCTTCAAAGAGTCTGTTCTTACTCTAGAGAGAAAGCTCCACAAGAAATTTGGGCTACGTCGCATAAAGCATCTCCAAGCTATGAGGTGTCAAACATCCAATGCTTTTCAATGGGGTATCAAACCCCTTATGGTCCCAATACTGCATGCCCATATATGGCGCTACAGTATAGCTCAGATGGAAAGTGCAGGCTTTGCATGCAAGAGGTCATAGGATCGAATCCCGATGTGGCACACTTAGAGTTTTATATTATAATCCCCACAGTATGTATAACAAAACATGTGTGCTGATCCTATGAAGTATTTTTTTGTACCACCCGCCATTTTGAGTTACCATGGCAACGTTATAAAAAACGTATTTTCTCCCTATTTGAAGCACACCCCAGTACAGGATTTGGACCAAACTGACAGAGTACCATCACCTGGTCATCCTGAACACAACCTTGTTAGCGGCTAACGGTTAGCATGTTGCTAACAGGAAGTAGCTCTAGGAAGGTCTCACCAACTTCTGCTTCACAGAGTCTGTTCTTACTGTAGAGAGAAAGCTCCACAACAAATTTTGGCCATGTCGGATAAAGCATCTCCATGTTAGGAGGTGTCAAATATTCAATGCTTTTCAATGGGCCAAGACCACCCGCCATTTTGAGTTACCATGGCGACGTAATAAACTACGTATTTTCTCCCTCTTTGAGGCACTTCCCAGCACAGGTTATGGACCAAACTAACAGAGTACCATCACCTGGTCATCCTGAACACAACCTTGTTAGCGGCTAACGGTTAGCATGTTGCTAACAGGAAGTAGCTCTAGGAAGCTCGCACAAACTTTTGCTTCACAGAGTCTGTTCTTACTGTAGAGAGAAGGCTCTACAACAAATTTGGGCCATGTCAGATAAAGCATGTCTATTTTATGAGGTGTCAAACATCCATTTTTGACCCCTCTTTGCCTCTGTTACATGCTGCAGAAATGCTCCAAAGACACTGAAATCACACATTCACCTCAGTACCTCACATGATAAAGGTAATGATAATTAAGACAGAGGGCTACAGCTATGAGGGAGTCTCCATGACAACGCTGCTAGCCAGAGGCTCCTAGGAGGTCCATTGACTTAACATGGCAGCTTTGGACGGCCGCTGCGGGGGCTGTGAACACCGTAGCAACCTGAAATTTGCGGTGTTACTTCCTGTTGCTATTTTACACCATACGGTACGCACCACGAGGCAGGCGCCTTGCTAAATTTCTTCAGAAATTTTCTAGTGTTAAATATACTATGCACTTACTTCAACCTTCGCAAATTAATGCGGCGCAAACGGAAGCGTCCACCCCCACAATCTATACATCAAAATGTGCGGCTGGGTCTCACGATGTGTGCTATTACTTCTGTTGTCAATGGCAGTAACCATGGTAACGTAGAACCCCAGAAACTGAAGCCAAAAACTCCCATAGGAATGAATGGGAAAATGACCTTTGGTGAATTTTAGGATTTTCTCTCTTTTTAGGCACTTCTCAGCATAGGATTTCAACCAAGCTAACAGAGTACAATCACCTGGTGAGACTGACCACAACCATGTTAGCGGCTAATGGTTAGCATGTTGCTAACCAGAAGTAGCTCTAGGAAGGTCCTACGAACTTCTGCTTAGCCAGGGTTGTTCTGGCTTTACAGACAAAGAGAGGGCTACAGCCGTGAGGGAGTCTCCATGACAACGCCGCTAGCCAGAGGCTCCTAGGAGGTCCACTGACTTAACATGGCACCTTTCCACGGCCGCTGCGGGGGCTGTGAAAACCATAGGAACCTGAAATTCGCGGTGTTACTTCCTGTTGCTTTTTTACACAGTACGGTACGCACCACGAGGCAGGCGCCTTGCTAAATTTCTTCAGAAATTTTCTAGTGTTAAATATACTATGCACTTACTTCAACCTTCGCAAATTAATGCGGCCCGAACGGAAGCGTCCACCCCCACAATCTATACATCAAAACGTGCGGCTGGGTCTCACGAGGTGTGCTATTACTTCTGTTGTCACTGGCAGTAACCATGGTAACGTAGTACCCCAAAATCTGAAGCCAAAAACTCCCATAGGAATGAATGGGAAAATGACCTTTGTTGAATTTTAGGATTTTCTCTCTTATTAGGCACTTCTCAGCATAGGATTTCAACCAAACTAACAGAGTACCATCACCGGGTGAGACTGACCACAACCATGTTAGCGGCTAATGGTTAGCATGTTGCTTACAGGAAGTAGCTCTAGGAAGCTCATACGAACTTCTGCTTAGCCAGGGTTGTTCTGCCTTTACAGACAAAGAGAGGGCTACAGCTGTGAGAGAGTCTCCATGACAACGCTGCTAGCCAGAGGCTCCTAGGAGGTCCATTGACTTAACATGGCACCTTTCCACGGCCGCTGCGGGGGCTGTGAAAACCGTAGGAACCTGAAATTCGCGGTGTTACTTCCTGTTGCTTTTTTACACAGTACGGTACGCACCACGAGGCAGGCGCCTTGCTAAATTTCTTCAGAAATTTTCTAGTGTTAAATATACTATGCACTTACTTCCACCTTCGCAAATTAATGCGGCCCGAACGGAAGCGTCCACCCCCACAATCTATACATCAAAACGTGCGGCTGGGTCTCACGAGGTGTGCTATTACTTCTGTTGTCACTGGCAGTAACCATGGTAACGTAGTACCCCAGAAACTGAAGCCAAAAACTCCCATAGGAATGAATGGGAAAATGACCTTTGGTAAATTTTAGGATTTTCTCTCTTTTTAGGCACTTCTCAGCATAGGATTTCAACCAAACTAACAGAGTACAATCACCGGGTGAGACTGATCACAACCATGTTAGCGGCTAATGGTTAGCATGTTGCTAACCGGAATAAGCTCTAGGAAGCTCATATGAACTTCTGCTTAGCCAGGGTTGTTCTGCCTTTACAGACAAAGAGAGGGCTACAGCTGTGAGAGAGTCTCCATGACAACGCTGCTAGCCAGAGGCTCCTAGGAGGTCCATTGACTTAACATCGCACCTTTCGACGGCCGCTGCTGGGGCTGTGAACACCGTAGGAACCTGAAATTCGCGGTGTTACTTCCTGTTGCTATTTTATACAGTACGGTACGCACCACGAGGCAGGCGCCTTGCTAAATTTCTTCAGAAATTTTCTAGTGTTAAATATACTATGCACTTACTTCAACCTTTGCAAATTAATGCGGCCCGAACGGAAGCGTCCACCCCCACAATCTATACATCAAAACGTGCGGCTGGGTCTCACGAGGTGTGCTATTACTTCTGTTGTCACTGGCAGTAACCATGGTAACGTAGTACCCCAGAAACTGAAGCCAAAAACTCCCATAGGAATGAATGGGAAAATGGCCTATGGTGACTTTTAGCATTTTTTCTCTTTTTAGGCACTTCTCAGTACAGGATTTGGACTAAACTAACAGAGTAACATCACCCGATGATACTGAACACAACCATGCTAGCAGCTAACGGTTAGCATGTTGCTAACCAGAAGTAGCTTTAGGAAGGTCCTACCAACTTCTGCTTAGCCAGGTTTGATATGCCTTTGCAGACAAAGAGAGGGCTACAGCTGTGAGGGAGTCTCCATGACAACGCTGCTAGCCAGAGGCTCCTAGGAGGTCCATTGACTTAACATGGCACCTTTGGACGGCCGTTGCGGGGGCTGTGAAGACTGTAGGAAGCTGAAATTCGCAGTGTTACTTCTCGTTAGTATTTTCGACGGTACGGTACGCACCACGAGGCAGGCACCTTGCTAAATTTCTTCAGAAATTTTCTAGTGTTAAATATACTATGCACTTACTTCCACCTTCGCAAATTAATGCGGCCCGAACGGAAGCGTCCACCCCCACAATCTATACATCAAAACGTGCGGCTGGGTCTCACGAGGTGTGCTATTACTTCTGTTGTCACTGGCAGTAACCATGGTAACGTAGTACCCCAGAAACTGAAGCCAAAAACTCCCATAGGAATGAATGGGAAAATGACCTTTGGTAAATTTTAGGATTTTCTCTCTTTTTAGGCACTTCTCAGCATAGGATTTCAACCAAACTAACAGAGTACAATCACCGGGTGAGACTGATCACAACCATGTTAGCGGCTAATGGTTAGCATGTTGCTAACCGGAATAAGCTCTAGGAAGCTCATATGAACTTCTGCTTAGCCAGGGTTGTTCTGCCTTTACAGACAAAGAGAGGGCTACAGCTGTGAGAGAGTCTCCATGACAACGCTGCTAGCCAGAGGCTCCTAGGAGGTCCATTGACTTAACATCGCACCTTTCGACGGCCGCTGCTGGGGCTGTGAACACCGTAGGAACCTGAAATTCGCGGTGTTACTTCCTGTTGCTATTTTATACAGTACGGTACGCACCACGAGGCAGGCGCCTTGCTAAATTTCTTCAGAAATTTTCTAGTTAGGTGCCTGCCAAGCATTTGCAATGAGGAGGCAGTGCTGTGCGAAGCACAGCACTGCCTCCCATGCAAATGCATGGAGGCACCTACTACTATTCACCTCTAAACGGACTTCTTTATTATTAGGTGCCTGCCAAGCATTTGCAATGAGGAGGCAGTGCTGTGCGAAGCACAGCACTGCCTCCCATGCAAATGCATGGAGGCACCTACTACTATTCACCTCTAAACGGTTTATTTATTATTATTAATATTCTTAATTGTTTGACGATTAATGCGGCCCGAACCGTAGCGTGCACCCCCACAATATATACATCAAAACGTCCGGCTCGGTCGGGAATAGTGTGCTATTACTTTTATCGGGGTTTCGAGTTACCATGGCAACGCAATTAGCGAAAAACCACCCCCAAAAAACCCATAGTAACCAATGGAGTCGGGTAGAAAGAAAGCCTCAAAAAAGCCTCCAAATGGCCATTTTCAACGCTGTACTGTGTCGTCATGCTTTCACCTACGAACACCGTTTAACTTCCAGTTTGTAGACATATCTGTGAACTACTCAGAAGTGAAAACGGGATGTGGATATCTTTTATCGTCTCTTCACAGTCACTCCTCAAAGCTCATGTCCGAAAATCAGCGAAATCATCGTTTATAATGAAAGTCAATGACGGAATTCTCCAACCGCTAGAGTGGCCCACTCTAGCGTTTTCAAAGATTTCAAAACTCCGAACAACTTCAGCCTGCTCGCTCAATTTTCACTCTACGTAGACAAATTATACATCAAAACGTAGGTATTTTTGTCTGGATTCAGGAAATGTAACCCTCATTGCTGTAGCATTTATAGATTTTTCGCAAATCACCTCAGAGCGACACAAACCCGAAATCCTCCCTATTCATTTCCTATGGAGCGGTTTTGAAAAATGACGTCTGAAAATCCAAAACATCACATGTTTTCGCATCGTCGCTACTCCTAAACCGTTTCATGTACAAGCATGAGACTTTCACACATGAATGTCCCGACCCTTCTGGCACTCATAAAAAAGGAATTGTTTGGATAACTGTTACGGTTTTGCCGCAGGAACAATTT
Source organism: Fundulus diaphanus (assembly GCA_037039145.1). Taxonomy (NCBI): domain Eukaryota; kingdom Metazoa; phylum Chordata; class Actinopteri; order Cyprinodontiformes; family Fundulidae; genus Fundulus; species Fundulus diaphanus. The sequence continues at coordinate 21,558,839 of CM073140.1, read as the reverse complement.
GTTCGGGAGTAGCGAATGTGCAAATTCCTGAAAACGCTTTTCAGCTGCATTTTCCCACATCATCCACTTTTTTACATCGTCGCTGTGCCTACACCGATTTTTGTACAAACATGAAAATGGGCACCATAGTCCTCAAAAGCCTGCTGATACTCATAGTGAAAGAATTATTTTGATATCTCTTATACTTTTTCAGCTACAGCGATTTGTTCGGGACCGTTTTTAGAGGATTTCTAAAAATCCATAAAAATCACCTTTATATCATAATTTTTCACGCCTTTATTAAACTTTTTCCAGCAAAAACCGATAGCCTGTCTTCTTCCCCTATCCGTTACGAAATAAACGCAGAAAAAATTACGTCTCTACCATTTACGGATCAGGAGATATGGAGCGTTGTTCGGGGCAAAGTTCTCCATTATAATCCAATGGGATTTATTGTGAGCAAAGTCTCTGCACTTCGGTAGACTGGCCTGCAGCAGAGGTGTGAGTGAGTTTCCATGACGACGGAACTCTGAGGGCCAGGGGGAGAAGCTCCATTGGGATACAATGGCAACTTTCGACGCCCGCTGCAGCGGCTGTGATTAATGTAGGAATCTGAAATTCGCACAGTCACTTCCTCTTAACATTTTTAAATTTTCAAGTGACTTTCAGCCATGTGTCACTTTTCTGTCCCATTTTGGATTTCACATGCTTTCCTATTGGGCCTTTGCTTCTAACAGGATCTGGCATGATGCCCAGACACGACATAATTGGCCAATACAGCACCACCCACATGTGGGAAATGGCGCTACTGACCATTTTGGTCAAATGTTGAGTTCTGGGCCCAGATGTGGTGAGGCTGAGTTGCTAAAGGAGGCCAATCTGACTCATGACCTTTGGTGACCTTTGGTGACATTAAGTATTGGCACCCTTTTTGAGGCACTTCCCAGTACAGGATTTGGACCAAACTGACAGAGTACACTCACCTGGTGATACTGAACACAAACCTGTTAGCGGCTAACTGTTAGCATGTTGCTAACCGGAAGTAGCTCTAGGAAGGTCTCACCAACTTCTGCTTCACAGAGTCTGTTCTTACTCTAGAGAGAAAGCTGCACAACAAATTTGGGCTACGTCGCATAAAGCATCTCCAAGCTATGAGGTGTCAAACATCCAATGCTTTTCAATGGGGGATCAAACCCCTTATGGTCCCAATACTGCATGCCCATATATGGCGCTACAGTATAGCTCAGATGGAAAGTGCAGGCTTTGCATGCAAGAGGTCATGGGATCGAATCCCGGTGTGGGACACGTAGAGTTTTATATTATAATCCCCACAGTATGTATAACAAAACATGTGTGCTGATCCTATTAAGTATTTTTTTGTACCACCCGCCATTTTGAGTTACCATGGCGACGTAATAAACAACGTATTTTCTCCCTCTTTGAGGCACTTCCCAGCACAGGTTATGGACCAAACTAACAGAGTACCATCACCTGGTCATCCTGAACACAACCTTGTTAGCGGCTAACGGTTAGCATGTTGCTAACAGGAAGTAGCTCTAGGAAGGTCTCACTAACTTCTGCTTCACAGAGTCTGTTCTTACTGTAGAGAGAAAGCTCCACAACAAATTTTGGCCATGTCGGATAAAACATCTCCATTTTAGGAGGTGTCAAATATCCAATGCTTTTCAATGGGCCAAGACCACCCGCCATATTGAGTTACCATGGCAACATAATAAACAACGTATTTTCTCCCTATTTGCTGACTTCCCAGCACAGGATTTGGACCAAACTAACAGAATACCATCACACGGTCATCCTGAACACAACCTTGTTAGCGGCTAACGGTTAGCATGTTGCTAACCGGAAGTAGCTCTAGGAAGCTCGCACAAACTTTTGCTTCACAGAGTCTGTTCTTGCTTTAGAAAGAAGGCTCCACAACAAATTTTGGCCATGTCAGATAAAGCATGTCTATTTTATGAGGTGTCAAACATCCATTTTTGACCCCTCTTTGCCTCTGTTAGATGCTGCAGAAATGCTCCAAAGACACTGAAATCACACATTCACCTCAGTACCTCACATGATAAAGGTAATGATAATTAAGACAGAGGGCTTCAGCTGTGAGGGAGTCTCCATGACAACGCTGCTAGCCAGAGGCTCCTAGGAGGTCCATTGACTTAACATGGCACCTTTGGACGGCCGTTGCGGGGGCTGTGAAGACCGTAGGAAGCTGAAATTCGCAGTGTTACTTCCTGTTGCTATTTTACACGGTACGGTACGCACCACGAGGCAGGCGCCTTGCTAAATTTCTTCAGAAATTTTCTAGTTAATATTATTAATATTCTTTATTTTTCTTCCTTCACGATTAATGCGGCCCGAACCGTAGCGTGCACCCCCACAATATATACATCAAAACGTCCGGCTCGGTCTCGAGATGTGTGCTATTACTTCTGTTGGGGTTTCGAGTTACCATGGCAACGCAATTAGCGAAAAACCACCCCCCAAAATCCCATAGGAATGAATGGAGTCGGGTAGAAAGAACGCCTCAAAAAAGCCTCAAAATGGCCATTTTCAACGCTGTACTGTATCGTCATGCTTTCACCTACGAACACCGTTTAACTTCCAGTTTGTAGACATATCTGTGAAATACTCAGAAGTGAAAACGGGATGTGGATATCTTTTATCGTCTCTTCACAGTTACTCCTCAAAGCTCATGTCCCAAAATCAGCGAAATCATCGTTTATAATGAAAGTCAATGACGGAATTCTCCAACCGCTAGAGTGGGCCACTCTAGCGTTTTCAAAGATTTCAAAACTCCGAACAACTTCAGCCTACTCGCTCAATTTTCACTCTACGTAGACAAATTATACATCAAAACGTAGGTATTTTTGTCTGGATTCAGGAAATGTAACCCTCATTGGTGTAGCATTTATAGATTTTTCGCAAATCACCTCAGACCGACACAAACCCGAAATCCTCCCCATTCATTTCCTATGGAGCGGTTTTGAAAAATGACGTCTGAAAATCCAAAACGTCACATGTTTTCGCATCGTCGCTACTCCTAAACCGTTTTATGTACAAGCATGAGACTTTCACACATAAATGTCCCGACCCTTCTGGCACTCATAAAAAAGGAATTGCTTGGATAACTGTTACGGTTTTGCCGCAGGAACAATTTGTTCGGGAGTAGCGAATGTGCAAATTCCTGAAAACGCTTTTCAGTTGCATTTTCCCACATCATCCACTTTTTTACATCGTCGCTGTGCCTACACCGATTTTTGTACAAACATGAAAATGGGCACCATAGTCCTCAAAAGCCTGCTGATACTCATAGTGAAAGAATTATTTTGATATCTCTTATACTTTTTCAGCTACAGCGATTTGTTCGGGATCGGTTTTAGAGGATTTCTAAAATTCCATAAAAATCACCTTTATATCATAATTTTTCACGTCTTTATTAAACTTTTTCCAGCAAAAACCGATAGCCTGTCTTCTTCCCCTATCCGTTACGAAATAAACGCAGAAAAAATTACGTCTCTACCATTTACGGATCAGGAGATATGGAGCGTTGTTCGGGGCAAAGTTCTCCATTATAATCCAATGGGACTTATTGTGAGCAAAGTCTCTGCACTTCGGTAGACTGGCCTGCAGCAGAGGTGTGAGTTTCCATGACGACGGAACTCTGAGGGCCAGAGGGGGAAGCTCCATTGGGATACAATGGCAACTTTCGACGCCCGCTGCAGCGGCTGTGATTAATGTAGGAATCTGAAATTCGCACAGTCACTTCCTCTTAACATTTTTAAATTTTCAAGCCTGCAGCAGAGGTGTGAGTGAGTTTCCATGACGACAGAACTCTGAGGGCCAGAGGGAGAAGCTCCATTGGGATACAATGGCAACTTTCGACGCCCGCTGCAGCGGCTGTGATTAATGTAGGAATCTGAAATTCGCACAGTCACTTCCTCTTAACATTTTTAAATTTTCATGTGACTTTCAGCCATGTGTCACTTTTCTGTCCCATTTTGGATTTCACATGCTTTCTTATTGGGCCTTTGCTTCCAACAGGACCTGGCATGAGGCCCAGAGACGACCCAATTGGCCAATACAGCACCACCCACCTGTGGGAAATGGTGCTACTGACCATTTTGGTCAAATGTTGAGTTCTGGGCCCAGATGTGGTGAGGCTGAGTTGCTAAAGGAGGCCAATCTGACTCACGACCTTTGGTGACCTTTGGTCACATTAAGTATTGGCACCCTGTTTGAGGCCCTTCCCAGTACAGGATTTGGACCAAACTGACAGAGTACACTCACCTGGTGATACTGAGCACAACCCTGTTAGCGGCTAACTGTTAGCATGTTGCTAACCGGAAGTAGCTCTAGGAAGGTCTCACCAACTTCTGCTTCAAAGAGTCTGTTCTTACTCTAGAGAGAAAGCTCCACAAGAAATTTGGGCTACGTCGCATAAAGCATCTCCAAGCTATGAGGTGTCAAACATCCAATGCTTTTCAATGGGGTATCAAACCCCTTATGGTCCCAATACTGCATGCCCATATATGGCGCTACAGTATAGCTCAGATGGAAAGTGCAGGCTTTGCATGCAAGAGGTCATAGGATCGAATCCCGATGTGGCACACTTAGAGTTTTATATTATAATCCCCACAGTATGTATAACAAAACATGTGTGCTGATCCTATGAAGTATTTTTTTGTACCACCCGCCATTTTGAGTTACCATGGCAACGTTATAAAAAACGTATTTTCTCCCTATTTGAAGCACACCCCAGTACAGGATTTGGACCAAACTGACAGAGTACCATCACCTGGTCATCCTGAACACAACCTTGTTAGCGGCTAACGGTTAGCATGTTGCTAACAGGAAGTAGCTCTAGGAAGGTCTCACCAACTTCTGCTTCACAGAGTCTGTTCTTACTGTAGAGAGAAAGCTCCACAACAAATTTTGGCCATGTCGGATAAAGCATCTCCATGTTAGGAGGTGTCAAATATTCAATGCTTTTCAATGGGCCAAGACCACCCGCCATTTTGAGTTACCATGGCGACGTAATAAACTACGTATTTTCTCCCTCTTTGAGGCACTTCCCAGCACAGGTTATGGACCAAACTAACAGAGTACCATCACCTGGTCATCCTGAACACAACCTTGTTAGCGGCTAACGGTTAGCATGTTGCTAACAGGAAGTAGCTCTAGGAAGCTCGCACAAACTTTTGCTTCACAGAGTCTGTTCTTACTGTAGAGAGAAGGCTCTACAACAAATTTGGGCCATGTCAGATAAAGCATGTCTATTTTATGAGGTGTCAAACATCCATTTTTGACCCCTCTTTGCCTCTGTTACATGCTGCAGAAATGCTCCAAAGACACTGAAATCACACATTCACCTCAGTACCTCACATGATAAAGGTAATGATAATTAAGACAGAGGGCTACAGCTATGAGGGAGTCTCCATGACAACGCTGCTAGCCAGAGGCTCCTAGGAGGTCCATTGACTTAACATGGCAGCTTTGGACGGCCGCTGCGGGGGCTGTGAACACCGTAGCAACCTGAAATTTGCGGTGTTACTTCCTGTTGCTATTTTACACCATACGGTACGCACCACGAGGCAGGCGCCTTGCTAAATTTCTTCAGAAATTTTCTAGTATTATTATTAATATTCTTTATTTTTCTTCCTTCACGATTAATGCGGCCCGAACCGTAGCGTGCACCCCCACAATATATACATCAAAACGTCCGGCTCGGTCTCGAGATGTGTGCTATTACTTCTGTTGGGGTTTCGAGTTACCATGGCAACGCAATTAGCGAAAAACCACCCCCAAAAATCCCATAGGAATGAATGGAGTCGGGTAGAAAGAAAACCTCAAAAAAGCCTCCAAATGGCCATTTTCAACGCTGTACTGTATCGTCATGCTTTCACCTACGAACACCGTTTAACTTCCAGTTTGTAGATATATCTGTGAACTACTCAGAAGTGAAAACGGGATGTGGATATCTGTTATCGTCTCCTCACAAGTGCTCCTCAAAGCTCATGTCTGAAAATCAGCGAAATCATCGTTTATAATGAAAGTCAATGACGGAATTCTCCAACCGCTAGAGTGGGCCACTCTAGCATTTTCAAAGATTTCAAAACTCCGAACAACTTCAGCCTACTCGCTCAATTTTCACTCTACGTAGACAAATTATACATCAAAACGTAGGTATTTTTGTCTGGATTCAGGAAATGTAACCCTCATTGGTGTAGCATTTATAGATTTTTCGCAAATCACCTCAGAGCGACACAAACCCGAAATCCTCCCCATTCATTTCCTATGGAGCGGTTTTGAAAAATGACGTCTGAAAATCCAAAACATCACATGTTTTCGCATCGTCGCTACTCCTAAACCGTTTCATGTACAAGCATGAGACTTTCACACATGAATGTCCCGACCCTTCTGGCACTCATAAAAAAGGAATTGTTTGGATAACTGTTACGGTTTTACCGCAGGAACAATTTGTTCGGGAGTAGCGAATGTGCAAATTCCTGAAAACGCTTTTCAGCTGCATTTTCCCACATCATCCACTTTTTTACATCGTCGCTGTGCCTACACCGATTTTTGTACAAACATGAAAATGGGCACCATAGTCCTCAAAAGCCTGGTGATACTCATAGTGAAAGAATTATTTTGATATCTCTTATACTTTTTCAGCTACAGCGATTTGTTCAGGACCTTTTTTTGAGGATTTCTGAAAATCCATAAAAATCACCTTTATATCATAATTTTTCACGCCTTTATTAAACTTTTTCCAGCAAAAACCGATAGCCTGTCTTCTTCCCCTATCCGTTACGAAATAAACGCAGAAAAAATTACGTCTCTACCATTTACGGATCAGGAGATATGGAGCATTGTTCGGGGCAAAGTTCTCCATTATAATCCAATGGGACTTATTGTGAGCAAAGTCTCTGCACTTCGGTAGACTGGCCTGCAGCAGAGGTGTGAGTGAGTTTCCATGACGACGGAACTCTGAGGGCCAGGGGGAGAAGCTCCATTGGGATACAATGGCAACTTTCGACGCCCGCTGCAGCGGCTGTGATTAATGTAGGAATCTGAAATTCGCACAGTCACTTCCTCTTAACATTTTTAAATTTTCAAGCCTGCAGCAGAGGTGTGAGTGAGTTTCCATGACGACGGAACTCTGAGGGCCAGAGGGAGAAGCTCCATTGGGATACAATGGCAACTTTCGACGCCCGCTGCAGCGGCTGTGATTAATGTAGGAATCTGAAATTCGCACAGTCACTTCCTCTTAACATTTTAAAATTTTCAAGTGACTTTCAGCCATGTGTCACTTTTCTGTCCCATTTTGGATTTCACATGCTTTCCTACCGGGCCTTTGCTTCCAACAGGATCTGGCATGATGCCCAGACACGACATAATTGGCCAATACAGCACCACCCACATGTGGGAAATGCCGCTACTGACCATTTTGGTCAAATGTTGAGTTCTGGGCCCATATGTGGTGAGGCTGAGTTGCTAAAGGAGGCCAATCTGACTCATGACCTTTGGTGACCTTTGGTGACATTAAGTATTGGCACCCTTTTTGAGGCACTTCCCAGTACAGGATTTGGACCAAACTGACAGAGTACACTCACCTCGTGATACTGAACACAAACCTGTTAGCGGCTAACTGTTAGCATGTTGCTAACCGGAAGTAGCTCTAGGAAGGTCTCACCAACTTCTGCTTCACAGAGTCTGTTCTTACTGTAGAGAGAAAGCTCCACAACAAATTTTGGCCATGTCGGATAAAGCATCTCCATGTTAGGAGGTGTCAAATATTCAATGCTTTCCAATGGGCCAAGACCACCCGCCATTTTGAGTTACCATGGCGACGTAATAAACAACGTATTTTCTCCCTTTTTGAGGGACTTCCCAGCACAGGTTATGGACCAAACTAACAGAGTACCATCACCCGGTCATACTGAACACAACCTTGTTAGCTGCTAACTGTTAGCATGTTGCTAACCGGAAGTAGCTCTAGGAAGGTCTCACCAACTTCTGCTTCACAGAGTCTGTTCTTACTCTAGAGAGAAAGCTCCACAACAAATTTGGGCTACGTCGCATAAAGCATCTCCAAGCTATGAGGTGTCAAACATCCAATGCTTTTCAATGGGGGATCAAACCCCTTATAGTCCCAATACTGCGTGCCCATATATGGCGCTACAGTATAGCTCAGATGGAAAGTGCAGGCTTTGCATGCAAGAGGTCATGGGATTGAATCCCGGTGTGGGACACTTAAAGTTTTATATTATAATCCCCACAGTATGTATAACAAAACATGTGTGCTGATCCTATGAAGTATTTTTTTGTACCACCCGCCATTTTGAGTTACCATGGCAACGTTATAAAAAATGTATTTTCTCCCTATTTGAAGCACATCCCAGTACAGGATTTGGACCAAACTGACAGAGTACAATCCCCCGGTGATACTGAACACAACCATGTTAGCGGCTAACGGTTAGCATGTTGCTAACAGGAAGTAGCTCTAGGAAGGTCTCACCAACTTCTGCTTCACAGAGTCTGTTCTTACTGTAGAGTGAAAGCTCCACAACAAATTTTGGCCATGTCGGATAAAGCATCTCCATGTTAGGAGGTGTCAAATATTCAATGCTTTTCAATGGGCCGAGACCACCCGCCATTTTGAGTTACCATGGCGACGTAATAAACAACGTATTTTCTCCCTCTTTGAGGCACTTCCCAGCACAGGTTATGGACCAAACTAACAGAGTACCATCACCTGGTCATCCTGAACACAACCTTGTTAGCGGCTAATGGTTAGCATGTTGCTAACCGGAAGTAGCTCTAGGAAGCTCGCACAAACTTTTGCTTCACAGAGTCTGTACTTCCTTTAGAGAGGAAGCTCTACAACAAATTTGGGCCATGTCAGATAAAGTATGTCTATTTTATGAGGTGTCAAACATCCATTTTTGACCCCTCTTTTCCTCTGTTACATGCTGCAGAAATGCTCCAAAGACACTAAAATCACACATTCACCTCAGTACCTCACATGATAAAGGTAATGATAATTAAGACAGAGGGCTACAGCTGTGAGGGAGTCTCCATGACAACGCTGCTAGCCAGAGGCTCCTAGGAGGTCCATTGACTTAACATGGCACCTTTGGACGGCCGTTGCGGGGGCTGTGAAGACCGTAGGAAGCTGAAATTCGCAGTGTTACTTCCCGTTAGTATTTTCAACGGTACGGTACGCACCACGAGGCAGGCACCTTGCTAAATTTCTTCAGAAATTTTCTAGTTAGGTGCCTGCCAAGCATTTGCAATGAGGAGGCAGTGCTGTGCTTCGCACAGCACTGCCTCCCATGCAAATGCATGGAGGCACCTACTACTATTCACCTCTAAACGGACTTCTTTATTATTAATATTATTAGGTGCCTGCCAAGCATTTGCAATGAGGAGGCAGTGCTGTGCGAAGCACAGCACTGCCTCCCATGCAAATGCATGGAGGCACCTACTACTATTCACCTCTAAAGGCGTCTCTTTATTATTAAACTTCTTATATTATTCTTCCTTCACGATTAATGCGGCCCGAACCGTAGCGTGCACCCCCACAAAATAGGTATCAAAACGTCCGGCTTGATTACCCGATGTGTGCTATTACTTTTATTGGGGTTTCGAGTTACCATGGCGACGAAATTAACCAAAAACCACCCCCAAAAAACCCCATAGGAATGCATGGAGTCGGGGAGAAAGAAAGCCTCAAAAAAGCCTCCAAATAGCCATTTTCAACGCTGTACTGTGTCGTCATGCTTTCACCTACGAACACCGTTTAACTTCCAGTTTGTAGACATATCTGTGAACTACTCAGAAGTGAAAACGGGATGGGGATATCTTTTATCGTCTTTTCACAGTTACTCCTCAAAGCTCATGTCCAAAAATCAGCAAAATCATCGTTTATAATGAAAGTCAATGACGGAATTCTCAGACTCTTAGAGTGGGCCACTCTAGCGTTTTCAAAGATTTCAAAACTCCGAACAACTTCCGCCTACTCGCTCAATTTTCACTCTACGTAGACAAATTATACATCAAAACGTAGGTATTTTTGTCTGGATTCAGGAAATGTAACCCTCATTGGTGTAGCATTTATAGATTTTTCGCAAATCACCTCAGACCGACACAAACCCGAAATCCTCCCCATTCATTTCCTATGGAGCGGTTTTGAAAAATGACGTCTGAAAATCCAAAACATCACATGTTTTCGCATCGTCGCTACTCCTAAACCGTTTCATGTACAAGCATGAGACTTTCACACATGAATGTCCCGACCCTTCTGGCACTCATAAAAAAGGAATTGTTTGGATAACTGTTACGGTTTTACCGCAGGAACAATTTGTTCGGGAGTAGCGAATGTGCAAATTCCTGAAAACGCTTTTCAGCTGCATTTTCCCACATGATCCACTTTTTTACATCATCGCTGTACCTACACCGATTTTTGTACAAACATGAAAATGGGCACCATAGTCCTCAAAAGCCTGCTGATACTCATAGTGAAAGAATTATTTTGATATCTCTTATACTTTTTCAGCTACAGCGATTTGTTCGGGACCTTTTTTAGAGGATTTCTACAAATCCATAAAAATCACCTTTTTAACATAATTTTTCACGCCTTTATTAAACTTTTTCCAGCAAAAACCGATAGCCTGTCTTCTTCCCCTATCCGTTACGAAATAAACGCAGAAAAAATTACGTCTCTACCATTTACGGATCAGGAGATATGGAGCGTTGTTCGGGGCAAAGTTCTCCATTATAATCCAATGGGACTTATTGTGAGCAAAGTCTCTGCACTTCGGTAGACTGGCCCGCTGCAGAGGTGTGAGTGAGTTTCCATGACGACGGAACTCTGAGGGCCAGAGGGTGAAGCTCCATTGGGATACAATGGCAACTTTCGACGCCCGCTGCAGCGGCTGTGATTAATGTAGGAATCTGAAATTCGCACAGTCACTTCCTCTTAACATTTTTAAATTTTCAAGCCTGCAGCAGAGGTGTGAGTGAGTTTCCATGACGACGGAACTCTGAGGGCCAGAGGGAGAAGCTCCATTGGGATACAATGGCAACTTTCGACGCCCGCTGCAGCGGCTGTGATTAATGTAGGAATCTGAAATTCGCACAGTCACTTCCTCTTAACATTTTTAAATTTTCAAGTGACTTTCAGCCATGTGTCACTTTTCTGTCCCATTTTGGATTTCACATGCTTTCCTACTGGGCCTTTGCTTCCAACAGGATCTGGCATGATGCCCAGACACGACATAATTGGCCAATACAGCACCACCCACATGTGGGAAATGCCGCTACTGACCATTTTGGTCAAATGTTGAGTTCTGGGCCCAGATGTGGTGAGGCTGAGTTGCTAAAGGAGGCCAATCTGACTCATGACCTTTGGTGACCTTTGGTGACATTAAGTATTGGCACCCTTTTTGAGGCACTTCCCAGTACAGGATTTGGACCAAACTGACAGAGTACACTCACCTCGTGATACTGAACACAACCCTGTTAGCGGCTAACTGTTAGCATGTTGCTAACCGGAAGTAGCTCTAGGAAGGTCTCACCAACTTCTGCTTCACAGAGTCTGTTCTTACTCTAGAGAGAAAGCTCCACAACAAATTTTGGCCATGTCGGATAAAGCATCTCCATGTTAGGAGGTGTCAAATATTCAATGCTTTTCAATGGGCCAAGACCACCCGCCATTTTGAGTTACCATGGCGACGTAATAAACAACGTATTTTCTCCCTTTTTGAGGGACTTCCCAGCACAGGTTATGGACCAAACTAACAGAGTACCATCACCTGGTCATCCTGAACACAACCTTGTTAGCTGCTAACTGTTAGCATGTTGCTAACCGGAAGTAGCTCTAGGAAGGTCTCACCAACTTCTGCTTCACAGAGTCTGTTCTTACTCTAGAGAGAAAGCTCCACAACAAATTTTGGCCATGTCAGATAAAGCATCTCCATATTAGGAGGTGTCAAATATTCAATGCTTTTCAATGGGCCAAGACCACCCGCCATTTTGAGTTACCATGGCGACGTAATAAACTACGTATTTTCTCCCTCTTTGAGGCACTTCCCAGCACAGGTTTTGGACCAAACTAACAGAGTACCATCACCTGGTCATCCTGAACACAACCTTGTTAGCGGCTAACGGTTAGCATGTTGCTAACAGGAAGTAGCTCTAGGAAGGTCTCACTAACTTCTGCTTCACAGAGTCTGTTCTTACTGTAGAGAGAAAGCTCCACAACAAATTTTGGCCATGTCGGATAAAGCATCGCCATGTTAGGAGGTGTCAAATATTCAATGCTTTTCAATGGGCCAAGACCACCCGCCATTTTGAGTTACCATGGCGACGTAATAAACTACGTATTTTCTCCCTCTTTGAGGCACTTCCCAGCACAGGTTATGGACCAAACTAACAGAGTACCATCACCTGGTCATCCTGAACACAACCTTGTTAGCGGCTAATGGTTAGCATGTTGCTAACAGGAAGTAGCTCTAGGAAGGTCTCACCAACTTCTGCTTCACAGAGTCTGTTCTTACTGTAGAGTGAAAGCTCCACAACAAATTTTGGCCATGTCGGATAAAGCATCTCCATGTTAGGAGGTGTCAAATATTCAATGCTTTTCAATGGGACAAGACCACCCGCCATTTTGAGTTACCATGGCGACGTAATAAACAACGTATTTTCTCCCTCTTTGAGGCACTTCCCAGCACAGGTTATGGACCAAACTAACAGAGTACCATCACCTGGTCATCCTGAACACAACCTTGTTAGCGGCTAACGGTTAGCATGTTGCTAACCGGAAGTAGCTCTAGCAAGCTCGCACAAACTTTTGCTTCACAGAGTCTGTACTTCCTTTAGAGAGGAAGTTCTACAACAAATTTGGGCCATGTAAGATAAAGCATGTCTATTTTATGAGGTGTCAAACATCCATTTTTGACCCCTATTTGCCTCTGTTACATGCTGCAGAAATGCTCCAAAGACACTGAAATCACACATTCACCTCAGTACCTCACATGATAAAGGTAATGATAATTAAGACAGAGGGCTACAGCTGTGAGGGAGTCTCCATGACAACGCTGCTAGCCAGAGGCTCCTAGGAGGTCCATTGACTTAACATGGCACCTTTGGACGGCCGTTGCGGGGGCTGTGAAGACCGTAGGAAGCTGAAATTCGCAGTGTTACTTCCCGTTAGTATTTTCAACGGTACGGTACGCACCACGAGGCAGGCACCTTGCTAAATTTCTTCAGAAATTTTCTAGTATTATTATTAATATTCTTTATTTTTCTTCCTTCACGATTAATGCGGCCCGAACCGTAGCGTGCACCCCCACAATATATACATCAAAACGTCCGGCTCGGTCTCGAGATGTGTGCTATTACTTCTGTTGGGGTTTCGAGTTACCATGGCAACGCAATTAGCGAAAAACCACCCCCAAAAATCCCATAGGAATGAATGGAGTCGGGTAGAAAGAAAACCTCAAAAAAGCCTCCAAATGGCCATTTTCAACGCTGTACTGTATCGTCATGCTTTCACCTACGAACACCGTTTAACTTCCAGTTTGTAGATATATCTGTGAACTACTCAGAAGTGAAAACGGGATGTGGATATCTGTTATCGTCTCCTCACAAGTGCTCCTCAAAGCTCATGTCTGAAAATCAGCGAAATCATCGTTTATAATGAAAGTCAATGACGGAATTCTCCAACCGCTAGAGTGGGCCACTCTAGCATTTTCAAAGATTTCAAAACTCCGAACAACTTCAGCCTACTCGCTCAATTTTCACTCTACGTAGACAAATTATACATCAAAACGTAGGTATTTTTGTCTGGATTCAGGAAATGTAACCCTCATTGGTGTAGCATTTATAGATTTTTCGCAAATCACCTCAGAGCGACACAAACCCGAAATCCTCCCCATTCATTTCCTATGGAGCGGTTTTGAAAAATGACGTCTGAAAATCCAAAACATCACATGTTTTCGCATCGTCGCTACTCCTAAACCGTTTCATGTACAAGCATGAGACTTTCACACATGAATGTCCCGACCCTTCTGGCACTCATAAAAAAGGAATTGTTTGGATAACTGTTACGGTTTTACCGCAGGAACAATTTGTTCGGGAGTAGCGAATGTGCAAATTCCTGAAAACGCTTTTCAGCTGCATTTTCCCACATCATCCACTTTTTTACATCGTCGCTGTGCCTACACCGATTTTTGTACAAACATGAAAATGGGCACCATAGTCCTCAAAAGCCTGGTGATACTCATAGTGAAAGAATTATTTTGATATCTCTTATACTTTTTCAGCTACAGCGATTTGTTCAGGACCTTTTTTTGAGGATTTCTGAAAATCCATAAAAATCACCTTTATATCATAATTTTTCACGCCTTTATTAAACTTTTTCCAGCAAAAACCGATAGCCTGTCTTCTTCCCCTATCCGTTACGAAATAAACGCAGAAAAAATTACGTCTCTACCATTTACGGATCAGGAGATATGGAGCATTGTTCGGGGCAAAGTTCTCCATTATAATCCAATGGGACTTATTGTGAGCAAAGTCTCTGCACTTCGGTAGACTGGCCTGCAGCAGAGGTGTGAGTGAGTTTCCATGACGACGGAACTCTGAGGGCCAGGGGGAGAAGCTCCATTGGGATACAATGGCAACTTTCGACGCCCGCTGCAGCGGCTGTGATTAATGTAGGAATCTGAAATTCGCACAGTCACTTCCTCTTAACATTTTTAAATTTTCAAGCCTGCAGCAGAGGTGTGAGTGAGTTTCCATGACGACGGAACTCTGAGGGCCAGAGGGAGAAGCTCCATTGGGATACAATGGCAACTTTCGACGCCCGCTGCAGCGGCTGTGATTAATGTAGGAATCTGAAATTCGCACAGTCACTTCCTCTTAACATTTTAAAATTTTCAAGTGACTTTCAGCCATGTGTCACTTTTCTGTCCCATTTTGGATTTCACATGCTTTCCTACCGGGCCTTTGCTTCCAACAGGATCTGGCATGATGCCCAGACACGACATAATTGGCCAATACAGCACCACCCACATGTGGGAAATGCCGCTACTGACCATTTTGGTCAAATGTTGAGTTCTGGGCCCATATGTGGTGAGGCTGAGTTGCTAAAGGAGGCCAATCTGACTCATGACCTTTGGTGACCTTTGGTGACATTAAGTATTGGCACCCTTTTTGAGGCACTTCCCAGTACAGGATTTGGACCAAACTGACAGAGTACACTCACCTCGTGATACTGAACACAAACCTGTTAGCGGCTAACTGTTAGCATGTTGCTAACCGGAAGTAGCTCTAGGAAGGTCTCACCAACTTCTGCTTCACAGAGTCTGTTCTTACTGTAGAGAGAAAGCTCCACAACAAATTTTGGCCATGTCGGATAAAGCATCTCCATGTTAGGAGGTGTCAAATATTCAATGCTTTCCAATGGGCCAAGACCACCCGCCATTTTGAGTTACCATGGCGACGTAATAAACAACGTATTTTCTCCCTTTTTGAGGGACTTCCCAGCACAGGTTATGGACCAAACTAACAGAGTACCATCACCCGGTCATACTGAACACAACCTTGTTAGCTGCTAACTGTTAGCATGTTGCTAACCGGAAGTAGCTCTAGGAAGGTCTCACCAACTTCTGCTTCACAGAGTCTGTTCTTACTCTAGAGAGAAAGCTCCACAACAAATTTGGGCTACGTCGCATAAAGCATCTCCAAGCTATGAGGTGTCAAACATCCAATGCTTTTCAATGGGGGATCAAACCCCTTATAGTCCCAATACTGCGTGCCCATATATGGCGCTACAGTATAGCTCAGATGGAAAGTGCAGGCTTTGCATGCAAAAGGTCATGGGATTGAATCCCGGTGTGGGACACTTAAAGTTTTATATTATAATCCCCACAGTATGTATAACAAAACATGTGTGCTGATCCTATGAAGTATTTTTTTGTACCACCCGCCATTTTGAGTTACCATGGCAACGTTATAAAAAATGTATTTTCTCCCTATTTGAAGCACATCCCAGTACAGGATTTGGACCAAACTGACAGAGTACAATCCCCCGGTGATACTGAACACAACCATGTTAGCGGCTAACGGTTAGCATGTTGCTAACAGGAAGTAGCTCTAGGAAGGTCTCACCAACTTCTGCTTCACAGAGTCTGTTCTTACTGTAGAGTGAAAGCTCCACAACAA
Source organism: Fundulus diaphanus (assembly GCA_037039145.1). Lineage (NCBI taxonomy): Eukaryota > Metazoa > Chordata > Actinopteri > Cyprinodontiformes > Fundulidae > Fundulus > Fundulus diaphanus. The sequence continues at coordinate 21,542,615 of CM073140.1, read as the reverse complement.
ATGTTGGCCATGTCGGATAAAGCATCTCCATGTTAGGAGGTGTCAAATATTCAATGCTTTTCAATGGGCCGAGACCACCCGCCATTTTGAGTTACCATGGCGACGTAATAAACAACGTATTTTCTCCCTCTTTGAGGCACTTCCCAGCACAGGTTATGGACCAAACTAACAGAGTACCATCACCTGGTCATCCTGAACACAACCTTGTTAGCGGCTAATGGTTAGCATGTTGCTAACCGGAAGTAGCTCTAGGAAGCTCGCACAAACTTTTGCTTCACAGAGTCTGTACTTCCTTTAGAGAGGAAGCTCTACAACAAATTTGGGCCATGTCAGATAAAGTATGTCTATTTTATGAGGTGTCAAACATCCATTTTTGACCCCTCTTTTCCTCTGTTACATGCTGCAGAAATGCTCCAAAGACACTAAAATCACACATTCACCTCAGTACCTCACATGATAAAGGTAATGATAATTAAGACAGAGGGCTACAGCTGTGAGGGAGTCTCCATGACAACGCTGCTAGCCAGAGGCTCCTAGGAGGTCCATTGACTTAACATGGCACCTTTGGACGGCCGTTGCGGGGGCTGTGAAGACCGTAGGAAGCTGAAATTCGCAGTGTTACTTCCCGTTAGTATTTTCAACGGTACGGTACGCACCACGAGGCAGGCACCTTGCTAAATTTCTTCAGAAATTTTCTAGTTAGGTGCCTGCCAAGCATTTGCAATGAGGAGGCAGTGCTGTGCTTCGCACAGCACTGCCTCCCATGCAAATGCATGGAGGCACCTACTACTATTCACCTCTAAACGGACTTCTTTATTATTAATATTATTAGGTGCCTGCCAAGCATTTGCAATGAGGAGGCAGTGCTGTGCGAAGCACAGCACTGCCTCCCATGCAAATGCATGGAGGCACCTACTACTATTCACCTCTAAAGGCGTCTCTTTATTATTAAACTTCTTATATTATTCTTCCTTCACGATTAATGCGGCCCGAACCGTAGCGTGCACCCCCACAAAATAGGTATCAAAACGTCCGGCTTGATTACCCGATGTGTGCTATTACTTTTATTGGGGTTTCGAGTTACCATGGCGACGAAATTAACCAAAAACCACCCCCAAAAAACCCCATAGGAATGCATGGAGTCGGGGAGAAAGAAAGCCTCAAAAAAGCCTCCAAATAGCCATTTTCAACGCTGTACTGTGTCGTCATGCTTTCACCTACGAACACCGTTTAACTTCCAGTTTGTAGACATATCTGTGAACTACTCAGAAGTGAAAACGGGATGGGGATATCTTTTATCGTCTTTTCACAGTTACTCCTCAAAGCTCATGTCCAAAAATCAGCAAAATCATCGTTTATAATGAAAGTCAATGACGGAATTCTCAGACTCTTAGAGTGGGCCACTCTAGCGTTTTCAAAGATTTCAAAACTCCGAACAACTTCCGCCTACTCGCTCAATTTTCACTCTACGTAGACAAATTATACATCAAAACGTAGGTATTTTTGTCTGGATTCAGGAAATGTAACCCTCATTGGTGTAGCATTTATAGATTTTTCGCAAATCACCTCAGACCGACACAAACCCGAAATCCTCCCCATTCATTTCCTATGGAGCGGTTTTGAAAAATGACGTCTGAAAATCCAAAACATCACATGTTTTCGCATCGTCGCTACTCCTAAACCGTTTCATGTACAAGCATGAGACTTTCACACATGAATGTCCCGACCCTTCTGGCACTCATAAAAAAGGAATTGTTTGGATAACTGTTACGGTTTTACCGCAGGAACAATTTGTTCGGGAGTAGCGAATGTGCAAATTCCTGAAAACGCTTTTCAGCTGCATTTTCCCACATGATCCACTTTTTTACATCATCGCTGTACCTACACCGATTTTTGTACAAACATGAAAATGGGCACCATAGTCCTCAAAAGCCTGCTGATACTCATAGTGAAAGAATTATTTTGATATCTCTTATACTTTTTCAGCTACAGCGATTTGTTCGGGACCTTTTTTAGAGGATTTCTACAAATCCATAAAAATCACCTTTTTAACATAATTTTTCACGCCTTTATTAAACTTTTTCCAGCAAAAACCGATAGCCTGTCTTCTTCCCCTATCCGTTACGAAATAAACGCAGAAAAAATTACGTCTCTACCATTTACGGATCAGGAGATATGGAGCGTTGTTCGGGGCAAAGTTCTCCATTATAATCCAATGGGACTTATTGTGAGCAAAGTCTCTGCACTTCGGTAGACTGGCCCGCTGCAGAGGTGTGAGTGAGTTTCCATGACGACGGAACTCTGAGGGCCAGAGGGTGAAGCTCCATTGGGATACAATGGCAACTTTCGACGCCCGCTGCAGCGGCTGTGATTAATGTAGGAATCTGAAATTCGCACAGTCACTTCCTCTTAACATTTTTAAATTTTCAAGCCTGCAGCAGAGGTGTGAGTGAGTTTCCATGACGACGGAACTCTGAGGGCCAGAGGGAGAAGCTCCATTGGGATACAATGGCAACTTTCGACGCCCGCTGCAGCGGCTGTGATTAATGTAGGAATCTGAAATTCGCACAGTCACTTCCTCTTAACATTTTTAAATTTTCAAGTGACTTTCAGCCATGTGTCACTTTTCTGTCCCATTTTGGATTTCACATGCTTTCCTACTGGGCCTTTGCTTCCAACAGGATCTGGCATGATGCCCAGACACGACATAATTGGCCAATACAGCACCACCCACATGTGGGAAATGCCGCTACTGACCATTTTGGTCAAATGTTGAGTTCTGGGCCCAGATGTGGTGAGGCTGAGTTGCTAAAGGAGGCCAATCTGACTCATGACCTTTGGTGACCTTTGGTGACATTAAGTATTGGCACCCTTTTTGAGGCACTTCCCAGTACAGGATTTGGACCAAACTGACAGAGTACACTCACCTCGTGATACTGAACACAACCCTGTTAGCGGCTAACTGTTAGCATGTTGCTAACCGGAAGTAGCTCTAGGAAGGTCTCACCAACTTCTGCTTCACAGAGTCTGTTCTTACTCTAGAGAGAAAGCTCCACAACAAATTTTGGCCATGTCGGATAAAGCATCTCCATGTTAGGAGGTGTCAAATATTCAATGCTTTTCAATGGGCCAAGACCACCCGCCATTTTGAGTTACCATGGCGACGTAATAAACAACGTATTTTCTCCCTTTTTGAGGGACTTCCCAGCACAGGTTATGGACCAAACTAACAGAGTACCATCACCTGGTCATCCTGAACACAACCTTGTTAGCTGCTAACTGTTAGCATGTTGCTAACCGGAAGTAGCTCTAGGAAGGTCTCACCAACTTCTGCTTCACAGAGTCTGTTCTTACTCTAGAGAGAAAGCTCCACAACAAATTTTGGCCATGTCAGATAAAGCATCTCCATATTAGGAGGTGTCAAATATTCAATGCTTTTCAATGGGCCAAGACCACCCGCCATTTTGAGTTACCATGGCGACGTAATAAACTACGTATTTTCTCCCTCTTTGAGGCACTTCCCAGCACAGGTTTTGGACCAAACTAACAGAGTACCATCACCTGGTCATCCTGAACACAACCTTGTTAGCGGCTAACGGTTAGCATGTTGCTAACAGGAAGTAGCTCTAGGAAGGTCTCACTAACTTCTGCTTCACAGAGTCTGTTCTTACTGTAGAGAGAAAGCTCCACAACAAATTTTGGCCATGTCGGATAAAGCATCGCCATGTTAGGAGGTGTCAAATATTCAATGCTTTTCAATGGGCCAAGACCACCCGCCATTTTGAGTTACCATGGCGACGTAATAAACTACGTATTTTCTCCCTCTTTGAGGCACTTCCCAGCACAGGTTATGGACCAAACTAACAGAGTACCATCACCTGGTCATCCTGAACACAACCTTGTTAGCGGCTAATGGTTAGCATGTTGCTAACAGGAAGTAGCTCTAGGAAGGTCTCACCAACTTCTGCTTCACAGAGTCTGTTCTTACTGTAGAGTGAAAGCTCCACAACAAATTTTGGCCATGTCGGATAAAGCATCTCCATGTTAGGAGGTGTCAAATATTCAATGCTTTTCAATGGGACAAGACCACCCGCCATTTTGAGTTACCATGGCGACGTAATAAACAACGTATTTTCTCCCTCTTTGAGGCACTTCCCAGCACAGGTTATGGACCAAACTAACAGAGTACCATCACCTGGTCATCCTGAACACAACCTTGTTAGCGGCTAACGGTTAGCATGTTGCTAACCGGAAGTAGCTCTAGCAAGCTCGCACAAACTTTTGCTTCACAGAGTCTGTACTTCCTTTAGAGAGGAAGTTCTACAACAAATTTGGGCCATGTAAGATAAAGCATGTCTATTTTATGAGGTGTCAAACATCCATTTTTGACCCCTATTTGCCTCTGTTACATGCTGCAGAAATGCTCCAAAGACACTGAAATCACACATTCACCTCAGTACCTCACATGATAAAGGTAATGATAATTAAGACAGAGGGCTACAGCTGTGAGGGAGTCTCCATGACAACGCTGCTAGCCAGAGGCTCCTAGGAGGTCCATTGACTTAACATGGCACCTTTGGACGGCCGTTGCGGGGGCTGTGAAGACCGTAGGAAGCTGAAATTCGCAGTGTTACTTCCCGTTAGTATTTTCAACGGTACGGTACGCACCACGAGGCAGGCACCTTGCTAAATTTCTTCAGAAATTTTCTAGTATTATTATTAATATTCTTTATTTTTCTTCCTTCACGATTAATGCGGCCCGAACCGTAGCGTGCACCCCCACAATATATACATCAAAACGTCCGGCTCGGTCTCGAGATGTGTGCTATTACTTCTGTTGGGGTTTCGAGTTACCATGGCAACGCAATTAGCGAAAAACCACCCCCAAAAATCCCATAGGAATGAATGGAGTCGGGTAGAAAGAAAACCTCAAAAAAGCCTCCAAATGGCCATTTTCAACGCTGTACTGTATCGTCATGCTTTCACCTACGAACACCGTTTAACTTCCAGTTTGTAGATATATCTGTGAACTACTCAGAAGTGAAAACGGGATGTGGATATCTGTTATCGTCTCCTCACAAGTGCTCCTCAAAGCTCATGTCTGAAAATCAGCGAAATCATCGTTTATAATGAAAGTCAATGACGGAATTCTCCAACCGCTAGAGTGGGCCACTCTAGCATTTTCAAAGATTTCAAAACTCCGAACAACTTCAGCCTACTCGCTCAATTTTCACTCTACGTAGACAAATTATACATCAAAACGTAGGTATTTTTGTCTGGATTCAGGAAATGTAACCCTCATTGGTGTAGCATTTATAGATTTTTCGCAAATCACCTCAGAGCGACACAAACCCGAAATCCTCCCCATTCATTTCCTATGGAGCGGTTTTGAAAAATGACGTCTGAAAATCCAAAACATCACATGTTTTCGCATCGTCGCTACTCCTAAACCGTTTCATGTACAAGCATGAGACTTTCACACATGAATGTCCCGACCCTTCTGGCACTCATAAAAAAGGAATTGTTTGGATAACTGTTACGGTTTTACCGCAGGAACAATTTGTTCGGGAGTAGCGAATGTGCAAATTCCTGAAAACGCTTTTCAGCTGCATTTTCCCACATCATCCACTTTTTTACATCGTCGCTGTGCCTACACCGATTTTTGTACAAACATGAAAATGGGCACCATAGTCCTCAAAAGCCTGGTGATACTCATAGTGAAAGAATTATTTTGATATCTCTTATACTTTTTCAGCTACAGCGATTTGTTCAGGACCTTTTTTTGAGGATTTCTGAAAATCCATAAAAATCACCTTTATATCATAATTTTTCACGCCTTTATTAAACTTTTTCCAGCAAAAACCGATAGCCTGTCTTCTTCCCCTATCCGTTACGAAATAAACGCAGAAAAAATTACGTCTCTACCATTTACGGATCAGGAGATATGGAGCATTGTTCGGGGCAAAGTTCTCCATTATAATCCAATGGGACTTATTGTGAGCAAAGTCTCTGCACTTCGGTAGACTGGCCTGCAGCAGAGGTGTGAGTGAGTTTCCATGACGACGGAACTCTGAGGGCCAGGGGGAGAAGCTCCATTGGGATACAATGGCAACTTTCGACGCCCGCTGCAGCGGCTGTGATTAATGTAGGAATCTGAAATTCGCACAGTCACTTCCTCTTAACATTTTTAAATTTTCAAGCCTGCAGCAGAGGTGTGAGTGAGTTTCCATGACGACGGAACTCTGAGGGCCAGAGGGAGAAGCTCCATTGGGATACAATGGCAACTTTCGACGCCCGCTGCAGCGGCTGTGATTAATGTAGGAATCTGAAATTCGCACAGTCACTTCCTCTTAACATTTTAAAATTTTCAAGTGACTTTCAGCCATGTGTCACTTTTCTGTCCCATTTTGGATTTCACATGCTTTCCTACCGGGCCTTTGCTTCCAACAGGATCTGGCATGATGCCCAGACACGACATAATTGGCCAATACAGCACCACCCACATGTGGGAAATGCCGCTACTGACCATTTTGGTCAAATGTTGAGTTCTGGGCCCATATGTGGTGAGGCTGAGTTGCTAAAGGAGGCCAATCTGACTCATGACCTTTGGTGACCTTTGGTGACATTAAGTATTGGCACCCTTTTTGAGGCACTTCCCAGTACAGGATTTGGACCAAACTGACAGAGTACACTCACCTCGTGATACTGAACACAAACCTGTTAGCGGCTAACTGTTAGCATGTTGCTAACCGGAAGTAGCTCTAGGAAGGTCTCACCAACTTCTGCTTCACAGAGTCTGTTCTTACTGTAGAGAGAAAGCTCCACAACAAATTTTGGCCATGTCGGATAAAGCATCTCCATGTTAGGAGGTGTCAAATATTCAATGCTTTCCAATGGGCCAAGACCACCCGCCATTTTGAGTTACCATGGCGACGTAATAAACAACGTATTTTCTCCCTTTTTGAGGGACTTCCCAGCACAGGTTATGGACCAAACTAACAGAGTACCATCACCCGGTCATACTGAACACAACCTTGTTAGCTGCTAACTGTTAGCATGTTGCTAACCGGAAGTAGCTCTAGGAAGGTCTCACCAACTTCTGCTTCACAGAGTCTGTTCTTACTCTAGAGAGAAAGCTCCACAACAAATTTGGGCTACGTCGCATAAAGCATCTCCAAGCTATGAGGTGTCAAACATCCAATGCTTTTCAATGGGGGATCAAACCCCTTATAGTCCCAATACTGCGTGCCCATATATGGCGCTACAGTATAGCTCAGATGGAAAGTGCAGGCTTTGCATGCAAAAGGTCATGGGATTGAATCCCGGTGTGGGACACTTAAAGTTTTATATTATAATCCCCACAGTATGTATAACAAAACATGTGTGCTGATCCTATGAAGTATTTTTTTGTACCACCCGCCATTTTGAGTTACCATGGCAACGTTATAAAAAATGTATTTTCTCCCTATTTGAAGCACATCCCAGTACAGGATTTGGACCAAACTGACAGAGTACAATCCCCCGGTGATACTGAACACAACCATGTTAGCGGCTAACGGTTAGCATGTTGCTAACAGGAAGTAGCTCTAGGAAGGTCTCACCAACTTCTGCTTCACAGAGTCTGTTCTTACTGTAGAGTGAAAGCTCCACAACAAATTTTGGCCATGTCGGATAAAGCATCTCCATGTTAGGAGGTGTCAAATATTCAATGCTTTTCAATGGGCCGAGACCACCCGCCATTTTGAGTTACCATGGCGACGTAATAAACAACGTATTTTCTCCCTCTTTGAGGCACTTCCCAGCACAGGTTATGGACCAAACTAACAGAGTACCATCACCTGGTCATCCTGAACACAACCTTGTTAGCGGCTAATGGTTAGCATGTTGCTAACCGGAAGTAGCTCTAGGAAGCTCGCACAAACTTTTGCTTCACAGAGTCTGTACTTCCTTTAGAGAGGAAGCTCTACAACAAATTTGGGCCATGTCAGATAAAGTATGTCTATTTTATGAGGTGTCAAACATCCATTTTTGACCCCTCTTTTCCTCTGTTACATGCTGCAGAAATGCTCCAAAGACACTAAAATCACACATTCACCTCAGTACCTCACATGATAAAGGTAATGATAATTAAGACAGAGGGCTACAGCTGTGAGGGAGTCTCCATGACAACGCTGCTAGCCAGAGGCTCCTAGGAGGTCCATTGACTTAACATGGCACCTTTGGACGGCCGTTGCGGGGGCTGTGAAGACCGTAGGAAGCTGAAATTCGCAGTGTTACTTCCCGTTAGTATTTTCAACGGTACGGTACGCACCACGAGGCAGGCACCTTGCTAAATTTCTTCAGAAATTTTCTAGTTAGGTGCCTGCCAAGCATTTGCAATGAGGAGGCAGTGCTGTGCTTCGCACAGCACTGCCTCCCATGCAAATGCATGGAGGCACCTACTACTATTCACCTCTAAACGGACTTCTTTATTATTAATATTATTAGGTGCCTGCCAAGCATTTGCAATGAGGAGGCAGTGCTGTGCGAAGCACAGCACTGCCTCCCATGCAAATGCATGGAGGCACCTACTACTATTCACCTCTAAAGGCGTCTCTTTATTATTAAACTTCTTATATTATTCTTCCTTCACGATTAATGCGGCCCGAACCGTAGCGTGCACCCCCACAAAATAGGTATCAAAACGTCCGGCTTGATTACCCGATGTGTGCTATTACTTTTATTGGGGTTTCGAGTTACCATGGCGACGAAATTAACCAAAAACCACCCCCAAAAAACCCCATAGGAATGCATGGAGTCGGGGAGAAAGAAAGCCTCAAAAAAGCCTCCAAATAGCCATTTTCAACGCTGTACTGTGTCGTCATGCTTTCACCTACGAACACCGTTTAACTTCCAGTTTGTAGACATATCTGTGAACTACTCAGAAGTGAAAACGGGATGGGGATATCTTTTATCGTCTTTTCACAGTTACTCCTCAAAGCTCATGTCCAAAAATCAGCAAAATCATCGTTTATAATGAAAGTCAATGACGGAATTCTCAGACTCTTAGAGTGGGCCACTCTAGCGTTTTCAAAGATTTCAAAACTCCGAACAACTTCCGCCTACTCGCTCAATTTTCACTCTACGTAGACAAATTATACATCAAAACGTAGGTATTTTTGTCTGGATTCAGGAAATGTAACCCTCATTGGTGTAGCATTTATAGATTTTTCGCAAATCACCTCAGACCGACACAAACCCGAAATCCTCCCCATTCATTTCCTATGGAGCGGTTTTGAAAAATGACGTCTGAAAATCCAAAACATCACATGTTTTCGCATCGTCGCTACTCCTAAACCGTTTCATGTACAAGCATGAGACTTTCACACATGAATGTCCCGACCCTTCTGGCACTCATAAAAAAGGAATTGTTTGGATAACTGTTACGGTTTTACCGCAGGAACAATTTGTTCGGGAGTAGCGAATGTGCAAATTCCTGAAAACGCTTTTCAGCTGCATTTTCCCACATGATCCACTTTTTTACATCATCGCTGTACCTACACCGATTTTTGTACAAACATGAAAATGGGCACCATAGTCCTCAAAAGCCTGCTGATACTCATAGTGAAAGAATTATTTTGATATCTCTTATACTTTTTCAGCTACAGCGATTTGTTCGGGACCTTTTTTAGAGGATTTCTACAAATCCATAAAAATCACCTTTTTAACATAATTTTTCACGCCTTTATTAAACTTTTTCCAGCAAAAACCGATAGCCTGTCTTCTTCCCCTATCCGTTACGAAATAAACGCAGAAAAAATTACGTCTCTACCATTTACGGATCAGGAGATATGGAGCGTTGTTCGGGGCAAAGTTCTCCATTATAATCCAATGGGACTTATTGTGAGCAAAGTCTCTGCACTTCGGTAGACTGGCCCGCTGCAGAGGTGTGAGTGAGTTTCCATGACGACGGAACTCTGAGGGCCAGAGGGTGAAGCTCCATTGGGATACAATGGCAACTTTCGACGCCCGCTGCAGCGGCTGTGATTAATGTAGGAATCTGAAATTCGCACAGTCACTTCCTCTTAACATTTTTAAATTTTCAAGCCTGCAGCAGAGGTGTGAGTGAGTTTCCATGACGACGGAACTCTGAGGGCCAGAGGGAGAAGCTCCATTGGGATACAATGGCAACTTTCGACGCCCGCTGCAGCGGCTGTGATTAATGTAGGAATCTGAAATTCGCACAGTCACTTCCTCTTAACATTTTAAAATTTTCAAGTGACTTTCAGCCATGTGTCACTTTTCTGTCCCATTTTGGATTTCACATGCTTTCCTACTGGGCCTTTGCTTCCAACAGGATCTGGCATGATGCCCAGACACGACATAATTGGCCAATACAGCACCACCCACATGTGGGAAATGCCGCTACTGACCATTTTGGTCAAATGTTGAGTTCTGGGCCCAGATGTGGTGAGGCTGAGTTGCTAAAGGAGGCCAATCTGACTCATGACCTTTGGTGACCTTTGGTGACATTAAGTATTGGCACCCTTTTTGAGGCACTTCCCAGTACAGGATTTGGACCAAACTGACAGAGTACACTCACCTCGTGATACTGAACACAACCCTGTTAGCGGCTAACTGTTAGCATGTTGCTAACCGGAAGTAGCTCTAGGAAGGTCTCACCAACTTCTGCTTCACAGAGTCTTTTCTTACTCTAGAGAGAAAGCTCCACAACAAATTTTGGCCATGTCGGATAAAGCATCTCCATGTTAGGAGGTGTCAAATATTCAATGCTTTTCAATGGGCCAAGACCACCCGCCATTTTGAGTTACCATGGCGACGTAATAAACAACGTATTTTCTCCCTTTTTGAGGGACTTCCCAGCACAGGTTATGGACCAAACTAACAGAGTACCATCACCTGGTCATCCTGAACACAACCTTGTTAGCTGCTAACTGTTAGCATGTTGCTAACCGGAAGTAGCTCTAGGAAGGTCTCACCAACTTCTGCTTCACAGAGTCTGTTCTTACTCTAGAGAGAAAGCTCCACAACAAATTTTGGCCATGTCAGATAAAGCATCTCCATATTAGGAGGTGTCAAATATTCAATGCTTTTCAATGGGCCAAGACCACCCGCCATTTTGAGTTACCATGGCGACGTAATAAACTACGTATTTTCTCCCTCTTTGAGGCACTTCCCAGCACAGGTTTTGGACCAAACTAACAGAGTACCATCACCTGGTCATCCTGAACACAACCTTGTTAGCGGCTAACGGTTAGCATGTTGCTAACAGGAAGTAGCTCTAGGAAGGTCTCACTAACTTCTGCTTCACAGAGTCTGTTCTTACTGTAGAGAGAAAGCTCCACAACAAATTTTGGCCATGTCGGATAAAGCATCGCCATGTTAGGAGGTGTCAAATATTCAATGCTTTTCAATGGGCCAAGACCACCCGCCATTTTGAGTTACCATGGCGACGTAATAAACTACGTATTTTCTCCCTCTTTGAGGCACTTCCCAGCACAGGTTATGGACCAAACTAACAGAGTACCATCACCTGGTCATCCTGAACACAACCTTGTTAGCGGCTAATGGTTAGCATGTTGCTAACAGGAAGTAGCTCTAGGAAGGTCTCACCAACTTCTGCTTCACAGAGTCTGTTCTTACTGTAGAGTGAAAGCTCCACAACAAATTTTGGCCATGTCGGATAAAGCATCTCCATGTTAGGAGGTGTCAAATATTCAATGCTTTTCAATGGGACAAGACCACCCGCCATTTTGAGTTACCATGGCGACGTAATAAACAACGTATTTTCTCCCTCTTTGAGGCACTTCCCAGCACAGGTTATGGACCAAACTAACAGAGTACCATCACCTGGTCATCCTGAACACAACCTTGTTAGCGGCTAACGGTTAGCATGTTGCTAACCGGAAGTAGCTCTAGCAAGCTCGCACAAACTTTTGCTTCACAGAGTCTGTACTTCCTTTAGAGAGGAAGTTCTACAACAAATTTGGGCCATGTAAGATAAAGCATGTCTATTTTATGAGGTGTCAAACATCCATTTTTGACCCCTATTTGCCTCTGTTACATGCTGCAGAAATGCTCCAAAGACACTGAAATCACACATTCACCTCAGTACCTCACATGATAAAGGTAATGATAATTAAGACAGAGGGCTACAGCTGTGAGGGAGTCTCCATGACAACGCTGCTAGCCAGAGGCTCCTAGGAGGTCCATTGACTTAACATGGCACCTTTGGACGGCCGTTGCGGGGGCTGTGAAGACCGTAGGAAGCTGAAATTCGCAGTGTTACTTCCCGTTAGTATTTTCAACGGTACGGTACGCACCACGAGGCAGGCACCTTGCTAAATTTCTTCAGAAATTTTCTAGTTAGGTGCCTGCCAAGCATTTGCAATGAGGAGGCAGTGCTGTGCGAAGCACAGCACTGCCTCCCATGCAAATGCATGGAGGCACCTACTACTATTCACCTCTAAAGGCGTCTATTTATTATTAGGCGCCCGCCTATGCATTGAAAATGCATGGCGGAGGCCTTATGCTATGCACCTAATAAGGATTTCTTTATTATTATTATTATTGTTTATTAATCTTCCGTCACCGTTAATACAGCCCGAACCGTAGGGTGTACCCCCACATACTATATATCGAAACGTTCGTCTCGACGCCGCGATCAGGGCTTTTTGTACTTGACGGCATTTCGACTTACGGTTGGAACAAAATTCGCAAAAAACCACCGAAAAATGGTCATTTTCAACACTCTACTGTGTCGTCATGCTTTCACCTACGAACATCGTTTAACTTCCAGTTTGTAGATATATCTTTGAACTATTCAGAAGTGCAAACGGTATGTGGATATCTTTTATCGTTTTCTAATCACGCCATTTTAAGTTACCATGGTGACAAAATTAACCAAACAACTTTAGCCCACTCGCTCAATTGTCACTCTACGTGCACAAATTATACATCAACATGTAGGTATTTCTGTCTGGATTCAGGAAATGTAACCCTCATTGGTGTAGGTCTTTTAGATTTCTTGCAAATCACCTCAGACCGGCAACAACCCCAAAGTGAAACTTATGCGAAAAACACCAAACAACTTTAGCCTTCTCGCTCAATTTACACTCTACGTAGACAAATTATACATCAAAACATAGGTCTTTTTGTCTGGATTCAGAAAATGTAACCCTCATTGCTGTAGGACTTATAGATTTTTTTCATCACGCCATTTTCACCTACCCTGGTGCCAAAATTATCCAGAAACCAACAAACAACTTTAGCCTACTTGCTCAATTTTCACTCTACATGCACAAATTATACATCAAAACGTAGGTAGTTTTGTCTGGAATCAGGAAATGTAACCCTTATTGGTGTGCGTCTTATAGATTTTTCGCAAATCACCTCAGACCGGCAGCAACCCCAAAGTCAAAATTATGCAAAAACCAACGAACAACTTGAGCCTACTCGCTCAATTTTCACTCTACATGCACAAATTATACATGAAAACGTAGGTCTTCTTGTCTGGATTCAGGAAATGTAACCCTCATTGGTGTAGGACTTATAGAATTTTCGCAAATCACCTCAGACCGGCAACAACCCCAAACCTTCCCCAAATTCAGCGAGTTGTTTGGGGGTTTTTTTGTGCTGCAGCCATCCATCCAGGGCCGGTGAAAGCCATAGGCGTACTAAGGGGCTGCTTGGGCCCACTGGTGCAATGGGGGGCCCCCAAATTTTTACAGGCCGAACCGTAGGGTGTACCCCCACTTACTATATATCGAAACGTTCGTCTCGACGACGCGATGCAGGCTTTTTGCACTTGACGTCATTTCCAGTTACGGTTGGAACAACATTTGCAAAAAAACACAGAAAAATGGCAATTTTCAACGCTCTACTGTGTCCTCATGCTTTCACCTACGAACATTGTTTAACTTCCAGTTTGTAGATATAGCTTTGAACTATTCAGAAGTGCAAACGGAATGTGGATATCTTTTATCGTTTTCTCATCACGCCATTTTCAGTTACCATGGTGACAAAATTCTCCAAAAAACACCAAACAACTTTAGCCTACTCGCTCAATTTTCACTCTACGTGCACAAATTATACATCAAAACGTAGGTATTTCTGTCTGTATTTAGGAAATGTAACCCTCATTGGTGTAGGTCTTTTAGATTTCTTGCAAATCACCTCAGACCGGCAACAACCCCAAAGTCAAAATTCTCCAAAAAACACCAAACAACTTTAGCCTACTCGCTCAATTTTCACTCTACGTAGACAAATTATACATCAAAACGTAGGACTTCTTGTCTGGATTCAGGAAATGTAACCCTCATTGGTGTAGGACTTGTAGATTTTTCGCAAATCACCTCAGACCGGCAACAACCCCAAACCCTCCCCAAATTCAGCGAGTTGTTTGGGGTTTTTTTGTGCTGCAGACAGCCAGCCAGGGCTGGTCAAAGCCATAGGCGTACTAAGGGGCCACTTGGGCCCACCGGTGAAATGGGGGGGGGCCCCCAAATTTTCCTTTTTTTTTTTTTTTTTTAACAAGTAATAATCAAATTACTTCAGTTATACGCACCACCAGGCGGGCGCCTTCTTCAACTTCTTCAGAAGTTGAACGTTTCTAGTTCTTTATTATTATTCCGTCACGATTAATGCGGCCCGAACCGTAGGTTCGGGCCGCATTATATAGGTACCAAAACGTGCGGCTCGATTCCGAGATGTGTGCTATTACTTTTATTGGGGTTTCGAGTTACCATGGCGACAAAATTAGCGAAAAACCGCCCGAAAAAATCCCATAGGAATGAATGGAGTCGGGTAAAAAGACAGCCTCAAAAAAGCCTCAAAATGACAGTTTTCAACGCTGTACTGTGTCGTCATGCTTTCACCTACGAACACCGTTTAACTTCCAGTTTGTAGATATATCTTTGAACTACTCAGAAGTGAAAACGGGATGTGGATATCTGTTATCGTCTCCTCACAAGTCCTCCTCAAAGCTCATGTCCGAAAATCAGCGAAATCATCGTTTATAATGAAAGTCAATGACGGAATTCTCCAACCGCTAGAGTGGGCCACTCTAGCGTTTTCAAAGATTTCAAAACTCCGAACAACTTCAGCCTACTCGCTCAATTTTCACTCTACGTAGACAAATTATACATCAAAACGTAGGTATTTTTGTCTGGATTCAGGAAATGTAACCCTCATTGGTGTAGCATTTATAGATTTTGCGCAAATCACCTCAGAGCGACACAAACCCGAAATCCTCCCCATTCATTTCCTATGGAGCGCTTTTGAAAAATGACGTCTGAAAATCCAAAACATCACATGTTTTCGCATCGTCGCTACTCCTAAACCGTTTCATGTACAAGCATGAGACTTTCACACATGAATGTCCCGACCCTTCTGGCACTCATAAAAAAGGAATTGTTTGGATACCTGTTACGGTTTTACCGCAGGAACAATTTGTTCGGGAGTAGCGAATGTGCAAATTCCTGAAAACGCTTTTCAGCTGCATTTTCCCACATCATCCACTTTTTTACATCGTCGCTGTGCCTACACCGATTTTTGTACAAACATGAAAATGGGCACCATAGTCCTCAAAAGCCTGCTGATACTCATAGTGAAAGAATTATTTTGATATCTCTTATACTTTTTCAGCTACAGCGATTTGTTCGGGACCGGTTTTAGAGGATTTCTAAAAATCCATAAAAATCACCTTTATATCATAATTTTTCACGCCTTTATTAAACTTTTTCCAGCAAAAACCGATAGCCTGTCTTCTTCCCCTATCCGTTACGAAATAAACGCAGAAAAAATTACGTCTCTACCATTTACGGATCAGGAGATATGGAGCGTTGTTCGGGGCAAAGTTCTCCATTATAATCCAATGGGATTTATTGTGAGCAAAGTCTCTGCACTTCGGTAGACTGGCCTGCAGCAGAGGTGTGAGTGAGTTTCCATGACGACGGAACTCTGAGGGCCAGGGGGAGAAGCTCCATTGGGATACAATGGCAACTTTCGACGCCCGCTGCAGCGGCTGTGATTAATGTAGGAATCTGAAATTCGCACAGTCACTTCCTCTTAACATTTTTAAATTTTCAAGTGACTTTCAGCCATGTGTCACTTTTCTGTCCCATTTTGGATTTCACATGCTTTCCTATTGGGCCTTTGCTTCTAACAGGATCTGGCATGATGCCCAGACACGACATAATTGGCCAATACAGCACCACCCACATGTGGGAAATGGCGCTACTGACCATTTTGGTCAAATGTTGAGTTCTGGGCCCAGATGTGGTGAGGCTGAGTTGCTAAAGGAGGCCAATCTGACTCATGACCTTTGGTGACCTTTGGTGACATTAAGTATTGGCACCCTTTTTGAGGCACTTCCCAGTACAGGATTTGGACCAAACTGACAGAGTACACTCACCTGGTGATACTGAACACAAACCTGTTAGCGGCTAACTGTTAGCATGTTGCTAACCGGAAGTAGCTCTAGGAAGGTCTCACCAACTTCTGCTTCACAGAGTCTGTTCTTACTGTAGAGAGAAAGCTCCACAAGAAATTTGGGCTATGTCGCATAAAGCATCTCCAAGCTATGAGGTGTCAAACATCCAATGCTTTTCAATGGGGGATCAAACCCCTTATGGTCCCAATACTGCATGCCCATATATGGCGCTACAGTATAGCTCAGATGGAAAGTGCAGGCTTTGCATGCAAGAGGTCATAGGATCGAATCCCGATGTGGGACACTTAGAGTTTCATATTATAATCCCCACAGTATGTATAACAAAACATGTGTGCTGATCCTATGAAGTATTTTTTTGTACCACCCGCAATTTTGAGTTACCATGGCAACGTTATAAAAAATGTATTTTCTCCCTATTTGAAGCACACCCCAGTACAGGATTTGGACCAAACTGACAGAGTACCATCACCTGGTCATCCTGAACACAACCTTGTTAGCGGCTAACGGTTAGCATGTTGCTAACAGGAAGTAGCTCTAGGAAGGTCTCACCAACTTCTGCTTCACAGAGTCTGTTCTTACTGTAGAGAGAAAGCTCCACAACAAATTTTGGCCATGTCGGATAAAGCATCTCCATGTTAGGAGGTGTCAAATATTCAATGCTTTTCAATGGGCCAAGACCACCCACCATTTTGAGTTACCATGGCAACGTAATAAACTACGTATTTTCTCCCTCTTTGAGGCACTTCCCAGCACAGGTTATGGACCAAACTAACAGAGTACCATCACCTGGTCATCCTGAACACAACCTTGTTAGCGGCTAACGGTTAGCATGTTGCTAACAGGAAGTAGCTCTAGGAAGGTCTCACTAACTTCTGCTTCACAGAGTCTGTTCTTACTGTAGAGAGAAAGCTCCACAACAAATTTTGGCCATGTCGGATAAAGCATCTCCATGTTAGGAGGTGTCACATATTCAATGCTTTTCAATGGGCCAAGACCACCCGCCATTTTGAGTTACCATGGCGACGTAATAAACTACGTATTTTCTCCCTCTTTGAGGCACTTCCCAGCACAGGTTATGGACCAAACTAACAGAGTACCATCACCTGGTCATCCTGAACACAACCTTGTTAGTGGCTAACGGTTAGCATGTTGCTAACAGGAAGTAGCTCTAGGAAGGTCTCACCAACTTCTGCTTCACAGAGTCTGTTCTTACTGTAGAGAGAAAGCTCCATAACAAATTTTGGTCATGTTGGATAAAGCATCTTCATTTTAGGAGGTGTCAAATATTCAATGCTTTTCAATGGGCCAAGACCACCCGCCATTTTGCGTTACCATGGCGACGTAATAAACAACGTATTTTCTCCCTCTTTGAGGCACTTCCCAGCACAGGTTATGGACCAAACTAACAGAGTACCATCACCTGGTCATCCTGAACACAACCATGTTAGCGGCTAACGGTTAGCATGTTGCTAACAGGAAGTAGCTCTAGGAAGGTCTCACCAACTTCTGCTTCACAGAGTCCGTTCTTACTGTAGAGAGAAAGCTCCACAACAAATTTTGGTCATGTTGGATAAAGCATCTTCATTTTAGGAGGTGTCAAATATTCAATGCTTTTCAATGGGCCAAGACCACCCGCCATTTTGAGTTACCATGGCGCCGTAATAAACAACGTATTTTCTCCCTCTTTGAGGCACTTCCCAGCACAGGTTATGGACCAAACTAACAGAGTACCATCACCTGGTCATCCTGAACACAACCTTTTTAGCGGCTAACGGTTAGCATGTTGCTAACCGGAAGTAGCTCTAGGAAGCTCGCACAAACTTTTGCTTCACAGAGTCTGTACTTCCTTTACAGAGAAGGCTCTACAACAAATTTGGGCCATGTCAGATAAAGCATGTCTATTTTATGAGGTGTCAAACATCCATTTTTGACCCCTCTTTGCCTCTGTTACATGCTGCAGAAATGCTCCAAAGACACTGAAATCACACATTCACCTCAGTACCTCACATGATAAAGGTAATGATAATTAAGACAGAGGGCTACAGCTATGAGGGAGTCTCCATGACAATGCTGCTAGCCAGAGGCTCCTAGGAGGTCCATTGACTTAACATGGCAGCTTTGGACGGCCGCTGCGGGGGCTGTGAACACCGTAGCAACCTGAAATTTGCGGTGTTACTTCCTGTTGCTATTCTACACGCTACGGTACGCACCACGAGGCAGGCGCCTTGCTAAATTTCTTCAGAAATTTTCTAGTTAGGTGCCTGCCAAGCATTTGCAATGAGGAGGCAGTGCTGTGCGAAGCACAGCACTGCCTCCCATGCAAATGCATGGAGGCACCTACTACTATTCACCTCTAAACGGTTTATTTATTATTATTAATATTCTTAATTGTTTGACGATTAATGCGGCCCGAACCGTAGCGTGCACCCCCACAATATATACATCAAAACGTCCGGCTCGGTCGGGAATAGTGTGCTATTACTTTTATCGGGGTTTCGAGTTACCATGGCAACGCAATTAGCGAAAAAACAACCCCGAAAAAACCCATAGTAATCAATGGAGTCGGGGAGAAAAAAAGCCCCAAAAAAGCCTCCAAATTGCCATTTTCAACGCTGTACTGTATCGTCATGCTTTCACCTACGAACACCGTTTAACTTCCAGTTTGTAGACATATCTGTGAACTACTCAGAAGTGAAAACGGGATGTGGATATCTTTTATCGTCTCTTCACAGTTACTCCTCAAAGCTCATGTCCGAAAATCAGCAAAATCATCGTTTATAATGAAAGTCAATGACGGAATTCTCCAACCGCTAGAGTGGCCCACTCTAGCGTTTTCAAAGATTTCAAAACTCCGAACAACTTCCGCCTACTCGCTCAATTTTCACTCTACGTAGACAAATTATACATCAAAACGTAGGTATTTTTGTCTGGATTCAGGAAATGTAACCCTCATTGGTGTAGCATTTATAGATTTTTCGCAAATCACCTCAGACCGACACAAACCCGAAACCTCCCCCATTCATTTCCTATGGAGCGGTTTTGAAAAATGACGTCTGAAAATCCAAAACATCACGTGTTTTCGCATCGTCGCTACTCCTAAACCGTTTCATGTACAAGCATGAGATTTTCACACATGCATTTCCCGACACTTCTGGCACTCATAAAAAAGAAATTGTTGGGATAACTGTTACGGTTTTGCCGCAGGAACAATTTGTTCGGGAGTAGCGAATGTGCAAATTCCTGAAAACGCTTTTCAGCTGCATTTTCCCATATCATCCACTTTTTTACATCGTCGCTGTGCCTACACCGTTTTTTGTACAAACATGAAAATGAATACCATAGTCCTCAAAAGCCTGCTGATACTCATAGTGAAAGAATTATTTTGATATCTCTTATACTTTTTCAGCTACAGCGATTTGTTCGGGACCGTTTTTAGAGGATTTCTAAAAATCCATAAAAATCACCTTTATATCATAATTTTTCACGCCTTTATTAAACTTTTTCCAGCAACAACCGATAGCCTGTCTTCTTCCCCTATCCGTTACGAAATAAACGCAGAAGAAATTACGTCTCTACCATTTACGGATCAGGAGATATGGAGCGTTGTTCGGGGCAAAGTTCTCCATTATAACCCAATGGGACTTATTCTGAGCAAAGTCTCTGCACTTCGGGAGACTGGCCTGCAGCAGAGGTGTGAGTGAGTTTCCATGACGACGGAACTCTGAGGGCCAGGGGGAGAAGCTCCATTGGGATACAATGGCAACTTTCGACGCCCGCTGCAGCGGCTGTGATTAATGTAGGAATCTGAAATTCGCACAGTCACTTCCTCTTAACATTTTTAAATTTTCAAGTGACTTTCAGCCATGTGTCACTTTTCTGTCCCATTTTGGATTTCACATGCTTTCCTATTGGGCCTTTGCTTCTAACAGGATCTGGCATGATGCCCAGACACGACATAATTGGCCAATACAGCACCACCCACATGTGGGAAATGGCGCTACTGACCATTTTGGTCAAATGTTGAGTTCTGGGCCCAGATGTGGTGAGGCTGAGTTGCTAAAGGAGGCCAATCTGACTCATGACCTTTGGTGACCTTTGGTGACATTAAGTATTGGCACCCTTTTTGAGGCACTTCCCAGTACAGGATTTGGACCAAACTGACAGAGTACACTCACCTGGTGATACTGAACACAAACCTGTTAGCGGCTAACTGTTAGCATGTTGCTAACCGGAAGTAGCTCTAGGAAGGTCTCACCAACTTCTGCTTCACAGAGTCTGTTCTTACTCTAGAGAGAAAGCTCCACAAGAAATTTGGGCTACGTCGCATAAAGCATCTCCAAGCTATGAGGTGTCAAACATCCAATGCTTTTCAATGGGGGATCAAACCCCTTATAGTCCCAATACTGCATGCCCATATATGGCGCTACAGTATAGCTCAGATGGAAAGTGCAGGCTTTGCATGCAAGAGGTCATGGGATCGAATCCCGGTGTGGGACACTTAGAGTTTTATGTTATAATCCCCACAATATGTATAACAAAACATGTGTGCTGATCCTATGCAGTATTTTTTTGTACCACCCGCCATTTTGAGTTACCATGGCAACGTAATAAGAAACGTATTTTCTCCCTATTTGAAGCACATCCCAGTACAGGATTTGGACCAAACTGACAGAGTACAATCCCCCGGTGATACTGAACACAACCATGTTAGCGGCTAACGGTTAGCATGTTGCTAACAGGAAGTAGCTCTAGGAAGGTCTCACCAACTTCTGCCTCACAGAGTCTGTTCTTACTGTAGAGAGAAAGCTCCACAACAAATTTTGGCCATGTCGGATAAAGCATCTCCATGTTAGAAGGTGTCAAATATTCAATGCTTTTCAATGGGCCAAGACCACCCGCCATTTTGAGTTACCATGGCGACGTAATAAACTACGTATTTTCTCCCTCTTTGAGGCACTTCCCAGCACAGGGTATGGACCAAACTAACAGAGTACCATCACCTGGTCATCCTGAACACAACCTTGTTAGCGGCTAACGGTTAGCATGTTGCTAACAGGAAGTAGCTCTAGGAAGGTCTCACTAACTTCTGCTTCACAGAGTCTGTTCTTACTGTAGAGAGAAAGCGCCACAACAAATTTGGGCCATGTCAGATAAAGCATGTCTATTTTATGAGGTGTCAAACATCCATTTTTGACCCCTCTTTGCCTCTGTTACATGCTGCAGAAATGCTCCAAAGACACTGAAATCACACATTCACCTCAGTACATCACATGATAAAGGTAATGATAATTAAGACAGAGGGCTACAGCTGTGAGGGAGTCTCCATGACAACGCTGCTAGCCAGAGGCTCCTAGGAGGTCCATTGACTTAACATGGCACCTTTTGACGGCCGCTGCGGGGGCTGTGAAGACCGTAGGAAGCTGAAATTCGCGGTGTTACTTCCCGTTAGTATTTTTGACGGTACGGTACGCACCACGAGGCAGGCGCCTTGCTAAATTTCTTCAGAAATTTTCTAGTGTTAAATATACTATGCACTTACTTCAACCTTCGCAAATTAATGCGGCCCGAACGCAAGCGTCCACCCCCACAATCTATATATCAAAATGTGCGGCTGGGTCTCACGAGGTGTGCTATTACTTCTGTTGTCACTGGCAGTAACCATGGTAACGTAGTACCCCAGAAACTGAAGCCAAAAACTCCCATAGGAGTGAATGGGAAAATGACCTTTGGTGAATTTTAGGATTTTCTCTCTTTTTAGGCACTTTTTTAGGCACTTCAGCATAGGATTTCAACCAAACTAACAGAGTACCATCACCCGGTGAGACTGACCACAACCATGTTAGCGGCTAATGGTTAGCATGTTGCTAACCGGAAGTAGCTCTAGGAACCTCATAAAAACTTCTGCTTAGCCAGGGTTGTTCTGGCTTTACAGACAAAGAGAGGGCTACAGCTGTGAGGGAGTCTCCATGACAACGCTGCTAGCCAGAGGCTCCTAGGAGGTCCATTGACTTAACATGGCATCTTTCCACGGCCGCTGCGGGGGCTGTGAAAACCGTAGGAACCTGAAATTCACGGTGTTACTTCCTGTTGCTTTTTTACAATGTACGGTACGCACCACGAGGCAGGCACCTTGCTAAATTTCTTCAGAAATTTTCTAGTGTTAAATATACTATGCACTTACTTCAACCTTCGCAAATTAATGCGGCCCGAACGGAAGCGTCCACCCCCACAATCTATACATCAAAACATGCGGCTGGGTCTCACGAGGTGTGCTATTACTTCTGTTGTCACTGGGAGTAACCATGGTAACGTAATACCCCAGAAACTGAAGCCACAAACTCCCATAGGAATGAATGGGAAAATGACCTTTGGTGAATTTTAGAATTTTCTCCATTTTTAGGCACTTCTCAGTACAGGATTTCAACCAAACTAACAGAGTAACATCACCAAGTGATACCGAACACAACCATGCTAGCGGCTAACGGTTAGCATGTTGCTAACCGGAAGTAGCTTTAGGAAGGTCCTACCAACTTCTGCTTAGCCAGGGTTGTTCTGCCTTTACAGACAAAGAGAGGGCTACAGCTGTGAGGGAGTCTCCATGACAACGCTGCTAGCCAGAGTCTCCTAGGAGGTCCATTGACTTAACATGGCACCTTTGGACGGCCGTTGCGGGGGCTGTGAACACCGTAGGAAGCTGAAATTCGCAGTGTTACTTCCGGTTAGTATTTTTAACGGTACGGTACGCACCACGAGGCAGGCACCTTGCTAAATTTCTTCAGAAATTTTCTAGTATTATTATTAATATTCTTTATTTTTCTTCCTTCACGATTAATGCGGCCCGAACCGTAGCATGCACCCCCACAATATATACATCAAAACGTCCGGCTCGGTCTCGAGATGTGTGCTATTACTTCTGTTGGGGTTTCGAGTTACCATGGCAACGCAATTAGCGAAAAACCACCCCCAAAAATCCCATAGGAATGAATGGAGTCGGGTAGAAAGAAAACCTCAAAAAAGCCTCCAAATGGCCATTTTCAACGCTGTACTGTATCGTCATGCTTTCACCTACGAACACCGTTTAACTTCCAGTTTGTAGATATATCTGTGAACTACTCAGAAGTGAAAACGGGATGTGGATATCTGTTATCGTCTCCTCACAAGTGCTCCTCAAAGCTCATGTCTGAAAATCAGCGAAATCATCGTTTATAATGAAAGTCAATGACGGAATTCTCCAACCGCTAGAGTGGGCCACTCTAGCATTTTCAAAGATTTCAAAACTCCGAACAACTTCAGCCTACTCGCTCAATTTTCACTCTACGTAGACAAATTATACATCAAAACGTAGGTATTTTTGTCTGGATTCAGGAAATGTAACCCTCATTGGTGTAGCATTTATAGATTTTTCGCAAATCACCTCAGAGCGACACAAACCCGAAATCCTCCCCATTCATTTCCTATGGAGCGGTTTTGAAAAATGACGTCTGAAAATCCAAAACATCACATGTTTTCGCATCGTCGCTACTCCTAAACCGTTTCATGTACAAGCATGAGACTTTCACACATGAATGTCCCGACCCTTCTGGCACTCATAAAAAAGGAATTGTTTGGATAACTGTTACGGTTTTACCGCAGGAACAATTTGTTCGGGAGTAGCGAATGTGCAAATTCCTGAAAACGCTTTTCAGCTGCATTTTCCCACATCATCCACTTTTTTACATCGTCGCTGTGCCTACACCGATTTTTGTACAAACATGAAAATGGGCACCATAGTCCTCAAAAGCCTGGTGATACTCATAGTGAAAGAATTATTTTGATATCTCTTATACTTTTTCAGCTACAGCGATTTGTTCGGGACCGTTTTAAGAGGATTTCTAAAAATCCATAAAAATCACCTTTATATCATAATTTTTCACGCCTTTATTAAACTTTTTCCAGCAAAAACCGATAGCCTGTCTTCTTCCCCTATCCGTTACGAAATAAACGCAGAAAAAATTACGTCTCTACCATTTACGGATCAGGAGATATGGAGCGTTGTTCGGGGCAAAGTTCTCCATTATAATCCAATGGGACTTATTGTGAGCAAAGTCTCTGCACTTCGGTAGACTGGCCTGCAGCAGAGGTGTGAGTGAGTTTCCATGACGACGGAACTCTGAGGGCCAGGGGGAGAAGCTCCATTGGGATACAATGGCAACTTTCGACGCCCGCTGCAGCGGCTGTGATTAATGTAGGAATCTGAAATTCGCACAGTCACTTCCTCTTAACATTTTTAAATTTTCAAGCCCGCTGCAGGTGTGAGTGAGTTTCCATGACGACGGAACTCTGAGGGCCAGAGGGAGAAGCTCCATTGGGATACAATGGCAACTTTCGACGCCCGCTGCAGCGGCTGTGATTAATGTAGGAATCTGAAATTCGCACAGTCACTTCCTCTTAACATTTTTAAATTTTCAAGTGACTTTCAGCCATGTGTCACTTTTCTGTCCCATTTTGGATTTCACATGCTTTCCTATTGGGCCTTTGCTTCCAACAGGATCTGGCATGATGCCCAGACACGACATAATTGGCCAATACAGCACCACCCACATGTGGGAAATGGCGCTACTGACCATTTTGGTGAAATGTTGAGTTCTGGGCCCAGATGTGGTGAGGCTGAGTTGCTAAAGGAGGCCAATCTGAGTCATGACCTTTGGTGACCTTTGGTGACATTAAGTATTGGCACCCTTTTTGAGGCACTTCCCAGTACAGGATTTGGACCAAACTGACAGAGTACACTCACCTGGTGATACTGAACACAACCCTTTTAGCGGCTAACTGTTAGCATGTTGCTAACCGGAAGTAGCTCTAGGAAGGTCTCACCAAGTTCTGCTTCACAGAGTCTGTTCTTACTGTAGAGAGAAAGCTCCACAACAAATTTTAGCCATGTCGGATAAAGCATCTCCATGTTAGGAGGTGTCAAACATCCAATGCTTTTCAATGGGGGATCAAACCCCTTATGGTCCCAATACTGCATGCCCATATATGGTGCTACAGTATAGCTCAGATGGAAAGTGCAGGCTTTGCATGCAAGAGGTCATGGGATCGAATCCCGGTGTGGGACACTTAGAGTTTTATATTATAATCCCCACAGTATGTATAACAAAACATGTGTGCTGATCCTATGAAGTATTTTTTTGTACCACCCGCCATTTTGAGTTACCATGGCAACGTTATAAAAAACGTATTTTCTCCCTATTTGAAGCACATCCCAGTACAGGATTTGGACCAAACTGACAGAGTACAATCCCCCGGTGATACTGAACACAACCATGTTAGCGGCTAATGGTTAGCATGTTGCTAACAGGAAGTAGCTCTAGGAAGGTCTCACTAACTTCTGCTTCACAGAGTCTGTTCTTACTGTAGAGAGAAAGCTCCACAACAAATTTTGGCCATGTCGGATAAAGCATCTTCATGTTAGGAGGTGTCAAATATTCAATGCTTTTCAATGGGCCAAGACCACCCGCCATTTTGAGTTACCATGGCGACGTAATAAACTACGTATTTTCTCCCTCTTTGAGGCACTTCCCAGTACAGGATTTGGACCAAACTGACAGAGTACCATCACCTGGTCATCCTGAACACAACCATGTTAGCGGCTAATGGTTAGCATGTTGCTAACAGGAAGTAGCTCTAGGAAGGTCTCACTAACTTCTGCTTCACAGAGTCTGTTCTTACTGTAGAGAGAAAGCTCCACAACAAATTTTGGCCATGTCGGATAAAGCATCTCCATGTTAGGAGGTGTCAAATATTCAATGCTTTTCAATGGGCCAAGACCACCCGCCATTTTGAGTTACCATGGCGACGTAATAAACTACGTATTTTCTCCCTCTTTGAGGCACTTCCCAGCACAGGTTATGGACCAAACTAACAGAGTACCATCACCTGGTCATCCTGAACACAACCTTGTTAGCGGCTAACGGTTAGCATGTTGCTAACCGGAAGTAGCTCTAGGAAGCTCGCACAAACTTTTGCTTCACAGAGTCTGTACTTCCTTTAGAGAGAAGGCTCTACAACAAATTTGGGCCATGTCAGATAAAGCATGTCTATTTTATGAGGTGTCAAACATCCATTTTTGACCCCTCTTTGCCTCTGTTACATGCTGCAGAAATGCTCCAAAGACACTGAAATCACACATTCACCTCAGTACCTCACATGATAAAGGTAATGATAATTAAGACAGAGGGCTACAGCTATGAGGGAGTCTCCATGACAACGCTGCTAGCCAGAGGCTCCTAGGAGGTCCATTGACTTAACATGGCAGCTTTGGACGGCCGCTGCGGGGGCTGTGAACACCGTAGCAACCTGAAATTTGCGGTGTTACTTCCTGTTGCTATTTTACACCATACGGTACGCACCACGAGGCAGGCGCCTTGCTAAATTTCTTCAGAAATTTTCTAGTTAGGTGCCTGCCAAGCATTTGCAATGAGGAGGCAGTGCTGTGCGAAGCACAGCACTGCCTCCCATGCAAATGCATGGAGGCACCTATTACTATTCACCTCTAAAGGCGTCTCTTTATTATTCTTTACTTCCCCTTCCGTCACGATTAATGCGGCCCGAACCGTAGCGTGCACCCCCACAATATAGGTATCAAAACGTGCGGCTCGATTACCCGATGTGTGCTATTACTTTTATTGGGGTTTCGAGTTACCATGGCGACGAAATAAGCGAAAAACCACCCCCAAAAACCCCATAGGAATGAATGGAGTCGGGTAGAAAGAAAGCCTCAAAAAAGCCTCCAAATGGCCATTTTCAAAGCTGTACTGTGTCGCCATGCTTTCACCTACGAACACCGTTTAACTTCCAGTTTGTAGACATATCTGTGAACTACTCAGAAGTGAAAACGGGATGTGGATATCTTTTATCGTCTCTTCACAGTTACTCCTCAAAGCTCATGTCCAAAAATCAGCGAAATCATCGTTTATAATGAAAGTCAATGACGGAATTCTCAGACTCTTAGAGTGGCCCACTCTAGCGTTTTCAAAGATTTCAAAACTCCGAACAACTTCAGCCTGCTCGCTCAATTTTCACTCTACGTAGACAAATTATACATCAAAACGTAGGTATTTTTGTCTGGATTCAGGAAATGTAAGCCTCATTGCTGTAGCATTTATAGATTTTTCGCAAATCACCTCAGAGCGACACAAACCCGAAATCCTCCCCATTCATTTCCTATGGAGCGGTTTTGAAAAATGACGTCTGAAAAACCAAAACATCACATGTTTTCGCATCGTCGCTACTCCTAAACCGTTTCATGTACAAGCATGAGACTTTCACACATGAATGTCCCGACCCTTCTGGCACTCATAAAAAAGGAATTGTTTGGATAACTGTTACGGTTTTACCGCAGGAACAATTTGTTCGGGAGTAGCGAATGTGCAAATTCCTGAAAACGCTTTTCAGCTGCATTTTCCCACATCATCCACTTTTTTACATCGTCGCTGTGCCTACACCGATTTTTGTACAAACATGAAAATGGGCACCATAGTCCTCAAAAGCCTGCTGATACTCATAGTGAAAGAATTATTTTGATATCTCTTATACTTTTTCAGCTACAGCGATTTGTTCGGGACCGTTTTGAGAGGATTTCTAAAAATCCATAAAAATCACCTTTATATCATAATTTTTCACGCCTTTATTAAACTTTTTCCAGCAAAAACCAATAGCCTGTCTTCTTCCCCTATCCGTTACGAAATAAACGCAGAAAAAATTACGTCTCTACCATTTACGGATCAGGAGATATGGAGCGTTGTTCGGGGCAAAGTTCTCCATTATAATCCAATGGGACTTATTGTGAGCAAAGTCTCTGCACTTCGTTAGACTGGCCTGCAGCAGAGGTGTGAGTGAGTTTCCATGACGACGCAACTCTGAGGCCCAGAGAGAGAGGTTCCAATGGGATAGAATGGCAACTTTCGACGCTCACTGCAGCGGCTGTGATTAATGTAGGAATCTGAAACTCGCACAGTCACTTCCTCTTAACATTTTTAAATTTTCAAGTGACTTTCAGCCATGTGTCACTTTTCTGTCCCATTTTGGATTTCACATGCTTTCCTATTGGGCCTTTGCTTCCAAGAGGACCTGGCATGACGCCCAGAGACGACCCAATTGGCCAATACAGCACCACCCACCTGTGGGAAATGGCGCTACACACCACTTTGGTCAAATGTTGAGTTCTGGGCCCAGATAGGGTGAGGCTGAGTTGCTAAAGGAGGCCGATCTGACTCATGACCTTTGGTGACATTAAGTATTGGCACCCTATTTGAGGCACTTTCCAGTACAGCATTTGGACCAAACTCACAGAGTATCATCACCCAGGGATACTGAACACAACCTTGTTAGCGGAGGCCGATCTGACCCATGACCTTTGGTGACATTAAGTATTGGCACCCTATTTGAGGCACTTTCCAGTACAGGATTTGGACCAAACTCACAGAGTACCATCAACTGGTGATACTGAACACAACCTTGTTAGCAGAGGCCGATCTGACCCATGACCCTTGGTGACATTAAGTATTGGCACCCTATTTGAGGCACTTTCCAGTACAGCATGTGGACCAAACTCACAGAGTACCATCAACTGGTGATACTGAACACAACCTTCTTAGCGGAGGCCGATCTGACCCATGACCCTTGGTGAAATTAAGTATTGGCACCCTATTTGAGGCACTTTCCAGTACAGGATTTGGACCAAACTCACAGAGTACATTCACCTGGTGATACTGAACACATCCTTGTTAGCGGAGGCCGATCTGACCCATGACCTTTGGTGACATTAAGTATTGGCACCCTATTTGAGGCACTTTCCAGTACAGGATTTGGACCAAACTCACAGAGTACCATCAGCTGGTGATACTGAACACAACCTTGTTAGCGGAGGCCGATCTGACCCATGACCCTTGGTGAAATTAAGTATTGGCACCCTATTTGAGGCACTTTCCAGTACAGGATTTGGACCAAACTCACAGAGTACATTCACCTGGTGATACTGAACACATCCTTGTTAGCGGAGGCCAATCTGACCCATGACCTTTGGTGACATTAAGTATTGGCACCCTATTTGAGGCACTTTCCAGTACAGGATTTGGACCAAACTCACAGAGTACCATCAGCTGGTGATACTGAACACAACCTTGTTAGCGGAGGCCGATCTCACCCATGACCTTTGGTGACATTAAGTATTGGCACCCTATTTGAGGCACTTTCCAGTACAGGATTTAGACCAAACTCACAGAGTACCATCACCCGGTGAGACTGACCACAACCACGTTGGCGGCTAATGGTTAGCATGTTGCTAACAGGAAGTAGCTGTAGGAAGGTCCTACCTACTTCTGCTTAGCCAGGGTTGTTCTGCCTTTACAGACAAAGAGAGGGCTGCAGCTGTGAGGGAGTCTCCATGACAACGCTGCTAGCTAGAGGCTCCTAGGGAGATGCTCCATTGACTTAACATGGCACCTTTCGACGGCCGCTGCGGGGGCTGTGAAGACCATAGGAACCTGAAATTCGCGGTGTTACTTCCTGTTGCTATTTTACACAGTACGGTACGCACCACGAGGCAGGCGCCTTGCTAAATTTCTTCAGAAATTTTCTAGTTAGGTGCCTGCCAAGCATTTGCAATGAGGAGGCAGTGCTGTGCGAAGCACAGCACTGCCTCCCATGCAAATGCATGGAGGCACCTATTACTATTCACCTCTAAAGGCGTCTCTTTATTAGGCGCCCGCCTATGCATTGAAAATGCATGGCGGAGGCCTTATGCTATGCACCTAATAAGGGTTTCTTTATTATTATTATTATTATTATTATTATAGTACCGTTAATACAGCCCGAACCGTAGGGTGTACCCCCACATACTATATATCGAAACGTTCGTCTCGACGCTGCGATCAGGGCTTTTTGTACTTGACGGCATTTCGACTTACGGTTGGAACAAAATTCGCAAAAAACCACCGAAAAATTGTCATTTTCAACACTCTACTGTGTCGTCATGCTTTCACCTACGAACATCGTTTAACTTCCAGTTTGTAGATATATCTTTGAACTATTCAGAAGTGAAAACGGAATGTGCATATCTTTTATCGTTTTCTCATCACGCCATTTTAAGTTGCCATGGTGACAAAATTAACCAAACAACTTTAGCCCACTCGCTCAATTTTCACTCTACGTGCACAAATTATACATCAACACGTAGGTATTTCTGTCTGGATTCAGGAAATGTAACCCTCATTGGTGTAGGTCTTTTAGATTTCTTGCAAATCACCTCAGACCGGCAACAACCCCAAAGTGAAACTTATGCGAAAAACACCAAACAACTTTAGCCTACTCGCTCAATTTACACTCTACGTAGACAAATTATACATCAAAACGTAGGTCTTTTTGTCTGGATTCAGAAAATGTAACCCTCATTGCTGTAGGACTTATAGATTTTTTTTCATCACGCCATTTTCACCTACCCTGGTGACAAAATTATCCAGAAACCAACAAACAACTTTAGCCTACTTGCTCAATTTTCACTCTACATGCACAAATTATACATCAAAACGTAGGTAGTTTTGTCTGGAATCAGGAAATGTAACCCTTATTGGTGTAGGTCTTATATATTTTTCGCAAATCACCTCAGACCGGCAGCAACCCCAAAGTCAAAATTATGCAAAAAACAACGAACAACTTGAGCCTACTCGCTCAATTTTCACTCTATATGCACAAATTATACATCAAAACGTAGGTCTTCTTGTCTGGATTCAGGAAATGTAACCCTCATTGGTGTAGGACTTATAGAATTTTCGCAAATCACCTCAGACCGGCAACAACCCCAAACCTTCCCCAAATTCAGCGAGTTGTTTGGGGTTTTTTTGTGCTGCAGCCATCCATCCAGAGCCGGTCAAAGACATAGGCGTACTAAGGGGCTGCTTGGGCCCACTGGTGCAATGGGGGGGGGCCCAAATTTTTACAGGCCGAACCGTAGGGTGTACCCCCACTTACTATATATCGAAACGTTCGTCTCGACGACGCGATGCAGGCTTTTTGCACTTGACGTCATTTCCAGTTACGGTTGGAACAACATTTGCAAAAAAACACAGAAAAATGGCAATTTTCAACGCTCTACTGTGTCCTCATGCTTTCACCTACGAACATTGTTTAACTTCCAGTTTGTAGATATATCTTTGAACTTTTCAGAAGTGCAAACGGAATGTGGATATCTTTTATCGTTTTCTCATCACGCCATTTTCAGTTACCATGGTGACAAAATTCTCCAAAAAACACCAAACAACTTTTGCCTACTCGCTCAATTTTCACTCTACGTGCGCAAATTATACATTAAAACGTAGGTATTTCTGCATGGATTTAGGAAATGTAACCCTCATTGGTGTAGGTGTTTTAGATTTTTCGCAAATCACCTCAGACCGGCAACAACCCCAAAGTCAAACTTATGCGAAAAAGACCAAATAACTTCAGCATACTCGCTCAATTTTCACTCTACGTAGACAAATTATGCATCAAAATGTAGGTCTTTTTGTCTGGATTCAGAAAATGTAACCCTCATTGGTGTAGGTCTTATAGATTTTTCGCAAATCACCTCAGACCGGCAACAACCCCAAACCCTCCCCAAGTTGAGCGACTAAGCTGCAGTTGTTTTCCGTCCTGTAGACAGCCAGCCAGGGCCGGTCAAAGCCATAGGCGTACTAAGGGGCCGCTTGGGCCCACCGGAGCAATGGGGGGGCCCCCAAATTTTTTTTTTTTTTTTTTTTTTTTTTTTTTACAAGTAACAATTAAATTACTTCAGTTATACGCACCACCAGGCGGGCGCCTTCTTCAACTTCTTCAGAAGTTGAACGTTTCTAGTTATTCTTTACTTCCCCTTCCGTCACGATTAATGCGGCCCGAACCGTAGCGTGCACCCCCACAATATAGGTATCAAAACGTGCGGCTCGATTACCCGATGTGTGCTATTACTTTTATTGGGGTTTCGAGTTACCATGGCGACGAAATAAGCGAAAAACCACCCCCAAAAACCCCATAGGAATGAATGGAGTCGGGTAGAAAGAAAGCCTCAAAAAAGCCTCCAAATGGCCATTTTCAAAGCTGTACTGTGTCGCCATGCTTTCACCTACGAACACCGTTTAACTTCCAGTTTGTAGACATATCTGTGAACTACTCAGAAGTGAAAACGGGATGTGGATATCTTTTATCGTCTCTTCACAGTTACTCCTCAAAGCTCATGTCCAAAAATCAGCGAAATCATCGTTTATAATGAAAGTCAATGACGGAATTCTCAGACTCTTAGAGTGGCCCACTCTAGCGTTTTCAAAGATTTCAAAACTCCGAACAACTTCAGCCTGCTCGCTCAATTTTCACTCTACGTAGACAAATTATACATCAAAACGTAGGTATTTTTGTCTGGATTCAGGAAATGTAAGCCTCATTGCTGTAGCATTTATAGATTTTTCGCAAATCACCTCAGAGCGACACAAACCCGAAATCCTCCCCATTCATTTCCTATGGAGCGGTTTTGAAAAATGACGTCTGAAAAACCAAAACATCACATGTTTTCGCATCGTCGCTACTCCTAAACCGTTTCATGTACAAGCATGAGACTTTCACACATGAATGTCCCGACCCTTCTGGCACTCATAAAAAAGGAATTGTTTGGATAACTGTTACGGTTTTACCGCAGGAACAATTTGTTCGGGAGTAGCGAATGTGCAAATTCCTGAAAACGCTTTTCAGCTGCATTTTCCCACATCATCCACTTTTTTACATCGTCGCTGTGCCTACACCGATTTTTGTACAAACATGAAAATGGGCACCATAGTCCTCAAAAGCCTGCTGATACTCATAGTGAAAGAATTATTTTGATATCTCTTATACTTTTTCAGCTACAGCGATTTGTTCGGGACCGTTTTGAGAGGATTTCTAAAAATCCATAAAAATCACCTTTATATCATAATTTTTCACGCCTTTATTAAACTTTTTCCAGCAAAAACCAATAGCCTGTCTTCTTCCCCTATCCGTTACGAAATAAACGCAGAAAAAATTACGTCTCTACCATTTACGGATCAGGAGATATGGAGCGTTGTTCGGGGCAAAGTTCTCCATTATAATCCAATGGGACTTATTGTGAGCAAAGTCTCTGCACTTCGTTAGACTGGCCTGCAGCAGAGGTGTGAGTGAGTTTCCATGACGACGCAACTCTGAGGCCCAGAGAGAGAGGTTCCAATGGGATAGAATGGCAACTTTCGACGCTCACTGCAGCGGCTGTGATTAATGTAGGAATCTGAAACTCGCACAGTCACTTCCTCTTAACATTTTTAAATTTTCAAGTGACTTTCAGCCATGTGTCACTTTTCTGTCCCATTTTGGATTTCACATGCTTTCCTATTGGGCCTTTGCTTCCAAGAGGACCTGGCATGACGCCCAGAGACGACCCAATTGGCCAATACAGCACCACCCACCTGTGGGAAATGGCGCTACACACCACTTTGGTCAAATGTTGAGTTCTGGGCCCAGATAGGGTGAGGCTGAGTTGCTAAAGGAGGCCGATCTGACTCATGACCTTTGGTGACATTAAGTATTGGCACCCTATTTGAGGCACTTTCCAGTACAGCATTTGGACCAAACTCACAGAGTATCATCACCCAGGGATACTGAACACAACCTTGTTAGCGGAGGCCGATCTGACCCATGACCTTTGGTGACATTAAGTATTGGCACCCTATTTGAGGCACTTTCCAGTACAGGATTTGGACCAAACTCACAGAGTACCATCAACTGGTGATACTGAACACAACCTTGTTAGCAGAGGCCGATCTGACCCATGACCCTTGGTGACATTAAGTATTGGCACCCTATTTGAGGCACTTTCCAGTACAGCATGTGGACCAAACTCACAGAGTACCATCAACTGGTGATACTGAACACAACCTTCTTAGCGGAGGCCGATCTGACCCATGACCCTTGGTGAAATTAAGTATTGGCACCCTATTTGAGGCACTTTCCAGTACAGGATTTGGACCAAACTCACAGAGTACATTCACCTGGTGATACTGAACACATCCTTGTTAGCGGAGGCCGATCTGACCCATGACCTTTGGTGACATTAAGTATTGGCACCCTATTTGAGGCACTTTCCAGTACAGGATTTGGACCAAACTCACAGAGTACCATCAGCTGGTGATACTGAACACAACCTTGTTAGCGGAGGCCGATCTGACCCATGACCCTTGGTGAAATTAAGTATTGGCACCCTATTTGAGGCACTTTCCAGTACAGGATTTGGACCAAACTCACAGAGTACATTCACCTGGTGATACTGAACACATCCTTGTTAGCGGAGGCCAATCTGACCCATGACCTTTGGTGACATTAAGTATTGGCACCCTATTTGAGGCACTTTCCAGTACAGGATTTGGACCAAACTCACAGAGTACCATCAGCTGGTGATACTGAACACAACCTTGTTAGCGGAGGCCGATCTCACCCATGACCTTTGGTGACATTAAGTATTGGCACCCTATTTGAGGCACTTTCCAGTACAGGATTTAGACCAAACTCACAGAGTACCATCACCCGGTGAGACTGACCACAACCACGTTGGCGGCTAATGGTTAGCATGTTGCTAACAGGAAGTAGCTGTAGGAAGGTCCTACCTACTTCTGCTTAGCCAGGGTTGTTCTGCCTTTACAGACAAAGAGAGGGCTGCAGCTGTGAGAGAGTCTCCATGACAACGCTGCTAGCCAGAGGCTCCTAGGAGGTCCATTGACTTAACATGGCACCTTTCGACGGCCGCTGCGGTGGCTGTGAACACCGTAGGAACCTGAAATTTGCGGTGTTACTTCCTGTTGCTATTTTAGGTGTTACGGTACGCACCACGAGGCAGGCGCCTTGCTAAATTTCTTCCGAAATTTTCTAGTATTATTAGGTGCCTGCCAAGCATTTGCAATGAGGAGGCAGTGCTGTGCGAAGCACAGCACTGCCTCCCATGCAAATGCATGGAGGCACCTATTACTATTCACCTCTAAAGGCGTCTCTTTATCAGTGAGAATGCTATACAGCATTCTCACTTATTGTTTTCCTGTTTTTCTTTATTATCAGTGAGAATGCTATACAGCATTCTCACTTATTGTTTTC
Source organism: Fundulus diaphanus (assembly GCA_037039145.1). NCBI lineage: Eukaryota > Metazoa > Chordata > Actinopteri > Cyprinodontiformes > Fundulidae > Fundulus > Fundulus diaphanus. The sequence continues at coordinate 21,507,010 of CM073140.1, read as the reverse complement.
CTGTTTTTCTTTATTATTATTATTATTATCAGTGAGAATGCTATACAGCATTCTCACTTATTGTTTTCCTGTTTTTCTTTATCAGTGAGAATGCTATACAGCATTCTCACTTATTGTTTTCCTGTTTTTCTTTATTATTATTATTATTATTATTATTATTATTATTATTATTATTATTCCGTCGGCGTGTAACTACTCTCACATACTTCAACCGATTTCAACAATTTTGGTGTCAAAACGTTCAGCTCCTTCCCGACATTCCTGCTATATCTCATCATTATTCTAACTTTAATACTTTTTAAAATATTTGTACTTTTTGTGCGTACTTTTTTCCCATTGAAATGAATGCAAATTCCTTCAAATTCTTCAAATTTTTGATATTCCTTCAAATTCCTTCAAATTCTTTTAATCATTCTTATTGTTCAAATTGTTCAAATGGTTCAAATGGTTCAAATCTTTCAGATTTTTCAAATTTTTTCATATTTTTCAAATTTTTTCAAATTTTTCAAATACTTCAAATACTTCAAATTCTTCAAATTTTTCAAATTCTTCAAATTTTTCAAATTCCTTCTAATTCTTCTGATACAACTGATATTAATACTACAACAGATACTACTCCTACTACTACTACTACTACTACTACAACTGATACTACTACAACTGATACTACTACTACTGATACTACTACTACTACTGATCCTACTACCACTACTACTACTACTAATGATACTACTGCTGCTACTGCTACTACTACTGATGCTACTGCTGGTACTACAACTACTACTGATACTACTACTATTACTACTACTACTACTACTACTAGTACTACTGATACTACTACTACTACTACTACTACTACTACAAATTCCTTCAAATTCTTTAAAAACTGATACTACTACTACTACTGATACTACTCCTACTACTACTGATACTTCTACTACTACTACTGATACTACTACTACTACTACTACTACTACTGATACTACTACTACTACTGATACTACTACTACTAATGATACTACTGCTGCTACTACTACTACTGATACTACTACTACTACTATTACTACTACTAATAGAACTACTACTACTACTAGTACTACTGATAATACTACTACTACTACTACTACAAATTCCTTCAAATTCCTTCAAATTCTTTAAAAACTGATACTGATACTACTACTGATATTACTACTAATACTACTGATACTACTACTATTACTACTAATAATACAACTACTAGTACTACTGATACTACTACTACTACTACTACAAATTCCTTCAAATTCTTCAAATACCTTCAAATTCCTTCAAATTCTTTAAAAACTACTACTACTACTACTGATACTACTACTATTACTACTAATAATACAACTACTGATACTACTGATACTACTGATACTACTACTACTACTACTGATACTACTACTACTACTACTGCTACTACTACTACAAATTACTTCAAATTGTTCAAATTCTTCAAATTTTTCAAATTCTTTAATATTTTTCAGCTATTTTTTCTCTTCTGCATGGATCTTCTGCATCTTCTCAAATCATTCTGCAGATTAGCATTCTCACTCGCTGTTGCGTAGGAACAGCTTTTTCTAGTTATTATTATTATTATTATTATTATTATTATTATTATTATTCCGTCGGCGTGTAACTACTCCCACATACTTCAACCGATTTCAACAATTTTGGTGTCAAAACGTTCAGCTCCTTCCCGACATTCCTGCTATATCTCATCATTATTCTAACTTTAATACTTTTTAAAATATTTGTACTTTTTGTGCGTACTTTTCTCCCATTGAAATGAATGCAAATTCCTTCAAATTCTTCAAATTTTTCATATTCCTTCAAATTCCTTCAAATTCTTGTAATCATTCTTATTGTTCAAATTGTTCAAATGGTTCAAATGGTGCAAATCATTCAGATTTTTCAATTTTTTTCATATTTTTCAAATTTTTTCAAATTTTTCAAATACTTCAAATTCTTCAAATTTTTCAAATTCTTCAAATTTTTCAAATTCTTCAAATTTTTCAAATTCCTTCTAATTCTTCTGATACAACTGATATTAATACTACAACTACAACAGATACTACTCCTACTCCTACTACTACAACTGATACTACTACTACTGATACTACTACTACTACTACTGATACTACTACCACTACTACTGATACTACTACCACTACTACTAATGATACTACTGCTGCTACTGCTACTACTACTGATGCTACTGCTGATACTAAAACTACTACTGATACTAATAATATTACTACTACTACTACTACTACTAGTACTACTGATACTACTACTACTACTACTTCTACAAATTCCTTTAAATTCTGCAAATTCCTTCAAATTCTTTAAAAACTGATACTACTACTACTACTGATACTACTTCTACTACTACTGATACTTCTACTACTACTACTGATACTACTACTACTACTACTACTACTACTACTACTGATACTACTACTACTGATACTACTACTACTAATGATACTACTGCTGCTACTGCTACTACTACTGCTACTACTACTACTACTACTGATACTACTATTACTACTACTAATACAACTACTACTACTACTATTACTACTGATACTACTACTACTACTACTACTACAAATTCCTTCAAATTTCTTCAAATTCTTTAAAAACTGATACTGCTACTACTACTGATATTACTACTAATACTACTGATACTACTACTATTACCACTAATAATACAACTACTACTACTACTAGTACTACTGATACTACTACTACAAATTCCTTCAAATTCTTCAAATTCCTTCAAATTCTTTAAAAACTGATACTACTACTACTACTGCTACTACTACTACAACTACTACTACTGCTACTACTGATACTACTACTACTACTGCTACTACTGATACTACTACTACTGATACTACTACTACTACTACTACTACAAATTACTTCAAATTGTTCAAATTGTTCAAATTTTTCAAATTCTTTAATATTTTTCAGCTATTTTTTCTCTTCTGCATGGATCTTCTGCATCTTCTCCTCAAATCATTCTGCAGATTAGCATTCTCACTCGCTGTTGCGTAGGAACAGCTTTTTCTAGTTATCAGTGAGAATGCTATACAGCATTCTCACTTATTGTTTTCCTGTTTTTCTTTATTATTATCAGTGAGAATGCTATACAGCATTCTCACTTATTGTTTTCCTGTTTTTCTTTATTATTATTATTATTATTATTATTATTATTATTATTATTATTCCGTCGGCGTGTAACTACTCCCACATACTTCAACCGATTTCAACAATTTTGGTGTCAAAACATTCAGCTCCTTCCCGACATTCCTGCTATATCTCATCATTATTCTAACTTTAATACTTTTTAAAATATTTGTACTTTTTGTGCGTACTTTTCTCCCATTGAAATGAATGCAAATTCCTTCAAATTCTTCAAATTTTTCATATTCCTTCAAATTCCTTCAAATTCTTGTAATCATTCTTATTGTTCAAATTGTTCAAATGGTTCAAATGGTTCAAATTTTTCAGATTTTTCAATTTTTTTCAAATTTTTCAAATTTTTTCAAATTTTTCAAATACTTCAAATACTTCAAATTCTTCATATTTTTCAAATTCCTTCTAATTCTTCTGATACAACTGATATTAATACTACAACTACAACAGATACTACTCCTCCTCCTCCTACTACTACTACAACTGATACTACTACTACTCCTACTACTACTACTACTACTACAACTGATACTACTACTACTGATACTACTACTACTACTACTGATACTACTACCACTACTACTACTACTTATGATACTACTGCTGCTACTGCTACTACTACTGATGCTACTGCTGATACTACAACAACTACTACTGATACTACTACTATTACTACTACTAATACAACTACTACTACTACTAGTACTACTGATACTACTACTACTACTACTAGTACTACTGATACTACTACTACTACTACTACTACTACAAATTCCTTTAAATTCCTTCAAATTCTTTAAAAACTGATACTACTACTACTACTGATACTACTACTACTACTACTGATACTACTACTATTACTACTAATAATACCACTACTACTAGTACTACTGATCCTACTCCTACTACTACAAATTCCTTCAAATTCCTTCAAATTCTTTAAAAACTGATACTACTACTACTACTGATACTACTACTATTACTGATACTACTACTATTACTACTAATAATACAACTATTAGTACTACTAGTACTACTGATACTACTACTACTACTACTACAAATTCCTTCAAATTCTTCAAATTCCTTCAAATTCTTTAAAAACTAATACTACTACTACTGATACTACTACTACTACTACTACTACTACTACTACTGCTACTACTGATACTACTGATACTACTACAACTGATACTACTACTACTACTACTACTACTACAAATGACTTCAAATTGTTCAAATTCTTCAAATTTTTCAAATTCTTCAATGTTTTTCAGCTATTTTTTCTCTTCTGCATGGATCTTCTGAATCTTCTCCTCAAATCATTCTGCAGATTAGCATTCTCACTCGCTGTTGCGTAGGAACAGCTTTTTCTAGTCAGTGAGAATGCTATACAGCATTCTCACTTATTGTTTTCCTGTTTTTCTTTATTATTATTATTATTATTATTATTATTATTATTATTATTATTCCGTCGGCGTGTAACTACTCCCACATACTTCAACCGATTTCAACAATTTTGGTGTCAAAACGTTCAGCTCCTTCCCGACATTCCTGCTATATCTCATCATTATTCTAACTTTAATACTTTTTAAAATATTTGTACTTTTTGTGCGTACTTTTTTCCCATTGAAATGAATGCAAATCCCTTCAAATTCTTCAAATTTTTCATATTCCTTCAAATTCCTTCAAATTCTTGTAATCATTCTTATTGTTGAAATTGTTCAAATGGTTCAAATGGTTCAAATCTTTCAGATTTTTCAAATTTTTTCAAATTTTTCAAATTGTTTCAAATTTTTCAAATACTTCAAATACTTCAAATTCTTCAAATTTTTCAAATTCTTCAAATTTTTCAAATTCTTTCTAATTCTTCTGATACAACTGATATTAATACTACTACTACAACAGATACTACTCCTACTACTACTACTACTACAACTGATACTACTACTACTGATACTACTACTACTACTACTACTGATACTACTACCACTACTACTAATGATACTACTGCTGCTACTGCTACTACTACTGATGCTACTGCTGATACTACAACAACTACTACTGATACTACTACTATTACTACTACTACTACTACTACTACTAGTACTACTGATACTACTACTACTACTACTGATACTTCTACTACTACTACTGATACTACTACTACTACTACTACTACTGATACTACTACTACTACTGATAATAATACTACTACTACTACTAATGATACTACTGCTGCTACTGCTACTACTACTGATGCTACTGCTGATACTACAACAACTACTACTGATACTACTACTATTACTACTACTACTACTAGTACTACTGATACTACTACTACTACTACTACTACTACTACAAATTCCTTCAAATTCTTCAAATTCCTCCAAATTTTTTAAAAACTGATACTACTACTACTACTGATACTACTCCTACTACTACTGATACTTCTACTACTACTACTGATGATACTACTACTACTACTACTACTACAGATACTACTACTACTACTACTACTACTACTACTAATGATACTATTGCTGCTACTGCTACCACTACTGCTACTACAACTACTACTGCTACTACTACTATTACTACTACTAATACAACTACTACTACTAGTAGTACTACTGATACTACTACTAATACTACTACTACTACAATTTCCTTCAAATTATTTAAAAACTGATACTACTACTACTACTGATACTACTACTACTACTACTGATACTACTACTATTACTACTACTAATACAACAACTACTACTACTACTAGTACTACTGATACTACTAATACTACTACTACTACTACAAATTCCTTCAAATTCCTTCAATTTTTTTAAAAACTGATACTACTACTACTACTGATACTACTACTACTACTACTGATACTACTACTATTACTACTACTAATACAACAACTACTACTACTAGTACTACTGATACTACTACTACTACTACTACTACTACTACAAATTCCTTCAAATTCCTTCAATTTTTTTAAAAACTGATACTACTACTACTACTGATACTACTACTACTGATACTACTACTATTACTACTAATAATACAACTACTACTACTACTAGTACTACTGATACTACTACTACTACTACAAATTCCTTCAAATCCTTTAAAAACTGATACTACTACTACTGATACTACTACTACTGCTACTACTGATACTACTGATACTACTACTACTACTACTGATACTACTACTACTACTACTAATAGTACTTCTAGTACTACTACAACTACTACTACTACTACAAATTACTTCAAATTCTTCAAATTCTTCAAATTTTTCAAATTCTTCAATGTTTTTTAGCTATTTTTTTCTCTTCTGCATTGATCTTCTGCATCTTCTCCTCAAATCATTCTGCAGATTAGCATTCTCACTCGCTGTTGCGTAGGAACAGCTTTTTCTAGTTATCAGTGAGAATGCTATACAGCATTCTCACTTATTGTTTTCCTGTTTTTCTTTATTATTATTATTATTATTATTATTATTATTATTATTATTATTCCGTCGGCGTGTAACTACTCCCACATACTTCAACCGATTTCAACAATTTTGGTGTCAAAACGTTCAGCTCCTTCCCGACATTCCTGCTATATCTCATCATTATTCTAACTTTAATACTTTTTAAAATATTTGTACTTTTTGTGCGTACTTTTCTCCCATTGAAATGAATGCAAATTCCTTCAAATTCTTCAAATTTTTCATAATTCTTCAAATTCCTTCAAATTCTTGTAATCATTCTTATTGTTCAAATTGTTCAAATGGTTCAAATGGTTCAAATCTATCAGATTTTTCAAATTTTTTCAAATTTTTCAAATTTTTTCAACTTTTTCAAATACTTCAAATTCTTCAAATTTTTCAAATTCTTCAAATTTTTCAAATTCCTTCCAATTCTTCTGATACAACTGATATTAATACTACTACTACTACAACAGATACTACTCCTCCTCCTCCTACTACTACTACAACTGATACTACTACTACTCCTACTACTACTACTACTACTACAACTGATACTACTACTACTGATACTACTACTACTACTACTGATACTACTACCACTACTACTACTACTAATGATACTACTGCTGCTACTGCTACTACTACTGATGCTACTGCTGATACTACTACTATTACTACTACTACTACTCCTACTAGTACTACTGATACTACTACTAG